>JAUMJJ010000014.1:4957500-5557500 GCA_033556795.1 Tapera naevia
ATACCCCTTACATTCCACCCTCTGAAGGCAACAGCTGCATCCGCTATAATGTATAGTAAATAGGGGAAACCTGTCACAGTACAAACACTTTTTAAAAAATACATCTTGCTTCTTAAATCTATGTAAATTCTTCAGCGATTATTGTGTTTAAATAATGTCACAGATATAAAAGGTATTAGGGTTGATGCTTCTAAATTTTCACGCTCATTTGTGTGTTACGGATTTTTTTACAGAGAAATTACATTGCTCATATCTGTGGAAATACCACATACTACACTGATTTGGTCTTCCATTTAGAGAAGCCAAAGCTTTTTTTGCAAGCCATGTTTTTTTTTTTCACAAAAAAAGAAAGTATTGGTATTGCTAGTCAGTAATCTGTGACTTTATACCTGGTTATCAAAAGGACATTTCATGCAACCAGTAATTAAAGGACAGAATAGTGACATGGGTATGCTCAAGAAGAGTCTTTTAAAGAGCAATAAAATATTACAGGAGGACAAAAATATCCAGCCCCACACTAATTAATGCTACCAACAATTGCAACTGGGACATAACAAATATAGCTTTCATTTTTTAAAATAATCACTAGCCATTAGGTTGATATAAGACTTCCCATAAGATGACATATTATTTATCTAGCAACCATGGGTATTTTTTTAACTCTCTTTCTGATGGCACTGTTAAGCAAGCTTAAATGAACAGGCTGTGTTTAATTCTATGATTCAGAGAACAACAATAATTGTTATTATTCGAAGAAGAATAACAAGCTTCGATCTTGTTTTGAAATATTTATTGTCTTTCTTATCTCTACCACCTTTTGTTAGTTATCAGAGTGTAAGGAATATCTAAAAAATATTCTCTTTCTGTAGTTATTTTTTAAACTTCAAAACACGCATATAAAAATAATACAATATTATTTTTTAATTAAGTTGCAAGGGTCTTTTTTTTCCCTCCCGCTCAAACTCGGAAATAAAGCTGACACGCTCAAATGTCAATTGATTTGTAGCAATATATCCATATAGGTATTCATCCTCTGTAATCTAAGATTCTCATTTTAGTAGTCCTAGTCACCCTGGTCTCTTTTATGGTCAATAGAAGAAATCACGTAACTTCAGAAATCATTCATGTCACCTGCCTTAATACAACCAGTTTAAGATGAAATTAATTGCTTTTTTCTCTCATTGACTACACAAGGTCCCTAGGGAGACTAACCTGAATTTAAACAACTAACTTTTAACACCTAAATTAGGGAAGATGAATCTTCTCCCAATCTGTAAGGTTAATTTCCAAGTAAGCCAGAAAATCAGCTACTATAGCGACATGAGTCAATACCCAGGCTGCTATGGTGACCCTGAAAGTTTTTTACCCTTTTAGTTTTTCTCCTGTCATTCTAAGTTATTAATATTTCCTTGATTTTCAGTGATTAATTTCCTCTCTCAATGATTACATTTTCTATGTGTAAGGAAATATTGACCTGCTTAGCTGAATAGTATCTAATATTAGCAATAACTATAGTCACTCTTTGTGATAAAATAGTATTTAAAACTTTCAAAAATCCTCCCTCACTTACAGCTTAGCAACACTTTTCCAGGAGCCAATCTGCTATTCATATAAAAAAGTTACAAAATTAAGAATATAACCCAGGAATAAATAACATCCTGAAAGCAGTAGAAGTTCTACAACAAAACGATGCAGAATCCGAACAGGCTACAGATCACCTTTCAAATATTGCTGAGTCTGTTTTGTAAATGTTATAGTTCTTTTATGAAGCCCACTTACACATATTTGCAATCATAAAAGAGCCAAAAATAATTAGGAGGTCAGACTGTGACTTCATGAAACAACAGAAAGAATAGTATTAGCACATATATTTTATGAGCAGTCTAAATTAGCTTGTCCTCAACTTTGGTGTGGTTTCTTGAAAATGATTGTCCATTCGGATTAAGTGATTGGTATTCTTCTTTGAGTGAAAACTGTTCGGCTGACAAAGATTTGGTTGTTTACATTTAAATAAAGAGACAACCTTTCCTCCAAGTGGAAAAAATACCTAACTAACCAATGATTCAGGTTGTTGCTCCTATGAGGTGCTTTACTTGCTGTATGATCATTTACTCTGTTAACATATCAACTTTATGTTATTTATCCAAGTGGAAGCCTGATCTGTGCATATTATGTATCACTCACTTGTGTTGTGTAACACATTAGAATCAAACCCTCCATATTTGTATTGTATGCACTGGTCTTCTCTTTCTTGCCCAAACTTCTAGTCATGCATAAATGCTGTGTATGAAACCCCAAATGTTTCTAAAGAGAGTCCTCAATGTCATTAAACAAATTATCATAGAATATAATTGGCTAATATGGTAGCACATTAACTGCTGATATAGTCTGGGAGCATCCAAACAAATGTCTATCTATAGTGCCAATGAGTACTGCATTGTTTCTACTCTCAGTGATTCTACTTCCAGAGATTGTTCTTCACCACAATTTTGGTGATGACTTAATGACTTAATTAAGCCAATAACTCAAAGGTAGTGCTGCATGCTTACAGGCACTTCTCCATAGACCTTTTCCTGATAAACACAATGGAAGGTTAAGATGCCAGGAAATGTGTCTGTATTGATTCTGAACCTGAATCTGTAAAATTCTGAACTTGATATACAGAGATATCAGCTAGGTTCGTTCCTCTTTCATTTTTCATGTGACTAATGATTATACTTTTCATATATTCTGCATCCTTTTTCAGTCTCCTATAGTTCTTCCTTCTACTTTGTTCTACATTTTTTCCCTATCATCTTCCCTCACACTAACCTTCTTTTCAGTTCCTCTGCTTTATTTCCTACTTTTTTTCCTATCTTTTCAAGAAAAATACCCAAAAAAACAGTGCATAATAATCTCAACTGGTCTCAAATTATTACTGTTTCCTTTCTTTATCCTTCTTTGCTTTCCCCCTTCTTCATGCATGGTCTCAGTGTGTGAGATTAGACTGTGAACTCTAAAAATAGAAGGATCATATGTTTATTTTTCTACGCCAGGTAGATCATTTTAGATAGTATCTCTTTTTAATAGGCATCCTAAAGGTTTTGATGGGATGGAGTGTGGGCCAGAGGTACAGATTTTCAACTGAAGATGGCCAACTTTTCCTGGAATGGCCGAGAAGCAATCCATGGGCTGCTCACCAAGTTCTGTAGATGTTCATTCTGATGATAGAAATATGGGATAACGTCTAAGGAAATGCTAAGGACATCTCTTTTCCCTGTGATTCTGTCACACTTGGATTTTTTTCTCCCCAAAGAAAAAAGGAAACAAATTGATCAAATATGCTGTGTTCACTTGGGAAAAAAATTGAAGAAAAAAATCTCTGGGGCAGCTTTCTTTTCTAACCTTTTAAAATAAATTTCTTACACAGATGATTGGTAAGTTAAATTCACTTTAGTCAAATAAGAAATATCAATGATTAAAAGAAATTCTTAGAAATTTATTTAGAAATAAAATAAATATTTCTTAGAAGTCATACAACTACTTTTTCTAAGCAATTTAAATCTGACATGCAACTTTGCTTATCTTTTATCATTTAAAATATAGCCTAATTACTTCCAAGAAACTTGTACCTACTTTTTCCAGGATGATATAGAAGAATGTTCATGCATATTAAGTACCTTTATTTCACAGTATCACAAGGCTGGAAATGACCTTTTAGATCATCAAGTCCAACCTATGACCCAACGCTAACACCTGCTCATTGTCTAAACCATGACACTCAGTGCCTCATCCAATCTGCTTTTAAACACCTCCAGGGACGATAACTCCACCACCTGCCTGGGCAGCACATTCCATTGGCCAATCACCCTTTCAGTGAAAAATTTTTTCCTAATATCAAGCTCAAACCTCCCCCGATGAAGCTTGAGACCATGTCCTCTTGTTCTGTCACTGGTCACCTGAGAGAAGAGTCCAGCCCCTGCCTGCCTACAACTTCCCTTCAGGTAGCTGTAGAGAGCAATTATTTAAGTATTTCCCAGACATTTGAAAACACTGAGGTTCCAAAAGCCCAGTCAAATAAGTGAAACACCTGACTCTCTATTAAATACCACAGAAATAGCTGTTAAACCTCACATAGTCACATATTAAACAGTTTTCAATTAGATCTTCTTCCCTTCCCTAAATCAGATGAAGAATCCAAAACTAGGTTGAGAAGTTCAAGAATCATTTCACATGAAAAGGCTGAAAGCAAAAGCAGAATATGCTGGCTAGGAGAGATGAAGGAGGGCAGCAGATAAGCAGAAAGCCCTCCTCATTCAAAATAGCTGGGACACCCTAACTTAAAGTCTTGCAACCGGGAAAAGCCTTGTGGAGCTTTGCTGAACTTAAGAGTTAAGTCTCAGTTTTGAACGAGAGATATAGTTCCTATGTTTTCTGTCCTGAATTATACTGACACAGTTGCACTGATGGTTCCACAGTACAATTTTATTTTAAAAATAAAACCAAAACAAAAGAGATCTTGTTCATTACATTTGAAGCCCTTCCCTGAGAGTATTCCCCAGCCAGGCAAAGTTATTTCAGAATTTTATATCATCTTGCAATGCAAGTATTAAAAAGTATGAAAGCACCCCTCCTGACTTTTCTATACTGCCCCATTTCCTCCAAAAAAAGTGAAACCAGATGGCATTTCAGTTCATTTGTTATTAGGAGCATTGGGAAGAACCTAATGCTACATACATCCTCAGACCGTTATGTCTGTGCCAGCTTGAGTTTCATAATGTAATTCAATTCCAGTAGGGCAGAGCACAGCAATACATTTCATAAAACAGTAAACTATGCAAACATGACAGAAGTTATAATGCAGTATTCTTATGCATGCTGCGTTGTCTTTTTTGTAACACAACATTTTCACCAGAGGGACACTTGATTAAAAACAGATTCTTTTATCTGGTATCAAACTGGTACCAATAATTAATTCATTCTAATGCTATTTTTCTATCACGATCTAGTCTTTAATTGTGTTGAAAAATGCAGCACGCACATTTGATTTGAATTAAGGGATTCAGTAAGAAGCAAAAAGTGGATAACCATTTTGTAACAAGGGGAAAAAAAGCTTGTACAAACTACAGCAGACCTCTGTTTTGTGAAGAGAAAAGAGATTGTCAACATTTTAAAAGACTGAACATGGACAGGTGTAAAAATGTTCTCAACTTTATTTTCTTTAAGTTATTTAATACTAAAACGACACAGATCAAGATTTTCCTGTTTATATTCTGACTCAGATACATAGTGGATTGGACCCAGTAGAAAATGCTAAGGCTAGCAATGATGTATTTGAGAGTTTTCTTTTCTCTTAGAATCATAGAATCATAGAATTATCTGAGTTGGAAGGGACCCAAAAGGATCATCAAGTCCAACTCCTATCCCTACATAGGACACTCCCAACATTCACACCATGTGACTGAGGGCATTGTCCAAACGATTCTTGAATGCTGGCAGACTGGGTGCCACGAATGCTTCCCTGAGGAGCCTGTTGCTGTGCTCCACCACCCACTGGGTGAAGAACTTCTTCCTAATATACGGTCTAAACCTCCCCTGGCACATCTTCCTGCCGTTACCTCTAGTCCTATCATAGGTCACAAGAGAGAAGAGATCAGCAACTGTTTCACCTCTCTTCCTTGTGAGAAGGCAGTAAACAGCTGTGAGATGCCTTCTCAGTCTCCTCTTCTCCAAGCTGAAAAGACCCAGTCACTTCAGCTGCTCCCCATACGGCTTCCCCTCTAAACCCTTCACCAGCCTTGTGGCCTCGTCTGGACACTCTCCAGTAGTTTGATGTCCATTTTATACTGTGGCACCCAAAACTGCACACAGTACTCGAGGAGGGGCCGCACCAATGCAGAGCAGAGCACGACAATCACCTCCCTCGACCGGCTGAGGATGCCGTGCTTGATGCACCCCAGGACATGGTTGGCCCTCTTGGCTGCCAGGGCACACTGTTGGCTCATGTTCAACATGCTGTTGACCAGAACCCTCAGGTTCCTTTCCACAGGGCTGCTCTCCAGCCTCTCACAGCCCAGTCTGTATGTGTATCCAGGGTTGCTGTGTCCCAGGTGCAGAACTCAGCATTTGCCCTTGTTAAAATTCATTCTGTTGGTGATTGTCCAGCTCTCCCATCAGTCAAGATCCCTCTGTAGGGCCTCTTTGCCCCCAGGAGTGTCCACTTCTCCCCCTCAGTTTTGTGTCATGAGCAAACTTTGTCAATAAGCTTTCAAGTCCTTCATCCAGGTAATTTATGAAGATATTGAAGAGCACTGGCCCCAGGATGGATTCCTGTGGGATCCCACTAGTGACTGATGCAACTCCATTCACTGTGACTCATTGAGCCTGACTCATCAGCCAATTGCACACCCATTGCAGTATGTGTTTATCCACTATTATTTATTCAATTTTGTGTGTTTAAAGAGAAGCAGTGATTTAGAAAGCATTTGAATGAGGACAAGGTGATGGATTTGTACATAAAGGTGGTAAAAATTATCCATGCATTGCAGAAAATGTGGGAAAATACACAGGACTGTATTTCACAGTTGCTCCTGATGACAGGACACATGGCTACTCCTGATGACGACTGGGATGAGTAAAGGTAGGGACTGGAAATTTTTAGGCAAAAAGTTAAATTCAGAAAATCTTTCACTGGCTATAAGTAAACTTTAGACAAAAACTATTTTGCAGATTTCTGTGAATGTCTATTGCCAGATATAATTTGAGATTCCACTAGCATATATTTACCCAAACATGAACCAGAGATTTTTACCCAAGAAAGACTCTCCTTTAGTTTCAGTGCCTCCTGTTGCAGTGCCCAATGTCACATCCCTGGAGCAGGGATGCAGAAAATGTGGCCCCAGACCTGGGGAATTGCTCTTCCAGAACCTGAATGCAGGCAGACCTATTGCATCTCTCATCTCTTATATTCCATCATCAAGGTTCTTAAGACATTTTAAATTAGCTCAATTGTGCCTACTTTGTCTATAAGTAGCTCTCATTTGAGTCAAAGTACAACTAAAAACTAACCAACCTCATTTGTTTTTCCCACAGTCAACGTTATGGTAATTTCTTATCAGTTTGCAGCACGGTGTATCTTCTCTCTCTTTCCATATATCTTCTGGGAACTGTTACTTTCTTCTGCAGTTTCCTGTTTAAGATTTACTTGCTTTGTGATCAGTTATTGTTACTATTTCTCAAATACATTTTCTTCGTGTACCTTCTTTGAGCTAATTGGAAAATTAGTGATTATCTTTTTCTGCCAAAAATAAGAATAGGTTCATGGTTCACTTGTTTTTGCTATATCTAACCTCTCAAATCATGCTTTCCACTAAGAAACCTGTGCTTTTGACAAACATCACAAAGAATGCCAGACTGAGTAAGGGTACACGGCCTATGTATCACTGCTCATATTACACAGCACTCCTTAGGTAATTGATTACACTCTTCATCTCAGGAGTTTGAAGTAGTGCAATCAGACTAAAAATCATAATGCTCATTTAGTGAGAGGAAAAAAGATGGATAAAGTGAAGGCAGAATTTAAGCACCTATGTCAAAGACTATAGGCTGAGTCTGTCCCTTTCTGCCATTTCATCTAGGCATCTATTCGTCTGGCATCTACATTTTTGACAAGGAAGTTACTTTTATAAAGAGCAAACTTTCCAGTTTTACTGACCTTAGTGTGAATCTGTTTATTTGCCCATAAACCTATGAAGTTTGGATTTTTGTTTTGAGCATGCCTAAAATAAAAATGGTTGAATTCTGTAGGAAGGATAAGAACTCGTGGTACTACCACATTCATTATTCAGTGGTACTTCAAATACTACAGACATGAGTGAAGCTTGTTGCAGGAATCGCAAGAGATCACACTACCCTTCACTCTGGGCTAGAATAGCTGTTTATTTTGGCCATTATGAGTCTCTAGTTTGTGAAGGATGTAAAGAAAATATATCCACCTGAAGGACATGAATTTCGCTCCAACTGTTGAAGTGGGAACTCTCTGCCTAAATGTGAACATTGCCAAACGTATAAATGTACGTCTGAGGAAATAAAATATTATTTTCTTTAAACCAGAAAATAAATTAGCCATTTTCTTATACAGACTCCAAATCTTTTAAGTTGATATCTCAAATTTTATTTTATCTATATTTTTTTAAAGAAGATAATAAACAGTCATAGCCTATATCCCTTCATTTATTATAAAGAGAGTCTGGTGTGCTTGTGACAAATCTACTGTAAAGAGGGATGGGATGAACCTAACTCTCAATTTCTGAAACTTAGTCATAGCACTACTAACAGATGCCATATGCAAATTATTAATTGGAACTTACTAGAAAATGAATGTTTTTCTGGGCTAATGAAGAAAATAAGGCTAGAGCTACAGCAAGATCTTTTTATCATCACAAACCTTTTTGACAACCCAGCCTCAAATCACATTTGTAGATTAAATATGAAGAAGGTATAGAAGACCAAAAGTTATTTTTTTTTTGTAGACAAGGTTTACCTGAGTGGTTCTTTTAATTTATATTTAATTTAATTTTCATATGTTTTCATTTTCAAGCTGCACATAGCAGTTTATTCTTTCCTGGAATATATTCTGAACAATGTATTTGGATAGAAAAACATCTCCGAATAGTATTTCCAAATCTACTGTAGGTTGAAGAGTTATTGAAAACATTTCATTTCTCACAGTGCTCTTGCAACACTGGTGGTTAACCAACTGGGAAACAGCTCTGCAGAGGACCTGGGGATCTAGTTCTGGGCTCCTCAGTACAAGATAATCATGAATTTACTGGAGGGTAACAAAGATGATGAAGGGATGGAGCATGTGAAAAGACCAAGAGAGATGGGGTTGTTCAGCCTGGAGTATAGAAGAGTCAAAGGATTCTGATCAATATATGCAAAAAAATATATGCAAAAAAAAATGATTGTACATGGAGGTTAAGAAAGACAGAATAAAGCTCTTCCCAGTGTAGTTAAGTGACAGGAGAACAGAGAATGGGCACAAACTAAAATTTCATTTAAACATATGAAAAAGGTTTTCTACAGTGAAGGTGACCAAATCCCAGCACAGTTTTCCCGAAAAGGTTACAGAGTCTCCATCCTTAGAGATATTAAAAATCCAACTGGTCATGGTCCTGGGCAACTTGCTGTAATTGACCTTGCTTTGAGCAGAGAGATCTCCAGAGATATCTTCCAGCCTTAGACCTTCTGTGATTCTATGATTATGTAAATCATTTTTTCAATGAAAAAGAAACATTTCTATAAAAGCCAAACTTTTCAGCAAAAGCTGTAATAAAAACAAGCAACTTGACATAAAAGTTGTGATAGAAATTTCCAGTACCTCGTTTTCAAGAAGACAGGAATGTCTGTGTTGCCTTGTAGAGGGAATAGATATAAATCTAATCTATTTTTGTTACCCAGAGAACTTAATACAACACGGTTGAATTTATTATAAGGAAAGGCAGAGTAAATTTACTGTCTGTGTAGGCAAACAATCACAAAAGAGCATAAGCAAGTAATTATGTAATGCTCTGATTTGACATGCAAGTAAGTATAAACTAATACTGACTCGAGCCTCCTAATCATGTTCACACTGATTCAAATGAAAATGTATGTTTTCTATTACAATGATTTTACCACTAATTTAATGGAATTTCTCTCCAGCTAAGAGTGATTATTAGTCACAGAAGTGCTGTAATGCTGTGACCCTTTCAAACTTTTGCTATGAAACAGTTGTTATTGCATTTCTAATGTCCAAACGGTTGCAGCTGGATTCACATAATTTGACAATTATCTTGCAACAGAATGCCCGTAAGCAATTTAGAGCTTTCTTATGATGTTCATTTTCAGAAATACAACAGATACTACCTAGCGTATTGATTGGAGTACGCAGTTACTCTTCTAGAAATATTCCTGTCCACAGGTTTAACAGAAGAGAAAACAGACAAAGCTAAATCATTAAGACTGTTATTCTTAAATATTTTATACCATTCATCCAACTGTAACACTTCCATTTGCGAACAAATTATATTTTAGAAATGTTTTTTAACATTGCATTCATAGCAAGTGGTTAAAGGACTTCCTATTCTCATATTTATAATTAATCTCATTGGTGTAGGTTATTTTGTACCCCATGTTTTTCACATAGGTAAAGTTCTTGGGAAAACCCATGCTAACAGGTCTATATAAGACCTCTACTATTACATACCTTTTCTGCTGATATCACCAATAGAGGTCAGTTGCAAACACATAACATATAGTCTATTATTATCTCTGAAATACAGCAGGAAATATTATTAACTATGCTAATACATTTGCCTGAATGATCTTCTTTATATTCACTTTACAATCACTGATTAAAGAAATAAAAGATCTTTTTCAAGGATGGCAATAGATAGCCCTGAATGTTCTTCCTATCCCTATTGCTTGAAAACACATTGATGCATGTATCTATATGTCCAGGGCTACAAAAAATTCTGTAGACACTATTACACTCACAAAGCTTTTTTTTATTGTAATTTTCTTCATCTTCTTCCTGTGTTAGACTTATCTCGGACAGGTGTGTAGAGACAGATGTGCATTAAATACACAGCATTTTTAGTTAAGTGAGCATTAACTGGTGACTGAGAGTAGTGATGAGTAGTAAATGAGCTGGAAACACTGTTATTTTGTTGCTTTGCACACACTGGAGACCGAATACCAGTAGCAAAGAAACTGCAGTAAAAAATTTGCCACAGCTTACAACTGCGTTCCCAGTGAGAAGAGATTTTCCCAGTTCCTATAGACTTTTACTATGCCTTTAGCAGAGTTGGCAAGGATAGTTTTGCCACATGAAGCATAATGATGAAATGTGGAGGTAGAGTTGTACTCTGAAGTGACGCAAGTGCATTGTTATTGCATGTCCAGTAGCAGGTGCTCTGGTACTAAGGCTGTTAATAAACTTTATGGCTTTAGTACTTAGCAAATAATATTAATTAAATTCCCCCCACCCCCGGACATAATGAAGATAAATATTTTTTTTCTGTTTTTTAAGGAAGATAAATCTTTTTTCTTTTTTTTGGTATGATGACACGTTCAAGGAAGTTGATCGACTGCCAGTTCAAGAGAAATAATAAATGTGGGAAGTACTTTAGACATATATTAGATAGATAGATCAGATAGTTTCAAAGCTTCTTTAATTGCTGTAGGATAATCAAGGAACTTGGTCAACCTCTGACTCAAGATATTTATTTGACTTGCTGCAAACTGCAAAGGGATATGAAATACCCCATAGCATTTGTGAATATGGAACTGAAACAGTGAAGCCTAAAGAAAAAATATACTTGTGAATACCAGCAGTCAGGAGTCATCCATCACTGATGCAGAACCCCAGAATTCTGACAGTGTAAATGATTTTGTTTGATATTTGTAGTCAGAGCTTGCTCCTGAAAGCAGGGAAACAGTCCTCTATGATGCTCTAGTTTTATAACAGACCAAATGACTTAATCTTCTAGAGACAAAACCCTAACAGACTTGCTAAATCCTGTAAATTCCACTGAAAATATATTTCTTTAAACCATGAAGAGGGTTTAGAAATCACTTAGCCAAATATATGCAGGACTATACTTTCTGAGTTTGTATATTATATCATAAGATTTCCCGTAATCATTGCTGTTTCAGTTCTACGCTCATGTATTTGAAAGCAGATGGTTGAAGGACTGCGAATGACCTGGCTATTATCCGCATACAGGGCTGTAAAAAACATGAGCTTGAAAGAGTGATTGGTTCTAGTCTTTGATTTTCTCATTTTGTCTGTTGTCTTTGTCAAATTTATTTTCTTTGTCACAGCACTTAGAATGTCTAGAAAGCCTTTAATCCTTAAGTAATTTTGGTTTGTGGACTTTATTAATTTAGTTCTAGATTGAATTTTATATGTTATAATGAAAGACATATGTCTAGTTGTATGTTCAGCAAACTATATTTTGTCTCTTTCAGTAACCTCAGAGGATTAGGAAAACATCCTGGTCTTTGCTTCCAATGCTTTTCGTCTTGCTGAGAGGAAGACCTAGAAACACAGCACCTCCCCTGTTCCCTGGGAAGGAGCCACAACATAAACCACCACTTTCTTAGACCTGAACATCTGAGGAATCAGGAGGGAATCTGCACCACCGAATGCACCTGCTCCGCAGTCTAGATGTCTTGCCAATATTCTACTGAAAATGTCTTTGGCTTAACGGGAAGCATTCAGTCTGAGACTGAACTCAGTCCAAGTGTTATAGAACTCACTTTATCTAATGTTCAGTTTGGGTTTTTTGGTCAGACAGCCAGGATATTTCATGGCATCTGCATGATAGCTTTCCATGGTTCCTCAACAGATACTTTCTGTCTTTAAACCTCAGTTGAATTATGTAGTTGAGGTTTTATAACTCAAAAGCGGCTGACATGTGAATGAATAAGGAAGCTAATCATTTCGCAGTAAAGAAGAAATATATGTATATTTTCTCATGCTTAGTAGAGTGTAATAGATACTCTAGATGATAAAAGCTCACGAACATAGAGTAGAGAAACCAGGGCTGGTCAGTTTAAATTAATTAAAACCCCTTTAATTCCTCTGAGGCCTCTCAATTTCTGTTCAGATTTAAGCTGTAGTTACAGCCTCCTGTTAACTAATAGGCGTGCTGAGGATTTTCCATCGTATTCATCACAAATTCCTGAAGTAGGAGGAGTGGGGGAGGGGAGGAAGAAGAACTTCAACTCAGTCATAAATTACCAAGAAATGACTGACAAATACCAATACAGACCTTTGCACAGCACTATGCTGGAGGTGGAACTTTGTCAAGCAGGCTACAGATGCACATGGTGTTATCGCTGAGCAATTTTAGCGAAATGCTATGTTTACTCTAAAGTAAAGAAGGGGATTAAAATGGAGCTCTTGCAGTTTCAGTGGTGAAACAATAGAAAACCTATATGTATTGCCTTCTCCTGTTTTATTTCCTGTGCAGTAAGGAAAAGGAATGACAAAAAAAACCAAAGAAAATTCAGTATCTTACACTGTGAAAAATAAAATGTAATGACATTTATTGAGTTTATTCTAAATGTGTTGTGCATTTAGTGTTCCTACAGTGGTATTTTGAAATTTTCGTATATAATACATCTGAATTACAGATTATTTTATATATTTCCAAAGCAAACATTTTTACTTGAAGTAAAAAAATGATTTCCAAACCGCTTATACCTAATTCATTATATGTGTTATGTATTTAATAAGGTCTCTGTGAATTCAGTCATTTATCTGATTTATGTACACAGCTGTCTGATCACAGTTTGGTACTCACTATACAGCTACAACTGTGCAACATGAAACTTAAATTACAATTCTTTAAGTCTGTGTCAATTTTTGTTTATACTAACAAGAGGACAGGATGATCATACTTTAACATAGACATAAATATATACAGTGTGTGTACTTTGTAATGATTTACTTGATTGGCCACAGTCATGTATAAAAAAGTCAAGAAGAAACCGATTATAGCTCTGTACACTGATCTTTTAAGGTCGATGTGTATGTTTTCCCACATGAGACATGCAGGTCATTTATATACTGTGAAAAACATCATGCATATTACACTTCTATGAAAATATTCAAGTTGCTTATTACTGTGAATCAGTGTCAACTTTTTTAAAATCACCAAAAGACTGACCAATTTTTTTGAAAACGATTGCCATTTTTTCCAATCTGTTTTACTGATAGCAGAAAAAATGAATGAATGAATGAAAAATAACACAGAACTATTTTTAGGGTTCAAAAAAGATACAGAAAGGAAGCATTTAAGTCGCAATCCCTTTCATCTCTTGCAGCTTACTGATCACAGACAGAAGGTAAAAATTTTGAACATATTCCAGATTTCTTACTTGACTCTGTTGTTTCAGTGCCAAGAGGAAAATAAGTAAAATACTATATAAAATAGTAAACATCATGAGCCAAATATTCTTCGGGGGCTAGAGGAAAGAGAGCCAAAATAAAATGCTTTTCAATAGGGCTAACCATTTTAAGTTATTTTCGAAATTGCTTTGGAATACATAGCTCAAAATTGAAAAGTAGCTTCAATAATAAAATTATAATTAACTCAGCATTTTCAAAAAACTGACTATTCAGCAGAAATTACAAACATAAAGTAAACCAGTTTCAGTCAAATGTCAAAAGAACTAAACCCACTGATTTTCAGAAGAGGTGAAAGTGAAGTGCTAATTACTAACTAGCTAGCTTAGTGTTCTCTTTGTATCACAAATAGGGAGTTATGAAAGCAGACACTTGTCACTGGAGCTCATAATAAGCCAAGCACAGGGCTCTTAATAGCAAGTTTAGTTATGTCAATACATCCTATGAGTTTTCCTTGTCCCTGTGAACAGAGATCCGACCAGGGTATCTAACTATCACTGGGACAAAAATGTTTCACAAATTAGCAGAATACAAATATAAAAACTGAGATACAAGAAGTCAGCAGGGAAAGCCAACCACAACTTAATAGTAATATTATTTATTCAGTTGGTTAAGGTGAATTTCTTTGTTTGTTTATATGAAATTAATCATATTCAAAATAGTCACTGTGAATCCATTTTATTCGACATAAGAAAAACCTGAAAAAAGAACCTTAAGAAAAGCAAGGAAGAGGAGTTATCAGGATATTTGTTTTCCTTTTAATTTCATGTTTTCATTTTGGAAATGAACAATCCACAACAGCAATTCTGTCTGTCTGTAATCCCTGAATGATTACTCATAGGATCCAGCAGAGATCAATAGAAAGAAATTGATGAAAATACACTAGCAGCTTTGCAGATTTATTCATGGAGGAAACCCTTTGAGATGAGCACTATGATACCAGCCATGGAGATGGTCAAGAGCAAAAGGAAATAAATTGATCTTCCATATTAGGAAGACTGCTGGACAGATACATTAAAAGCCAACATTGAATAAGTGGCTTTGAAGACATTCAAAAAGGTTGGACTTCCTATTGTGGAAACCTCTAGAAAGTTTCTAAGACAGGCATGGTCTTAGAAGGAAAGGATGAAGAAAATCGCTTTATTTGCTAAGGTCTACATAGGTTGGTTTACATTTACATATGAGAAGAGCGACAGAAGATCAACATCTCTGCAAAACAGGTCAGAAGACAGTGTTCAAGGACCACCAGCCCCTAACATCCATCAAGTAAAACTGGCTTTGCCATCTCCTTGAATGTCTAGAGACACCCTGTTTATTCCTTTTAGTCATGAACAGAAACTTGCAAATGAATAAGACTTTAAAACTGAGGTATGGTTTAAACCACTCATATTGTTCAACACACATATATCACATAGAACTACTGAAGAGTTTAATACGATGTGGAAGGAATCAAAATTTTAATACGGATTACCATAAATCATGCTTAATTTTGGCAAGCAAAGTCCACTCTTTCTAAGGACTATAAAATTAGTTGGATATTTTGACTATGTATATTCAAATCAACAGCTTAAAAACATGAGAGAAGTGTAGCTGTAGTCATTACATAGCAGAGCCAGGCGTAATCCACGTAGGCAATGAGAGCTCCTCACGTGTCTCTGCCAGTGTCTGCCTGGCTGAGCAGAGTAGGCCAAACTGCAAGGAGTTTCTATGAAGCTGAAAATCACTCAGCATTCAAGATCATGTTAGCAAATGTATTGTAAATGTATTGTTGCTTGTTGACAAAAAATAAGCCCCAATTTCGAATCAGACCTCTTGAAACTTGCATTGTCTATGCAAAATATGACTTAAAGATTTACTTAACTTTATTTTTAATTTACATTTAACAGAATGTATTACATGCAGTTGCTACTTCTCTTTGCATCAGTGGAGGGACTTAAACCAGCAGAATTTTATGAATAAGTTACTATTATTTAAGCTTGTTTGGGAACAGAGACAACTGTATCTTAACAATTTGTCAAGTCAAAAATTCCTACTGAAGCTTATAATATTTCGAAAGAAGTGACTTGTTGGCCCTCTGATTTGTTGACTGCTTTTAATAGATGCGAGGAGAAAAAAAAAAAAAGACTGACCCACATCAGTCAGTTTTATCTTCCAGATTACAAAAGGCTATTTCAGACACATCATTTTTCTTGAAATGTTTCCCGATGAAAAATATTTGAAAACCACTGTTCTGTAGTAACCTACAATCACATTTCTGGCTTCATTCTTTCCAGAATAAATGATAAAATATTGCACATTTAACACTGAGGAACAGAAAAACCTGATCACTTTAGGGAATTATCATCCAATCATTCTTGGATTTCTAAAAATGATATTATTATTCAGGATATCAAAAATGTGTGCCTTTGAAAGTAAATACTTGGACAAAGAAATAGGAGGTAGTAAGTTTTACCTTATTTCTTCTTTTTTTTTCTGAAAAAAATGTGGAGTTTTAAGTGGTATTTACAAAAACATATTCTTTCATGAATACAATACTTTTGTACACAGTAGAGAATATGACAGTCTTTAAGTAGGTTTAAATAAACTCACTGCAAGACTCCTTTCTCCCTAGCAAAGCTGTATGGTAGGTAGGTAGGTATGTACAAAGAGAGAATGGAGAGCGGAAACACCTGGAGACTTGTAAAGAAAATGAGTGAATACTGAACAGTAACAAAATGGGTCACCATGACACTGCATTCTTAACTGCACTTGAGGTGATGCTAAGAAAACACTGCACAGTTCTGCGTTTCCTACTGGCTCAACCAAGAATTTGATCTTGTTCAGGTAAGCAAGTGATAAATGTTCCATAATATAGAAAGCAATGTTAGAACAAAATTGACTATGCCAGCCAACAACAACCGAGTGATTTCTCAGCACAGAAGCATAAAGCAGGTAAAGAGGAGCAGAGTGGAAAACGGGTGTTTCTTCAGTGTATATAATGATATATTTGCCATCAATAGCAAGCATCCCTCCAAAAGCGTTGACTGTATCTGGAACTTTATCAATTTTGGAGCGACACAGTGGACTGTCTTTATATGAAGACCTATTACACAACTTGATAATGTAAATATATGCAAAATCAGTGGGTATTCCCAAGTGTCTTTACTTCCTTTCTTGACTTTAATGTTGCCTTGGAGAAATACGGAATATTCTTCTCTTACAGACTCTCATAAATCTGAAGACAAGGAAAACCATAACATGCAGGTAGCTCCACTGACTTACGGGTTGCTTTTCTTGCCTCCTAGTTTATGTTTTGGAAGCTAAATATGTAACTAATATTTCTGTCTTGTATTCACACAAATATTGCAGCACTGGGACAATTAAAGTTGTTGGGGGTTTTTCCCTTCAGCATATCAAAACCTTTTGCTTTAATTACAAGAAATGGCACTGTGTCACACAGCAGGTAATAATTTAATACAGGGAAAAATCAGATATTGAAAATTATGTGGGCAGTGTTAAATATTTGTTCTAAATTAAGAGTGGATTTTTTTAAAAGTTTTGTCCCTGTTTTTCATCAGTTTTGTTCCCATCTTCTGTTGATCTTCTAGTCAGAAAGAGACAAAAGAGATTGATGCACCGACAAAGGGCCAACAGCTCACTCTTGGCCTCTTGCTTCTAGATTTCATGTAGAAATTTGAGAGAACTTCGGAGCCAGCTTTGCTCAAATGATGGAAAGACTGACAGCAGCTCCTTTCCCTTGTAAAAACCCTCAGTCAGCATGAAGCCTACTTAGTACAATAAACAGCACAGTGTGAACTATTTTTGCAGGTGAGATATCCTGCTGGTGGCCCACCCATAAATCAAGGACATTGCCTAACTGCAAGGGAAACAGCCAGAGCTAAAAGAAGGGGAAATTAAGTGTTGCACATAACCCCCTACTGATTGACGGTCACAGACCCATTGAGACTGACAATTTATTATTATTTATTAGTGTTGCATTTCTTCTTTAAACCAGGAGAAGCATCAGAATAGGACCACGTGAATTCTAAAAACCTGCAGAAGAATAAAAGGTCTTTAGATGGTAGAGCACGTGTATAAAGTAAAGGGGAACAAAGTAAACATAGCTAACTTTGACAAAAGTAAAATTTGCATGATGGCTGAAAATTAGTACTTGTAAACACTTCAGATAGACATAAAATATGTCAGAAATTATTAATCATACATTCACTAATAGAAATGTGCTAAAATTTTCTTTCAGCAATGCCTGGTACTTAATATTTAGACCTGATATGGAATACCTCCTTGAATTATTACTCTAAACAGTAATTAAATAAATCTAAACTTTTGTTATTGTTAAGCAAGATATTTACTCCTTGTGAAGTCAGTAGCAACCCACAAAGACAATAATTGGACCGAATTTTTAAATCCTTCCTCTAGGAAGTCCTCTGGACTTGAAGTCCATGTGAAAAGATTTCAGTTGATGTCAGCTTTCATAGCTCCACAGAAACTGTTCATCCATGACACAAAGAGGAGATATGTGAGCTACAGAACATCAGCATTGTGGGTTTTTTTTAAGTAAGGAAAAATGCACTATATATATATATGTATATATATTACATTAACTAGTAAGTACTGGTGATAATGAAGTATTTAAAAGTAAGAATTTCTGTATTTCTGACCACAAAACTTTCATTTTTTTGGAGTTAAGGTAGACTTTGTGTAGTCACAGAATAATTTGAAATAAAATAACAAAACTAGCCAAGTGAAAATTCACACGACTGGACTGATAAATCCTAAAGATTTCCTGAGAATAAAACATGAATATCAAAGTCATGTGTTGGGGAACATTGTTTTAATGTCATATCATTTAAAAACCTCCTAAACCAAAACAACACAGTGCCCCTCAGGAAAAGGAATGATCAAAAGAACAAACCCCTCCGGCAGATATAAATCACCCCACTTAATGCATTGCTGGAACATTCTTATATTAGGGAGATGTGGGCAGTTTAGAAATACAGTTTGACCATGTGGTACAATGTCTCATAATTTGGCTGGTAAGGTAGCATATCTCATAATTTGGCTGTAGATCCCAAATTCAGGTTGTTCCCACTTCCATCAAGGTTCAAATGACCTTTTGTTATAACTTAAATTGCTTTAATACTGAAGTACCACATTCTCTGTTCTGTCTTTCTGAAACCTGGATCTGTAACAGCTATTTCCCTGCTACATTCTTACTTATCAAGTGCTCTCTTACCCTACTGTTTTTACAACCTGAATTGATCAGTTCTGTACTTGGAAATGCTACTTCAAACAGCACATGGGTGGAAGCATGCTCCTTTAAGAAGCAGGTACAGATGGCAAGTCCATCAGCTAAGTTCAAACCAGAGGTCAAGAGCGGAAAAGGAAATTACCGCTAGTGCTCATCTCAGACTATGCCCTCTTCCACTGTCTTCTCTGACTGCTGGTATATTTAGCTCATCACTTCCCCAACCAGCATCCAGCTTAGCCAATGACAGTAGGAAATCAATATATCCAACACATTTGACCTTATCACCTTTAAACCAGTATCTTACAAATCACTCAGGATAAACAGTCACGATCACGGATTTAGTAGGAAGGTCAGATATTGTAAAGGCAGAATCAACTATACCTAAGCCATTCCTGGCAGATGTTTGTCTAATGTTTTCTTAAAAACTTCCAGCAATCAAGACTCCTTAACTCCACTCAGAAATCCCTTCCACGAAATTATCCTTACTGATAGAAAATCTTTTTTCATATCTAACCTAAATCTTACTAGTTGGATTTTTGCATGCTATTTCTCACCCTAATTATAAGTGGAACAATGTCCTAAATAGTGTTTGGAGAACATTTTGTAAATCTCACTTTTGCAACAGGCTTTTACGTATTTGAAGACTTACATCTACCCTTCAGTTTTCTGTTTCCTCTACTTCACCATGCAAATTCTTTCTTTAAAGCCACATTTTCCAGGTTTCATATCAATCTTTTTGCCTTCCTTCACCCTCCCCCTTCTTTTGGTCCACAAACTTCTGGAAACATAGTGCCTCTAATTGGATGCAGTAATGCTCCAGCTGAGGCCAGTACTCAGCAGAGCAGCTGGTTTACATATAATACTCATGTTTATACATCCTGATACAGTGTTTGCTTTTTTAAAAATATTTTTGGCAGAAGTTTAACATTGAGAATACATGTTCAGTTTGGGGTCCCTTCTAGTTCCTAGGCTCTTTTCTGCATGACTGCCAGCCAGGTGGAGATCCAACTTCATGAATCAACACAATACAAGAGAAGCCCTCCCTTCCATGTGAGAAGACTGATGTGAAGAAATATTGGGCTGGTTTGGCAATTTATATTATTTGTTACTTGACTGGTCATTATCTTCAGGGTGCTTACATGCAACGTTTTTATTTGTCACTTTGTTTCTCAAGGACTTTAGTTATAACAGATCTTCAGTAACTCCTTCCTCTAGCAAAAAAAGGAGACAGAATTAGCTTTCTTGCCAGCCTAAGGCCAAGACTGTTGTGTGCTTTATATGGGTGTGTCTCTTTAGGGAAAAAAAATAATATTATAGATAGAAGACGACTACCTCTGTCTCATAACTTAAGATAAACCAATTTCTTTTCTAAAAGAGGTCTAGGCATCCTAGGAACACAGATCTTACTAATTATATCTCAGGGCTCAGCAGCAAGTCCTTGTTCAAGGAACCCCACTAATTTAAACCAGTTGTGACGTAGAACTGAAGGAAGAGGCTCAGATACATTTTATATGCAAATAAGACAGTCTACAGTGGGAGTTCAAAACCAAAAGAATTTACTCAGAGATGTTCCCAAAGAGAATCATACTAAGTTGTTTCCAATGAATCGAGAAGAATTACAACTTTCAAGGTGTCCAGAAGAATGCTGCTTGATTACTTTTATTGTTTAGACTCTGTTAACTCGCAGCAGTAGTCAGAAACCAAAGAAAAACAGTTTCACAGCTCAGCCAAGAAGCACCTGCAATTCCAGAGCACTTTGCTTTCAAAGACATTTCTACTTTATAATCTGGGTATTTGGACCCGTATTAATCCCATCCAGTTTTAATTCATTTGAACTGATATTTTCAGATAATGCACATGTAATCTTAAAGGGATTAGGGAAAAAGAAGTATTCAAAGTCTCTAAGATCTACATCATGGCTTCTAGTTATTAGACTATTAATTGAACACCGAACACGGGGAAAAATACTTACTGTAAATGGAAAAAAAAAAAGACATTTTTCCCCCCAAAATTTGACCCTCTCAGTTAAATCTGTATCTCCACCTGAGATGTGTTTCATAGCAGAAAAAAAAGGCTATCATCTAGTTACCTGGTTCTAATAGCCACCCCGTTTCCTATGTGATGCACACCTACTAGCCTGTAACACTGAGCTGTGTCAAAAGAGCTGATTGATGGTAGATCTCATGCTAAAATTACTAGCAAAGTTAAGAAGCTGTATTCCAATCATTGTTCAGTCCAATGCTTTTGTGTCACCTGAGCAGGAGTGATATGACAACCTAACATTTTGGAGGGATTAAAAAGACAATCAAACTATTCTGTTCAATGGGACAGATTTTTTTAACATGTTAGCTTACAAAAACAGTGGAGTTTCTGTTGTCTAAATGTTTATTTTCACAAATATAATCAGAATAAAATCTTTGTTTTTCGCATGAACATCCCCTCATGTTGAAGTACCAAGGTATTTTTAAAGGACTAAAATGATTACACTGATTGTATTTGTTTTCATTTTTTTCTAATCAATTTGCAGAGATTTCACAGGTTGATACTTGATCAAGAGTCAAATTTAAGAAGGTTTCACTGTTGCTGTAAGGAGTGGAAAAATCCCAAACTGACTCAGATCTGCTTTTGAGCACTTCTGATTATCTTATTTTGTATTCTTTTGTCCACGTATTTTTTCCTAGTGCCAGCTTATTTTTACTAAACTTATTTCCATTATTTCAACATGTGCGTTCATCATTTGAACAGGTATAAATATCTTGACTCCTCCCATCCCTAATTACTGCTTTAAAGGTACCATTGTCATGTGTGTGGCTTAATTTGCAACTAGGGAGATAATTCATAGTGTAGTCTGGGACAGTCATCATTGTTTAACACTTAGTACAGTCTTAAAATAAACTTTTGAAATATTATGGATTGGTTTGCTTTTCCAGTCACTAATTCAAGGATAAGTATAGTCAGCACAGCACAGAGTGATTTTGATAATTACTCTCATGAGAAATTTTTCCAGTAAAATATATCAAAATCTGAACTCTCATATAGCCATTGGAAATTGAAATGCTTGAAATTTTCTGGCCTCTGTTTAGTGAAAGACACTTGGAACTAAATTACGTATTTTCACTAGTGTATTAGTGAAGATCTAACCTACAAACCCACAAATATGGAGACATTCCCAAATAAACTCACCTGCCTGAAAATGTAGCTCAGGCCACAAACCTGTTCAACTCTGTATATGAAAATACAGCCACCAAAAATTTTGTACATCAAACTTTGTTTTCATTCATACAAGAGAAAACAAAGCTTGTGTTGTAATGACTTTTGATCCTATAACCCACACCAAAGCTCAGAGGTGAGCTAGCAATTTGCAGAGCTTTCTCCCTGCGTCTTGCTGGCACTTTTCTGCTCTTCAAGCAGACACTGTCCTGGTGGGTAATCCGAATTACATATATGATAGAAAGCAAGAGATCTTTCAGAGCATATGTTGAAAACTTCAATCACTATCTTTTCCACCATTTTCGTTAAATTTTTTTTCTCCCAAGGAAAATTTCTCATCTTACTTTTAAAATTGTCATGTGATTCAGCAAAGCATTATAGCTGCCAACAAGTCAGCCTAAAAGCAGAACAGTGGTAAAAAAGCACCTAGTCCACATGCCTTTTTATACTTCATTTAAAAAAAATAGTTTCTTTTCTTCTGTTAGAATTTCCAGTTCCCAAAATCTCAGCATCAGCATTATAAGAAAAGAAAAAACAAATTCTTGAATTATGATAGGTTTCAACTTGTGAATTACTGTACAAATCTATTTTCAGGCATTTCATTGCAATAATAATTAAAAACATGAGTAATGCTTGATTTTCATATTTTACTGAGATGAAGCTGACTACAAGGAGAAAGTTTCTGTTGTGGGAACTTTGGTTATCAAAGAGGCATTTTGCCCTGATTGATTTCCTAGCTGTATTTGCCGAACAAATCCCTAGAAATTGACTTCGGATTTGGAACAAGAAGATCCTGTAAAAAATATGTAAAATGACAGAGGGTAAGCAAGATCAGTCAGAGAGGATTAGAGAAACTTCTTATTTGGATCACCCAAAACTACTGAAAATAAAAGTAAAAACCACTGGGAATAAGGGCTTAAAAAAAAAAAAAAAGCTTGAATCATCCAGATTAGTTTACCATCAATTACTTTGTATTAAAAGACTAAGCCAGAGCTACCTACAGACCAGGATAAACCTACCCAGGACAGGACAGAGGAGGATATTTATATATATAATATATATAAAAATATATATATATTATATATGTATATGAGATCCTATTAAAAATACTTCTATTATATATAAAATATATATTTATTTATATAATATATATATTTTATATAATTATAAATATATATTTATATATATATGTTTTACACGTCTTTTTTTCAACATTTTCTTCACCAGTTTCACTGCAGCCTCAGACCGACCTAAGGGTGTGATTGAGACAAACTCAGTGATGCCGAAGCTTACTATCTTTAATGCAGCATTGATTTCAAAATTGTCCTAAGTAAAGCACCCTGTTATTCTTTCCCACAAATGACATGAGAATAGAACAGGCAAAATTCCTGTGATGTAAATGTGCTCAGTCCTCCAGTAACTACAGAAGGTATTGGTAAAGAGGGATATTCTCTCATCTGCTTGAAAACATTCACCAAAACCAGCAATTAGCTACAAGCTGTTAGGGCTCAGAGATGTGAAAAATGGATTGCACTGACACAAGCATCTTGGGTGACAGTTCCCCAGTTAACTACATCCCCTCACAAACAATTTTGGCGTGAACCAGCCATGAATCTCCAAGAAGCACACTATCCACTCTGTCCTTTCAGTGTGACTGAAGGAGTCTCTGCTCAAACACCTCTCTTCGACACGAAACAACTCACCCTCTAGTGGGAAAAACGTAAAGAAAAAAACATTTATAGAAATGTTTTCATGGACCTTTTCATAAACTGGGCTTCCACTTTTGCCCACCAATCCTGTAGCTCATCTCAGGATGAGTCCATCCTGTAGCTCATCTCAGGATGAGTCCATCTAAGTGCTGGCTTTAAAAATGGTCATCTTGGACTATCTCAGAAAATCTTTTCTAAGTCAGATATCTGCACCAAATACAAAAGAGTAACGATCTAAATCATTCATGAGCACTTCAGGCAGAAGGAAAATATCAAAAACACCATCAACACCAGTCCATATCCAATGTTCACACCTGAATGCAGCATAGCACCTTAGATATCCTTAGACATCATGGATATAGCAATGTAATGTCCAATACACAATGTTGCCAGAGAGGTAATTGCACCTTTGAAAGTTCCCTGAGAAGCCCTTTTTCCAATGCTAACCCAATAGCTTCATCTTCCTCAGTCTCAACCCCAGAAAGCTGTGCTATATGCAAAAGCCACAAGTTAGAGAACATTAAATACAAAGGCAACAAATACAGCATGATGGGGCCACCAATGTGAGCAACTCACCAGGGAAAGGCAGAATGATGAGTTTCCTGTGGGTTTTCTATTCCTAGGAAACAGCAATGGCTTGATAGAATAATCCCTGTTGCCCTGAAATGGTTTGAAATGTGTGTTTCCAGACTAAGCTACGTGAGCCCTGTACATCTCTGGTATCGAGGCAGTTTTCCCCTCTGCTTCATGCGTGCATTACAACTGCAGAGCATAGGATGGGCAAATGGGCAAGATGAAACAGATTCTTTGAAGCAAACATTTTATTTCTTGTTTGTTTTTGTTTTGTTTTGTTTTATTTTGTTAAAAAAGAAGCACAACCCATGCAAATAAAGCTTATATCTCTTTTCCTGCCTGACTGCACGTATTGAAAGTAGGAGATGCTGGGAGTACTGCAAATTGCTTTGCTGAGGCTGGGCTCTCAAACAGTGACTAGGACTGTGTACACTAAGTGGCCAAGGCATATTGTTGTCATTAAGTTGTGATTAGCAGATGTCACACAGTTGTGTTTAGCTCACATCACTGATACACATGATGCAGTCAGCAGATTTGGGAGGTATAAACTGTACAGACCAACTCTTCAGGCACAGGGACTACCTGAGCAGTGGAAGCTTTCAGATGACCTGACAGTGTGGGGGTTATTGCGTGTGCTCAGTGGTGAGCCCAGATTTCTCATTCCTTAAATAGGAAATCTAGGGGAGGGGGATTTCCTGAAGCAGTATGAAGCTGCACGTAGGAGGGTGCTGCAAGGCCAGATTTGAGGTTCCTATCTCATCAGGTCTCCCAGTAGCCCGCTAGCAATACATATGGGTCAAGGCCACAGCAGAAAGCCAGGGAACCTGCCCCTGGGGGAGCCATGTGGGGCTCGTTAGTAAGACAATGCAGATGCCGCCTAGAAGAAAGAGAAAGAGACATCCCCATTGCAATATTTTTGAGTGTTGGGGGAGAGCACACACAGCATATTGAACCCTTATGGATGCTTTGGGAATGCTTAGCTGACGAAGCCCTCAGGAATGAATCTTGTGAGTCACAGTGGGTTTTGGCTGACAATAAGGCTCCAAGCTGCTCATTGCTATTGAGACCAAGATAATCCAAAGTCCACAGAGAAACAAAACATGAGTGCCTATAAAACTCCAAAAGCACAGCCTCCTCTCAGTTTTATGCTGCTTCCCACATCACGCAGTGGTTGAATAGGACTTCTGCAGCTTTCCACATTTGCAAGTAAGCGGCTAAACCTTACATCTTTCTGTAGGATTTTTTTATTTGCAGTAGTTTGCTTGTTCATGAAATAGCAGAATGTTTTAGCAACTTTTACATGTTTTCAGCCAATGAAAAAGTCCCAGTCTTTCTTTTACTGTTATTAAAAGTATCTGATATTCTATGCACATAAGCATCCTGTTGATGGTTAGGAGTTATGTCTACTGCTGTTGTCAATGGGAGTAACCAATAGATGAACCTGTAAGAAATGAAAGGGCCTTAAAATAAGTTTCTGAACAAGAACAATAAGAATCCACTAACTCTGTGAATCCAATTTTTATTCAGAACACTAAACATTTTCTCATGTTACTCATACATTCTTAAAACTAGAGCAAACGTTTTGCACACTCTACAAGCATATTCCATGAATCCAGAAGTCTTACCCCATCTTGTTTGGATGAAATACTGTTCTGCTGGCCACAAGCAGTGATTCTGCTCATCAGATATTCTGCTGCTTCATTGGTAATTGCCACACTTATTTTGCCAGAGATGGGCTCTTCAGAAAGTTAAATTAAGCTTCTTTAAAACAATGTACTTTCATCTGAATTTCTGAACTTTGAATGTTTTCTCATAGTGTTATGTTTTGTATTGCTGGCCTGTGTGGTTAACTGGATTATTTATTTCCTAACCTTAATTAATTACTACTTTTTAAATACAATTTGCAACATCTTTATCAAGTTTAAAATCAAACTTTCCTGATATATTTGTTACATTCAGAATTTAGTTGAAATTCCCTTAACCTTTAGTTTAGTCTACTACCCTAGCAGTTCATAAAGTAAGTCCCATTGTTTCTACTTTATTGAGGTCATAGGGTAAATTGTGGTTTTAGTTGTTAGAGGATTTACATGTTATGTATGCAACATACTTCCTATCCTAAGAATGCCAGATGAAATATTGTAAAACTGGTCCTGGTAACTGACATTTGGCTAACTATCTGTTGCTATTAAAACAAAGAAGGCATAAATAAAGTAACACTGTAAATACTCCATAAGCAACAAAGTATTAAAATACGTAACTAATTTTACATGCAAGATTTGCACTACAGCAAATCACAGAAGCATTTTCCAATAAATTGCTATTCCAGTCAGGTCTTTTGTAATATTAATTGGTTATTTTGTATAGCTTTGAATCAATAAGCTGAATAAAGTCATTTGCTTTACCTTTCTAACCTTTATTCAGCCATTAACTTCTGCTCGACAGCATCACAGCTGACTGTATCAGTAAAGATTTTAATAGAGACAAGTCCCATATACAGAATGCTAAAGAATTTTGCATATGAATGCCACAACTGGACTACCTTAAACCAAAGCTGTCTGAGAATAATTATCAGCTTTAACCTAAATTGCAGACAAATTTTCTTCAGACTTTGCGTCACATCAAGTCAATACTCACTTAATGCAGGGACATTAGAAAATGTTTTGAGCAGGAATGAGAATCAGATCCTTAGTTATTTCTGTATTTGCTCTCTCATATCTATAGTTTTCTTATAACAAGGTGAACTACAAGATCGTGTTGCGGGTTTGGACTGTGAGTTTTTTTCTTGTACCACAGTGTTTTTACTCACACTGTGAAAATTATTAACTTAAAGCATTAGTCCAGATATATGTCTAGTTCAACTTTGCAAGGAAATATATCTTTTCTTATTTTCTCAGGTAATAAAAAAGTCATATTCTGTATAACACGTACCTTCTAGAATAACTAATATGTATTTTAGTTATTAAAAATATCACAATATTAATGTATTAAAATTAATTTTTGTCTTAAAAGTGTCTCTGCTCAAAAAAAATCGCTATTGTATAATATTAAACCAGTAGGGATTATATTGATTTTGTATTTTTCCCGTGCTGTCAATCTGTTATTCCCATTGTTCCTTGCAGTATTCTCATAAAGAAAAATATCCAAGAAGTGTTGCATAGCTGTACTGAAGCCATTTATCGCAAGCACACCAGCAACTGCTGGTATTGCTCTTGCATTTCTTTACTAAAGATCCCATATCTTCACTGCTTGTATCAGAACCAACATTCACTCAAGAGAGCATGAGAGCAAGTGGATATCCCCTACCGCAAACTAGATCCATGCTCTAAATTTTTGAAAAGATAAGCAGTGTCACTCTGAAATGAGCATTATTTATAGGTTAGAGTTATTTTTCCATGTAGATACTTGGCAAAGTATTAGGAGATAACGGTTTGTGCCTAATTCCCGCTAATACAGATTAGGAGACTTCTTGATGTGTCAAAACTTATGGCGGTCAAACAACAGTTGCGCAACATTCGATTTACTGTCTGCTGCTGCACTCTTACCCACACCCTAAAGGAGCTCAGAAGTTACAGCATGAGGTGAAATAAGCTTTGTTGCTTACAGTTCTACAGCCATTGAATTATTAATGCTTGGGCCACTACTCAGAAAGGTTCATTTCCACAGTTCACAAGATCACAGCCTGGTGAAATTGCTCTTTGCTATGCTACGCTAATAGCTCATACACTGGTTCCAGTGGGGCAAAGTTAAAAAGTCTTACAAGGCTTCCCCTTGTAAACACTTATGCATAAGGATGTGAGGATGTGCAGAGAAGAGAGGGAGAGTCATTCTGACATACCAACATCTGTCTGCAAGGTGTGCAGTTCCTCAGGGCAGAAGACTTGAGTCTGGCAATTGGTAAAAGAAGCCACCCTAACTGCTAGGAAAAACTAGTTATGAAGAAAACAGATGGTTATACATGTGAGGTTTCTCCCAGATGTTCTACTTAAGGCATTTTTTGTTTTGTTTTCGCAGCTAAATGAAAAAAATGTGAATTCATACAGAAAAAGCAATAGATTTATTTTCTGATTTTGGTCTGAGTATACTTATGAAACCAAAAATCTTACAGGTCCAGAAACAATCTTGTTGTCACATAGGTAATTTCAAAAAAACAAGTATAGACTGTAAAATGAGTATGCAATTTCCCACCAATGCTTTCATGTGCACCAACAGTAAGACTCTACAGGAAATATATTTACGTGTACAACATTATGTGATTACCTAGTGAGGCATATTTGTAGGTGTAAAATAAACCCACAACTTATGCATACAGACAGGAGTCACAGAAAACTCCATGTATACTGAATCTGCATCTTGACACGAAGCTTCTAAACCAGCTCAGGAATAAAAATAATTGTAATATTTGTATTTTTTTAAATCAAGTAAGCAGGAAAAAATGCCTTAATACTCATTTAGTGATATGGAAAATTTCGGCTTACTGACCATGAGCCATATAGGGTGTCTGGTTCAGGTGAATTACTTAAATAATATATTAGTTCTGTATCGGTTTGTCTGCCTTCATTCCAATATCCTTGTGCTGACATAAGGCAAACACAGCATGTGACAACTCGACTGAACAGGGGGAAGGGAGAAAGAAGAGTGCATAAAACTGCCATGATTAATAAAGCTTCTACAATTTGTTTACCAGAATGACTTTCATGAACATGTACTTTCTTCCAAAACTCTTTATTCACTGTCGTTTGTCTGTTGATTCACATTAAGGGTAAAATCAGGCTATCAAACTGTCTGGAAAAAAAGTCCCCCACTTGCAACCTGGCTGGGGGAGCTGAAGGTATTACAGAAATATTCAAATGCTTAGTGATCACTGTATCGTGTGTTTGAGTCTTCTTTGTTTACACAAACATAGGCTAAGGACAATGGAGACAATTATCATTACCTTTTATGAAGTCACCTGTACATTCACAAATAATATTCCTCATTGAAAAAATGACATGGAGTGAAATGATTGTTTTGAATACAGCAGAAACTGACATGTTCCATTAATTAATAAGTTTAGCAGTAAAGTAGGTTTGAAGCATACATTTTGGTCTGAATACTCTATCTTATGTATAGATCACAGGAAATCAAAACTAAGATTTTTTCACTTGTTGGGAAAAAGCCCTATTGTTGCCATTCTTTGATGCGAAAGATTATCCAAATTTAGCAGATTTGCAGCTTGCAGTGGTAAAAGGAGGCACTGATTCTGTCAAGGTGTTACTTAGATACAATCTTATTTACTTATGCAGCTTATCTAAAGTCCCAGAAGAACTCAAACAGAAGAGAACTGATTTGCCCACAGATACAAGCTTCTTTTTCATGCAGCACTTGACCCAAAAATTACATCTCGAGTTTTCTGAAGGTTATACTCCCAGAGTATCTCTGCTTTTCCTTTTGCATAGCCACCTTCATCCATTCATAACCTCTGTAGTCATTCAATTTAACTTACTGAGCTGATTTTCACATACATCAAGTTTCAGATGAAACTACAGACCAACCAGCTATCTCCACAGAGAGATTTGTTTCATCCATCCGAATTAAAAAAATGGATAATGTTCCAAGGACATTTCACCTAATCCTTTGCATAACAAAGCATTACATGTTTTTTTTTACTCATATAAAGCCTCCGATATAACTAAAGTTATGTCAGAGGGAAAGGAGGGATTGTTAGAGTTAATGGCTCAGTAAGCTGAATTTCACTGTCTCCCGGGTGGCAGATGCTTGCATTTTTCATGAAATCATTGACTAGGAGAAATGCAACTAAATGAACAAGCTTTTTGCCTTGTTGGCTTTTCTTCAACATCTCTGATCAAATCTGTGAACTTCATAGCAACAAAAACAGCCCTTTTGTGGCCCACAGGTGTTGCCTCTCAAACTATGAATTTAAGTGCCCAGGATAAGGCATCTCAATTGGGAAAGCTCTGGTCATGTTTTTGAAATATGAGACTTCTGTTTCTCCTTATAACATTGCTGACCACATTCTCAACACCTGTAAGTGTGCAAGTGAAGAAAAGATAAAGCAAAAGCCCATAAACTGTTAAAATAGAAAATAGACAGAAAAACCAAATCAATTATGTTAAAGATCAAAGTGGTCAGTGTCTCTTAAAATTTTTAGAGACTGAAATTCTCAGTTTATGACTTCAGTCTTACAGCTCTCTCAGGTGTTGTATGCATTTGGACTTGTGTAGCCTTACTGAGTCTTTCAGTCACTGGCACAGCCACCCAGGCAAGACAGACATATAAGCAGTTCAGTAGATGATTAATTCTTCTTAATCAATTCTCTGAGAATGAATCTTCATACTAACTACTATTAAATATGCATCATGAAATATTTTTAAATTATCATAATCATTCAGTTATTATAATTTGGTTCCAAATTCACATTGTATTTGAGAGATATGTTCAATCAATCCACTTTTTAGGAGGCAATTTATTCAGAGATAGATCTGCTGTGCTCTTAAATAAAATAAAACCTTAAGAAATGTAAGGGTAAAAACTCAAGCCACTATATACAGTAGAAATAGAAAAATTATTTAACTGGGTTTGTTCACAAAAAAATATTTTGTCAAGTTTAATTAAATTTCTAACATCACAAAGGACAGAGATTACAGTTCTGAACATACTACTCCTCCTGCTTATTGTATAAGTGAACAAATTCAAGGCATTATATTTCTCTAATAAAAAGACAGCATTCATTTTCTAATATTTAATACTTTATTCCTGGTAGCAAATAGGAAAGTTGTTCATAATTTCAGAGAGAATTATTTTAAAAAAATATTTGCTATTAAAATTCTTTGAGTTAGAAACTTTCTCTCTCCACAAGCCTTGAAATGTAATCAATGTTGAAAGGCTTCCTTTACACAATGATTGAACTGAAGTAGCACCTAACCTCATTTATGTAGTCAAAGTTAACATGAAAGAATACAAAACTAAGTACTATAATGCAAAAGTTTACAGGGCGTTTTCATTGGACAGACTTTTTGAGTATTTGAAAGTTAGTTGAGGGGTTGGAAATTGTTTTTCTCCTTTAAGAAAAAGGGTCCTTGATGTGATGTTGATTTGCCCTTTTCTAGCTTTTTTTTACAGGAATATACAGATACGTCTGAAAACCTAAAAAAAGGAAAGCTTTTTCTCAAACTGTAGTGTCAAAGTGCTAGAACACCACGCCAGAGTGATATCATTAGTTCTTTCTACGGTGCAATAATAGGCAGTGATATATAAACTGTTCTTCTGCAGAATATTCACAGAAAGTCTATGATAGCAAGAAGTCTAGATATAATGACAGCAAATATTTGGAATAAAGGAAAAGTCTGATAGTCACAGAAAAAAATCTCACACTACAAACACATATTTTGTAGTGAGAAATCTAAGCACAAAATAAGATTTTGGGGAAAATTCAAAGTCCTCAAGGAGCACCACAATTTCAGGAACAACTACAGTCCTAAAAGAAATAAACAGCTTTTGTACAATACAAATTTGAAGAGAAAAAATTTAGCATCGGTATCTCTTCATACAGCTCTTTTTGTCTTCATTGCATGAAACATAAACCTTACAAACAAGCAGAGTATTTACATGAACAGAAGCAGAACTGTGCATTGAATACAGCAATGTTAAAATCTAGCAGAGCAATACATGAAATCAAATATTTTAAAATCAAATCCAAACCAACCCAATCCATATTTTAAAACAAGATTGTTAAGGAAAAGTAAGTTAAAGTAAATAATATATACCATTAAAACTAATGAACACTTCAAAAAATACTGTCTAAAATAAAAAATATTACCAGTATCTGGTAAGAGAATTGCTTTTAATTCTTTCTTTGCTTTTTACGGCAAATCATAATAAGCCTCTAAAATAAATTTAAAAGCCACATGTAATGATCCCAGATATATCATGAGAAGGCCACTTGCCAGTACACCATTTGGACTCTCTTCTTTTCAACACCTGTATGAAATGGAGTACCTTCCACCACTTAGCAATCCCTTAATTTATATTCTCTTGCCGTAAATGTTAAGACGTTTTATACCATCTTCACTCCAGATCTGAAAGACCTTCTCCTTGTCATTTTTTATTTATAAATTTTAATAAGATTTCCTATAATAGCTAGGTTAAAGTCATATTTTTTTTTGTGAGAGATGATACAAATGTGATTACTGGTTTTATGTTATTTGAGATTGTCATACTGAGATTTTCCTATGTTATTTATTTGGGATGGTAGGGATGAGGATACATTTTGTGGCCCTGTATGTTGATCCCACGTGAAGTAAAAGTCTATTACTCGAGAGGTATTAATAAATCAAGCAATCTGTTCAGTTTCTTTAAAAAAAATCTTTCTACTTTTCATAACGCAATCTGGAAAAATATAGTAAATAACTAGATGATATATAACTGCAAAAAAGAAAGAAACAAAAAAAAAGAAAGCTCCTTATAGTAGCTAATGATCTAATTTTTCTAATATTCCGAGTCTCTCAAAAACTCTTGTAGCCAACGTTAGGGAAGCCAAAGGAAACACATCTGCAGAACAGAGACACTGTTACTCACTGTCACGCCTTCTTTTCAATGCAGCAGAACTACAGTAGTTTTATTGCTTACAAAATCTTCCAGAATCAGTCAGTCTGAATGACTTCTCCATTTCAATATTTTGTTTCAGAGCAAATGGATGATGGTCAAGTCAGGAGCCACTTTTAAGCCATAGTACTTAAAAATCTTACAGGTAGGTGAGGAACACAAAAAACTGTTAGCAAAATATTTATTTAAGCTAGTCATGCTGGTTTTGTTTTGATTTTTGTGTCTCCGTCAGCACATCTCAAATAAAATTCTGATTTGAAGAATGTTCAAAAAAATATTTCCGATGAAAGGAAGAAAATTGTTCAATAGTCATTTGGACTTTTTTTGTGACAAAAAAGAGGAAGAGAAATGGTATTATACTACTCAAAGTATCAAGCATACAGACTAAGCAGTGTCATTAGATTAACACTGTGTATCAAAAAACTAAAGTAATGCTCTTTTTTCTTGCATATAAAATACAATGAAATGTATACAAATAAAGTAATATTCCACTAAGTTATGATAAAACTATTTGTAATTCTTTTTCCTGCACTGGAGAGGAATTCACCCAGAAATGGCCAAAGTTAATCGAGGAAATCTGTTCACGCCGAAAAGATAAATTGCTCCATACTGTATTAATCAGCAGGATATTGTCTTTGAACTGACTTCCCTACACCTGAGTAAAAGCACGAAGAACCCTGAACTTTTCTCAAAAGCCCTGTTTTAAAAAAGATATAAATACAAAAACGTAGATTTGTGTTAGAAGATCTAATGCATGCAATTTTATGCATGCAATCCTATCTGTAAATGTCCAGAAAAAAATAAAAAAAACCCTTATGAACATTACCTTTAACTCAGAACATATTAGACCAACACCACAAGATCATTTTTTCCCCTCTGGGAATTACTGTGGAAGTTTCTGTTATTGCAAGATGAGTTGCCTAAGACCAATTATGGATTAGTAAATTGAAAGAAAGGACAAAACTCTCTTCTCTAATCTGCTTTTAGCTGAGTTGAGTTTGAGCTTCAGTTGCTCAAGAAAGGACATAATTTTGATAAAAAAAATAATTAAAAAATGAAATATTTCTATTTGGCTGGTGATTAGTCATAAGTACAGTCTCAGCAGCTTCCTTGCTAAGCTCCTCCTTACCAGTTTTCACAAACCTGTTTTTCTCTTGGGTTGCCCACCAGTACTATGCTCAATTTAATTCTTCTCAGAGTTGTTTCTGTCATTGTATCCAATTGAAGAAGTTCATCAATTAGTGAAAGACTCAGTTTTTCTCCAGCAATATTTCCAATGAATATATTCTCATTTTTATTTGTCAGGAGATGTAAAAAAATATTTTTGCAACACCACAACCTAAAACTTCAGTTTTCCTTTGATAATATCACTGCTTTCCCAAAATTCACACCCTTCCCCTTTTACCCTGAATTAATCACAGTCCTTTAAAGAACAGCACAAAGACAAGCTTGTGTATCTGTGGAAAATGAAATAGAAATAATTTTCTTCTTGTCGATGAACTTTTGAATTTGTATATTATAATTTTGGGTTTTAAGTTACAAAAAATTATGTGCAAGTTAGCATGTAGCACATAGAGTGCCTCTGCTTCTTGTTTACTTTCTCTTTATATTTTGCAAGTTTCAGATGTGATATTCAAGACAACAAAACATGTTCTATTCACCTTCACAGTAACACTATGCTATATCCAAATTGTAAGTCATGTTGCTTTTAAGTATTCTAATAACATGATGCATACTTCATACACTACCTCTATTATCCTCTTGCCCTTTCAACCTTGTTTATAGTTTTGCATAATTTGTAATCTGCTCAGGAGTGTGAGATAATTGCCTGGTTAAAGTGGAGAATATTAAGTTAGGGCTTGAACCTGAAAATCCTTTCTCGGGTAAGCAGTCCTTACTCGAATAAGTATTAGCCCAAGGATTCAAGAGTGTTTAAATAAATGCAGTTTGCAAGTGTCTGGTATAGGAGCATATTGAACACTGTGTCTGTGGTTTCCCTACAGAAATGGATATCAGCTATGCTTTCATTTTCAGTACAACTGGAAAAGAAATAGTTCATTAGACCATAATGGATTATTCCACACCTAGCTTTCTAAGTTACTATAAATTTTTGCGGTCAGGTAAACCCAGTGCATCTTCAGAGACTTCAGCAGAATTGTACTGTTATTCATGAACAATAAATCTTATTATAATTTCCAAGTAATATTGTGTCACACAGAAAAGATAGGAACAGAATAAAACCAATACATCTTTTTACAAATCAATGCGAAGACCTAAGAGCTCAAAAAAGAAAATATAGACTAGTAAATCATAATAATACTTACTGATTTGTATTTATTGGATTAAACAGGAAAAGATAAATATATACAGAAAAATATTTCTTAAATGCTGATTACAGTCATCATCTTAAAAATGGAATCAGGCAAGGAGAAGAGGACGTCTAGAAAATTACAATGTGAATAAGATAAATCAGCTCCATGCCACTTATTTTCATTTGAGTCAATGGAAAATACTTCCATTTCATTTCCAATGGGAAAGGGGTAAAGAGGGTTTAATTAGTATTCCATAAACAACTCCAATACTTTCATTAGAGGACAATAAAAAAAATGACAAAGAATTTAGATCTTCAAAAGTGGCGAAGTGTTTGGAGAAAATCTATGAAAGCAGTGGGAACAAAAATAAAAAAGAGCTTAATAGATGAGGTATAATCTCTGTAAAAAGGACAAGATGCAGAGAGGATAGGCAAGAGCATAGGTTAGTTGCAGTTGTTGGAACTGACACATCTAATCCAAAAAGTAAACTAAACACAGAACTTTTGTATTTTGAAGTCATCTTAGGTAGCAGACTTTTGTGTTCCTTCTACCTTTTTAGTTTAGAAAGAAAGTTAAAAAAAGACTACAAATCTTTTGATGGAGAGTAAATGGCATGCTTTAGAATCTTACTAAATCTCAATTCCTTTGCTGTTTGATTAGGAATGGTTTTGAGAGTCTGGACATTTTATTTCAACTTTGTTTGCTTTTCTTCCTCACTGCTTCTTTTTACTCGACATTGTCTGTCTGTTGTGCTAAGATTTCAGAACTCTCTTTACTCTTTAAACTGTTGTTGTCCAAGACTACAATAAAAGGGAGATCCATAAGAAGACACGTATTCTGCCAAAATGCTTCTCCAATATATATAGCCATTGTGTATCTTGACAAATTTTTGTGATTAATACTGTCATTCTAAACCAATTAAATTGATCTTGTCATCGCCTTGAGAAGACAATCAGGAGGTCTACAGGTTTCCACAGGAGATGTAGAAAAACCTTTTAAATGGTCATCGTGCAAAAGGCAAATTAATTCTTTCTATGTTTTCACTGGCTACTGCATCAACCATGCCATATACAACAAAACACTTTCGACCTTATCATTATCTATATGTTGTGTCCCTGATACTCTTTCGTTAATTGCATTCTCCAGCAGCACAGAGAGTATTTTCACAACTTGGAATGAACCGTATGTTGTCAGCAATTTATCATCCTTGTCCGAAATTCTTCTGCTTCTATAGACACACAGTAAAATTTTCAGGCCAAATAATAAATGTCAGGGAACAGCACAAATCAATCTTACAAACAGGCAATGGAACAAATTCACTGATTAAAAAAGCATTTAAAATAAAAGCAATAAATACATAAGAATTATAACTTTATCAAACTCTTTATCTCACCTTTTTTTTTCCTTCCTTCTGCTGACAGTACATAGCTGCCCAGAGAAATTATATGTTCTCTGGATATGAGTGATCTTTTTGAAAATCACTTGCTGCTTCCTTCCTTTTCCTTTTTGCTACTTGAATGAAAAATTCCTCTGCAAAACTGCATTTTTGGCTGAATTGATTGCCTCTACCTTTAATTCTAATGTTTCAATACATTGACTCTTGGAGATTTATATGTGTCTTGTATTTCATAGACTTTTAGTTGTGATAATTTAGGCTTAGATTGCTGATAATCTTAGACCATTAGAGAATATATAGTCTGACAGCAGTCATAAAATAGGCATTTGTTACTGCATTGTGTTTTTATGTTGGTTAATGGTGTGTCCACAAATGTTTGCAAAACATAAAAGATACCAATATTTTAATGATGCAATAAGACTGAATCAAATAAAAAGCCATATCTTTGTGACAGGAAAATTTATTCAAAAAAAATGGCAGCAGAATTTAAATGAAAAGTTTTATAGAAAAGACTATTGTGCTTGTCAGAGTTTTATATGTGGTGTATTTCTTGGTATGCTAAATTGATTATATACAGTAAATGGCATTACTGCTCTTACACCATATTCCAATCATTTCCATATGCTCCAGGCTTTTGTTTTGACTTTGTAATTATGTATGTATAGTCACAGTTATTTGAGTAGGTTACATTCTGCAGGGAGAGAAAGTGATTGATTGAGTAACAAAACAACACATGAACCCTGGAAAGTCTAGCTACCATACTGGTCACCCAGTAAACAAAAGGTCTGAGTAATTGCGGGCTTCAAAATATATGCTACAAGTTTGTAAACTTGAATATTAAGAGGAGTCAAGGCTAAATAAATGGCCTAAAGTAACAAATGTGAAGCTGTTGAGATTTGAAAGTAGCATACCTACACTGAGAGCAATCTTTCTTTTTGTTACATCAGCATTTTACAGGTAAGAAACTGAGACAGGCAAGTGATAAAGCCGCTTGCCTAGATTAGAATTTCATACATAAATCCTGCCTACCTCAAACTGTTTGCAATGACAACACTTCTTTCCTGTGCTAAGCTGATGAAGAGGAACATACAAAGATCTACTGAGTGCTGCCATAGAGACATTTGCCAGTCTATGGTGGATAAAGTTCTATCTTTCATCTCTCTGGTTTTCCCCCTTGTGTGAGCCCTGGGGCTGTAGCTCTGGAGCAGGGACCTAACTAACCTCACCAAACGGTGTCTCCAGGCAGCAGGACGGATCAGGGGGAGACATGGAGCCCCAAACCAAGTGTGAAGATAAAGAAATGGAGCTTGGAAGTAAGGGAAACTAACTTACACAACAGTTGTGGATTGTGCTGGTGAACCTGCAGCTGTACTGCCTTGCAGGGTAACAGGATCCCCTCAGAGGCAGAAGTGCTTGAAGTGACACACTACTCTACAGTTTTTGCATCTCTTTCAAGCTCAGACATAAAACAAAAGGCAATAGGGCAGGGAGGTGAAGTGATGAAGAGAGAGACAGAAAAATAGCTCCTGTATCACAGAAAATTTTTGTCTTAAATAACATCCATCCTGCTCCACAGGCATGGGCAGCAGAGAAGCCATGAAAGCCTCCTCTCTTCTTGCTCAGCCTGGAGTAGGAGAGACATCAGCTCCCCGTCCTCACTTTCAAGACGGACTGCTACAATGAAGTTCAATAATTTGAGCCAGTTAAGTCTCATATGCATCATCTCACGGGAGTTAGCAGGAATCTTGTGCAAGGAGAGGAGAGACTGAAGGACTATGCCTGTTCCCTCTGCTGTGAACCAGCAACCTCTCGCTGAAGAAGTCAGTGGGGTGAGACACAGAGCTGTATAGCAGGATCAAAGAGGAATGATTAATGGAGATACACAAGTTGTATCAAAGAGTAAACAGCACAAGAATAAGATAAAATTACATAAGAGATAGGGCTGCTTTTTTTCTATCATCTGAATCATATTCTCGACATGCTTTTTCTTATGTCAGCCTAAATTTTTCTTTGTGGTAAGTGCCTCCACAGACTGCTGGTATTTACCACTTATGACGGCACTTTAGTCAGTGGGAAATTTGGTTTAGCAGTTTATAGAATAATTGCAAGACTTTTAGAACAATAATTCTCCCAGTATTTTCCCCCAGAAAATATTTTGTTGTATTATCAGCTTCAACAGCTCCTCAGAGAATCTTAATTTGTTATGAATAATTATTTGAGTATTTTGGCTGAGAATATGCCTAAGCACTTTCTGATTATCACATTAATGAGTGAGTAATGTATAAATGTATAGAGTATTCAAAGAGTAGAACAGTTTCTGGTGAGTTCTTAAAAAAAAAACACTTGATGGAAAACTGCCACTTTTTTTTATTTACTGATTGTGGCAAACCCAGCCACTTTCCCAGCAAGATTTCTTTATTTTGCAGCCTATTTTCCCAAAAATACAATTGGTTCCTATACCTATTATATCATGGAATCATAGAATATTTTGGGTTGGAAGGGACCTTAAGATCACCCAGTTCCAACCCCCCTGCCATGGGCAGGGACACCTCCCAATTGACCAGGTCGCTCAAGGCCCCATCTAATCTGGCCTTGAACACTTCCGGGGTGGGGTCATCCACAGATTCCCTGGGCAACTTGTGCCAGTGTCTCACCACCCTTATCATGAAGAATTTCGTCTAATATCTAAGATAAATTTTCCCTCTTCCAATGTGAAGCCATTCCCTCTTGTCCTATCACTATTTGTCCTTGTAAAAAGTCCCTCCCCAGCTTTCCTGTAGCCCCTTCAAGTACTGGAAGGCTGCTGTCAGTTCTCCTCAGAGCCTTCTCTCATCCAAGTTGAACAAGGCCAACTCTCTCAGCATGTCCTCTGATCATCTTTGTGGCCCTCTTCTGGACCAATTCCAACAGTTCCATGTCCTGCTTATGTTGGGCATTCCAGAACTGGACACAGTACTCCAGGTGGGATCTCACAAGAGCAGAGTAGAGGGACAGAATCACCTCCCTTGACCTGCTGGCCATGTTTCTTTTGGTGCTGCCCAGGACACAGTTGGCCTTCTGGGCTGTGAGCACACACTGCCAGCTCATGTTGAACTTCTCATCAACCAGCACCCCCAGGTCCTTCTCCCCAGGGCTGCCGTCCACCACCTTGTCCCACAGCCAGTATTGAAACTGCAGATTGCCCTGACCCAGGTGTAGAACCTTGCTCTTGGCCTTGTTAAACCTCATGAGGTTCATACAGTATCACAGTATCACAGTATTACAAGGTTGGAATGGACCTCTGAGATCATCAAGTCCAACCCATAACCCTACACTAACACCAACCCATCATCTAAACCACGGCACTCAGTGCCTCATCCAGTCTCCCCTTAAACACCTCCAGGGTCAGTGACTCCACCACCTCCCTGGGCAGCGCATTCCAATGGCCGATCACCCTTTCAGTGAAGAACTTTTTCCTCACATCAAGTCTAAACTTTCCCTGACGAAGCTTAAGTCCATGCCCTCTAGTTCTGCCACTGGTCACCCGAGAGAAGAGACCAATCCCTGCCCGACTACAACCTCCTTTTAGGTAGTTGTAGAGAGCAACGAGGTCTCCCCTGAGCCTCCTCTTCTCTAGACTAAACAGCCCCAAATCCCTCAGTCGTTCCTCATAGGGCTTGTGCTCCAGCTCCCTCACCATCTTCGTTGCCCTCCTCTGAACACATTCCAGTATCCTAACATCTTTCCCAAACTGGGGGGCCCAGAACTGGACATAATATTCAAGATGAGGCCTGACCAGTGCCAAGTACAGGGGGACAATAACGTCTCTGGTCCTGTTCACTACACTATTGCTGATGCAGGCCAGAATGCCATTGGCCTTCTTGGCCACCTGGGCACACTGCTGGCTCATGTTGAGCTTCCCGTCAACCAGCACCCCCAGGTCCTTTTCTGCCTGACTACTCTCCAGCCACTCTGTCCCCAGTCTATAGCTCTGCATGGGATTGTTGTGTCCAAAATGAAGTACCCGACATTTGGACTGATTAAACATCATCCCATTAGAATCAGCCCATCTCTCCAATTTGTCCAGGTCCCTCTGTAGGGCCATCCTGCCCTCTAACAAATCAACCCTTCCTCCCAGCTTGGTATCGTCTGCAAATTTGCTGATGATGGACTCAATTCCCTCATCCAGATCATCAATAAAGATATTAAACAGGACGGGACCCAACACCGATCCCTGGGGGACACCACTGGTGACCGGCCGCCAACTGGATGAAACACCATTCACCACCATTCTCTGGGCTCGGCCATCCAGCCAATTCCTAATCCAGCACAGAGTGCTCCCATCTAAGCCACGGGCTGCCAGCTTCCCTAGGAGTCTACTGTGGGAGACAGTGTCAAAGGCCTTGCTGAAGTCCAGGTATACCACATCCACAGCCTTCCTCTCATCCACCAGGCGAGTCACATGGTCGTAAAAGGAGATCAGGTTGGTCAGGCACGACCTACCCCTCCTAAACCCATGCTGTCTGGGCCTGATCTCTTGACTGTTCTGCAAGTGCCGCATGATTTCACCCAGGATTATCTGCTCCATGATTTTACCTGGGACCGAGGTCAGGCTGACAGGTCTGTACTTACCTGGATCATCCTTACGGCCCTTCTTGTGGATGGGCGTCACATTGGCCAACTTCCAATCTTCCGGGACCTCTCCAGTGAGCCAGGACTGCTGAAAGATGATGGAGAGCGGCTTAGCAAGCTCATCCACCAGCTCTCTCATCACCCTAGGATGGATCCCATCTGGCCCCATAGACTTATGAGGGTCCAAGCGGCTCAGCAGGTCTCTAACTTCCTCCTCATGGATTGCAGGAGGGCCATATTTCACCCTGCCCCCATCAACCACTTCAGAGGGCCAACTGTCAAGCGAGCTGACATCCTTGCTGTTGAAAACTGAGGCAAAGAAGGCATTAAGTACCTCAGCCTTCTCTGCATCTCTGGTTACTATATTTCCCTCCACATCCAACAAGGAGTGGAGGTCGCTGCCGCCCTTCTTTCTGCCATTGATGTATTTATAAAAACTCTTCTTATTATCCTTGACGGAAGTGGCCAATTTGAGCTCCAGCTGGGCTTTTGCTTCCCTGATTTTCCTCCTACACGACTTAACAACATCTTTGAACATGACGTGGCTTACGTCCCCTTCTTTCCATCGACGATACATCCTCTTTTTCTTACTTAGTTCCTTCAGAAGCTCCCTGCTCATCCAGTCCGGCCGTCTGCCCCTGCGACTCTTCTTACAACACATGGGGATAGCCCGCTCCTGCGCCTTCAAGATTTCATTCTTGAAGTTTATCCAGCCTTCCTGGACCCCCTTGCCACTAAGAGCTATTTCCCAGGGTACTTTCCTGACCAGTTCCTTAAATAATCCAAAATCTGCCTGCCGAAAGTCCAGCATCGGTGTTCTGTTCCTGGCTTTTCTTATTACATTGTTTAGAGAGAACTCAATTATCTCATGATCACTACACCCCAGACAGCCTCCGACAGTAACATCACCCACCAGCCCTTCTTTGTTCGTAAACAGCAGGTCAAGAAGAGCCTCACCCCTGGTGGGCTCACTCACCAGCTGTGACAGAAAACAGTCCTCAATACACTCTAAGAACCTCCTGGACTGCCTCCTCTCTGCAGTGTTAAATTCCTAGCAGATATCCGGAAGGTTAAAGTCTCCTAAAAGAACAAGGGCAGCCGATCTAGAGGCAGACTCCAGCTGCTTAAGCAATAGAAGATCCAAGTCCTCCTCCTGGTTGGGCAGTCTGTAACACACTCCAACCAGGAGGTCAGACCTGACTGCCCCTCTGACTCTTACCCATAGACACTCAACCTGGTCATCACCGATCTCGACTTCAACAGCATCTAGGGTTTCCCTAGTGTAGAGGGCCACCCCTCCACCCCTCTTCTCACGCCTGTCTCTCCTGAAGAGCCTGTAGCCTTCCATGGCAGCACTCCAGTTATGACAGTCATTCCACCACGTTTCCGTGGTAGCAACAGACCCACTTCATCTTGTCTATGTCTCTCTGGATGGCATCCTGTCTGGTGTGACAACTGCTCCATCCAGCTTGGTGTCATCTGTAAACGAGCTGAGGGTGCACTTGATCTCAATGAAAATATTAAACAGCACTGGTCCCAGTACGGACCCCTGAGGGACACCATTTGCCACGGATCTACATCTGGACATCAAGCCATTGACCACTACTCTCTGAATGCAGCCATCTAATGAACTCTTTATCCATTGAACAGTCCACTCATCAAAGAGACATCCCTCCAATTTAGAGAGAAGAACGTTGTTGGGGACTGTGTCAAAGGCTTTACAGAAATCCAGATAGATTACATCTGTTGCTTTTCCTTTGTTCACTAACGTGGTCACCCCACCACAGAAAGCCACTGGGTGGCTTATATCCTGGCTAGTGCAGGTAAATAAGGTCACAAAGAGGAGTTTTCTTGCTGGGAAAATCTTTCAGGCAACATAGAACATGGGCAGACTTAGGACATTTTTGTGATTGGTATTTCCGTAAGTCCAAAGTAAGTTACTGCGAGAGGAGAGGAATAAACACGATATGTAGAAATCAACTACTTAAAACTATTAAAAGGCTATAACATGCACTGAAATGGTAAGCAACCAACTGCATACTTCAGGCTGTGTATACATAAAGCTGGAAAACTTTTCTCTGTTTCTAAATAGAACTGCCTGCATAGTGGTAGCACTTGGTATTATGAAAAAGTAAAAACATTTTAGAAATTCATTCTTACAGAAAAAGCTGGTTGTACCAGGAAGTCTTTTTAATCTGATTTTTACAAAAGGAGGTGAATGAAACACAAATTTCTCTAAATACAGCAAAGGCATTCATGTTTCATGGGGAGGAGAAGGCACGTTCTTGATCTGTCCGGTAACTTCATGACAGTAGAAAGAGAAGAAGTTCTGTTTTATGCTTATGTGCCTTTTAAATAGTGGAAGTCAAACAGAGAAAAGCAAGCAATTCACAGGTTGCATTTTGTATTACAAGTCTGATCCTATGGTTTTAAAAGAAATGAAAAATTTGGTGGGACTGGGCCCTGGCAGAGGCATGATGAGTTCAGAAGCTCATACATCTTCAAGAAAACATTTGAGAGCAACAGAGACCTGCTTTTCGTACTTCAGAGATCCAGGAAGTTGACAGAAAGTTATCTTTGCTTTTAGTATTACTATCCCTCACAGCATAACAATGGGAATGGAGTAAATATTACAAGATTCAAAGGTTGCAAATTAAAATGATTTAAGTAGAAGAGATATGACAAAAAACTACTTATACGTTAATGCCAATAGAGCAAACCAGATCTACCTGCAGCCAAATTAATAATAATAAAAAAATCCACATGTTCTTGTTCAAGACTCTATAGTCTTCATTCACAAAAGTTTGTTACAGCTATCTGTGGCTTGTTTTCCAGACGTTTGGACATGTTGGCAAATACTAGTGTAAAGTGTGTTATCCAAAAAAGAAGGCTGTATTTGCATTAAATTTAAATTTATGTGGGGAAATAGTGCACTATAAAGTAGGGAACTCAGGTCCAGCAAAGCAGTTGGGTAAGTCTACTAAAACAGGATCCATCAGGTACCCCACTGGTGGTGTAAGACTGCTACACAGATAAACAATTTGGCTGTAGACAATAACACCACTGATGACAATAACCCAAAAAAACCACAGCCCTGCAGCTACTTGCAAAAATGTACTGCTCAATTTTATCTTCTCTACTCAACAACATTCCCCCCTCCCCAGTTCAATAAAACAGCTGTGGTGTCAACAGGCACATTATATAAAAATAAACCATTTGATAAGTGAATGGAGAAGAAGGTTCTTTGATCAGCACAATATACAGACATCCATGAGTGCAAGGGGCACTGGAGGAATGCCTAAGAAGTAAGTTCCAGCAAGGATGGATTTGTTGGAAGGGTAATTGTATGAGAATGCTTCAGGAAGCAAGACAGTGCTGCAAACTTCCAAAGCATATGATCCAAAGCAAGGAAACAAAAAAAAAAAAAACCAAAATTTTTGCATTCAAAAGTCTCCCAAAAGACTAAAAATAGATCCTGGGAAGATGAATCAAATAATAATTTATTCAGAAAACTAACTTGCAGACAGAGTATACAATCCTTTGATGTTTGAAAACTATTGAAGAAGGTTAGTCTATTTCAAAACAGCACTGTTTGGAAGTTTTTCTTTCCTCTTACTTCAATGACGCTTTCAATGTGAGTAAATATTGCTGCTGCTTCTATATTTTCAGGCAACAAGAAAGTAGAAAGCCCATGGTTCTGAGTGCATAATAGATTTCTGTGTGCTGCAAAACCCAAAGTAAGTTCAGGTCCAACAGAATATTGCCATGGTTAAACAACCACCACTAGAATTCTCCAAAATTACATTTTGTTCGACCTCTAGATAAAGGTCAGCTCTTGTGAGTAACTAATTTTTACTTTTTCCTTGGGTTATCTTTCTTACTTACAAGTTTTCATGCACACTTTAGAAAAACCAGCACACAAGGTTTAATTTTGTAAGACATCCTACTTTTAATGAAAGGTGAAGAAATCTGATGAGCCTTATTGTCTATCATAATTTGAAGACAGAACCTTGAGAAGATGAATTGTACTTGCTGGCAAAAAAACCTGGCCATTAACAGTATGCTTAAGTCTCAAGTTTCTATATTGATTATTTCTTTTTACATTTTTTGGATTTGAAATGTGAAGTTGTTTTAACAAATGATGCAGAAAAAAAATTAGTGAGCTATTTTTCTCCTTTCATTTTTAGATATGTTTTCATTCTGTAACAAGAAACCAGTTTATCAGGAGGCAAACATTCTTGGAAAATCCCAGATTGTAGGTTTTAAAGACTATCAGCAATTACTGAGGATTCCAGACTTCAGTGAGACTGGCAAATCCAACACCTGCAGAAAGATAACAGAGGAGCCCAGTGCCATTTCAGAAACACCAGCAGAATTACAGTCACAGCTAGATAAATATCACATAAATATCACATGACAAGAAGTGATAACAAACATAGTGCCATAACCTCAGGAAGATCTAAGTTTACAAAGATTAAAAGGGAAAACATGAGGAAATGCAGTTAAACAAAGAGCCTAAAAGATACTAAAACAATAGAAAAAAATACAAAGAATGAACTCACTGTGTAGAGATCCTTGTAAAAATAACTCAGAACAAATGCTAGCAAGCTGGAAAATCAGACCCATGCTGGTGTTAGTTAATTTGGTACCAGGAGGATTTAAGCCCTGCATTGAGTTGGCTTTCAGATGCATGTAGTTTGCTTTACAAGGCAGGGATGTGCTGCAACTGAATGTGTCAAGTTCTATTGACTGGTGACAAAATGTGAGGCACACAGGAGATGCTCAGGTCAACCTGACAGACTCCATTTCATATGACAGAAGATAACATCACCCACACCCTGTCCCTCATTTCACAATCAGTGCTGAGATAAATGGAGCTTCCTTTGCTGAATGATGGCTGTTCAGGAACTTAGCAGACTCTGCATTAATATTGACTCCCTCTCAAGTCAGATGCAAAATACAGTCAGAGAGAAAACTGATGTGGAAAAGTGTCATGTATTTTTCAGTGAAATGCCCCTTATTTTATGTTCGCAGTATGTTAACTTCACACTCTTCTGCTGGTGGCAATGTGAAAGAAATATGAGACTAAACCATCTTTCTTAATTTGTTGGGTATATGACTAGAAAAACTTAAAAGCAATAAAAATTCTGAAGTTTTTGAATGAGTATAATTTACTTCACATTTTTACCCAGAACATATATATGAGTTGGGTTATTACTTTATGTCTTAAGGCTTAGATATATTTTTTCCACCAAATAATAGGTCCCTGCTATCATTACTAGATGAAAAATACCTGAGTTTTTTGTTACACATGGTGGGTAAGTTCTAGAGATAGGTCATCCTTCTGAAAATAACGACATTTCCTTTTAGATTATGCATACCAAAGATGGGAAGAAATATAACAGTCACTGTTTTATTTTGCTTAACAAATATGAGCCTGTATAGCACTGATCATGTAAACCCACATTAATTTATCTGAGACAACGGAATGCTTTGCAGATCCTGGCGAGTATGAACATGTAAGCAACCTGGTTAACCTTTAAGACTTTTTCTGGTTTCTTCCCAAACAAATAAAATCAGACTTTAGAATGAAAACTTTCACAGCTACTTACAGTCATAAACATTTTGTAGAGCAAAGGTAGGAGCGCAAACATTTCCTTCTTACTTATGGCTGACTGAGTGGATGTAGGATTTCCTACATGACTCTAATCCAAGAGGAAAGCCCTCTAGTGCTACTGACTGCACCTCAACCTTAACATGAAGATGAATACATGTCCTTAGCATTCCTCGTTCTCCCTCTTCAGACCAAGGATGCCTATAACAGGCCAAAGAAAAGTTGTTATGGACCTGGTCTAGCAGATGAGACTTCAAAGAACTATTGAACATAGTCATGTATCTTGTACACGGCATTTCCTTTTCTCTTGTGTTTCAAAGGCCAACCAAGAAGTAAAAAGGTGTTTTACTGACACTTTTGAAGTTAGTTATAGCTTCTAGATATCAACCACAACCTCTGAGGCCATTTAGTGCCAAACAGGGTTTGTGAAAGTGCTTTAAAGGTTTCTCTTAATGACATCTTCGGTTGTGAATTAACTGACAAGTGTGAAACACCTGCTCACAATCCTGATCAAGACAGGAAGAATGTTGTGTACTGCCCTACTGGGGTGATGTTTGGTTTATAAGCTGTCTACTTCTGAAGATTACAATTAACACAGATCAGGTGTCACTGAGACTGTAACCTGGTTAACAACAGTTCTAGGAACTTCTGGAATAAACAGTATATTCAAGTACTTTTACTGTCTTATTGATGAAGTTATTTTGAATGCTTTTCTTCTACCTTCAGACAGAATGTACCTCCTAACACTCAGTGGTCCATTGCCCCCAAAGCCATTGAAGTACTCAGAAGTTTTATGACCGCTCTTCCGGCAGGAAGCTACACACTAACTGAACCTGAGGCATGTGAACCATCCCATTGAAGTTAGACGCAGGTTTCAGTTTCGTACCCATGTGTCTGTAGGATGAGACTACTTCAGCATCTTCATACCTCTCGATTGAAGGCTGATAATTGGAGCCAGCTTCGGGTAGTAAGGGCAACATTTCCTTCTGCAGCACCAAGGACTCAAGATAGGCCTGCTCCTGTAATAAAACGTGAAAAGAGAACAGCCTTGGGGAGCTAAGATTGCTGTTTATGGAATGGACTATATCTCCTGCACTGTGAATCATAGTGTCTTTTCTAGGACTCCACCTTGGCCATACTGATGACTACAGGCCTTTTGCTGTCCAAATCTTATCTTGCTGCTGCAGCAACTGCTAACAACTCCTGTGCTTGGAGAAGGCTGTGACCGTAATCATTCTCAGCATTACGTTACGGTATTGTAAGCCCTGAGATGCAAGTAAGGAGGCAAAATATAACCTGACACCCTGCACAATAAAAAGAATCCAGACATATGGAACGTCCTCCTAAAGAAACTAACAATTCTCTCTTTTGTTCTGGAGACAAATATTGCTTCATGTTTTCGAGGCCTCTTGAGAGTCCACCCTTTCAGGCCTTTTCTGCATATTCATATATAAGGTATAACTTCTAGCATATCTTCATCTGAGCTCAAACATTGAGAAGCTAACAGATGACAGCACCAAGGGAGAAAGAGAAGGTAGAAACTCCTGAGTATTTTGAAGACAAATTTAGAGATGGTCCAGGTATTTGTCCCAAAGGAGATTTAGGGTCACCAGGTACCTCTATAAAGAGAAATTACCTCTTTGCTGCATTCTCAGTAGTGAAGACATTTGGACCGCATTAAACTGCATAGTGGGAGCAGATTTAAAACAAAATTTCCCCTGCCATAGATTGCGTGAAAGGAAAAGAGCATTACTGTCATAAAGCTTAATGTTACAACGGTTTCAATTAGTTTAAAAGCTTTTTTTTATTGATCATTTTTATTATGGTTTTTCAGCTATTTGTAACTTTTATTTGGAATAATTCTCAGTGTATTTGAAACACTTCTTAAAACTACAATGCTTTTACAAATGTTATCAAGTATGAGTACTTTGCAAGGCCATGTTTGTGTTCCCGCTTGCAACTTCTAGTGCCTATTTTTGATTTAATATTTAGAAAAGCTAGTCTTGTCTTTGGTTTTCATGTGTTGATGTGATTTTGCAAGGCTTTGTATGAGGCTTAAATTCAGTTCGTTTGAGGTGCTAAACAACTTGCAGAATTGTAGCTATTTTTTTCTAATTGAGTTTTAAGAGATTCAGATACTGAAGATTTGTGTACTAATCAAATCTGATATGGAGATTTCTTTCGTGAATAGATTAGTATACATTACTGTATTTGTGCTTTTCTTACTTATGCAATGCATTCTTTTTATTTCTATTTAACTATTTCAGTTTTAGTTAAGCGGTTTTGTTTTGCATTGAACCTGGTTCTGTACATTTTATAAGCTCCATATTAAAGGTCCTAAAATTATGAAAAGCAGCTGATATGTCAAGAAGCTCAGCAATATCCAGATGATATCTATAACACATATCCTTTTAATACACAAGCACAACAGATAAGTTTCAATGCAAGGCCTATGTTGAAGACTTGCTACGACTGAAGATTTAGTATTAATTAGATATAAATTGCTATAACAGAATTATCTCGCGTAAGTACTTTCAGCTATTAAATATAAGTAACTTGATCCATTTGTAAACGAATTATAAGCTACAGGGGATTTGGGGGAGAGGGAAGAGATGAAGGATAATGCGAGAAGGAGAAAAGACATGGAGAAAAGGATTAATTGGACATGAGCAGATGGTTTGTATGAAGAGGAACGTATATATAGTTACCTATAAGACTTACAGAACACAACAACCTACCTGTTACTTTTGTTAATAATTTATAGAAAAAAGATTACTTGTAAATCTTGCCACACTATATATGTAAGAAAAATGTAAGTAACACCTAAGAGGTTACATCAGAGATTTTGAATATCTGTGCTTCACGAAAAGAGATGGGAAGAGGTAATAATTAGATTAATGAGGCACTTCATTCCTAAAGCTGATACCATGGTTATTTTTTGCCTTCGACCACAACAATCGTTCCCCTGCGTAACCAAACTCAAACACTAACTGACATACCTGACACCATAGTAGAACAATATTACAGAGCAACTTCATCACACAGCTGATGTTACTTGCTTGTCCTTAATCAATCTAGTAGGGAGGAGACACCATGAAGCTGAGATCAGTTTATGCAAGTGTTCAATATTCAGGTCTATGATTTTTCTTCTAGAAAGGTTTTTTCCTGTATTTTCCCTGCCCCCCACCCCGCATTCTCTAACCCTGTCTGGTGTTGGCGTCTTAATGATAATCTTGTTCAGAATGTTTTGACAGATGGCAAGCCTGGGGCATATTTGTCCTTCCACACGAAATTCAGGGAGAAAAAAAGGAAAGGGAAAGCAATTGTCCGAGTGTTTGATAGCCCTTCTGAACAACTAGACTCACCTCTAATCATCAGTAAAATAGAAAAGGAGAAACAAGACTGTGACAGGAAATAAATGTTTGTTTTAAACCACAAAAGTGGCAGTTTTACTCTGATCCTATTGCCAGAATATGGCATAGAAAAAGGAGGGGGAGAAGGCTGGAGAGAGAAAAGATGAATTACCTACTCCCATTTTTTTTTTTACCATTCTGTTAATATGGAATATATCTAATTAACCAAAATGTTTGAAGGCTTATACATGTGAGGGACTTACTGAAAAGATTTGCAAGATGCTTTCCACAACTCAGTGAGTTTTCATATGCAGTATAAAAAGATGGAAATATAATTCCACATGAGTAGGACTTGCTTAAAAATACAAGTGTGCCAAAACTAAAATATAAATATTTCAGCAGCACTCTATTTGAATCAAGGAAGCTAAATTTTTATCTTCAAGCAGTCCCCATTTCTGATTAAATTCTTTACCATTCTGATTTCCTTTCCCAGAATATGAAATCAGATCACAGAAAGGGAAAAAAAAGATCCCAGAGAAGAGACCATTACTGGCGGAAGCCATGTGTCATTAATTCAGTTATAAATTATTAGCTGAAAGCAGCCTCTCAGCATTTGTATTTGATGAACAAAAATTGATTGCTTCAAGGGCATTTCAAACCTTTTGATGTTACCATCTTTTAGCCCACCACAAATCTGAATCCTTAACAGAATGATTATAGCATTATAGTAATCCTAAGAGCCAATACTAAAGGATTTGGAAGAGCAACAGAGATCAATAGTTTGAAAAAAAGCATGTCTTTTTTAGCTGGCAGAGCTGTCTAGCCTGATAGTGAACCTGAAAAAAATAAGTGGGGACTAAGCAAACAAGCAATCATGCAGACTGAACTAAACTGAGATGATGAGCCATTTTTCTGAAATGTTGAATACACCAGGAAGCTCTGAATATTTCCACAGGATTTAGGCAAAACTAATAGCAACCAAGGCATTTTTTGCTCACAAAGAAAAAAAAAACAGCTAAGTAGTTTCAGAAATAATTTGCAAGTGTTTTCAGAGCTTTGTGAGCTATTTTGGAGGTTGGGAAGTTCTGTGAGGTCAGCATTCGTGTTTTGCATAGACTTTGAGATTATTTGAACTGGGATTTAAGTGAGCGTTGTTTTAATGATTGTCTTCCTTTTAGTTGCTTTGAAATCCAGAATCTGGGCCATATTCCAACACAGAGTTGAAAGTTCAGTCCTCTCAGCAATTGAATTGTGAGATGTACAGTAGACAGAAGACCATGTATGCTTATTATGTAATCTCTACCAAAGTAAAAAAAATGTTTAAACTATAGAAGGAGTAGGTTTCTGGAAAGGAAAAAAAAGTTTGTGGAAAGTTCAGGTTGTGCCAGGTTGTGAGTAACAGTTTCCCTAGCACAACAAATTAGAAAATGAGATGAAAGCTAATGCCTTCTTCAACAGCTCAAGGATTAGCATAAAATTACACTTTGAAGGAGGAAAAAGAACAGCATTGCAACAGTGGGGTATTGTTAAAGATCAGTAGAATGGGGAGAGGGAAGAAAGAGAAGAAAAAAATCCTTTCACCAGAATTACTTCAAACTGGTACAATATTTAGCAGATATTTAACAATTCTTTTGGTGTGCTAAACAACAGATTAACTTCATAGTACTCAAGTGAAAATTCAGAGAAATTCAGATGCAGCACATCTGGAGAGCATCCCGTGGCAAATTGTGAATGGTTAAGTAATCTATTTAAATAGCAAGACATGTAGTGATAATTTACTGTTTGTAACAAGGGCTGTGAGTCTACCATTAATTCTAATGCAAAAACTTGTAAAATTATTTGAAGGATAAATGCAGAACTTCCAACAATCACATTTTTTTAGTGAGACCTGTGTCACTGATACATGCTACCATTAAAATATTAAGTCATAAAAGTCATCCGAAAAAGGGCGTGTTTTCCCATTCTGTATGATCTTGCATATGAAGACCAGAGGAAAAAAAACATGAAGGATGTACCTTTTACACTACTGCAGATTATTTTCTTTATGAGCCATAGCTTTTTAGCTTGGTTCTTGTTTTCACGTTTTTTACATCTGCAAGAGCAGCACAAATTAAATGCACATTAAAGACACGATTTTAGAACATTGTGTTGAAGCAGGCTTAACCCATTATTTTGAAGCTGTGCATGATAACGTGATTTTTAAGCTTAACCTTTATCTCAAGTTGTTTAAAATGTTTTGTAGCTGTTCTTGTCTAAAAGAATAAAGAAGATGATAAGCAGGGGCTGGCATAAATAATTGCTGCTTTAAAATGGGCAGAGTAATTGATAGCTCTACAAATGGTAGCCACCTGTATAAGGAAACTAAAGAAAGAGTGAGTATTCAGTGGAGAAGAATAACTTGAAATCTGACATCAAAGAATAGAAATGGCAAGGGGAGAGGGGTCTTTTCGGAATGTTTTCTAATCAGTGCCAACTTCAAGACACTAATATAGACTATAATATCTTTAATGGTCTGCTAACTTCATCCAATCACTCTTAACTTCAGGGAGTTACAAGAATCCGTCATTGTTGGAAGCTGACTTGTCTAATCAATATACTTTAATGTGAATGTTGTTTGAACCATGGTCTACACTGCTTCTACCACATCACACAATCTCTTGAGTAGAACTGGAGATTATGAGCACGATAAAGGCAAAGACTGCCTATGTCATGCTAAGATCTCATGGAAAACCTGCAAGCATTGATGACCATACACAGAGGTTCACAGAAGCTAAGATGATTAAAAAAGTACAGCTGGTTGACAAAAGACAGGGGCACAATTTTTCTTTGGGCTTCAGCTGTTCTGAAAAGTCTTTGGCTGCATGGCATAAACCCCATACATAACTTTCAGGTGGAAAACAATCTTATCTTCCTCAATAAATATTTTCTTTGTCTTGGTCCACAAATTTTTCTTCTTTTCCACAATCTAGAAGGAGTAGTAATTCTTCAAACATGAAGCTACTGTAGAATTGATTACTACTAACCAGTTGTTTTTGCTTTTCCATCCTGCATCAAACTAGACAGGCAAAAAAATGACTAACTACCTTAATTTTTAGGAAAAAAAATGTAGCACAGAACCATTGTGGAAAAAGAGTTGTACTTCCCCTTGTTAAGGTCTGACACACCAATCTCACCCTATACTTCTGTAAAACACTTGTGGAGATATTCCTACAGATTATTTCTGGGGTGGATTTGAAATCTGTGTTTATGGTCTTCAAATTATTGATATGACTCCTGGCAATTGGGTTGCCAAATTTAGGTATTTAATAACAAAATTGGCATTCCAGCCAAAGTAGTGTCATTCCTAAAAAATATAATTAACAGAAATCTTTATATCCGTTCCATGTATCTATGCAGTATTCCCCACAAATGTAAATCCCTATGTAGATTAATGTTTCCAAAGGTACTGTTCATATTAGTGGCAGTTTATACATATACAGCTTGTTTATATGTGACTGAAAATGAACTAGAAATATGAAAGTTTAATTGCAAATACCAAAAGTTTTTGAAAAAATTGAGAAAATGAAAACAATTGAGAAAATACTTAGACCTTACACAGATGCATAGGTCATACAATCATAGACTCTTAAAAAGATTTCAGTTGGAAAGGACCTCAGATGATCTGTTTCAAACCTGTTAATCCTTACCCAAGGCAAAGTTACTTTTCATCAAGACCAACTTGATTCTACCATGTTTATCAGTTAATACCTCATTCAAGTTAATGTTCTTCACCTGTGATTACAGAAAACTCAGAAACACAGTACATGAACTGTAAAATGTATTGCTTCTTGAACTGTCTGAAGGATTAGCCTCCTCAGGATTACTGTTTTTCTTGAAGTTGCTCCATCACCTTCTCAGTCCTTCATGTCTCACTACTACTCTCTCCCTAAGTTATAAGCTTTTACTAATTGCCTGCTTTTAAAAACACAGTATGTCTTCTATCCTTTATAAAAATACATCCTACATTTTTTATTATAAGTGGTAACAGTGGCTACATTTATTTTTAACTATTTTGCCACCAATCTTGCAGCTTCATATGATAGTTTTTCAGAGGACTGAAAAGGACATGAAATTCAGAATTTATTCCTCCATAAGCATTGTAAGTTCAAACTTTTAATTTCCTGTAGCTAGCTGTCTTACCCCTTCTTACCTGTATTTCATATAACATTAAAAATTGAAGAAAAGTATTATTTTAGTGGTGGGATAACCTTCCATCCATTTCTATCCCTTCCAAATGTGATCTCCCTTCTTCCCTCATCTTCATTTTATTTATAAGATTAAAGAACCTTCTGTTTTTTTTTTTGTTTTGAAGTCCTTTGTGATGTCCAATGGCTTAGCATCTGCAATCTTGCATGTTTTAATTCTCTCTATACCTCTTGAACTCTAGAACATAATTTCCTACACTTAACAATCCTTCTTTCCTTCCATATTCTCTTACCCAAACCTGAAATTCAATACCTTTTCTCACATTTTGCTTTTATTTTTGAAGACAATTATTTTTCAGCCAGAATGAGAGTGTGACTAGAAACTTGGGATAGAGTTCAATGAACTTTTGCTTCTTTGGCTTAAAGTAAATCCAAGCCATGTCTATGTCCTGTCTTCATAGTTCTCTTCATAGTTCCTTAGTCCAAACGATACCACTGCTTGAATTTGCTTAGTTTAGTAAAGTAGGTTTCCAAATTAAGCAATCCAAATTCAGGAGATATCAGTTCTAAGGCTGGTTGTGCAATTTGCATTCAAAATCTTTATGCATCAGCAGTATGAAAGAGTCATTATGAACCACATTATTATTTCATTCAGCTTCATGCAACATACAACATGGACAGTTTTTATTTGGTACATAAAAATACACAGTAATTTTTTTAACCATTTGTTATCTGATGTTCACCATCCAAACATTTCACAGATTGCAAACACATCTCCTTTCATCTCTGCTTTTCGGCCACACTCATCAACTAATTTAGGGGAGATATCTACTGCTTTATTTTCAGTAACAAGTGACAGATGCTTAATAACTCGAATTCTAAGATTTTATGTGGGGAATGCCAAAAATTTTTTTGGAAAATCGTTCTTTGTAATCAAATATGCTGAACAGGTTTAGCTAACTGCCTAAGGAATTACTCACAGGAATTCTTTTATAAGGATATAGATAGGAAAGAGTTTTCTAAGACGACATTTAGCTCGTATAGTTAGCGGAACACTACATGCTCCTTTACAACTTTTGCCTTGTTTTGTGCACAAGAAATCTAGCTACTGTTGCAAGGTCCAGGAGGAAGCTGGGTTTATTGAGAAGGGCATGGATAGAAGATAAATTACTAGAAACAGTTGATTTAAAATAAATGATTTGGCCTTTCCATGATGGAATTAGAAGACTCCCTCTTATTTCATTAGGTCATGTTCCCAGGTACCTGATTTCAAGTTTCCACTGGATGATAGGTACCCAGAATTTAGACATACCTGTATTGAAGGGGAAGGCCTCATGTGGCTTATTTCCTATTTTTTTTAAGATAAGAACATCAGTTCATTCCAATGCAACAAAAAGCACAAATGTGGATTCACTTTTCCAAAATCCATGCTGATTTACACAGATTTATGAGTTATGCAGGAATTCACAGCAAGCCTGATCTTACTTTTAAGTGGTAAAATCTGCAAGATCCTATTTGCAACGTTTGTAACAAATCATGCTAGTATGAGGCCTGAGTTAACAGGACCCCATAACAGTAAAGGACAAAAAAATGTGATCAAGTGTTCCCAGATGGAACATAAGAAAGCTGTGGAATATATGGAGGCATAATGTAACCCTACAACTCCTCAGGCAGCTAGGGACTAACACCTATGCAAATACTGTCCAGTTTTGTAGACAGTATGACAACAGTTGGCACCATGGAGAAAAAAAGATACAGAGCAAAAGAAATGAGGAAGGTCCAGAAATGTGCAAAAAAAAAAAAGTTAAGCATTTTAAGCATTAATCTGTAAAAAGAAATCATGTTAGCATTTTTTTAATGCTTCATTCTAAAAAGCTACAGGAAAAACTGCACAAAGTAAAACACCATGTCCCAGTTGCTCTCTGCTGCCATTCAGCTACACCTTAACTAGCTTTGATGTGGAAGGGATTGTAATACAGCACAGGTTCCCTGCTCTGATCAGGGCACATCTTTGTACCTTGAATCAAAACCAAGAAAGAATTATTTCTTGACAAGATATATAAGATATTAGTGGACATATCAATGAAACACCACAAACCTGAGAGCAAAATCATACGTCCAGCGAGTTTCTCTGCAAAATGATGGACCTATTATTATCTTCACAGGATTAAAAGAGATACTCTTTCTTGAATTTTTATCGGTATCTCCCTTTCCCTTATGGGAAAAGGGACTAATATTAAGTAAATCTATCTAGCTATCACTGAAAAAAGGATCTGCATGAAGCAGCTTTTTGATATAGTTGAGATCACTCATTACTAACTTGTATAATGAAGACATCAGCTTTTCTTTTTACTTTAGTTAATCCAACTTTATTTCAATTTTGAAGACTTATTATGTTACTAGAAAAGTATGAGAGACTGCTAAGAACTGAGCCCAGTATAGCCAGACAATTCCATGTAACACTACGTTGTATGCTACATTATTTTTTTCCATTGGAAACTGAGTCCCACAAACGGGAGGCAGGTCAGAGGGAAAGACACCAGTACAAAAACAAAAGGCCTTAGAAATACTGCCCATGAACTATGACTAAAAATATTGTACAAAATATAATAGTGTTTCAGGGAACACTTTTAAAAATAAGTTTAAATAGAGTAGAGCAACCCCAGTAGGAACAATAAAGAAAGGACCACCTTAGATCTTCAATATCTTCTCCATTACTTGATACACCCCATAGGTTATCGGCCTTTTGTCACACCATTCATTAGGTTCTTCACTTTATGCTCATCACTCGGTGGAAGCATCCTAACAAGGTGCCCATAGGGAACGTTCATGTGAACTTCCCCCCTTTCTTGTTTTACATACAGTAAAGTGTTCCTGAGATAGAACAACTTGCTTTCCAGGCCAGGGGTTAAGATGGCTCTTTCAGAGCACTGCAGCTTGCTGATTTCAGTATTCATTTTGTTTGTTTGGGGTCTCAGAGAGATGGTGGAATGAGAATATGAAGTCTGAACCTGGGTCTCCTGCCTTTTTTTGAGTACTCTCTTAATCTACATATGAGGTCCGACACACAAAAAAAATGACACTAACTCTACAGCTTGGGAACCAAGAGTGGGAGGGAAGAGACAGAGAGGTGGTTGTAGAACATGTTAATCTGTCACAGTGAGACAAGACTCAGCTTACCCACTTCTCTCAATACAAGTGGACATCTGTTCACATAGAGAAGTTTTCTTGCCTTTGGTCAGAAAATGTTGAAGTGCACCAACCCACAATTCTTTATCTGTGAAGCAGTTTTTAGCTAATGACAACATCATTGCGCTTGAGCACTCACCCTATTCAACAGACCTGGCTCCTTCTTTCCAAAGATCAAATTAGTGCTCAGATGAACCCATTTTTTGTCAGTAGGAGATGTGAATGCAAGAGTGATGGAGATCCTCAATAACCTTTCAGAAAATGACCTGCGGAATTGCTTTGAACATTGGCAGCATCGTATGTAGCCATGTGTCAAATGAGAAAGGTACTATTTTGAAGGTGATCATATTTGATTTTCTTAAAAAGAGTTACAGACACAGTCTTCATTTTTTTGTGTTGGACCTCAGAAAAGCACAAATAGAACTCAAGGAACAAGGTCCTGTTTTAAAGCACCTTACTGAAAATAATTACATATATATACTAAGTTTTAAAAACAAAAATAGAAAGAAAAGAACGATAATTCAGAAGTTATGTTTAAGATGTTAGAAAACATTAACAGGTGGCCAGTCTGTTAAGAATAAATCTTGCCTAAGCCTTAGATGTTAAGCTGCAAAGAAATGGAGATCTCATGGCATTTGCAGATGGGAATTTTGGCATAAATATGAGTTCAACAACCAACAAAGTCTGCCTCATTGAAGATTCTCCTTTTATTACTAATCAACAATGTTAAGCTGTGCTAGTACAAATATGGCAAATGAATGCTCTAATGTCTCTAGATGGACTAGATCTGACTTTTGGTCCTAGTACCTATGCTTCATTTTTACCTAAATTAGTCTAATATAATTCTGCAGCCACTTTTGGTTCTGTGAACTTGAAGAATTAATTCAATGACCATATACTTTTATTCTTGTTCCCCAAAATCTATTTCTGATTTAAAGGCCAATCAGAGTTTGATTAGCGGACTTAGAGCTTTATAATTCTAGATGTACCCTTCCTCCTTATTCCTGGAAGAAATATTTTTATTCTGTTTGAAACACCACCCGCTCCCCTTGGTTCTAGAACTGTTACAAGGTTTAGGGCTGAAAAAGTGCCCAGCAGGGGATCTGAATCTAGTTCTCCGTTTTCTTACTCAAAGTTACCCAAAGTTATCTGTTATTTCTTTCATGCCAAAGGACAATAACTTCAAGCAGTTCACTTTGGCAAGAAAATATTCTTCTCTCCCAGTATTTTGCTTCTTCTGCTCCTCTGAAAATATAAGAAATGTTAGCATCCAACCCTGAGAATTCATAACTTACAGGAACCCTGTATGCTTCAAAACATGGAATATTGACAAAGGTCTCTAGAGTTTCTAACTTTAGGTGGACAAACAGGAAGTTGTCAGAGTTTGGAGATTTTTATCTTCGTGAAAGAATGTGAAGAAACAAGTCAAAAAGCCTTATGGACTCACAGGAAGTGTTTGCTAAAAATCATCTGAGAGAGTAGACGTCATATTCCCATAGATGATATTCCTGTTAGCAAATAGATCTGAGAAGCAGATCTATTTACGTTGTATTCAAAAATTGTAACTTGTACTTTCAAAGCTTATGTTCTCTTGGACTGCTCAAGGTCAGAATTCATTGTGGATGAAATACTGACTCTCTTTTTCTCATATTTCTGATGATAACGTGGGCAAAGAAACTATGTTAGGTATAGTAACATCTGTATTGTATCTGCCACTAATTTAATCCCCCAGGAAGTTACAAATTCTTGCAGGATCATCCCATCCAAATATACTACTTGTAGATGTGTGTACTCTGCTATCCAGTGAAAAAAAGATATTTTCATGAATGCTATTATTTCAGAACCATATTTCAATAAAATTGTCTCTTACTAGCTCCCAGAGTTTATCCTTAGAAGAACTGGAGTGCCCACAAAGTGATTGTGCACAAATTATTTGATACTTAACAAAGTGTTGCCTGTACATGCCTGTACAAATTCTTTATTGTACCGCAAAACTCAGTGGTTAGTTCAAGAGAACAAAAAGGTGAAAGAAAGGGCAATCTGTCTTTCTTCAAATGTAGCAAAAGGACCATTTAAATTATATAGATAAAATATATATAAAATCATTACTGCTGAACATAAAATATTGGAGAAAAAATAACCAACAAGCCTGCCTTGATGTAAAGAGTTTTAGATAATTTAAATATTTGGGAAATTCAAATCATCTAGATAAAATAAAACTCCCTAAGTAGTATTTTAAACAATAAGACTGTCATTGTCATTCTAGTTATAGTCAACTTGTATTAAATTATCTTATTGTACTTTTGAGAAAAAACAGTAGTGATGTTATGATTTAAAAAGAAATTATTCATTTGTACTAACATATTTTTAGGAGGTTTACCACAGAAAAGAACTTAACCTTTAATTAGTTTTTGGTGGCTGGAAACTATTTGACTTCCTTTATGTAAACTATAAACTTTATATAAATTATTTTACTATATGATTCCTTCAACAGAGTTACATGAACAACAAATTCATTGAAATTGAAGGCTCTTCCAGCTGAGTCAGTTGATCCCAAACTCATTATCCCTGTGAAGAATTCTTTTTTGTCATACACAATCTAGAAGCACCTGCAGGCATCACAGTGATGGCACAATGGCAGCCATCAGTTACAGTATGTTTGAAGAGATTTCATCCTGAAGCTGTGATTCATAAAGTGATTAGTACAGGCACATACAGTTCTTTAACAGCATTATTCCTCTAATAGCACTGTTAATGGTGGCAATCTCTGTCCAAGGTGCTTGCTCCTTGCACCATCGTCCTCTCCTCCCTAGTGGCTGCACAGCGAACCAGATTGATGAGCTCATCCGGCAGAAACACAGCTTTCCCAGTTAGGTAATTTTCCAAACATATTACAACTTTGGTTCGATTCTCTTCATGATTGTCCAGAGGGGATATTTATCAATAGATGGGAACCACTTAATTTGGTTTAAGCTTTGTTGCTGCCAAAAGCTACTTTTTTTTTTTTTTTTAACTTGTTTCTTATCAGGGAAGCCAAAGCTTTTTATCTTAGTATAGGCTAACTCTGCACTAAAATCTTGGCCAAAACCCAGTAGTGTAGAGAGCTAACTGCTTATCCTCTGGAGAGTTAACAATTGCAAGTGGTTACTCTTCGGCATATCAGCATTATGGCTGGTTAAGGGTGAAAAGGTCACGAAACAAAGGGGCAAACCCCTTTCTTGTTAACTCAGCTACTGAAGTTTAACGTGAAAAAATGAGGAAAGGAAAAAATTAGGATTTGGTTTAAATGGCCTTTCAGGGGAAACTTGAATTACAAAAGCTGAGCTCCAGACTAGATCCATCTTTGTAAGTGCAGTGTAAGGTTATGAAGCTTAAATAGGAGATGCTGTAATTGTCTAGTGTTTTATCAGCAAGAGCATGAAGAGTGAAAGGAATTTTTGGTGTATTGTTGCTATATATACCTATCAATGCATTTCATTTTCCATTTACTCACCTGTTTCCATGAAGTTTTCAAACTCACTGTATGACTGATGTAGAGAACTTAAAACGAACCTCTGTATTTGTTTTATGGAAACATTCTGCTATTCACTACCAAAGTCTTCAGTAAATTCAGTAATGAGCCACTGAAGCAAAGCAAACTTGAAGGAAAACATGCAATTCCAGCTCTTTCTGTTTGAGGACTTTTTGGAACTGAAGTTAAGCACAAGGGAATATAAGTGTTAAAGACATACACAAATCATGTTATGAACAAAATGTCAACATTTTTTAACAGAAATTACAGGCAGAATAAATAATCATCTTGAGATTTAAATAATAATTGATCTACAAAAGGACACTATGAAAAGAAGCAGATATTCAATCAAATAAAGATCATTGAAGAATTCTATGCAAAAAGTATATTGTCAAGACAAACTTTTAAACTTTTTTTTCCTTTAAGATCTAAGGCTCTGAAATGTTAAAGTTGTGCAGCCATTTTAGCTTTTTCTGAAAAGTTTACATGCAATCAAAGAAAGCATCTGATAATTGCAGATTCACTAAAAGGCCCAGGTTTTGCACTTCTTAGAACTTTTCTCAGCATGATTTTTCAGAAGAACTTTACCAGATTCTCTGTTGCTTAGTATTTACACTGTAGTTAGACAGTACACACTAAAAAGAAGCTGTGGACCTATAATGAGGTTTATGGCCTTATACAGAAGGCTGGACTAGATCATTACATTTGTCCCTGGACTTACAAGAAGAAAAAAATAGTGTTAGAATCCCAGCCCAGCTGCTGGAATTCACTTTTACACAGATGAGTTTAATACCCATGCACTGGTTTTCAAAACTATTATATCTTACTTCAAGGAGGCAGGGAAATTTGAAACAAATGTAGAAACAATAATTGCAAAAAGTATACGCTAACCAGCTGGGAAGGAAATGTGAAGCACTTATATGAGGAGCATGCTATTACTACTACTTCTTTCCCAGAATTAAATACAAAGCAAACAGAAAGAAGCATCTTAGCAAGGTCACATCTGCATTATCAAGCTCATAGGTAACAAAGGAAAACAGATCCTTGAAAGGGGGTTGAAAAAGATAATTTTGATTATTGTTATCCAGGATGTTTTATAAGGAAGCAACAGAAGAAAAAACGCTTATTGTAAACTTCCATTTATTTATACAACCAACTTTTCCCAGCCATCCACATCAATATATTTTCTGGAAATAAATTTAAGAGACTGAATTTCTCTGGGAATATGAATTATTATTAATAGGATTAATATCCAGAATAAAGACTCAGTGTAAATTAATACATATACAATATAGATATTCCTTCAGCTACTATCTTGAAATAACTAGATAGGGACTTTTTGTCTTTTTTATTTACCTTAAATGGAACTTTCCCTTATACATGACAAAGGCTGACATTTCACATATTTCAGACACATTACAGAATACAACTTGCAACATGCAGAATCTCCCTCCCATCAGCATCTTATTATTACCTTGGTAGTTCAACAGTGTAAGAGATACTATATCTTCCTTTTTGTAGTCTTAAGTTTAATTATTGCACCCTGAATGTAATTGCTGATCGTATGAGAAGACAGTTCCTCTTTCAAGCCACCCAAACTATTAGTCTCTGTCACTTTCTGAATACAAATCTCTGTTTCTACCACAGCTCTGGATTGTCTGCTCAACTTGCATTTTCCACTGGGGAACACAAGTCTCCCTGAGAGAAGAATTAGTGTTCCTCCTTGGTAAAGAAATGTAGAAGTTTGTGCAGCTATTTAGAAGCACGTGATATTTATGTCACGTACATACTAAGGCCATAGAGGGAAAGTTCTTCACTGGGTGTAAGTCAAGGGTAACTAATTTAGGAACATGAACAAAGTACCTCAAGGTAAGGCAGTCTGCAAACTTAAAGTTTTGTCAGGCTGCCAAAAATATTCGTCAGAGTTCATTCAAAGCAGCTTACCCATTGCTGACCTCAGCTTAAGACCATTTCCACAGACAGCAAGCCCTCTGTAACACAGCTTAGCTAAACCAGGCAGCTGGTTGAAGGATCCAGTCTCATGAGAATCCCTGCACAACTGCTATAGTTTATCTCAGCAGAAGTGTCAGTTGTCAAGGTGGTGGTGGTTTTTCATCCTTTCAAAAAATGGGGAAAATAAATATTGCACGCAGCAAAGGAAGAGAGTACAATGCTCCAAGAGTTTTGAGAGTAAAGCATTCTGCTTTAATACATGAAGAAAGGATACCAGTTCAAAAAACAGGAAACATACACTGTTCTGGGATTGAGCCTGATGTCTGCAGGACCTTACAGATGCTAAGAATATTTTACACTGAGAGCTGTCAGCGGAGGATGCTCTAGTTACTAGTTGGCTCTTGGGAGAAGTTCAATCACTGCTGTCCTATATTTTCCTTACATAGTCAACTTTAAAAAGAGGGTTTCCTCCTCCTGCTTCCAACCAATGAAAATTTTTGGTTTCATAAGGGATATCAGGCCTGTGGATATGGAGAATTAGTTCGATAAGTGTGAATTCTGCCATTGCCAGCAGTCCATGGTGCTGATGGAGAGATTTATATTTGAATATGGTCAGTGTCCTCAGCCTGCAGCTGGAACGGATTATTTCCAACATTTTTTGAAAGGTCAGTTGGTACGTTGGTACGTTTATGTGTCGGTACTGTCAAGGATTTATGGACAGCAAGAAAAGGTCAATAATGCACACAAAATGGCCTGCCAAAATGAGTTGTGATCTACTAGTGGGCTGTTGCCCTACAAAGTTCCACTAAACTGGAGATAACATACAAACCTCACTTGTCCGTTTACCGTGTCATTTGGCGATTGCTCAGCATTGCTTAGGTCGCCTGCTGAGCTATGAAAAAAGTGGTACTAAAAGTCACAATAGAAAAAATCTTAGCGTATATCATGTTCATGGCCCATTTTTCTTGTGTGCTTCCCCATAATAATGTAGTGTTCACTGGATTTTCATGGGTGTTCAGGGTATGCATGTTAAAAAGAGCTGATCATACTCAGATACATTTGATGTTTTACTTTATTGTGCTACAGAATTCATAAGTGGGCAAAATTTTCATTATAAAGATGCTGCTGCCTATCTTTTATTAAATTAAGAAAGGAAGAAATGTAACAGGTTGATATGATGAGGTTTTTTTTTAGTGACTAATGAAAAAGGCTGGACTATGTTGTCATATTTTACCACAGTAACTGACAATGCCTGCACACGAGAAACAGAGTACATAGATAAACTTCCCCCTACCACCCAGATTGTATCCAGACCATCCCATGTATTAGCAACTGACTGACCTATCCCTTTGTTGGTTTGGATGCATTTAGCTTTTGGCTTATAGTCAAAATTTATAGCTGTAGCAAATACAGAGGAAGAGGAAGACTCTCTAAGTTCCCTGCAAATGTCCACAGTAATTCACTGAGCTCAGACCCAGTGTATAAGCCTTCACCACACAGTATTCATTCTGCCATGCCAGTGGTGTCTCCATTCTCACAAGTACTGTTAAAAAACATCAGCCCCCAGAGCCAAGAAGCGTGATAAGCACTGAGCTACTCCCGGGAGAGAGGTTCACCAAATCTCAGCACAATTACCTCCTCCCGAGTTATTACTTACTTTTGTGCAAAGAGACAAAATCCCTACTGCTCTTCTGTAACCCAGCCAAAAGATCCTGTAGAAAAGAGTAGAGTACTGTTCATCCCAAAATCCTTCACTATTTCCCTAGGCATTTGACTCTCTTCCCCTTCACATTTTTCTTGCATCTGAGCCACCAGAAAGGGCACCCTGCTCTAACACCTTTTGGCCTGGGTTGAGATGACTGACCGGCTACTTCTACTAGGTGACTTGTGACAGCTGCATAAAGACACAAGGCTCCCAACATGCCTTAGGGACGCACCAAGTTGGGCATCTGTGTCCTCTCCCCCAAACAAACATGCAGAAGTCAGCATAGCTATGATGTTTTGCATCAGATGAATGACCCTGCCTCAACCTGCTCCTATTTTATTGCTATTACTAGACAAATTATGGAATTACACCAAAGAAGAAATAAAAAACAGAAACAGCTTTTTTTCTTCTGCGTCAACCATTTACTGGTACCTATTCCTGTGTCCTATAACATTTTCAAGGATGTCAGGCAAACTTCAGATAAGCAATCAGAAATCTCCTGTTATGCTTTCATATTTCAGCTATTGATTGTACTGTTTCTCTAGCATGCCCTAGTGTGACAAACCACTGTCCCATAATTAATATGTTTTACCTCACACTAGAAATGTAGCAAACAGGTTTTGTGTAGGGTTCTTGCCATGGGCTCATGTCAGGCAGCAGCAAATGGAGAGAACAAACATGTAGAGAAGTTACTTTTTAATCTCAAAATAGTACTTCGTTTTGAGTTTTGCACTGGGACTCATTCCAATTTTAATGAAACAGAATTTCTCTGTCATATTTCCACATTATGTTTCCATCTTTCATTAGAGCCAGAAAAGCACTTAAGCACATGCTTAAAACTTCAAAATGCATTCTGAATGTATTGCCTAATTCCTGTGATATTTTTGTTGACTGGGGTTCTTCACAAGTTCAGACTGACACTAGAAATTGGCTTTGATTTAGAGAAAAGCGTTTTTGTCCTAAATGGAGTCAAATACAGCAAGGCCAAAACCTGAAACCTTCGCATATGCTGGGGGAGACAGAAAACTAGTGTTCTTCTTTACACTCATGCAGTTGAAATATTGACCAGTCAAATGCATTATGAAGCAAAATAACTAACCCCCCTAGCTTCCTTGCTCTACACTACTGTCCCAGTTGCTGGCCAATAGGCTAGTTGGCTCAGATACTAGCATGAAAAGTAATGAATCCTTTCAACAGAGTGACCTGTTGAGTACAGTGCTATCCAAAATGAGCTTTAGGAGAGTGTAAAAGTGGCAGCGTAGCAGTTCTCCTATATATTTTCTGGGGACAGTCCTGAGTTTTTGCCATTACTACTGAATTCCCTTTGTCACAGAAAGAGTATTTTGTACTGGAGGATGTTCTCTCAGTCATTTCGCCCCATAATGACCCCATGTCTTCATATAAAAGTGCAGGATATCATAAGCGGTTCATGAACAACAAGCCAAATTCTTAATCCAGTTTCAAAATAGCATTTTCTTCAGTAGTCTTGCTGAGCAAGGTTCAGCTCCCAGAGAGCAGGAACAGGATATTTTAATAAAAAAGAACCTTTAAAGGGATTCGAGCTGCTCTTTATATCTTCCAGAAAGCCTTGCTCTGAATCGCATGTTCTCAGCGTCTGCTCCGTATTTTCAACTATTCCATTTCTTTCACCTGGGGAGTTAGGTAACATCTAACTCAAGTACAATGAGGATCCCATCCCTTTTAAAGTCTATATTATTCTAGAAAAACATTGTTTATGAATTCCGTATAGTCTATTATTAGTAAAATCTTTGATTCCTTGTCTCCTACTTTCCCCTTGTGCAATAAAAAAGATGAAGTAACACATTGCAAAAGACTGTGTTTGCAAGATACAATAGACATCTGCCTCTCTCCCTTGGAGGCTGCTGTGAGAATACAGTTGCTACCTGTTTTGCCAATTTGACCCAAGCATCAGGGCCTCTCAGAGCAACAGTATGTGAACACATCAATCTGCTCACGAGCAATAACTTTGTGTCTGAGATGGCCATTGGTTTTATTTTTTTGCACACTTTGTCCAAAACCTGCACAAGTTATTGTCTGTATTATTACAAAAGACATTAAAGATCTTTCAGGGAAGATGTAACGTGATCTTTCTGGAACATTTTAAAAAATGTTCTCTCTCTTTTTTTTAAAGTGAATATCATGCTTCCTTTCAGCCAGTAAGCCTTGCACACACAGGCAAGGCCAGGAAGAAGTCATGTTTCCACTTTCAGAATTGAAGACAGAATGCTTTGTATATTTCTAAGAAAAAAACAATCCATTCCAACTCAGCCACATAACTAGCCTTAGATCTGTCTGTGACAGCTTAAAAATTAGTAAGGATAATTTCATCAATTAAAACCACCTGCTGTTTGATTTATGACGCCTGTACAACATCTAAGAAGCAGTGAGCACATTGGATGTTACTGTCAAAAAGGCTCATTTTGCCATCTCTTTCTCTTTTACACTATCTGAAGTCAGGAATACTCTGGTCAATTTGCCACAATTAGTCTGCTGCAAAACTGTACAAAGGTGAACACCTTCTGCAGTGGAGGCTTGGCTGGGATGGGAATTAGGAACAAATGCTGCAAAACTGGTCTTTAACCGCACACTTGGTGCTCTGTCAAACTTAACAGCATTTGGATATGTGTTTGTATGTCTCATTTCATTGTCTGCTAGCCATAAGGCCATTGTCTGAATAATAATAAAAAAAAATGACAGTATGTCTTTTCTTATCATTGCATGGAAGAGAATAGAAAAATATATATAACCTGAAGACATCTGTCTTTCTGGATTATTTGAGAATAACCTTATCTTAATGAAGATATGATATGCTTTTGGCAGCAGCATAGACTCTGACTGAAAGAGAAATTATTTCTCTTCTATTTCCTGATTAATCAGACTTGAAGGCAGATTTCCTTGTGTTACTTACCAAAAATAAGACAAACTCTATTTTGAAAACACTGAATCTATTCATTCCTCTTCATTGAAGACTTGGTGTTTCACTGGTTACTCAGGGAAAATTATTGTTGGCATTGGTGAAATATTTTTGGAGTGAGGTATGTAGAGGTGGGCTTGTTATAGTGCTAAAATTATTTTTCTTATGCAAAACATAACTATGAACCAACACAAATAAACAAAAGCATGCCAGTTGTCAGCAAGTTCACCGAATCTTTCTTTACAAGTCATAGAAAGCCTAAGTATTTGCCTTCCTGCCAGCTGCATTTCGTGGTCTTGTGTCTATTATCCTTCTAGGTGCATCTACCAATTTCCAGCCAGAATTATAATTCTTGCTTTTTTCTGTGTGCCACTTTTCTTCCTCATAAGCACCAGAATGACTCTTGCCTGAGTAATTTTTTCCTCTGCTTTCTGAAAAGCTATAATCTGAATTTATTTACAATGGCAGAAACAAAGTAAATTCAAATCTATGAAATCTATCAGAGAATTAAGAATTTCCCTCAAATTACCTTGCGATTTGGGAGTGAGGTAGACCAAGACATCACAACTGCAGCAGCCAAGCAACAGATACCCACTTCCCAGAGAATGGACATGTACAGCTGCCCAAGCATTCTCCATTCACCAGAAGAGGAATTCCTTAAGAAGGACAGAAAACTGGATATGGGATATGGTACATTGGGAGAGACACTAACAAGCTTAACCTAGATGCACTCATGTAAGCATTGCAAAACTTCAAGCCACCTCACGTGCTTGTTATTATTTTAATTGCCTCCGACAAACTGTAAAAGTGAATAGGAAAACTGTTTGAAAATCTGTATGTATAAGGTACTTACACCAAAAAGTAGTTGAACTTCTATACTTGTAAGGATGTGTTCATCATTAGTCTGGGACTGAGTTTTGGAAGTTAATTTTCACGTTGTTTCATTTTAACTAGATACTGGAAAGTTCTTTAGCATGCTTGGTGCAATGTGATGTATAGCGTTATGCAGGTGCTGGATCATCTGAATCTCCATTCTGTTGCACATAATTTACATTGTCTGTGGAAAATAAAAAGATAAGTACAATCCATATTGCAAATGTATTGTACCATTGTGAATTTGCATGCTTTCTCCTTGTTCTTCACCTCACATAATTGATGTGGGCATTGTAGCAATGCCTGATATGGAAGTGAATATCTTTTTATCAGTTTTGGATTTTAAACTAGCTGTTTCTGTATACATCGTCATAGCAGGCTTCACTATCACTCTAAATAATTCCCCAAGCTATAGTAAAAGAATCTGCTGAACTGAAATATTGCAGTAAACGTAAGGACACTACTTGGAAATACACATGTAATGTTTTCACTTATTTTATTCATATTTGAGCAAGTAGTCCTAAATCAGATATTTTTAAAAAAATAAAATCACTTTACAGATTTAAATCCATTTGCTTTGGGACATTTTTTGTATCAGTGACACTTTCATGTGGACCACAAAGCTTTTTTGAAATAATTTTCACTTCAGTTATCAGGTTTTTACCATGCTAGTGAATGTTTCTCTGAAACAGGAGACCATCTAGCCTTTTCAGGGATAGACACATAAAAGTGATCTGCAAAATACCTTTGAATGAATAGTATTAAAGTAACTTTAAACACAAGAAAATAAGCAGTTCTGCAAGAAGATAACCCACTGAACCTCACTCCCTAAAGTCTGGTGTCTTGTGTTTGAGTTTCTGTGTTCTGATGTTGATTAAGAGGAAAGCTCATGTTTCACTTTACATAAGCTGCAGCGCAGAAGGTCTCTTGCCTCTCTGTAGCATCCTATTTTTACACAAATTGTCAGAATTTAGGCTGACATCTCTTTTGAAAACTTAATTCAATTAGGCTGAAGAGTTGGAAAGATATTAGGGATTAAGTGACTGATGAATGGACAAAGAAATAATGTGGCCGCATGAGCTTCATTCTCATAGCAAACCATGACAACTAGAAACACGTATTTGGAGATCTTTAGCTGGAACAAGCCAGTACATCTTCACTTGCCTCAGTGATTTGGAGTGACCTCCTGGAAATCTGTTAAAAATAGATAGTAATTAAAATAGAAACACTGGCCTGGGCAAACCCTACCTGAATGCTCTCTCTACTCTGTACTTCCTTGTATTACAAATATAGTGCAATTAAATTTGAATGAATTCTTCTTGTCTACATAAAGTAGCATATATTTAAGCGAACATCAAACCCAGAATTTCAAAACAGCCATTGTTAAAGTACTTTGCAATCAAATTACAGTACACTGTTCTTGACATAAATGAAAAGGTCAGTTCTTACTCCTGAGTTTTTGATACTTTTTTTATATAAAACTGCAATTCCAGTGCAGGAAAAGCAATGCCATGTGAAAAAAAAGGAAAAGCAATTTCTCTGCTTATTTGTTTTCTAATCACTTTTCCATCTCCTTCTGATAAACTACCAGGAAATGTTTACAGTAATTTCTAATGTAATAAAATATCTGTATTTTGCCAGTCTCTCTGAAGCCATTACCTAATAAAGTTCTGCTTAATAAAACAAGTAGACAAATACCAAAATAAGACCCATTGCTACTCTGTGAAAAATGAAAATACTAATGAAGGCCTGTTTAAAAACTTTAATGTGATAAATCACAACTTGTTAAAAAGTCAAGTGAACGAACGTTTCTAAAGAATAGAAGGAGAAAACAGAGAACTTCAATTTTAAATTTTCTCCATAAAAAATAACCTCTTAATTCATTTGATGCATTACATTAATCAAATATTATTGGTTAATATACAGAATCTGTGACATGCTAATGTGGGAGGTGAGAGAGTTGTTTAAACTACAGAAGTCTTTAAAAACTTCCCTTCCCCCAGCAGGGCGATTTCAGGTGGGATGCTAAATGTATGCTCAGCCACCAGCTGCAAGAAGTCACTAAAGCAAACACTGAAGCACCTTGGTGAAGGCAATTGCAGCCTCAATACTATCAACTAACACTTCTGCTCAGTGACCTCTCAGGTCTTGGAAATGGTCTTTTCTGATTCCAGGTCTTGCTGTATTGATTTCAATCAGCAGCTTTTTCTAAGACCTTCACTTTGAAATAGCCCTGACAGAACTTCTACTCTCTAGCCCAAGTTTTATCTAGGGGTTTAAATTCACATTTGACATCGTTCAGCTAAACGACAACAGAGGATATTATGTGTGTACTTGTTTCCCTACTCACATTTTTTTTTAATTACGCTTATTTCAAACACAAGTAAATCTCTCTGTTTACTTATGCTTTCACTCGCTTCATTGAGGGAGGCACACTGAGCTGCCTCAAGTGCTGTTTTCAAAATGTTTTTACATTTTTGGCCACGCTTCAGTGGGAGCAAAGAATTTCTGTCAACGACTTCATTAATGCCAGGATTTTACCCCTGGCTTTTGAATGCTGGAGGCACCCCACAGGAGGTTTTCTCACTGCTCAAATCCTCAGGCTTCCCTTTTGTCCTCACCCAAGCAGCAAAAGCTTTGATAGCCCACACATCTCTAAGGCGACACCCTTGCCGAAGGTGGCAAGGGGTCAGGCAGCTGCTGCTCCACAGAAGAGTCAGGGCAGACAGGCAAAAAGCAGTCAGCTGTCATGACCCACCTCACACTTCTCCCTCACAAGAGGCTGCACTCAACTGCACGGCATCTCTGAAGGCACAGAGCAAAGCAAGCTGGGGAAGAAGCAAATTCACTTAAGCCATGTTTGCACCTCCTAACTTTTATAGCTCTAGGCATAAATTAGAGCTGCCTAAAGGACTTTCTCATGTTTAAGATCTGGGAGAGGGGAAAGGATATTTCAGACAGTAAAAAGGTTTCAAAGTTTTACTCTTTTTCCTGTTGTTTTTTGTTGTTACTGTTTCTTTTTTTAAAATTAAGAGAGCTATCAGGAAATCCTTACCAGAAACTGAGAATGGGTTCCTGATGGCTGGATGGATGTTGCCAATATCCATTTTAAGGTTTACTTTAAGTAAGCTCGAATCAGGTTGCCATATGGAATTACTCCATGCAGCAGCCTGACCTGGAGCAAAACCGAACAAAGCGGAGATTATTTACTAAACTTCTAGACTACTGGCTGCTTTGCCCACACTAGATCTAATTCTCTAAGTAAATAAGAACATATTAAGTTAAAAACCCAAGTTAATAAATCAGCCAAAAAGTTGTACACAAGGTAGGCTATTTGATGACACAAAAAACACAACCATGGGTCAGCATTCATACCACAGACTATCTCAAAGCTTGCTAGCACCTGCAGTTCAGCATATTTACTGCTGTAGCCAAGAAGATTGATCACAGGAAGCCAAAGCTGTTCAGTTAAAAAAAAAAAAGTCAGCTGTTTTCTATGAGCAGTTTGTCAGATAACCAGCCTAATGAAACTGGGCACTTCTCTTGAGCTCAAGAAACATTCATGCTGGAGAGCATACTGGAGTCATTCTAATACTTTGCAGTTGGTTTGGAGGTTAGGTAGAAAGCGGCACAGAAGAAAGGCTCTGCCTTTGTAATTGCAGAAAAGGCAGAAACATAACATCAAAATGCACAGTTGTGTCCTTGACTAAAATAGACATAACAATAAAACTGTATTTTTCACCTCACTGATGTGTTCCAAATTAAAAACATAAAGAACCCTTTCACTGTGACTTGTATTCTTTAAAAAAAATGGCACAACTGTCCCACAGAGAAATCAGACAGACAAGACATGGTTCCGCTTTTGTAAAAATAATTTGTAACCTGATGAAATATCTTGTGTCAGAATTAAAATTAAGATGCTTCAGATGAAAAATGTATCTGACTCCTGTTAGATCTGCATAAGCTGCTCTGCAGTCTCAGCTCTCACTGTCCTGGGGTCCAAACGGATACAAAGGTAAAAGGAAAGCAGCAAAAGCCTCAGCATGCACCAGTCCCAGTGTACTTTGACAGGACATGTCACCAATATGGAAAACACTAACATTCATGTATGAGTTTTTGGCTAGCTTGAGTGTATAAATGTAGCCTCATCATCCGCCCCACTGTCAGTGCAGAAGAGCATTCCCACAGAAATTACTTTATCTGGTTACATGTAAGCAGGAGTCCACAGGGCAGGCATTTATTCTCCCATGATGAGAGTAATCTTTTGGGTGTTCACACAGCTCTGCTGGACTGTGTGGGAGACAAAGCATATCTTCACATCTTCTGTTACCTTCTTACCACTTGTGAAGCTAATAGAGCCAGAGAAAGATGGCAGCCTAACCTACTTTATCTCACAAAACAGGCAATACAAAATGTAAAGTGTTTTAAATGGTAGTGAGATGCTCTCCACCGTTTCAGTCTTCTTGCACTTGCACACTCTACAAGCAGAGAACCATTGTATTTCATGTGACGGACATGCAGACCGTCATGGTAGGTGGCACAAATCAGTGTAGACTCAGGGCTGCTCTAGCTGATCCCAAGCGGTTGACTGCTTCAGAAGTACCTCAAGCTTCAAGGGGGATAGAGCAGCCATAGAAAGATTCCAGTTTGTCCTTTGGAAGTGAATCAAATGGTCAAAAGGACCTTGAGCATTCTTCACCATTTTGTCATGCTTCTGTTCTTCAAAAAAAAAAAAAAAAGGCAGCACATTTGATAATTTTACAAGTTTATATGTTTGTAACACAGCTTTGGTGTCATTTCCAAATACATTGCACTAACAATTCCTAGGAATACTGCTGGAAATGAAAGATGGCTCCCATATAACATTTACCACCTGATACACTGGGTACTAAATAATGTAGATTATAGTCAATTAAAAGCTTGGAATATGCTGATACTTTCTGGTTTTTATTTCCCAGGCCTTAGTTTATGCTCTGCTTTTCATATTAATATTATTTTTATTATAGAATATTTTCTATTTATAGATAAAAAGAGTATAGAAAACAGGCAACAAATATAGATAACATGATAAAAAGGACAAAGCTGAGAATAGCTCGTGATAAGGAACAAATGAATAATAATGATGAGATGAATAATATTAATGAGTATTTAATTATTTGCATGTAATTTAATGCATGCTTAGACAAAGACACAATTTATAAATTTCCCCCCTCAGGTGCACCTGATGGTAGCTTTTGTTGTTATTTTCCAATACAGACATATGTCCTCTGGTTTCAGTTTTCATCTTTAGGCTCTGTTTGCAGGCCAAGAGTGACAATGTTTTTGCAATGCAGCTAAAGTAGTGTGTATATTTGGTATGCTGAAGGCATCTATCATCTTTTGTCTGTAGCTTTTCTGAAAAGTTCGTCACCTCCATTCCTCCAGCCAATAACTTTTCTGTAGCAGAACTAATACTTGTGAGAAAAAGATTGCAGAGTTCTCAGTATGACATTTACACCAGCTGTATAAAGATGGGAAAAGGAAAGGGGAGTGCAATTGATGGAAGCTGTTGCCGGGTAGCTATTTTCGTCATGAAAAGGAAAACATTATTTTCAGGATCAACAGAGGACACTTGCTGGGCAAGCTACATCACAGGATTTGTGAAATCACAGGGCAGGGCTTGGGGCAGAAGGGAGAAGAAAGAAATAGAAGGGATAATGTCCAAGTGAGCCAAAAATGAGAGGACTGTGGGAGAAAGGCAATGACAGACTATGGGCAGAGAGAGATGTCTGCAAGGATGAGCAGGCCTGATGATGTTGAGGCCCAGCTGTTTCCTTGTATACACAGCCTTGCACCTGGCCTCTGGACCATGCCTGCATGCCTGATGACACTCCTGTTAACATCCATGAAGAAATGATGTAGTCAGCCAGGCTTTTTGCTGTGTTTGAAAGCCCTTTTTATTCACACAGGCGCGTTAGGCTGCATAGCACCAGGCTACTTGTGACACCTCCCAACAGTCAGAGAAGTTGTATCAAATGAAACTGCTGATGACAAAGCCTCTGATGGCCACCATATGGGGATAGAGGAAGTTCCTGGTGGTATCACACACTTTTATTACAATGGTCATGACAACAGTTTTCCTCAGTGCAAAGCAATTTGCCAATGAGTGTAGGAGCCAAGAGTGAATAGAGACCAGTGGGCCATGGGCACTCTTTATGCACTAGAAGAGAGACTGTGGATCGGGGGTGCTAAACTCACAGCTCCCACCGTTCTCCTGCTCTTGCAGCATAACCCACGTCACACACACTGCACATGTTAGTACTGCACTGGCAGGACTGTAGAGACAAGGAGCCCGGCGCTGCCACCAGCTGGAAACAAAATGCCGGGCCAGATAAAACAAGGTGGAGGGCAGGATTCGGCCCAAGAGCCGTGCGTTTGACCCCCCCTGCTGCAGAGCATACATGGATGTTGCAGGACTTTCAGCACACAGCATGGGGGATGATACTCAACTTCGTTGGAGAGCTAAGCATGGAGAAACTAGGACTACCGCTCATACTGGAGGATAATATGGTCCATGAGTACCTATTGATCTCACTCGTCTCTTTTTCAGCATTGCCTTCAAAGGCAGGGAGGGAGAGAGGAAGGAAGGAAGGAAGGAAGGAAGGAAGGAAGGAAGGAAGGAAGGAAGGAAGGAAGGAAGGAAGGAAGGAAGGAAGGAAGGAAGGAAGGAAGGAAGGAAGGAAGGAAGGAAGGAAGGAAGGAAGGAAGGAAGGAAGGAAGGAAGGAAGGAAGGAAGGAAGGAAGGAAGGAAGGAAGGAAGGAAGGAAGGAAGGAAGGAAGGAAGGAAGGAAGGAAGGAAGGAAGGAAGGAAGGAAGGAAGGAAGGAAGGAAGGAAGGAAATACATGTTTTGCTTGCCTAAATAGCATTGTTTGTGGAAAAGATGACATCATTTCCTGCCTGCCTGGAGAACTAGGGCCTAATTAGGCCAAGGAGGAGGGAACTGCCAAAACTACCTGGTAGGAAATGCTAAAGGCTTGAATGAAGTTGGATTGCTAACTCAGTACTGCACAGTATTCCCTAATTCCTGGATCGTCTCAGAGACCTCAGTGGCTATGTTCATGCAGGAGAGAAGGCTCAGTGACACACAGCTGCATCTCTGTTTTATGCAATTAACTTACTTGAGACTCAAAACTGACTCCTGTGCATCCCACCCCCATCCCCACTGCTTACGTGTTTTGCTTTGACTCTTGTGAATGGAAAACATGTGAGCAACCACTTTCTCTGCTGAGAAAGCTGCTTTCTCACCAAACCACAGTATCAGGCTTCCACTACTCTCTGACAACATTGCTCTCACATTTGTCGACTTGCAGGGAAGGGCCTCAGTGGGGGTGACTGAGAGGATGGGGTTTGAAGCCTCAGAGGCTGGTCTAGACAGTGAGACCAGCAACCCTGAATCCTTGAGCTCAGAAGCACCTAAACTCAAGAACAGGCAAGGGTCACATCAGCTAAACTGCTGCACAGTGGCTCATGTTATTATGGGTCAATTGAACTGTACAAGCACACAAGTCCAAGTAATAGACAGCTCTCAGATGTGAATGCAGTTTAGCATAACTTCTCACCTGTTCCTTTGTCATAACAATGATCTTTGCCTGAGTATATTATTTTATGCACCCAATGTGCATCATGCTCCGAGTCAAACAAGCTGATTTAGCTGAGGCACAAGGGTTGGTATAAGGCTTCAAGAAACAGGGTAGACTAGACAGATTAGACAATTAATCTTAATTAAGCCCCTGTGAGCAGTTTCAGGTATGTTTCTTAAATGGGGTAGCAGTATCATTGTTCCTTCATATTTGATAAACTTCTTTCAAGATTCAGGGAGCACTTATGAGTCATAGAAGTGAATTCAAGTTACTTTTACCATATCCCCTCATAGTTATTAGAAATACTGTCATTAATTAAAATGAATTTCTGAAAATGTATTCTATATAGGAAAATCATGTTTTTCAAAATGTAGAAAACCAGACAAAAATTGCATATTGGTAGCTATATTTTAAAACAAAAAAAAATCTTCACATAATAAATACATCTTATGCACATTAAGTTCAAATTTACTTCAGAAAGCTATTTACAATATAAATAATTATAAATGGGAACACTTTGCAAGATATTGTTGACATAGCTAAATTGTGTTTCCTACATTACATTCCAAAGGAAAACTTTGAATTACAGATATTATGCTACAATGTCACTAGATCCTATACATTGCAAGGCATGGTATTTGAAATGCTGGCAATCTGTGTCCTTTTTTTTTTCCATAAATATAATCCATCGGTTTAAAGCAAACATGAAATACTTCATTATGTCTCAAGTGCTGATTTTCACTGTATTCGTACATTTTTAATCATTTAAATATTTACCTTGAGACAAAGTTGCAGTGCCTCATAAGTACTTTTCCTAATAAACTTTATTTCCTTAGAAATGTAAAGGTGCTGATGTTTTATAATGTATGAGCAAGATTATTTCTTGCGCTACTGAACTTCCCACTGTATCAATAGCTGAAAATAAAAAAAATTAATGCAGTGTAAATTGCAATAAATTATAGTGTCTAAAAGCTGTGGTTTGAATCCTAGAGCAATAGGAAATCTTGAGACCTCCATGTGAGAGGGTAGTTAAATAGTGAATACAACAAGCAAAAGACTTTGTTTCTTCCTGTATTTGATTTTTTTTCTTTCAAATACAGCTTCATAGACAAAATCATAATTACCTCTTTTCAGTAAGTATTCCTAGCAACACAGAGCCAGATTTATCCACAGAACTGTTGTGTATGTAAGTTAAATGCCACAGTGAATTTAACCTCACAATGTCTTTTTTCATTAATAAATGCTCTGAGGAAATATGAAATGGAGTCACTCTAGTGCTCTCACTGTTCTGAACAGAAGACTGTTTAATTTTTGGTCTTCAGAATAACAGCTAAACCCTCAGCTACATCTTTAACAGGCTTTACTGACACCAAACAGAAAGGTTACAGGAAACAAAAAATGTGGGTTTGTTTCGTTTGTTTTTTTCTGTTATTGGTTTTGAGGTGGGTTTTTTTGGCTTCTCAGTGCATACAGCAGAAATATTTAACTGTCAATACTAACTGCAAATAAAATAAAGCAGATTCTTCTCCACATTGTGGAGGTGTCTGGAGCTAATCCAGTACACCTACAGGAAAGCATGTTCATTCACCCTTGTTCCTAATAACAAAGGCTATATTGCCTTTAGACTCTTAGGTGTTTTAAGTAAACTTGCAAATCACGGAAAGATCAGAGCCTGAATCCATTTGCTGCTAGGTATTAGTTATAGCCACCTAAAGCCAGACATGATAGGTCTAATCCTGGAACCATGTTCTATAATCCCCATTATATACAGCTTTGTATGTAGGTCTACAACCAATACGCACGCCACAGCTTTGTTCCTTGACTAAAAGGTCAACTGACCTTTGCAACAGCCAGTGTGATTATCTGGGGTGGCTGTGCCTTTTCCAGAAGTACTGTGTGACCTTTTATTTTTTTTTCCAACTCACTCAGGATGTTCACATAAATTAACATCGTGGTTAACGTATTTAGGGATGTTAATAAATAAATGCTGCATGTCCACAGATAAGCTGAAATTCAGATAAGAGTGATTAAAAGAGTTTTAAAGAGTAGATTTTCACCGTTTAACTTGTGCCAGTGTTACAGACACATCAACAAAAGCCATTTAAATCTTAAGAAATACTTCTAGGGCTCTTCAGCACTGAGAGTTGCACTCATTTTTTCAAAGCAGGTATAAATAACCTCTGTTACACAAAAAAAAAGCCATTACAGCTATTACCTTCCATAGTTCACACACTCACATCCTGGGATTTAAAAAAAAATTAAAAATAACCCTCAAACCTATTGTCAGTTCACAAGTGAGATTTTTTTACCCTTGCACTTATTCAGTAGTACCTTACTTCACAAATATTCCCATTTGAGTCAACAGGACACATTGCTGAGTAAGGTTCTTATTCTAGTTTAAGAATTCCTTTGTAAATTTGTCTAAAATTAGAAGATCCATGCCCCTGGGGTGCAGTTTTGTGTAAAGACGAGAGATCTTTTTTGCTTCTTTGAATAAAAGAGACATACCAAAATCATAATGCACTGAAATTATAATGCACTCTCACTGATATCAACAAGAAATGGTTTCAAATAGTTATGATCACTCTGTATTTGGAGTAGCTACAAAATACTGATTTGGTGTTGATGGCAAAACACTGTTATATCAGAGAAACGATGCAATACAGCAATTTATATTGTTTCTGTTCCAAAACACAACCTACATACCATCTTTAAAGTGATAACCTTTAGCTAATATAACACATTTGAAATGCATTTGGTAGAAGCGCCTTGCATTTTCCAGTTTTGCAAAATATCTCATCTTATCTGACTTAGAAAAGGAAGAAACAAAAGAAGAAGAAGATATCCTTGAAGGATACTAAATGAAAACTTGAATTAAATAAATACACAATGGAAAAATAAGCTTTACACCATATTGAAAAGTATGTGTAATATGAGCTGCAGTGATATTAAATGCTATAATTAAGATTGTAAACTTGCTTTTATGTAGTATGTAGCACACAGAGTCTATGTTTACAGCATTCAATACTTTCTGCCAATTAAGAAATTCCTGGCTATCTAAAGAAGCAGGACATCAAATTAGGTGAAAAAAGGCATCTGTTTCCAGCAGACTGTACTGAACTGCTAAGGAGCACCAGTTGCTAGAATCCCATTAGCAGAGTGAGTATCAGCCTTTGCTTGAAGCACAACACGGCTGCATGTACAGACCTCTCTATTGATATATTCCAACGACAAAATGCATTTTGCTGCATTTGTCATTGCAGTGGATTGGAACTTCTGCAAATACGACAACTAACTACAGTTTGGGAAGTTTTATTTTGGGATCACAGTAACTGAGGAATTTTTATTGCATAACACGCTGCTTTTTTCCTAGGTGAAAACATATAGAGTACAAGCATTTGATATTGTGCCTATTTGTTTTATAAACCTTTTATTTTTCAGAAGTGACTGTCAGAATGCAAATATAACAGTGCCCAGACTGTGGGTTTCTGACTACTTGTGACCATGAGACCATAGCCAGGAATCTGCAGCTGGTCTGCAGAACTCTATTGCCTTCAAATTAAAAGTTTGGTAACAATAGTGCCTGATGACCCCAAGAAACTTGAGTGCTAACAAAATCCCACTTATCCAAACAGTTCAAGAATCTCTTATGTAATACAAAATAATATTGACACTGAGACTTGCTTTTTATGTGTAGTAGTAGGGATAGTATGATACCATGTTCCTCTACTCTAATTCACTTTGCAAATTGTATTTTAATACTGTACAATGAGACTCCAAATACAAGTTTATTTGTATTACTCATAGGAATAAGTGAAATAAATATGTATCCAGAATTAGATTTATCAAAAATACTTTTTCATTCCTATGCTTTAGGAATATATACAATTGTTGGGGTGAAAGAAGTCCATTTTTGTCCATTTTGGTCCATTCCTTCCTCTGAGTTCACAGTTGTCAATGTTTTTCTGCTCTTTAATTATTTGCCTTGTTTTTATCTTAAAACAAACAAACAAACCAGCCAAAATCTCTAGCTGCTTCTCTTTATGACTTTGTTATTCATTTGGCACTTAGTCAAATAAATTTCTTGCCAATTCATTTTGTTCTCATTTTGCCTTGGCTAACATTCAATGCCCTGTCTCTCATTTCTGCTGCTAGTTCAAATAGCTTTAAATCATTATTTATTTCTCCTCTGTGCAGAGCTTGGTGCACACCAGTGACATTCCCCCTTATTTTTTTCCCTTACAAAGATGACAGACCCAGTTTATTTAAAGTTTTTATTAGATCTTTTAGTCTCTTTATCTTTTGTTTAGCTCTGCTCCACCTTTTCTAATATGAGCTTTAGATAATAAAGACCAGACTGTGTTGCTCTTCCTTGTGTTCAACGTACATTTCACCAGGAGTGATCACACTACAGTAACAGAGATTGCTTATGGAGTAAGGTACTGCTCAGTTCAAGATTCACAATCTGCCTTGGAGTGATCAGGACTATACACAACATTCCAAGTTCAGAGAGGTAATTTCCTCCCCTTTCAAGTACATCTCTACGTACGTGGCTTATAATGTTATTATTTAGCTTTTGCTTCTGATTAGCTTTATTTGAAAATAGGTATTTTTAACCCACCCATAACATGCTGGTTTATATTTAGTCCCATTGATGACTCCATCCCATATGCTAAGCTTCTTAATGTTACAAATGAAGCTAGACAGTGATAATCACATTTTAGTAACCACCTCAAGTCTCCTTACCTCCACATTTACGTAATAGGGAGTGATGATCCTGCTCCTGTTGCAGTCAACTTTAAGACTTCATATAAATGCCATACAAAGGACAGGTTTAGCAACTGCCTATGAATGCCCTATTTTACTTTTTTTAGCATATGTTTTTTATTCTTTCTTTTCAAATCAATTAGTGTCTCTTTTTTCATGAGATCATTCAAAATTGCAAAAAAGTTTCTCTGCCTCTTTTGATGTCTTCTATAAACCTTGGACAGGGCCTGATAATATCAGCATTATTAATACAATTGAATTTCTTGGAACCTTGTTTTCCCTCAGTACTTTTTTACATACATATGGCTGATTTTGATTTCCCTAATATATTCTGATATTCATTAAATTTTCCGCTGCAAGCAAGAAAAGAATGCATATCTCTTTTTCAAAGTCATACCTATTACTTTATGTCAAACAGAGAAGTTACAATTTTCTATACTTTCTTAACTTACTCCAAAACTTTGTCAGAAATAGGATAATGCCCCATACAGGTATCTGTTCTCACCTCTCATATTTTTACATTTATCCAATTACCTTTGTATTTTACAGCAAAATTTCTTTGATTCTATTGAGTTCCTTCTGTGTTTCAAATGAATTCTTAGTATTTGGTCACTTAGAACTACTTTTTCTTATTTTATAATTATTACTAAAGTGCATACATAGCCATAGTGTTAAATGTATTTATCTTGGACCACTCCTAATTGCAGCCTATTCTCCCTGTTTCTCCTGACAATTTTCTTCCATTTCATTCCACTTCCCACCTTGTGCAACCTTTCAAATATATGAGGGCAATCTCCCATTTCTACATCAAGACAACCAAGCCCTATGTGCTTCTCAAAACTACACTGAGAAAGGCCCTCTTTCTTTTAAGCAAATATTTGATAGCAATAATCATAAGGATACTGCTCATTTTACTCCTTTCAAATCAAGGATATGTAAATAGCTATGTATGTGAGTACACAAGGAAATATTAATTTGAGGATTTCTCTCTTCTCACTTTTTTTGATTTTGCACTGGTTAGCCATGGATGATTTATACCATGGAGTGGCATAACACACTTGGTCATTAGGGAATAAACAGATCACCAGAAGTACACATTTTGATGTGTATTTTGAAGGAACACATGCCAACTTTCTGTGTAAAAAGAGTGTGTAGCAGCTTTGTTGGTTGGGACCTATGGGGCAGCACACACAGTTCAGAAGGTCTGCCCTTAGCAATGTTTCCAGAAAATCAGCTTTTACACAATGTGCATAAATTGATCTGCTAGCCTGGCTGAGTACTCCCTGCTTAGATCTCTTCTATCCTTCTCACCTTGCATGGCACCAACTTGGAGTTTAGCTTCATTCACTCTAGCCCTGCATGCAGTGCATTTTATTTTTTAAAAGTAATGTGTATTAACTAACTTACCCTCCCAAAAATTAGGTTATTCTTTCTAGTGCACTGTGGTATATCAAATGCTGGTAACGACAAGGGCATGAAAACGTATAATATCTTCCAATTAGATCTCAAGGTTATTCTTGAAAGCACAAAAGTTTTTAGAAAAAAAGTGTCAGCTTCCATTGGTTATAATAACAGATGTTCCCTTGTGTCCCTGTGCTGGATCTTGCTGCATCCTTAAGTGAGAAGTCACATCAAAGTGTGATCCATTACAACCTATTGAATAGTTCCTAATGGTTTCAGTGTCATATAGATGCTCCAGGGCATATCCAGTTAATGTGTAAGCATGCTTATCAAAGTACTGCCTGTGGGAGCTGTAATAATTTGGAGAGGTTGCTGGGTGGTCCCCTGGGGTCTGATGAGGGGACATGTCAGAATGCAGGTAGTCTTTAGCTAGTACCAAACTAGATTTTGATATTCGGTCAGAATTGGGGCTGCTTATCCTAGACAGTGTTGTGGGGCTGTTGTCATAGTCGTTTTCATGTGGACTCATAATCTTTCCATCTCGTTGCTGAATGTGTTCACAGGGAGGAGTGTTGGCAACTGTTGGGATGCGGCAGATATCCCCTGCCAACTGCTGTTGAGGGTAGTTTGCAAAACAGATAGTATGCTTCTTCCCTGTGCCATTAATGGAGACCAGTGGGTCAGGGGTCGTTTTCCGCAGCTGTAGTCTGTTTTCTTCCTCTTTAATCATTTGCTGAGTGGCTCTTATTAGGGTTTCAATTTTGCTGGGCTCATGCGGACTGCTCTGATATTGTTCAGTGCGGTATCGGTCACCTGATTCACTGGCAGAGCCAGGATCAGGTGAGCTAACGACACTGTCCTCATCCCAATGTCCTCTACCTAGGAAAGAAAGAAAGGATACAAGCATTGGAATTGAAGGAGGTGAGCAACTTTGAAGAACACACACTCTGAACCTTGTTTTACAAACAGAAAACCAAGACAGAGGCAAGTGACTTATAACAAAGTCACCAAAAATTACCCTTTGCTTTTCAGCGGAAGCCTCTAGTTTCCAGTGTCTGCACATGGAACAAGTAACACAGCTGAAAACATACAAAGAAAAGATCTAAGCACCTCAACACAGACATCCAGTGACATCTGAGATGCTCTAGGGTAACCAAGAACCTGCATAGGCCCAGCAGGTATATGACATCAATTCTACAAGAACTCTGTTTTCTGGAGTAGCTAGAGGCCAGGCAGGTTTCCCAAGGCATGTCAAAATGTCCTTAACACCAACGTTCAAGCCCCAGATCCCTTACTACATCCTTGCATCAGCAAAGTCTGAGTTAATTTGTACCATGGTGAAAAAAAAAATCTCAAGGAATTACACATGCATATCATTCCAGAATGTCTTCTTAGGCCTTTCCAGGAGCTAAAACACAGAGACAGCATTGTGGAATAGTTTGTGGCCCTGTAGTGGCTTTACACGGGTTACACAACAATAAATAAACAAAAGTAATGAAGTTCTTCTTTAGAAGCATAAGAACCTGTAACTTTTTCACGTCATTACTGTAAAAATGTGTCATATCCTAATGCATAAATGTGTACTGCATAAAATGTTTATAATGGAAAAATACAACTATATTCTTACCTCTCTTAAAAAAATAAGGCCCATAGTACCAGAGAAGATGTTCAGCTTGCATGTAGCTGACAGGACAGAATCAGACCTGTCAATTCTTACTAGGAAAAATGTGAGTGACCCCCAAACCTGAACAGCCAACTAAGGCAACATGATAATAGAAGGCTTGATAAAGGATTTGCTGAGATATATGGCTGCAGAAAGGCACCTGTGGGGTTTTCACAAATTGCTTAACAATGCCTATGCCTCAGAACATGCAAAGTCCTCTCTAGGGATGAGGCCCATTGCATTGGTTGACAAGACTCCTGAAAGGAAACTTATTTGCAGACTAGCACAAGTAGTTCCCCCTATTCTGTGCTTGGTCAAGTCATGCAGATCTGTTTGAGTCTCAGACCAATACCCTTGTGTTGTAGAGTTAATGAAAAAAGTCAGTGATAGGGTTTTACAATAAACATATCCTGCCATTTGTAAGTGGAAGTACTGCACCGTGTAGTATCTCACGATCTTTCACATCCTCCTAGGGTCCGGATCCGAAATGCCAGGGCCTGGAGGTGGAAGTGAGCTCCAGCCACCAGAGCACACAGTGCGTCAGGCACACTGTAACACACTTGGGAGCTAGAGTTCTAAATCATGTTCTCTGTTTGTCTCACTAAACAGACCAATCTGCGGTGTCCCAGACTTTCTGAGTGCAACCAGAAACACGTGGGCTCATACACAATATCCATATAGCTGCCCCATTGGTCAGCTAGTTGTCATTACTGTAAGGTGACTCCAAGCCAGAACTACCAGATGATACAGTAAAAGAACAGAAAAGGGAGAAATTATTTTCTGCCCAAAGAAACTGCTCTGACAGTGATGTTCACATAGCATTGTCAAGAAGAGTTTCATTTGTGAAAGGCCAAGGTTTGAAACTCCCTAAACCTAAATGAAACTGGCATATTTGCAAGAGAAAATGAGATGTTCCTCTCCTCAACTAAGAGGAGGTTTTACTCCCAAAGTGACATACAAACTGAAGGCCTACTGAAACACTTTAGAATTGACAAAATAAATAAAATAACTGCAGCACCTGAAATTACAGCCAAACCAAGGCACAAAGTAAAATTAAATCGTATTATCCATTTACATTGATTATCTTTGATAAAGATATGGAATAAATATTTAACACTTTTGTATTTGTATCTCCATGTGCTATTTTTACATTAATATCTTTCTATACTCAGCAAGAATTTTCATCAACAAAATTTGCCAGCAAAATTATTACACTTAGCTGAATTGTCTTTTTTTTGAGAAGAAAAAGCTAGAGAAACAAAAGTATGACAGAAGTACAGCACAGACACAAAGTGTGTTCTTACAGAAAAAGTGGAGAACAGTCCTCACCAGCAATATTTAGGTCTCCTTTTCTTTCCTCATTTTTCCTCTGTTTCCTAGAACTTGATATTTAATCATTTTTCTAACTCAAACATAATTTTTCTCAGATTAGAGTAAAATACTACAATTATTTTTGATTTCCAAAGCCTCATTCTGCAAGTCTGATGGTTGGACTGGATGATCATAGATGCCTTTTCCAACCTTAATAGTTCTAGGATTCTATGATTCCAAGTCAGTGAAATGGTAATTAGCTTTTCAGTTCTTTAGATACAATCTATGTTTTGACGAATTATTTTAGTAGAAAAGCATTTTTTATGCTGCATCTATCCTTACAACCTTGAACTCTAACTTTTGGGTCAGTTGCAGTCTTTCAGCTCTCAGACTACCCTTTAAAACTAGGGACCTTCAGATTTTTCCAAATCCAAGATCAGCCTGTCACTTTGACTTTTTTATTAGCTTCAGCCTCTGAAGATGTGCTCATGCTCTGAGTTTGCAATCCGCTAGACACCATACAAGGCTTCATGCTTCATGCTGAAAGGATAACAAGATTCACATTTGCTAAAAATTATAGCTGGAGATAATTATCTGGAACAAAAAGTTAATTTGAATTACAAATTTAAAATAAAAATAAATAGCAGATCTTACAGAATCTAGTAACAAGCAGTGCAGAGAAAAAAAGTTATTTAGAGAACAATTTCTCTAAAGACTTTAAAGATTCTTTACTATCTAGCTAGGATTTATCCCTAATTTTTTGCTAAGTATATTCCGTCCAAAGTAGTTTGAACCTAAGTCAAACAAACAACACTTCTGTGAAATATATCATTTTGCTTATATTTTTAAGATTACCCTTAAAATATCACCAGATACTTCCACCTTAGTTTCACAGATTAAAAAACAAAGAACAAAAATATAATTTGCTGCATGTAAACCAGATTGTCAAATTCCATTTGAATTATCTCTAAGACAAGGACACACATCATGATTCTCTCGCATTTTCTGTCTCTCACATAAACAGCTGCATGTTTATGCCACGTGACTTTATCTGAGACAGTGCCATTTCTGCAAAGCCTTGTTATCTCTTACCATGAATTCTGTGCACTGATGTTATGTGGGGCATATTGTTTTCATAGGCTTCTCTGCTCTCAGGGGATGACTTAGTCAGAGGTAATGCTGAACGAGAACCCCACCAGCTCTCTCTGCCTGGCTGTGGTGTGCCGAGGAAATACCGGCCAGCTTCACATCTCCCTCCCTCACAGGCCTGAGTATGGAAATGTCTGTCATCATTCAGCCTGGAGTGGTCGAGTGCAAAACCGTAGCAGAGAGCACTGCGGTCTGAGTACTGTCTGTAGGCACAGGAGACATCGTGGTGCTGGGAGCCTGGTCTGTCCGTGGGCTCCAGTAGCTGGGGGGAAGCTGTATCAGTCAGAGGGCTCCCACCCCACTGGCTCTCGTGGTCAGACTCGGATCTCTCGGTGTGAAATCCAGAATACTGCAAAACAGGAGAAGCAGAAGGGACATTACCATACCTGGGTGAGCTCTGCAAGTAACTACATTGAAAAGACAAAGAAGGTATGTGACAGGGTGTTTTTTGTTAGCATGCCCACATGTCTTCACCTTCTAATTGGGCACTTCATAATGAGCTCACAAATAACAGGACAGGCTTCATGGAAGTCTAAAACATCCCATGTAGACCCTTAATAGCCATCTCCTTTGCGATGTGTAATAGCAGGCTCAGTAACATCAATATTGTAATTCAATATTTCTTTAATACATCCAGGATTTTCATATTGCTTTGAAAGCTATTGCTTATGCTCAGCAATGGTGCCCCAGTGCCCCTCAGCAAAACACTTTCAAAACAGACTGAAGTAACACTGGTTCTGGAACATTCTCACATGTCAAATTGAAACAGAATGTGTTTTCAAGTTCTTTTGTTAAGAGTTTCCTTTCTTTCCATCATATTTTGGTTGTTGTATTTCTTTTTTTACTTGGAGTGGTATCTTGGAACTTCTTTCCTCTTATTAGTAGGGAAAAGAAAGCCTCCTGTAGATCCTGGAACTACCAACTCTGCTACAGAGTAAAGCTCCAAAGTGATGGCAGATTGGTAGGAAGTTAAAAATCACAGCTCTGTTGCAATGTGGGGACAAGGCCAATCCAGAACTTGTTTGCCAGAAAAGGCAACCTCTAGCCAAAGCAGGCAGAGCAGGTATTTGAACCCCTCACTAAGCAGGGTACTCCCAAGTGACTAGCGGGCAGTTGGCAAAGCAGACAGAATGGGTGTTTGTTTAGAGAGAAGTAAGGTTTAAATGTCACATATTTCTACATATTCATAATTAATGTTTCAAATGTTTAGATACTTTTGGGGGGGGAGAAAAAAGAGAAAGAATACTTATTAAACCTCTTAGGATTTAGTTAATTCATTTTTCAATTTTTTTATTTATTGGAACTCTCAAACTTCATGGAACATCTTTAAATCAATTTCACCCATGATTATGGATTGGGATGAGACCAAACTTGTACATGCTCACCTCTTCAGTACTGCACACTCATGTCACAAATCAATGTATTGGAATTCTCCCATTCCATCATTCACCTTCCAGATGCCTTTCCTTCTAACGGGCATTAGGCCTCTCTCCTGAAACGTAAGCTTACCTTCCTTTTCATTAGATTGAGTTGCTATGAAACTCCTCATTATCAGCCAGGATTGAAGTTTTATGCAGTTATCAATTGAAAGTACTGACCAGATGTTTGACTGAGAGAGACTTAAACCATCTGTGCAACACTAGTAATGGTTAAGGCATTTAACTGGATATTTCTTCAGTATTTCTGTTTATATTTGTGAATACTGTTTTTAACACAATAAATTATTTAAAGAAAAGAAAGACAAGACCATGGCTTCAAGGATTTCAATCATACTTTCTTATTAGTTGCCAGAAGAATATCTCTAGACAAAAATCCTATCTGTAGATATGAGGAGGTCAACAAGTTATCAAGACTATATTTATCATAAGGTTTTAGAGATAAGAGGGAAAATCTGATGATGCATGGAGGTAAGAGAGTTAGAGACACAAAAGAGTTCTTTTAAATGCCAGTAACCCAGTATACGTTAACTAGGAACAACCATCACAATGTTACGTGACCAACTGGAACATCTAACTCTCCTATAATCCTTTCAACCCTAGTGTCTTCAGACTGCTTAGTCACAAAGATATCTTCATAAATACTGAATGAATTATTGTAATTTTTTTGACAAAAATATAGAGATAAAATTAAGTTTTCAATAAAAAAGAATTATTAACAAAATTTTTACCGTTAAAATTTAGTTAAAACGGGAATTCACAGAATGAAAAGTATTTTTATACCTGTTCTTAGTTTTTGAAGTATTTTTACGGCTCCTTTTAGACTAGAATTTTATTAATTAGAGGTTTTAACTTAAAAAGTTAAGCTGAAATAAGAGATAATAAAAGCACAAATGTAAATCTAAAAAAGTTAAAAGTTCATTTATCTTCATATTAAAACCAAAACTCAGAGTATGCATTTCTTTCATGAGGAGGACAAGGAAGATTAGTTTATAATATTATAATGCAATTACTTTTTTTGGACAATTTATGATTATAAATGCCAGTCTTTCAAAGAAGGGGAAACCATTTCAAAGTGTATACATTCAGTATATCAGAAATGCACCATGTAATGTCATATAACCATGTAGCCAAGACCAACAATACCTCATGCATGTCTTTGTGCTTGATGTAAATGATGACTATTTGAGCTCTGACCCAAAGCAGCTGCTAGGCTACTGACAGAATTAAATTAACACAGTGAATTTCTTGTGGCCCATATTATCTACCAAGTTTTGATACAACTTCTTATGATTAATGTACAACATAAGTAGATATAGGCCAAAAATATGTCTCATTCCCTTTAAAGCTAATCACATCTCTGTTTGGTTTTGTTAGTCTGCCTCTACCACTACAGTGCTACCATCACTGATTCTGGGAATCTGATGTTGGCAGGTGGGGACTCCAAATTACAGGCATGCGTGACATGTTAACAGGGGGTGAGAAATTAGAGGATGATCAAAGATACTGTTTTATTGGAACAGGAGTGGAAACACTATCTCAAATCAGAATTAGGCTCCCATATGTCAAGTGATGAAAGACTAGAGAAAATGGAATTAGATTTAATGAAAATTAAGGCAAATTAAAATTGGTGATTTTTTTTTTTAAATCTTAGCCCTGACTCACCAGAATTGTTTCCTTTCTGGTATTTTTTCTCTTCTGACTTATATTAGGTAGAATTACTTTTTTTTATAAAGTTTAACCAGCAGACAGAAGTTAAATATGATAAAGGACTTCAGACAGGCAACACCTGAAATCCCTCCAGGTGATTTCTGATTTGTCTTCTGGCATAAGCAAAAATAGTAAATAAATTAAATGGTCCTCCAGTTGGTTCCTGTAAAATGAATTGCCACCTCTGGGTACCAGAAATGTCTTCCAGAGTGTTAATCCAGTGTATCATCACAGTGAAAACACACCAGCGGGATTAGCACTAACAGAATGGGGCTATTGGCTATCACTGATGGTCTTCTCACTCTGAGAAAATCTTCAGGATGGCTGAAGGGGTAAGGGAAATAGAAAAATATTGGTTCCACACCCAAGAAAATCTCACTTTTTGAGAGTCTACGGAAGTGTACTAGGTCAGTAGACAACTGTAATATTTCTCGGGTGATTTTCTTTTGCCTAACCTTTAATTCCCACAGGTATCTCACTGGCCTGAGCATTTGTCCTGTCATAAGCAGCAACATCAGCCGTCTCCACACACTGTGCCAGATGTTCAAACAATAGATGTTGTAGATATCTAATTTTCTGGTAGCCTGCTCAGGTTTTTATCATTATAAACACTAAATATATAGTGAAACCCTCTCAGAGTCCTCTTTTCCATGAAAAACTTTCGCTAGACCAGCATTAGCAGCTTTCGTCTTGATTTGTTTCTTAACCATGAGGAAAAAATTCACAGATGCAGGCCGCGTTGTACTAAGAACATATGCATGCTTTTAAATCACTTTTATCTTACTTTTTACTAATGTGATCCTGAAATGTAAAATATGTTCTTTTTACATTCACTGTTATAGGCAGAACAGATGGTGAAAGGCTTAGATTAAAGTAATACAGCATTTCCATTAAAATAACCCCCACTGCTGCTGCTGACTCTCCATCAGAACAGGAGTTATGTTTACTATAAAAATAGGGGTTTGCTTTGCTTTTGAATACACTGGAAGTTGCCAAAGCTCTACGCTACAGGAAGAAAGGAAAGGGAAAGGGAAAGGGAAAGGGAAAGGGAAAGGGAAAGGGAAAGGGAAAGGGAAAGGGAAAGGGAAAGGGAAAGGGAAAGGGAAAGGGAAAGGGAAAGGGAAAGGGAAAGGGAAAGGGAAAGGGAAAGGGAAAGGGAAAGGGAAAGGGAAAGGGAAAGGGAAAGGGAAAGGGAAAGGGAAAGGAAGGGAAAGAGGCTGGCAAATTCAGCCTGGCTCTGTTATCTTTACTCCTTTGGGTGTTATACCTAGATAGGCACAAATTGCAGAAATAACACAGATTGTCTGTTTAAAGTAGCTATTAAATCAATTTAACTCCAAAATCTGTTGAGTTTGTAATTATTGATATAAAAGAAATACTAAAGAAAGGCTATTACTTCCAAAAAAGTTGTACATGCTGTAAAATACACCAAAGCCTCCATCCAACAGTTCTTGGGTAATTCCTTACTCATATGCATTAGTATTATACATATATAATCTTTATCTAAGAACTAAGATGAGATATGAGGCCATACACGTTTACCCAAATCTGACCATAGAACATTTCTATCAGAGGTAGACAACAGCTAATTTTAAATATTTTCTTTGAACACTCATCATTAATGGCACATTAAACTCCAAAGCAGTTGTTCAGGTGATCACAATTAAAATGTTTTTCTAATCCTGTTACAATTTCCTGCATACAGAAAAAAATGAGATCCAGGGTTAACTTTTGGGAAGCAAAATAAATGAGGTCCTGGGCTAGATTTTGGGAGAACCTTACAACAATTATTATCATTAAGAGGGAAGACTATGTGCATCTTTCAACCAGCTCACAATATCGTTTTTCTGCAAATCTCTATCAAGTCTATTTCACCTCCTCCTTCAGCTCTCCATCTTTCTGGTAGGACAGGACTAGAAGAGCATTGTTCAAAGAATCTGGGCAAATCCTACAGTCGTGTCATGAATTTCGGGTTGCTCTCCTTTCTTCCTGCTCTTTTCTTGCCTGGGGCTAATTTCACAGAACCCATTAGGCCACTGTAGTAATGTCGGTCAGTGTTAATAAGATGCTGACCGATGACTCCAATTTAATGAAGTCAGATTTTTTTCAAAGAGTCTTCAATCGCCATATTACACTATGTCTGGGGTTCGCGTAAGATTTGAGGAAAACACATTAGCACTGTCTTAAGTGACCAAAACGTCTATCTTTTGTCCTAGTATTACACATTCAGATGAAATTTATTAGCATGTTTTTCATACAGTTCACATCTAATGTAACTATCTTAGGGGCATATGGCAGGCAAGGGAGAGGATTCTCAATCATCATCCAAAAGAGCATGTTTTTCCCTTTTCTCTTCAAGACTGAAGCAAAATAAATGGTAAGTGGAAAAGGAAAAAAAAACAGGAAAGAAAGTATGTACATTTAAAATCTCCTAGGTGCCCTTATTTTAAGGAATACCTTGACTACTGCTGTTATTTTAATAACAAACTTCCTGCTTCCTTCCTCCTCCAAAACCCATACTCCTGCTTTTCAGTCGTGGCTTTTGTGTCACGCTCTAATTCTCTACTATGACTCACAAATTGTGTGGCCTGGAGGCTGAGGGACACAGGCCATGCAACCTGCTGCATGTTCTTCACAACAGTCTTTCTTAGTCTTTCAACAATTTATTCAATGGTGGAGAAGCGTGAGAGGGATGAAAAGTCAAGCTGCCAGCGTTGCTCATGGTGATTTCCTACAATGAATGGTATGACCATTTTTCAAGATATTGGCAACTAGCATGGCTGCTTCTTTTTGAATGATGAAATCTGTGACACTACTGCCAGGCAGCTGGTAATGAGTGTGCAATGAGGATGCAGAAGGAAACTGGAGACTAAACATTCTGAGCTTTCAGACAACAATCCCTGTTAAACCAACAGTCTCAATACTGCACTGCTAGTTCAGGATTTTTTTCTGGTGGCAGGGAGAATAAGGAAATACTGATGAAAGTCACGTGTTCAGAAAGTTAATTGATGTGGGAGGACAACAGATCTTGAGTTGGGATTGTCCTGCTAGCAAATGAGGACTTCTGAAAGGACTATGTAAGGGGAGATGAAGGGTAATTTCAGTAAACCAAAAATTGTACTCTTAAAAATACAATTTAGAATTGATTGTAGATATCTTTTTCCCCTTCTCTTTAAAGCAATTCTGTTACATTTGTTTGGTGTAGCACATTCAAGAGAAGGACTCTTCTTTAACAATCCACAGAAACACATGTTTGATTGATTAAACAGGAAGACCCATAACAACCTCTGTCAAAATTAGATTCTAAAAATTAAGAATCTGAGTCCATATGTGGGCATTCATTTAAATATTTCCTGTGTGAAAAACAGATGCCATTTAACCAAAACTCTTACCGTTCGTACTTTTGAGGGGAAACAGTAAGAAAACAGGAAGTGCTGTAGACACTTGGACTCACATTGTGCACTCTTAGAGGTCAATTTAGGAAACATGGTGCCTACAGACAAACTGTAATCATCAAGGTCATTATCAGTTAAATATTGACCTAGATTCTTTAAAAATGCATAGGTCTTCAATGTTACATCATGAATGCCAACATTTATATCCATTATGTGGTGGCATAAGGACAAGAAGACATGCATCATTATTTAGTAAACATAATCATTATTTCAACAAGTGGATTTATTTGAGCTAAAGGGTTGACAAGGAAAATATATATTGTTGGCAGAAATCAGTTGCATAAATGTATTAGGTAAACTCCAGTACAGAGACTCAATCAAGTCGAGTCCATTCTCCAAGAGGGAACACGTTCCTTACGTGTGACACCTGAAAATGAAATCTGGGAAATTATCTACTGACCTCCTGGATCTTTATCTCTTTCAAAACTTTGTGTGTAGAAAAGCTTTTTTGTTCCAGTTCAGCAAGTTAGCTTGCTTCTTTCCTTCCTCAAAAAAAAATCCTCCTGATTAAGCTTTCAGTATTAAACTGCTGTCAAACATCTGGCAGCTTTCTAGAAATGATGGAATTATTAAAGACTAAGAAAGAAAAAGCAAGCTTTCCCAAATAGAAAAAACTCATAATCTTCTCAAACCAAGTATTTCAAAAAAACATTTTCACCTGTCCTTCTGTCCACTACCATTAACTCTGAGAGCTGCACTGTTATTGTTATTGATGATGATGATTTATTGTGCATTCTGAAACATAAATGTTTCCAGCTTTTTAGAAACAGTTTAAAGAAACATATTCCTCTCTCAAGATCTTATAACCTGTTATCTTTTATTCCCTTTGAGTAACATGATCTTTGGCCCATTCTAATTACTTGGGTAAAATAGCAGCCAAAATCAAAATACTGTAAAAAGTTTAGATTTTTTTTCAAAGACAGCTACCTGTGGGTATGGTGATGTCCTTGATTTTGACTTTGTGTTCGACAGGCGAGATTTGCTTCCCTTTCTATTATCTGTTATGGTCGGAGTTGAATTTGCGTATGAGAATGCCGGCTTGGTAGCAGTGACCTGATCCAGGGAAAGCTGTAGTCCTTTGTATTCAGTATCCCTAAATAAAAGGCAAAAGTGAAAAACAAACTCACTTCATATCTTAATGGGAAACATTCCCTCCTTCTTAGTGGGGGGTGGAAATAAAATATATTTTTAAGGGAAAATAATAAAACCATCCAAGGCAAATCAGTATATACCCTTAAAACACATAAGTAATATATCTTACTAAACAATAGCACTATTTTTATACTGAAAATATGATTGTGTTTTGCATCCAACTGTTATCATCCTGATCTATTTTCTTCAATAGCAAAGAAACAATGGGATGTAAATTTCTGAGATTTTACAGTTCTGCATTGGTCAAATAGCTAAGCAGTAAATAGAATACACTTTCCTCAAAACTGTTTTAACTATACAACTACAAACTTACCATATGTGCACATGTGTGTGTTCATGCATGAGGGGGTGTGCACGTAACAGCCTGCATAGATGAATAAGTAAATCCAATAATTTTTTTTAATGGAAAACACTTCATCTTCAAGGTTACATTTTTCATTGTTCACAAAGTTTCAGGCAATTGGTGAATTTTTCTTCTTCTGTGAGTCTTGTGAGTCCTTATTCCTCTGTATGCACTTTCTTAAACTGAAAGACTTTGCTAGCCACAGAAAACAGCTAAATAAACACAAATCTTGTTATTTAAATGGTCTGTCTCACACTCACAAAATACTGGAATTTTCCTGTGGGGAGCGAGATACAACGGCAATTTGTGTTCAGTGTCATTTTCGCCAAAGTTCCTAAATAATACATAAAAGTAAGGAAAACTGGCATTACTCACAATATCTTACTAAGCATAACGAGGGCATATGTATTGGACTGCACCCCTCTGCACACATCTGCATGTCTGCTGATACCCAGAGGAGTAAGAAATGAGCTCTCCAGCTTTCATGTAGTCATACGGAATCTATTTTGACAATAATTTATTGAAAGAGAGAACGCAAGAGTTACTTCCTGACCTACCTACCTGGAGGAAAAGAGGAAGAATTTCTATTCCTTTCTGTTAATCAGCCAAGAAGTAGGAGAACAAGGGGAGAATAATGCTTGTCTTATGCAGTCAAGGAGGCAACATATTCATTCACATATTGCTCCATACTCCATCTAAATCTAAGACTCATCCTTAATGAATTGCACTAGTAATAAACTCTTCACCCAGCTTTAGCAACAATATCTTGCTCTATACCCACACATTTATTGAGGTAAGCCATGACAGTTGAACATTTTTCAGAAAGGAACAACACCACAACCTAAGCATATCACAGCTTAGTACGCTGAAATGCTTTCAGATAAAAGTCAGGGGCAGAAGGATGAACTTGATAAATCACTGAAATAAATTAAATAAGATGAATCTTTGAATAGTCACAGATAAACCTGAAGAATAGGCAAATTAATTCATGCCAGTTCTACACAGAACTTTTTTTTGTGCCTGATAAACAACAAACTTGTAGGTTGAAGAGGTTTAGGGGGTTTTGTAACGTGGATAACATATATGTATCTATGTATGTATAACACATGAAAATGGATTACTGGCATTAGAACTACACTGACTACACTGTTTCCAGGCTGCAGCAGACAAAGATTGGCCAAGTATAATTAATGTTTTGTAATGTGAAAGTACTTCTTAATGAGGTCATTTCTTCAAATCTTAGCTTTAATAGAGATAGGACTATGCTGTAATATTTGCATTTCAAATATCTTGCCTGCAGTGAAAGCATCTCAATACAGGGATTTGTTTTGGCCTATTTGACAGGTAAGGCTCATCCTCATATTTTGAAACTGGTAAACTTCTGGTGATTACCCTCAAAATTTCCATCTAGACACCTTGATTTGACATGCAAAGCGTCTGTCTCCATAATTGAGTCCTGCCAAATTATCTTTATGTCATACAAAACAACAGAAACAAGGGATGTCAATTAATCTTTGTATTTAACTAGTACAGTAACATGAGATATTACCAATAGTCCTGAGTTAACTACTAGTCTCATCCTGATATACAAATTCCCCCGACTACTGGATTATAAGAAAAGAAAGGGTCCTGTGGTCTCAACGTCAGATACAGAAAGTGTTCCCTCCAGAAATGAAAATTAATCAAAACTAAGTCATAAGTTGTTCAGGGCTTTAGGGATATGAGGAAGTTCTGTTTAGTTTTTGAACCTCGCAACCCTTTTGCCTCTTTTGCTGAAGAACCTGTAGCTCTTCACTCCTTCCGTTACCTCCACATCTCTGGTGTATTGTACCCTGTAAGAGACTGCTGCTTTCTCATGTCAGTGGAAGAGTTTTAAATAATAGAACAAAACACCACCTCAGTATTCAGACCACAGACTGCCACTCTAACACTACTTGCCTGTTGTTACTATCCATATAAGGGGCAAGCATTCAAATCATAAAGACTACACTGTACAACGCTTCTAGGTCACAGGAACCTAAATAATACCAGGCAAACCAGGCTGCCCAAAACCTTGTATGCCACTACATGTTTTTTTCTAAGTCCTTTAGCGGCCTTTCTGTGTCTTTTCTAAGTCCTTGGTATCATTACGGTGATGAGTCACCCTCTCAGAACACGGCACATTAAGATAAACACCATAAGCTGGATTTGCAGCCAGTTGCTTAAACGGTAACACCATTAAACAAAGGATAAGAAGAAAACTATTTAAAGTTCTTGCTGCCAAATGCGAAGTTTCTCCTTAGAAAAAGAACACGTCTGTGCTCTCCTTGTAGATGAAACACCGGGAATTTTTTGCATTATGTGTTCAGAGGAGGGTAACGAAGATGGTGAAGGGGCTGGAGCACAAGCCCTATGAGGAGCGACTGAGGGATTTGGGGCTGTTTAGTCTAAAGAAGAAGAGGCTCAGGGGAGACCTCATTGCTCTCTACAACTACCTAAAAGGAGGTTGTAGTCGGGCAGGGGTTGGTCTCTTCTCTCGGGTGACCAGTGACAGAACTAGAGGGCACGGACTCAAGCTTCGTCACGGAAAGCTTAGGCTTGATGTTAGGAAAAAGTTCTTCACTGAAAGGGTGATTGGTCATTGGAATATGCTGCCCAGGGAGGTGGTGGAGTCGCCGACCCTGGAGGTGTTTAAGGGGAGACTGGATGAGGCACTGAGTGCCATGGTTTAGATGATAGTTGGTGTTAGTGTTGGTGTTGGTGTTAGTGTTGGGTTATAGGTTGGACTTGATGATCTCAGAGGTCCTTTCCAACCTTATGATACTGTGATACTGTGATTACCGAGGCATGATTCTTAAAAAAAATCAAAATAGACACTAGAACACCAGTAGTAACAGGTCAAAAATCATACCACAAGTTTTAAAAAAAAAGAAAACATGGAGGAAGGGTCATGTGGTCTCAATACCAGATGCAGAAGATGTTCACCAAGAAATGAAAACATCAAAAAGGACTGGAGGAACCAGGGCTCCTAGTGGTATACAATTACAGATGGGAATTCTGACAACTTCCTGGAGGAGTTATAAAGCTTTCACTAACCATGCAATTGTAATCTCCAGATTCCTGTTCTCAAACACCTGAATCCTCTAATACACAGCCTCAGCAGCACAGTAGTACTGCATCTTGTGTTCTACATACAGTTCAAAAAAAGATGGTGGATAAGAGCCTCGTCCTCCAAGGTCCTTACCTTCAAGATCACACAGGGATCCATACAATCTACATCCACCTACATGGCACTGCCAAGAGCTAGTGATATGGCATGTGTTCAATTGCTAAAAGTATGTTGCTGACTCTCTACTATCTATCTCATTTTCTGATGCAACAATCATCGCTATAAAACATCAGAATAACTATAGGAAATTAGCTCTTAAATTAAGAACAGATGGATCAAACTGAATCCAGACAAGACCAAAGTGGTGCTTCTTTGCAAAGGGTAAGACATTGAAGACCTCTACCTTTTCATGATGGTAAACAGCCACTCTTTTCTCAGTTGGATGGAAATTCTAGGTCCTCTTTTGACGCCTCAAAAAACTTGGAGATATATGCTTTTGGTAGCATATGCTTCCAAACATGTATTATTTCTCCTCTGTCTTATCCCTCCCCATCATATGAGAATGTATCCAGTATGGTCAATATATCAGGCACCTACAGACTTGATTACCAGGCTTCACTGTAAGCGAAAAGAAATCAGAAGACAAAGCAAAAAAATCAGCTGCTACAATATGTTGCTGCTTCCCATTTTCTTCTGCACTCTGTGCAATGCCTCTTCCTCTTCCAACACCCATTATAAAGCTTGAGCCTAATTTTGAAAGCACGTATTGATGTGCTAGAGCTTGTATCATGAAAAAACAAAGACTGATGGATGTACAACTGCAATTTTCTGCAATAAAGCATCTGAAAATTGAGTACAAAATATTCTTTACTAAAGAGATGTAGCTACAGAAAAGGCTGAAGCAGAAAAGCATTTGGAAGAGGAAGTCAATCTGTTTGCACATGACTTGGATGCCAGTTGGTTCTACCACACTTGTGTGAAGTTCTCACAATTCAGCTTCAGAAGACAGTTTCTGCCTGCTACAATCGCCAAAATGTACAGTATGAAACACAGTGGCAACAGCCTGTCTAACAAAAGTTTGAGAAAGTGACAATGACTCACTATCACATAGAGCCAAAAAAACAACAGTGAGTGAGTATCAGAGTACCACAAAACCTGAATTCTTGGCAAACAGCAGAGCTTGCACAAATATGGCAACAGAACATATGGATTGAGCTCACCATACAATGATCATGCTGTCACTGAAAATCACATCAAATAAAAAATAAAAAGGCATTGTGTGACAACTTAAACCTGACAAACACTGGATAACTTACACCATGTCATACCTTACACATACTAAAGTAATTAATTAAGTACAAGCTGAAAGTAAAAGCAGATCTTAATGCAGAAAGTTCTCACATCATGGGTACAATCGTTCATGTGACTGAAGCAAAGTGGAAAACATTGTTCATGCAAAAGGAAATAAGGTATAATTTTAATTGATTACACTATTACTTCTATTGAACACATGTGTTCATAATTTCCTCTAGTTTTACATAAATAATGTATGAAAAGGGTCGTATGTGTTCACACTTCTTGTAGCTAAAAATCAGATCTTCTGCAAGTCTTGTTGAACACAGTAGAAGTTGTGAGGTTAAACTAATCATGTTAATGTCATTAATGTTCAGTCTATTTTGCTGTGTTGTTGCGATTCAGTTAAAATCAGTCATGAACATGGCAAAAGTCTGGCACTTCCACATGCACGTCTGACCACAATACTGTAATATATCATTCTTCTACTTTTAAACAGTACCTGCAACTTTTAACATTTCCACACTAGAGCTCACACAATGCTAACAGAGCACCATTCAGCATCTGAGAGAAAAGTGAACAGATTCTGGCTGTTTGTCATCCTCATGGCTTTCTAAATCAGCAGATGGTACAACAAAACAGACAATTTCCTCATCTGCTGTGTCCTCTGTTCATGTACAATGTGTCTCAGCAATATTTACAAAGGCCTCAGTCTGCTCATGAGACTGGTCAGAGGGAATGTATGCAATCCCTTTAGCATCTTCCAGAAACAGTCAAAATAAGGAGGTTTCACTTAGCTCATGCAGGAAGACAAATTTCAGGACAAAGTGTGAAAAAAAGGTGTTGAACTTAACTGTTTGTTATGAAACTACATTGATGTTCAATTGTGTGAACTCAGAGATACTCTCTGCCTCAGATTTTCTGTCACTTATTGGGAAGATGATAGCAATCTTCCTTTCTAAAACTTCTGTAGTGAAAAGTCCCATATAGGTCTCGTGCTCACCAAAGTAATTGGAAAGACCCTTAAGAAATCTTTTAAGTGTTTGTTTATCATTAGTACACCTAATGGTTAAGCAATGAATCTACTTGGAGAAGGGTGAGATCTGTATATTGGGTCCCTTCATTAAGTTCCAGACACTCATGTATCTCCATAAATAGCATAAGCAATGGTAGTTGTTTACATCTTGTTGAGTCAAAGTTTACAGTTTCTCCAGCCATGAGATTCACATACATGATATCATGTTTCTGTATTTGCTTTCAAAGACAGAGCAATACAAACCAGGAAGATTAATTAAATGATTTGATACATTCCAGAAAATTGAAGCAGAATGTTTCCTATACAGATACCTTAGCACAAATTTTTAAGGATATCCTCCAGGCAACTACTGCCAGAGAAATTTAATGTATTCCTAGATTGGTTTCTCATCTCAGAATGCAATCATTTAACTGTCAGTTGGAATTAAATAAAACGTCTTGGCCTCTAGATAATCATCGTGTGGTAGAGTTTTCAGCAGTCTGAAGGTACAGATTATCATTCCCAACCACATGTCTAGCCATCTCTGATTCCAAAATGAGCCCTCTGCATACTGTATTTCCCTTTATTTACTAGATCTGCTAGATGAAAATATACACTAAGGATTTGTTATTGTTTGTGAACAAAATGCCTTGAATATCCTAGACTAATTATACATAAAAATAATAACCATATTTAGTTACAGATATCAATTAAAAAATGCTTTAAATAATTAAAATACAATGGCCTGAGTTTAATTCTGTAATATTTATTTATATGGGGAGAGCAATCTTTCAAATGCGAGGTGCCCAGGAACACAACTGGCTAAAAGTCATATTCAATGTATATTCAGAGCTTACCAAGTTAAATGGAGAAACATATTTGACAGGAGTTTATATGTGTTTGTGTATGTTAGAATTTGCCTGATAATGATTCTTTTGGATTAGAGGAACATCACCTGCAATGCTTTTTCTTTGGTTTGGATGGTCAACAAGTAGATAAGAATACTTTATCTGAAGTCATGTTAAACCTTGCAAAACTCCATGACTCACGTCCACACTGTCAGCCTTTATTAAATTATTGTGGTGACTTCTTTGTAATTATTTGGGATTTTGTATTACTTTAAATTCTCCTGCACATTCAAAATAATACTGCTGAAGAAATCAAAGACCTGTTGAATGAGACTTTTAAAAGGCTGGGTTTTCTCCTTCCAACTACTCCCTTTTAACCATTCCATAAAAACCTAAGCCCCCTCTGTATATCAGCAAGTGCATGTGTGCAGCATCCCTTTAGGAATTAATGCCACATCAACTTGTCTTTATGTATCCCTGTAAGACAGTTTCGGTTCTGAAGAAAGCCAGATTGACGACAGTGCGATAGATTGCTGTTGTATGTGGTAGATTTTCCTATCTCAGACTTCTTGATATTTTCAGGTGTTAAAAAATATACCTTGAAGACCACTGACACTTTCAGACATCAGTCTAGTATCCAAGTGATCTGGATTCAATTCTCAACCCTCCCACAAACTACTGGTGCCACACTGTACAAATCATGTATCATTGAATTTTAGCAAGCACTTGGCAGCTGCCTGAGCTTACCCTCAGGGCAGCCAATGGTACTTTTAGCTTTGGTAGGGTCAAATTTAGCCCAGCAATGATCACTTCTGAGAATCTTTACCTTAACTTTGCTGAATATTAGCTCTGAAAGGGAGGATAACAATATATTCTTGTAGGAAACCTTTCTTTTGTGAGATATCTTTGTCTGTCTCACCTATTAAAGTTAAGCTTCTTAGTGGAAGGAACAACATTCCACTATTAGTCCATGATACCTAATGTTACTAAGCTAACTCTCAGCTGCAGCCTCTGGATGCACGTCTACCACAGATAATAAAAATACATTTCCTGAGACCAGTACTCATGCAACTGTTGATGCAAAGCATGTTCTAATTAATTCAGAATCTCAGTGTATTCAATGCAAATGTTTTTAACATTCTTATAGAATTTATCCTTGGTTAAGCTTCTTCTAGATAGTCAATCATTAATGATCTCTTTACAGTTGCTGTGCAAACAGTTCATTCATGCCTATGACATATCAGATTTCACAGATGTGTTCTTTAATTGGATTAATTTATTTCTAATCTACTTAAGACCTCACTACTGTAATGTTTGACTAAATATACATTAAACTCACTCATTTAAACTGCTAAAATAAATTTTAGATATATTCTATGAATAAAAACATTTGATTGAATACATGTAATACCATTGTTATTTTGTACCTAACTGAGGAAAAATTATGGGAAACAGCACAATAGATAGCTATATTATATGCTTGGACAAAATAGATAGCTATATTATATGCTTGAGAGGATGCTGATGAGATTTGGCAGAGGTTACAAATTAACAGGTTTCCAAGTACTAAGTATTCTTATAGCACATTAATGTGTGCAATAAGGATATCCAAAAGAAGCTCCTCACAATTTTCACAAAGGATGTTGAGTGTCTCCATTTTAAAATCCAGGCACTTTTTTAGGGATAAGAGCCTCACACCGATTCTGTTGCCTTATGGCAAGGGAAAGGGTTAAAACAGACAAGATACTTTCAAGACTTGACTTTTCTTTGTTTTCTAAGTAATGATAACAGAAAAGTTAGCAGGAAATTGAATAGAAGTCCTGTGCCGCAAAAGACAATTATGCAGCTATGGGCTTCAAATTATAAGGGGCATATACAACATTCTCCTCTATGGGGCATAGGTATGGACTTAAAAACCTAGTTTCAGATTTTTCTAACACTAGTGGTCTTCAACTCCATTTTGGTGAAGAATTCTTTAATTCATATGTTTCACCATTTACACTGAGAAGTTTCACAGAAGAGAGATGTATCGCGTCGCAGAGAGGTCACTCATAACACAGATGGCCCTGTGTGTAAGAAAATGCACATCATTGCATAATTGTGTAGAAAATGAGGATTATAAAGATGAGGATTATACCTCACGCCATGTACAAACCCCTCATGAACTGACACCTCAAATTTTATACTCTGACTGCCCCATCTAAAAACCTTAAAAAGCTCAGAGTGGGGCAGTAAGGATGGTGGGCTTGGAGCAGTCTTTCTGTGAGGAACAATTAAGGAGATTCCTCAGGCTGAAAAAGCGGTGACTGAGAAAACAAAATAATATCTGTAAATTATGACATAGAGAAAGTTAAGAGGAAGCAGTTTTTCACTTTTTCTGCTAAAACAAGTATGGGCTATGAAAGAAATGAAAAGGTGGCACTTTCACAACAAACGGAGGCCTTTCTCACCACATTTACTTGAGCTTCTCAAGAGCTCACATTGTTTCAAAAAGTAAACAGATACATTTGTGGAGAAAAAAACAAAATCAGGAATAAAACATTGACAACTAATAATCTCAAAGATCTCACTTCTTTCTAGGAAGTCATTTGGACTTCTAGAAGACTAGGACAAAGTGCAGGGAAAGCATTACTGCATGCTTGTCCTATTTTAAACTCTTTCCAAAGTAATTGCCATGGTCACTATCAGTATGTGTCTGATCTTGAATAGCTGTTCTTATGTTACACTCTGCACCACAGTAATTAAGCAATTTCATACTCAGTTCCTTTGAAACTCTGCAGTGAAGACTGATCCTGACAATTTGCTGCTATTATTTTTAATAATTTACTGTAAAAGTTAATTTATTGATATTTCAGATTTTGTCAAGGCCTATATATTTCTTATAATCAAAGCTTTTGTTGTGACAACCTTCCTACAGTCCTAATATGAACACTAGAAAAAAATAGTTAGCTTTTCTGTGATGACTTTCTGGATAAGCTTCTGTGATCTGGGAATAGTTGAGAAAAAGGTGTGCTTGAAAAATCATTTACTCTTCATTCTATTTATTCTTTCTTAGGAAATTTCCTATCTGCATGCCTTATAACATACTTCTCAATCCTTCCAGCCTGCTTTTTCTGATCAGCTGTGTCCCATAATGAAAAAGTACGTTGAGTCCAAAAGGATTCATGAACTCCATCTGGTGAGGAGGTTCCATTTACAGTAGAACACTTTCCATTTCACCAGTTTAGATCTTTCTTGTCATAATGCTTTCACCTTCCTCAGAAAAGGCAAGAATTTTCTGCAATGAAAATCGTTCCAATTCACTTTTCCAGAGCTCCTCAGGTTTGGCCAAGAAACAGCATTTTGCCATTTGGCATTTGGCATTTGGGGAGAATGGCTTTTTGGTTTTTTTAAAAAAAATAATATACCTGTTTTCTTATTTCATTGTTTGTACCTGAGTTAGACTGCTTTTAGGCTCCTTCCTACCCACAGCCAAACTTTACTTTCACATTACTTTCCATTTGGGTCTAAGTCTTTCTTCGTATCACACTCAGGCTTTGATCCAGCTTTGATAGACTTACAACATATGAAATGTTTATGTTGGTAAAACAGGAGACAAACAGTAAGAAAAAACAATATCAGGAGGCTATGAGTTAATACATAATACTTAATTTTATTTGATACTTTCTTGATAATCATGGCTTCTATCACCTCAAAGTTTACACTGTAATGGTTATATTTGTTAAGTGTATCCACTAAATGTCACAATTGATACAAAATAAACTGCTTGACTACCTAGACCTTCTGGGCTAAACAGTAAATCAAATCACCATACATTGCACAACTACTGCCGACCACACATCTTCTATCACATTCAGAAAAAAAGACTTCTTTAATGGTAGTTAATGCTTTCTGACAATGCTCCTAACAACAACTCATCATTAGCATAGGATGCATTCCACAAATGCATGACGATTTTAAAATCCAGCCTATGAAACTGAAGAATAAGTCTCCATTGGGTTGACCAGTTATAGGTGTTGAAATGCTTACTAAACGTATGTGAAATTTCTGAACAAATAAATAAAAATCTTTTGATAAAACACAATAACATCTAGCTACAATCTTGTTCAGAAATTGAAATCTATCATCTGATTATTATCTTTGCCCTCTTGCTCCATGCTTTGACTAGGACAGGCAGGGGACTTCAGCCACTCTGTTATGCACATTTATCATGGGTTTCTCGGTGCCTAGAAGCATTTCTGATCTGGCCACTATAGGTTTCTATTAAAATATCCACAGCATAAAGGCAGATTATCTCCACTCCCATCTTACTGTCCTTGAACCAACACTACAGCTAATCTGCAACTGGACTTAATGAACATTTGATTTGGGTCTATACACCAAGTCCAAGGTATCATAGAGCATGAGATTTAGTGTACTTGTGGTGACTACTTCTGTAGCGCATATGCAGCCACTTCAGAATATCACAGCTGTGCACCTTCTCTCCTATTACTTTCTTGAACTGACTAGATATCATCATGGAAGTTATAACACCACATTCCCACATTAAACTACACAGTAGTAGTCACAGAGACATGCAGGTTTTTTTGGACTGAAGCCAAATCTCCACCCCCGGTTAATGATTTTCACAGACTAGAAAGCACTAAGGAGGTTGATCTTTCAGAAGATGACTCTTTTTCTTTAACTCTCCTACTCACAGTTTAAGATCAACAGATTCATTTTGGGGAACACTATTCAGCAGTTTGACTGCAAATGGGAGGAAGTTATCAGGTTATTTATCCCCACATTTATCCTTTTTTTGAGCAAATATTCTACTAGAATATGTCTCATCAAGCAGTCATTAAAGATTGTTATTTTGTTCTGTGTACAAAATAGCAAGAGAAAAAATAACATTCAATTACTTTGGGTGGATCTCAGTTAACCAGGGTCTAAGTCAGAGAGAGAGAGTTTTCTATAGCAACAGCCTAGGCTACCAGCTGCCAAACACAGTACAGAGATGCTCAAAAGCCACAGGCTACTTGGGAACAGCCTGCCTTTACGGTAGACTGTGCATATTCGCTTCCTAATCAACAGCATAGATGTAACAACATTCAATATTGGATGGATTTAAAGATCTTTACTCTAGGTTGTGTCAAAATATCCACACAATGCTAGGGACACAGCCAAACTTGACTTAGCCAGGCATTTGAGTTTCCATAGCTACACTGAAACTTCAGCAGATAACAGCTGTTATTTTCAACGTTGCTGCCCCCAAGATTTATACTCAGTGGTTTGTAGCTGAGAAACTACGGCTGTTCTTTATTAGGTCCTAATTCAACACAGTAACAAATGCATCCTTCAAGCCATCTCTATTTGGCAAAGTCAAGGAATATTCTTATTTATAAATGTGTGCCTAGGATTTTTTTATTATTATTTCAAAATTGAATTCACTAGGATATAATAATGTACTGAAAGTTATGTCTAAGCACTTTTATGGCCTGCCATATGCTCAAATGCTTCAGTAAATCAGGACTTCTGCGATTTAATTGCATTGAGTGGATGATAACAAAAGACAACAACAGGAATAAATTGTCTAACTGTGTCAAAAATCATGTGATTGACTCCAGACTTCAGCCATCCCAAGCCTTCAGAAGGGTCAGACACTATACCCTTGTTCACACAGAGCAGTGACTGCCTCCATAAATAGTGTCATCAAAGTGAAAGGAGCTGCCTCTGAAGTAACCTACTGAGTATGAACATGTGTGCTGGAGCCTGGCCCATGCTGTAAAGTACAAAAGAGAGGTGACGGAAAAAGAATTAGATTTTAAACAGATACTTGCCACTGTTGAACGGACAAAGGAGATTTATTTGTTAACACTTAATTTAGTCCATGTCTAAATGCCACGTTTGTGTACGAATAAAAACTAGCTAGAACACCATAATGTAGAGGGAAGAGTTTGCTTCAGAAGTGGTTTAGTAACTTATCACACCTGTTGTATCTCATGATAACTACAGCAAAACAACATGGGAATCGCAGCAGTTCTGAGATGCAGCACAGAGCAAGAGCAAACATGCAACAGATTAAGGAAACAGAAGCAGAGCTAATAAAATTGTAAACCTGCTTCAGGAATGCTCTGTTGCTGTTAGGAGAGCAAAGTTCTACGTCCAGTTTTTTGCAGAGTATTGAGAGGATGATAGCATGAGGGGAATCCTTTGGCAGTAATTCAACTGCTTGGCCTGCCTCTTCTGCACAGTCACTAACACACCCTAGACAGACAAGATATAGATGTTGGGTGGTAAAACCAGCAGACTCTCTTCCAGCTGCCTCACTTGTCTTCAGCTCTTCGAACTGTCACAGAGCAGTGAATATAAACCTGAACTCCCTGGCCTATAGTCTCTGCCATGTAGCAGGACCACGGGGCTGATCCCCTGAAGAGACTGAAGCTCCCAGCTGCTATAGTGGTGTTCACAAGCCTCATTTATGCCATTCAGAGTGCGGAAGGGCAGAATAAGGATAAAGTGTGAACAAGCTCTCTAGCAGGAGCAGCTGTGCTACAGTGTATAGTCCAATGCTTCCATGTAAAGTGGAATCTGTGGCAGTTTACCTTAAACCATAAACTGTGGTGTTTTAAGAGTAAGAGTCCCTGGAGTGGGCCCTGTATCTTTCATCAGTGAAATGAGGCAGGCAGCTGGAGATACCGATCACTTCAGCCATTGGGACTGATGAATGTGTCCAAAGCCCAGACAATCATTTTACAAGATCTGTAGCAAGGTTTGGGAGGAGGGAGTTTCCAAAGGTCTGCACACTGAATAGGAAAAGAATAAAGTAGAAAGCATTTGAAGTCACTTTTCATTCCTGGAATAGAGACACTTCTTTGCAATCCTGAATTTCATGCCATGTGAGACTATCAGCATGTATGTATTTTAAATAAACTTTTTGTGTGTGTGGGGGGGGGGGGGGGGGGGGGGGGGGGGAGGGGATCTGAGCTGCAGTCCTTTAATCATTACTCTGACAAATAAAACTTCCTTCATATGAGCAGTGACTATAGACTGTGGCACACAGTTTTAGTGCCTTGGCCATTACAGTCACCTGGTTTAAATACAAGCACAGAAATTTGGAGTGAATTAAACCAATGGTAGCTAAGAAAGCCCCTACATGAACAAAGAAGAACTGCAGAAACGTATTGTGGACACCTGGAGAAGTCTGTCTCCTATTTGCAAGAAATATATAAACAATGTTCCAGGGAGACAAGTCTGTAATAAAAACTAGTGGTGAACAAACAGGATACTGCACTGAGTAGTTCAAAAGGAATTCTTTTATACTTTTTTCTTTGAGGCATGTTCTTCCCAAGCATTTTGATTAATTAAAACAATTCCTTTATGTATTTACATTGATAATCAAACCACGTGAATGACGTGGTCTCTCCAATCTTACGAAAAGTACATTGTAGATTGGGCAGATTAAGTAGGACCCACTTCTATGCACAATTATACAACTGGACAAATTCTCATTAATACAGAGAAATATAAAGGAAAACCAGCCAGTCAAAATTGTTTCTACTGTTTACAGCTATTTAAGAAAAAAAAAAATCCAGTTAAAGACACTAAGCCTTATCTCAAATAATAAAATTAGATGGCTAAACTTGCTCATACAAGCAGTTCCACTAATGATATGAATAAAAATGGGTGTGCAAGATTACTTCTGCAAGTAATACTTTTCCCAGCTTATTCACTGTCCTCCACACTCCATTACACACTTGAGAGATACAAGACAACACGTATCTACCTTTGACTGAGAGGAGGAAACTGTGGCAGTTCCAAACAGGTAGATTAGAGAAAAACACTGAAGAAAAGTAGACCTGTAGGCATGGAAATAGTTTGTGGATTCTCCTGTTGACTAGGCAGAGAAAGAGGTGAGATCTGATGGACCCGAGACAGACCAAAAAGAGGATGGTTATGAAAAGCTATGAAAATATATCATTGCAGCTGTCCAAAAACATAGGGAGAGTTTTGTTTCCATCTGAAACACAAATTCTCCTAAAGCCCGCTAAATATGCCAGGGATGAGAATTTTCAGAGTCCAAGACATTACACAGAATGATACCACATTGTTTATACAATCATTTTAAATCTGGTAGTACAAAAAGTTATAAATAGTAATAATGATTCAAGGATGAAGTGTGTAGATACAATTAACAGTTAATTTATTCTAAATTGCATTTACCACATCAAGTAAAACATTCAATCAATATGACAGGTATTTGTGAAATAAACTTTCAAAAAAATTGCTTTCAATTTGTGCTTCTAATCAGCCAGTTACATGATGCAATGTGAAGAGGTCAACTGGAAGTATACCATATATGTACCTTATCATCAGAACAGAGATTAGTTGCAATTAGGTATCTAATCCATGTTATCCATATATATTACTGCTGTTGCTGTTCTTTTAAATAAAAAGACAATGAAATGTATGTAACAAAGTTTCCTTAGCTTTCTCTGGGGACAAATTATTATAATATTTGCTCATGCTCTAGAAGTCAAAGGATTTGCACTTTGTCTTATCCATTTGTTTAAAGGAAGGTTGTTTGCAATCTAAACTTCAGTGGTTGCATTCACTATTAATTGACTTATAGTTGAGTCTCTTTATGAGATAAACATGCATGGCTAATAATCAATGATATGGCAACTATGTGTACAGAACAAATAGGAAAAGAAACACATATTCTGTGTCTACATTTGCCAAGTGGAATACAAAGAAGACCAAATGCGTGCTTTACAGCTGAAGTCCTTAAAGGTCATTTATATTAATTTTTGTCACACTGCTATTACACAAATAATAACCTTTCCTCTTGTTGCTAAAATGCCCTTGTCAATGCACCTGTTTAGTTCAGCATGCTTTTTCTAGCTGGGTTTATAACACAACAAAGCTGCAGCAGGCAAACCTGTGCCAGAAACTGCACCTGCACGAGTGACTCTGCCACACACTCGATGCCTTGGGGCTGAAGCAGGGGAGGAATGTATCTCAGTTGTTCCTAGTTTACTGGAATAATCCAATGCCATCTTTAAGGAACTGCAGTAGCTACAGGATTTATACTGGAATAAAGTATATTAAACACTTGTGAATCTTGAGTGCTACAAGACCTATACTAGGCCCTCCTGGTGTGGACCCTACCTCATACCAGAGGAAAAAGTCAAGTTCCCATAACCTCTCATTCTCCCTGTATTTTCACCACCTACCTTCCTCGTTTGAGTCATAGAATGTTGCTTCTGAATAGCTCAGTAAAACAATTAAGCTGACTCTAAGTATGAGCTCAGCATCCCCCCAATCTGACTCACCCACCTTGAAGCTTTACCCAACAGCTCTCTTCCACTCCAGGTTACCCATTTCTGAAGCTGACTACATGTCACTTTTTTTTGAAAAGCCAGCCTTTTCTCTGCTTACAGTCCCCTGCACACGTTATTTTATGAACGACTGGCTACCATACCAGTACCACTACTACTACCACCACCATCACTATCACCGCCACAATCACTACTGCTATTATTATTATTGTTATATAATTCAGTTGAAACTACACTTGTCCCCTGGACCCAGGGCAGTAATTTCAGCAGTGTCAGTCCTGCTGCAGAAGAAAGAACATGATATCTTCTCCTGTAGCACCCTAATGAAGACCCACCACACTTGATGAGACCTCAAGGACCTGAACATACCCAAACTAGGTTTTAGAGCAGTTATAGTGCTTGCATTGCAGCCCCCCCAGCACATGACATTTGTCACAGCCAGTGATGGACATCCCAGCATTTACTATCCGCATTTTAGCTAACCTGATGCCCTCTCTGCGCTCTCACTGTCCTCTGCGCTCCAGGCAATTAAGCAAAGAGCATGAGGGCAGCCTTACACCAAGGAGTAATGAAGTTGCACCGCAGTCCAACCTTGTCCTGCAAGAGAAATCTTGAAAGAACACCTAAAACCCTCCTACATGTAATTCTGGGTGAAAATGGACTTAAATAGAACTTTGTTCTTAAAATCCATATTACATGCACACAAACAGAAAGATACTGCCTCCAGCTGAGGCAGAGGCATAGCGCTATTTTGGTACCACTCTTGATAGTGTGGGTCTGCGGGAGTTGCACACAGGGTGAAAATCCCAAGGGGTCATGAGGTGCAAATGGGCCTTGAGCCAGCTGAGAGCCATGTCCCCAGCCCCTCCAAGTCGATGGATGCCACCGTGGGCTGGGTTGCACTGGTGGTGATTATATGTGAAGTAGTTACTATTACAAAAAGTGCAATATTTTTATTTAAGCTAAAGTAAAGTTCCATCTAAGTAATTGTATTTTTTGACAGTTAGACAGACACAGGCTGTTCCTCTGATAGCATGTTTTCTTGATAGCATGCTTTTTTTTTTCAAATAGTGCATTTCCCAGACAATATCGTCCAAAGGCTGCATTTCCTTATCTAAAAGTGCCAGATCAGACAGAGAACTGGCTCCAAAGCTCCAATTAGCAGAGCTCTGACTGTTGTGAAGTTCCTAATAGAATTAAAGCTAGTCCTGGGAAAGTAATAGAATATGCGTAAGATTTCTAGGAAAATTCCTACATATGCATGTAAGTGGGAAATGTATTCTGTGCCCAGCTCTTGTCTCATTACGCATGATTGATGGAAATCATCCCCTCATGCGTCCAGCACTGAAGTAAAGGATGTTCGCTTTCTAAAACTCAAAAACTAGTCGTAGAGAGTTTATTTGCTGGCATTTTCGGTATCAGTGACCGCGGCAGTGGTGTGCAGCCCAACGAACTGGGGCGGCACATGATGTCAGTGGTCCCGGTGCTGGAAAAGAGCTCTGAGGTGTTTGTCTGACCGGCCCGAAACGGGACCAGGGTTCTCCTTGCCCGCTTTGCTGTGCCAGCCTGAAATGCGCGTGTCGTAGTGGTCACCCCGGCAAGCAAGAGGTAGATCGAGTCGGATAAGCAGCTGACCACAAGTAGATTCGATGGAACGTTTAATTTCCACTCGAGTCATTTGAGATACAATTCCGTGCTTGATGTTCACTTTTTGGGGATTAAAGGAAAGGGAAACGAATGCTAACCTCAAGTACTCATAGAAAATATGTAGCATTTCTAGTGCAAATCCACTCTAACATGCTAGTTGCCTTTGGGTTCCTTGTTTCATAGTGTTAAAACAAACTGACTTCTGCCTTTGCCGTTCCCCGTTCACCTACGGGCAAGTGCTTGGACTTAACTGAGAAGCAGAGAACGCGAAAATACAGAGAGGCTCTTGTACAGGGGAAATAGACATACAACTGTATGGAATAGCTAGAACAGGGGAGATGGTGTCTCTGCTAATCCGCATCCTTACTGGGTGAACGCCAGAGCATTACCTCGCTGAGCCTCGCATACCTTTTTAAAGCGAATAAAAGGAATTTTCTTTAAAGGGGAATGGTATTTTACTCTCTACACCAGAATACTGGGCCAAATAAATATTTTTTTCATGCAGGCTAAGAACGCGAACCATTATAACCTTAGGTACCGAAGTGATTACGTAGTCCCGGTGCAGGCGCCGTGACCCGCAGCCCCCTCCCGACCTCGCCAGCTGCGCCTGCACGCATGACCGGAGCCTTTGCCTCCGTAACGAGCCACTTCATTTTGGGAAGTACGTCCTAAATTCGGCTACCGAACCACTCGGCACCTGTACATGCGCGAAACTCGCAGCATCGTGATGCTGCCGTCGCCGCAGTTTTGGGCGGAGGTTGTGTGCCTCTCAGACGTTTCCAACACCTGCATTTGTCTCCAGAATAAAAAATGAGCTGTGGAACAGAGGCACATTGGGCCCCTAGGATCAACGAAGTACTGCCGACCTGACCGTCCCTACCACCCTAATGAAGCATCAGTGCTGCCGCCAGCAGCTACTGCCATGTCCAGAGGAGTTGCGAACAATCACAATGGTAAACACTCCAAAATAGCCGGACCTAACTTACCCTCCCTCTCTGGGCCTCTGTATTTCAGATCGAGATCACAACCTAGCAATTCCCGAATACAAGGGGATGCATGGAGATATACGGTATCTCAGCAGTCACTCTGCGTTTTGTTTTTTTTTTTTAAGCTTAACTGACCCTTCTGGTCACCAACTTTCTTTGTGGTTCACTGTAAGGATTTCTCTCCAAGAACAAAAAAGAAATCTCAAGGCTTTGATAGAGACTCTGGATGAAATTAAGAACTTCAAACCCCAGATTTTTGAAAAGAAAAACAGATGTCCTGTTTGTTGAATATAAATAACTCCGTACGTGGAAAACTTTTTTTTTACGCTGCATTAAATTTTATTTAATGCTGGGTGCATTTAAACTGTAAAAAAAGGGGGGGGGGGGGCAGCAGAATATGTGGGTGACAAACCTCTAAATCTTTTCCTCTCTCGAAAGAAACAGGCAGACGGGAAACCCTTCATCTAGATGAAAGCGTTCAATGTATTTCCTAGCAGACCTAGCAAGCCTGCCCTGGTCAGTGCGGCAGCGAGAGAGGCTCAGCAGCCGTGCTCGGGGAAGGGGGGAGAGAAGGGTGGGGGGAGCGGCCGCCAGGCCGGGCGCCGCACGCAGCGCTGCCCTGCATGGGGCGCACGGACAGGTGCCCCAAGCAGGGCGCTCGGAGCCGCTCGGCCCCCCTCTCGGCCTCGCTTCGGCGCCACTCGGCCCCGCGCAACTTGGTGCGGCGTCCGGAATGACTTACGTGAGGACGTAGTTGACGCTGACGATGCAGTGCGGGCGGGAGGAGCGGCTGTTGTGCACGATGGTGGCGTAGCTCTGCACCCACACCCAGCCGCCGTGTTTGGCCAGGAAGCGATAGTACTTGGTGGTCACTTGCCCTTTCACCAGCACTGCGGAGGGACAAAGCAGGGAGAGCCTCAGCGTAGCTCCCGCCTCTGGTTTGATCGGCTCCACAAACCCGTGGGCGAGGAGAGGGACTGGGAACCCCTTGGCATCGCATGGAGAAGCAATGTGGACAGAAACCCCCGTGGGCAAGGGTGGTGGAGTCCCCCGGGCAGGGCTATCTCAGTCCTTGGGAGTCTGGCCACTCGTTATCAAAGGCTATTCGGGGAGACTTGGGGGGGAGGGGGGACTGAATCCTCCCTACCCACCCCCACTCCTACATATCGTCATCGAAATTTGATTCTATAAATATATGGCTTTGGATTTTATTCTTCTTGTTACATTCTCTAAAGGAAATTTACCGGAAATTAATATCCTTTTTATTCATCTATCCATGTATTAATATCATCGTGATATCAAAATAGAACAAAGAACATCTTTCCGAACTGGGCTCACTACTGCAGTCAAAATTAGATACACAAATAAGATTTGTGAGACTTGGTGGAAGTGGAATAAAAGTATTTGAATTTCACTGGCATGTCTTTTTGGAGCAAGAAGAAAGGGAGGTTTTTTTCCTAATCCGGAATTTGAAGTGAACTGAGCGCCTGAGGTTTGTGCAGGAGAGTTCTTGTCCTACAACGAGAAGCTGAGGAGGGAAAAATAGCCTTTCACTGCCGATCCCCTCCATCTCCCTCTTGCCTCCAGCTCGGACTTCACTATATAACGACTTGTTTCCTTAAAACCTGATGCAGATTTTCCTTATTCTCCCCTCCAGTGAGCTGGCTTCCCCACTTCCGACCTACACGTAAATCCTAACAAACGCGAAGTCCACCTGAAGAGGGTGGTGAGGGGGAGGGTCTCTACAAGAACACCATCTCCTTACACAAGTGATGGGCGCATCGCAGGTGGAAGGTGTCACAGCCGTGAACGTGGTGGTAAAGGGTCTTCTCTATTAAGTCCTGAGGCTCATAACCTGTTAGCTCAGCTACCCTGCAAGAGACATAAGCAGCAAATATTAGCGGGTGAGAGGACAGGAGAAGGGGAAGAAGAAGGGAGGGGCTAGGGGAACAGATTCGGAAATAACTCCGGCTCTACCTGGAATCTAAGAATATGAGCTTCATGTCTAGGCTGGCCCGAAACATGAACATATTACTGTGAAGCTTGATCTCCGTCACGGCGCTGGGAGGCAGAGAGTGGCCCACGGCGACCAAGCCAACGTTTTGGTAGCAGCCGTCGAAAGGGGACATGTCCAGGCTGTACTGGCGGATCTTCAAATACCCGCTGCAGTGAATGACCTGCCGGAGACACAGGAAAGCTAGGTGTCTGTCTAGAAGGGGGTGATGGTGCTGTGACAGACGTACCCTGCCCGCGGAGGGGACCCGGAGGGACCCTCCGGCCCTCCCAGCTGATGGCGATGTGGCCGCCGAGTGCCCTGGAGTTTCTGCTCCGCTCCCGGCAGAGCGGCATCGCCTGTCGGTTTTCTGTCCTTCGGTTTGGGTTGAGATTGGAGTTTTTCCATACAAGAGTTCAGCACTGACCTAAGGCCCATTAAAGTCAATGACTTTTTTTCCCCACTGACTTAAGTGGTTTTTGGACCACCTCCTAACTACGCTTTTATTATTCTTCTAAAAAGAAAAGACGCGGAAATGCCAAGCCAGTTACAACTTTGTAATGAAGAGTGTATGCGTGCGAGAGAAAGGGTTTACATGTGTGCATATATCACATGTGTAAGATATGTCTGTTATATGGACAGAGCAGTCGCAATCCATAGCCAGAACATATCTTTGGATAAAGATTTAGGTATGTCTCCTGATGCATCCTTGCATATGAGTGCTGTGTACTTCCACCCTTACTTTTCCTTTACCAGGGTGTTTCTTCCTGGAGCAATTTCAACAGATGTTCTTGGTTCACGGCACATCATTGCACAACAGCTCTTTGGGTTATAGGTACCCACTCAATGCTCTTCAGCGTTGTGCAGCTGAGACAAAAACAGGACCTCTGAGCAGAAGCCTGTGAAACACCTGAGCAAAACTCTTGGTTCGGAGAACTGCCCCTGAAGCCGACGAGTTGCCTAATAAAGAAATAAATTAACCCAAGGCTCCCATTGTGTCACGTGGCAGCTTCCCAGGCACCTCGGGAACGCCAGTGGTTGCACGAGGTTCAGTTTAAAAAGTGAAATAAAACAGAAAACCCAACGGGGAGCTCGATTGCTTGGGTTTGTGGTTTGAGCTTTTTAACCTGAAACTCCGATAGATATTCTGGCTCTGAACCACATGAAACAGGACCGGTCTGGGACAGTCCCCGTGGGCAGAGGGCTCATCCCCATTCCCGTCCCCGTTTTTACCGCCTGCTCAGCACTGACGGAGTAGGGATGCCGGAAGGCTGAGTGGGATGTCCTGGCCGTGCGCACGTACCTTGTAGCCCCCGCAGGTCAGGCCCGCATTCCTCTTGGCCAGGACGCACTTCATTCTCAAGAAAAAGGATCTCTCGATTTCGTACTCTGGGGAGGAGGGAGAGGCAGAGGTCGGGATGAGCCGCGGTCTTTGCCGCCCCTGCGCAGTCCCCTCCGCGGCTGCACAGGTCAAGCAAGGGCGGAGAGCTGTGTACTTTACCCTGCACAAAGTGCGAGTGGTAGGGTTGGTGGGCCGTGAGCACTGCCGTCATCTCGTCGTGGTCGGCGGGGTGGATGTACTCATAGATGCTGTTGCCCGTCAGCTCTACCTGTGAGAGAGGAGGAGGAGGAGGAGGAGAAAGGGATTCGTCGCCGGCGCCGCTCACTTTCCCTGTCAGTTTCGGGGGGTAGGGGTCAGCCCCCCAGCGTACCTGAGACAAGCCCAGGTGCACCGAGGCCGTCTCCGAGATGTACATTATCTTGCCATCCGGAGCCACGACAAATATGAAGCCGTCCAACGTCTGTAAGAAAGGGTTGAGGGGTGGGAAGTATAAATATATTAATAGATAGAGATAGGTCCACCCGTGAAGACAGATAGATCCATGAATTCCCATCCCCTTATTTTAAGCAAACGGGTATCCCTGTTCGGGCTGCGATTTTTCAGAAAGTTGGAATAAAACATGCAAGTCTTGAACAGACATCCCTCCAGAGCTCCTGGACCCCTGGGGTACAACCCACTTCTCAGACGTATTCAGCTCAAAAGGTCCTGGTAATGCAAAATGCCTGGGAAGTACCTAAGACGTGCTCCCGGCTACCAGGTGATTAATAAGTCATTCCTAGAAATCCTGAACTCTTCTATCCCATTCCAAACGTCAATGGGGGTTATAGCTTTTTAGTATTTGCTAAGGAGACTTTAAGCGAGCAAGGAAGATCTAAAACTCTCCATAGCGTAAATAATTTATTTATCAGAATTTATCAGGCACGTTTCAGCAGGCATAGATGGGACTTCTGGGTGCGCCGGGAGCAGAACAGACTCCCAAAAGGCCATGCAACCCTACCAACAATGTGTGATGACCGTAACAGTTCCTTAATAGTTCAGACAACAGGGAGCTTTCAAGCGTGGGAAAAATTTATACTCCTGTTCTCTAGACACAGAAGATACACCGGGATACTCCGTGAACCCCTTGCTGTGGACCCTGTGTTGATCAGTGCTGGGGCAAAAGGACCCGGAGCGGCCAAACCACAACTCCACTACAGTGCATGACATTGAACTGCGACCGTTCCGATTTCTGAAGTTCTCCCCCCACTTTTTTTATTAAACACGTGAGCAGTTAAAAATTAGTCAAGGTGGCAATTAAAGGCTCAGAAGAAGAAATAGTTTCTTTAATCATTAATACCATATGGATGTCGTTTCCAGACCAGTACCTGCAAAAGATGGGATCCCAGTTCCCGTCCAACATTATCCAGCGGGCTAGTTCGGCTAGAGTGGCCCCAGGCTTCTCCAAGTCCTGTTTGTTTTTTTTTTTTTTTTTTTTTTTTTTTTAAATACACAGAAAAAAAAAAAAGAGTAAAGTGAGGAGATGAAAAATTGACTCGTGTTGGCCTGCTGATTTTTTTTCCATTATTTTTTTTACTTGTATTCTCTCTTAAACATTTGCACCTATAGTCTTTGGGAAAATAGACATGATTTTGTTGCACAGAGAAACCTGTTTAGTGGCTCTTTTTAAAGACCTAATTCCTGTGAGAGATAAATACCTATTTTGAGTTTACGGTGAAGTCAATCCCTAAGACCTAGGCGAAATAGCGTGCCAGATAGAATGGCTTTTTAGTGCTGCCTTTGGCTACTGGGAACTGGCTTCTTGAACTTAAGGAAAGCGCCTTTCTCCTAAAATCACTGAAGAGATCCTGGAAAACGCTGGGACTTTTTTAAAATAAAAGAAACAAATATACTGGAGGAAGCCTTTGATGTCGAGAGAAGGATGCGGTTAACGTGGCACGACGTTGTCTGGGAAGAGCAACTTCTCGGCGGCAGCCGGGACAGCGATGAAGATGGGTCCTGCCAGCACCTGAGCCCTGCCTGTGAATGGTGCCTACCCCCGCAGAAGGCAGAGCTCGGCCGCAACCCACCGGGTAATTAACCAACAGGATTTGCGGGGGGAAGGATAAAGATCACTTAGCAGTTTGATCTGTGACCTCCTGCCTCCTTCTCTCTTCGAGGCCACCGTTCTCTCACCTGGAAGGTTTGTATTTACCTGTTTAGGGAGGGAGAGAGGAGCGAGCAGATGCGACTCCTCCAGGCCCTGTGTTAAAACTTCCTCCCTTTTAGTGATCCCTACTCAAGCCCATGAAAAACAAAGTACTTGTCGCTGAGCCGAGCATAGTTTCTCTGCTGTGCAATGCGCTTCTGGGACGGACCAGGCAGGTCCTCCCTTCTGCCCCACGAAGCCACGTTTCCGGGATTCACCTCCCTCCTCCCCATCCCTCCTCTCTGCTGCTCTGGCAAGTGGGATGTGTTGCCCTGCAGAAGGGGTGATCCAGAACGCGGCCGCCAAATAACCCCCTCCAAAAGAGAATCCCTCCGGATCTGCCTAGTGTTTCAAGACATCACTTGTTTCCTCCAACGCAAAGTAAGGAGGAATAAAAGCCAGACGGAAATTACTGGAGTAAAACTACTTGTGGCCAATGTCTTTTCACAGTATTGTTGCTGAAATAATTCAACTGGACAATGAATACCTTATACGCATACTCCATGAAACAAGGCTCAGCCTGACACGCACAGACACTAAGATAAGGCAAAAGGATGGAAAAAAATAATATAAATACTGATTGATGGCCGGGGTGCGAGTCGCCCAGGGGAGGTAAGATCCAAGCTGGCGAGGTCCCCTCCCGCAGGGCAGGTTCGGGGAAGGCAAGACCCCATTTTCTGGCTATTTCAAGGCGAACGGGCGAGGTGGCGACTGCAGGGGGCCGCAGGCAACCATCTCTATTGACTGCCTTCACTTAGGTGTCTGCCTGTCTAAACAAAGCTAACGATTTCCTCCGCGCTGTTCGAACGAGGCATCCCACGGGGCATCGCCCTCCCCACCGCCGAAGCCCTGGAGGGACATGCCCCTCTCGTTCCCGCCGTTTCCTCTCTTCTTCCCGTTTGCTCGTTCACTTCTTCACGCCAGCTTGTCTCTTCACCGCTCCCCCATTTCTCTCCTTCCTCCTTAACTTCACAGCCCTACAAAGGCAGGGGCATCTCTCTGGCCTGTCCACTTCTCCCGCAGACTCAGCGTGCACCCAGTGCCAAGCAAAACCAAGTTCCTTCCCAATAATTCCTTCACGCCAATTAACGGGGACCCAGTGACTTCTTCCTGAGTCCCTGCGCTTCACTCCCCCCTGCCGAGTGGTTGGACCCGTGGGGCATACACCGGGGCTCTGGAGGCACCTCTGTCGTAGTTGTGGTGTGTTTCCCCCCTCTCAGGGAGCCAGCTGCCGGGACGATGGGTCACCCTCTCCCCTGAAATCAGCGTGGAGCTGACAAATCTAGCGCAGCTTCCAGGAAAAACAGAAAAAAAAAAACGGTGTATGTTTGTTTTTCCCGAACTTCTCGGTGGTTTCTCTGCTGGGGAGCCAGGGCGGTCCTTCAAAGCAGAGGCGGACAGGGAAGCTCCTTGGGACGTGCCTCAACCTGGAAGGAAACCTAACAGATTTCTGTATTGAGGGCTAGATCTGCGCTCCCCGCTTATGATTTTAGTTGCTTATTAATAGAAGTTTACAGCTCTAATTATTCTTCTAAAAGGGAGAATAGCCCGACGCAGGCGGTTCAATGAGCCTGAGCAGCGCGGGTGAACCTCCCCCCCCGGGAAGGTGGCTCTTCCCTGGGCGCCGAACACCTCTCTGTTATTCAGGTGGAAACCCTGCGCTACCGGGCTGAGTCTGTTAATGGTTTATAATTAAACGTTCTCACTTGTCTACCTGAACCGACTTTTTGAAATCCTATCGCATGAGACGGTTCCTTGTGTATTTGTGTATTTCACAGATGTTTCAGTACTTTCAAGTCGGAGGCTACTTCTGTTCATTGCCAGCCCCAACCTCTCCCTAATCGACGGGCTCTCCTATGTCCCTTAAATACTCTTCTTAAAGATTATAGGAGAAAATCTTGCCATTAATATTCTCTCCTCCCCCCCACCCTCCCCCCCCCCCCCCCCCCCCCCGTCTACTCGCTTTAACATCCAATTTCCTTTTATCGAGGGGGCAAACTGTGATTTCTTGCACTTGACCTACCGCAGAAAATTCTGCAAATCATTTGATTGTCTATTTAAAACAAAACAAGGAAATCATCTCTCCCTTTTGGTTCAGGATTACGCTTGGAAACAAGATCTAAAGATTCTCTTGTAATTTGGAGAGCCAGCAGCATAATAGGTTTGGAATAGAAACAAGCAGCTTTGTGAGGGGAAGGATAACTAAATCGTTTTTAGGCAAAGGATTTTCCCAGCTAAAGTGGTCGAAGACAAAGTAGAACATAATCTATTTTGGAAGATTTCCAGGATATGCCACGTTAACCTTAGCAGATAAAATTTGCTTTCTTCTCTGCGTCCGCACCCCCACCAAGGTCTGATTTATCATATTTACATAAGTAGCCTTAGAAGGGATGTATCTATTATGGATCTAAGGAGGTAGCGAGCTCGCATTTCATTTGGAAATAGAGGCGAAGTTTTACTGTTGCTTAATACTTGATGCACTGTAGAACCATTTCCATTTAAATACTCCCGACCTACGGATTACCTCAATGGACTGGCTGCATGGGTTTTGTAATTTCCTGAAAATGAGATTTCGATTTATAAAACAAGAAACCAATTAGTAACCAAATGAGGCGAAGTAGATCCACTAAAATTGACCTAATCCCACAGGCACCATTTAGGCCAGTTCTAGGCGAATGAATGATGAGCAATCGCCTGGAGTAAGCTCAAGGCATCATCCAGCCGTGCTATTCAACCAGCAAAAATAAATGGATCGAGCTTTTCTTTCGGAATTAATCTGATACTCTTGACAAAATATAGATTATAGGTTCCTACCTAACAATCTCCTCCACTCGAGGATATTTTTTTTCCTAAGAAGATAAACAATTTGGAACACAAGACAGTGTGACCCGTCAGGAGGAAGAAGGGGGGGGGGGGGGGGGGGGGGGGGGGGGGCGGGGAAGCAAGACATTTTAGCCAGATTCCCTTAACTTGCGAACAAGACTCATGACCCGGAGTATGCGCGGAGACTGCGCGGATCTTGCTCGGAGCGAGCGTGCTGAATCATCTTTTCTCTCAGCACTTCCCAATGGAAGACCACTGCGCTTTCCACATTAAAAGCACCGCAATCCGTTTCATGGGATAGCTACACCGGCGAGTCCATGTGAAATGCCTTCTCCTCAGCCGTGCCCATTCCCAGCACTAGGCAAGCCGGACCTCCCCCTCGGCAACTTGCTCCCCAAGCCGGGCTCAGGGCCAGCTTTGGCTGCGTTGGCTCTGTCCTTCCCCTTATCCTTGATTGATACAAGCCTTGATGCTGGTAGCCAGTGGATGGATTGGATGGATATCATCTCTACCCAGTGGCCATACTTTCGCAAGAAGCTCTTCTGTCCCACAGCAGGGGGAAGATATTCCTCAATCATTTCTACTTTGATTTAGGCAAAAATGGAGGAAGGCAGACGCAGGGAAACGAGATTCCAGGAGGCCCGGGAAGCTCCTTGGCCCTGGTTGATCTCCGGGTTACTTGTCCCTCTGTAAACATCTGCAGCGCAGAACCCACCTCGACCCTCTCCTTTGTCTGGCAATTGTAAAGGGGGGCGGGGGTAGACGGTGGGGGTGGGGTGGCCAGAAGATGCAAACCCTTATCTACTTTGTGTTGATTTGCCAGCTTTTAAAAGCGGTCGCTACGATTTTTCCCAATGGACTATCCGTTAGGAAATCTCAGCGCAATCCGGATCGACGGTAGCGAACGCAAGGGCAGAGCGGGCGATTTGACGTCCCCGTTCAAAAATCACTTAGTGGAGAACCTAGTCCGAGTTCCAAATCTCTTTGGGGGCCGAGCCTCCAGAAACACACACACACCAGGGACTTGCCCTCACACTCCGCCTGCCCGCACGGCCCGGCCAAGCCCACGGAAGCCGAGTAGATACTGGCTTGGAGAACGGGCCTCGCAGGCAGACAGATCTCTGCTGTTGCTGGGGCTGAGAGGACGGTGATGCTCATGGGGCTCGCCTAAAGACAGCCCGCTGCTGGGAGGGCGCAGTGACAGAGCTGGAACGCTTGCCTAAGTCGGGTCCACGGAGCTCCACCGCGTTTTGTTTGCTGGCGCTGCTTGAAACTCCCTCTCCGGGCAGTGTTAATCCCCCATCTCCGCCCTGCTCTGTCTCGGCTCTGTTTTGTTGCGATGCATCACTTTGCCCTTTTAACAGCCGCTCTCTGCCCATTAAAGATGGGGGAGAGGCATCTCGCCCGGACGCCGGGGACAATGACAACGCGGAGGGCGAGGGATGCGGCATCCTCTTGCCACCTCCACCCCAGTGCTTGCCCCTTCCCTTACTCTCCCCGCCAGCCTTTTCCGGGGCGTTGGGAAAGCCCAGGAGGGGCGGTCCGGGCCCCTTTCCCCGCCGGGCCCCGCACTCCGGCTTCGTGCAACCTGCTCGTAAAGCTTTACGGCGCGCACGGGCATTGCACCTCCGTGTGCAGCTAGTAAAGCAGCACCTTTCCTCCCTCTCCATTGACCCTCGCTGGCACCGGTGCTGCCTTATGTCCCTCCCTGCAGATACTCTGGGGACATACGGGATGTTTTTCTAAGGAGGGGGAGGCATCACAGCTCAGTCCCCATCTCCAAGGCGGTCATTTTCCCTCGTTATCTAAGGAAAAATAACACCTAACAGCACCGGGAGCCACAGGGAGAGAAGCTGTACGTCCTAGTTACCGGAAAGGGAAAAGGTAACTGGATATTGCATCGAGGAATTAGCTTGATTCGATTAACCATTTGATTAAATAGCCCACAGCCAGCGCTCCGTTTTGCTATAACCTAACGCCCGACAGGGCTGATTTCTCAGTTAATTTAACAGGCAGTGGTTAATGATAACTCAAAATCTCGGCCAAATGAGGCTTCTGTGAAGGAGTGGGTCGCCGTCGGAGGGTTGATATGAGACGGAATAAGCTACGTTTTAAAAAAACCACCGCTGTTCATTTCCAACTGCCTGCGGATGCCATTAGCAAGGTTTTGTAAAGATTTATTATGTCTGTAAATCACAAGTGTTCATTTGAAGCAGAGATAAGTTAGCATCCCGCTTTCTTTGTAAAAATAATAATAAGGGGGAGGAAAAGTTCCGTTGACTAAACAAACAAACCTATTAAGAAAACGGTAGTGGAAATAATGCTGAGACAGATTTAGTCTAAAGAGAAATACCAGCATTTTGGCACACACAGAGTAAGAGAATTGTACTCTGAAAGGCAAACAAACGGAACCATGCCCAAATTGGAGAGGGGGGTGGGGGAGAAAGTCAGGGAAAATTTCGAAGGCTAGCTACTTATTCGCTTCTACAGAAGATGCAAATTCAAGTAGTCCTTATTACGAAGAAAACGGGAGGGAAGAGTTTGCAGCAACGCATTTGCGAACACACGCTATTTCTACGCAAGTTGAAAAACATCCTCCAACATTAAAACGGCTGTATGCTATTAAGAAGAGACAGGAAATTTCTAAAGAAAATACAGTTTTATCCACTCGTCTCGCTAAGTATTCTTTCTAACACATAAATCTGCTTTTTCAATGATCATGTTAGCAGTTTAGTTCTGCACTTCGTATTTTAAGTTCACATCAAACCTAGAATTAAACAGAAAGGCAGCGTGGAGAGTAAACTGCAGCTTAAATGAGAAAAACTTCTGTAAGAAAATAAACACTGAAACTTAATGCTCGATCATTTCCCTTAGCAGTAAGAAAAACAGCATTAAATCACCTATCCACGTGGGAAACGGATTTTTTTTCCCCCTGCTGATTTCTCCCCTCTTTAAAATAAAACTAGATTAAGGGTTTCAATATTGAAATGTTAACTATCCTGATTCAGTGAAAGTTTACGTAAACGGAACCTCTACGTTTGTCTCAAAAACCAAATATCTCTCTGCGCCGAAATGATCCGTCCCCACTAGGACAGAGACTACACACCCTCGTTTTCCCTCTCTTTTCGCGTCAAGAGAATAGGACCCTGAAAATATTCCTGATTTTTAAAAACAATAATTTAAAAAAAAATCCTCAAAAACACACATAAACCACACACACACACAACACGAAAAATACAACACCCGTTTATTGTGCTACTTGGGCTTATTGTTTGGGATTTTGTTTCCACTTCTTTTGTGGATACTGGCGAGGGTGAGTAAAGAATAACCCAGCTAGTTATAGCGCCCAGTTTGGTTTTTTTTTTCTGAAGGAAAATTCTTTTAGTCCTTCGACATCCTTGTTTTTTTTTATTTTTTTTTTTTTACCACTGCGTTACTTGCCATTTACTTTTTAATGTTAAATTGCAATTTTAGGACATTTTTATTTTAATGATCATTAACGCTCCTCACTGTCCTCAGCGATTTAGTAGATCTTCAGCCTTTACAAAGGCTGTGTGATCATCGAAAACTACTGTATGTCTTGTAGGCTCTCTCCTCCGGAGGAAGAAGTTTTAGCACTGAAATGATCCAAGCTACCTAAGCCGCTGAACACTGTTCGCTCTTGACAGTTTTAATCCGCTGGTAACCCAATAAAGTGAAATCGGGCTAGAGTGAACAACCCAAGTGTTGTGAGAATTACACAGCCATTACGAGAGGGAGCTCGTTGAAAAATCTCTGCTCGGTTTATGAAGTTAATCCGGTGCCGCCGATTTTGTGTTTAGATATCGGGGGAGTAGGGGGGGAGAGAGAAACCACACTGTGACGATTCTGTGTGTGACTCTCCTGGCGTTGTGCTCGCACAAAACTCTTCCCCCGCCCCAAAAAAAGAATCCAAAATCCTCGCACCTTCTCTCTCTCTAGGAACCTTTAAGTCATAAAAGTATGCAGACAAATGCACACCGATTCTCTCCGCCTGTCCCCAGCCCCGCGTGTGCGCGGAGATGAGGAGTGTATATCTTTCTGTACGTGATTATTTACAACCAGCCCCTATGCGAGCACTCTCCGGGCAGATGGAAATTCGCTCTTGTACCGAAGAGAGGGGCTGTGAGTTACACTGCTCGCTCATAAGACAACACTCCTCTATCCTGACTCTTCCAAGATCTCTAAATGTATGACATGACGCTTTGCCGTGCTCCCCAGCCTCCCACTACCCATCTCCAGCTCTTTGGCCAACTCGTCGGGTCTGTCCTGATCGCTTTCCTTCCACAGGGAAAAACAAGCAAACGGACTCCCCATTAAATGCACCCAACACCGCTACTCTGCCTCCTACTTTCAGAAAAGCTTTTCCTTTGGGTGCCTAATTTCTTTGACTGCCACTACCTGACCTCCCTTTCCAGCAAAGCAATGACCTCTTTTTTTTTCTGGGGGCACCAGGAGACCTGAATCGCCCCCTTTTCTCCTCTCCTGCAGCTGGAGGAGCCAGAAGCGCCGGTACACAAGCAGATCCGCGCGGGGAGCCACAGCGCCCGCTCTCGCCTGGTTCCCGTCGCCCCCCGCCGCAACTGAAGGTCCCGGGAAAAACAAAACCCGGCCCTCGACTCGGCTCCCGCACAGCCAGGAGACCGCCCGTGGGCGAGTCGCTCGTTATTAACCTCGGCACCGGCGAGGGCAGGGAAACCCGAGGGACAGAGAGGGAGACCGCGCGTGGCCGCGGAGGAAAGTCCTGGCTCCACGCTGCAGCCCCCGCTCTCGAGACTTTGCGCGGCGATGCAGGGCGGTCACGCGTGGGGCCGCCGCTCGCTCGGCGCCTCGAAGTGGCGAGCCCTTTAGTGCCTGCTCGTCGTCTTCTTTTTTTTTTTTTCTTTTTTTTTTTCTTTTGTTTTTTTTTTTTTAATTTGCTCTTTGCCTTTAATTAGGCTGAGACGGCTCTGTTGCCTCCAAAGCCCCGCTTTAGCCTCCCCTTCTGTCTCCGCGCTCGAATTAGCATCCGCGGCGGCCGGCAGCGGCCCCGGCGCACTTCGCCACACGGTTCCCCAGGGCATTCAAACATCCTGCGCTGCCACTGAGGGACGGGGATCAGCTATTCTTCTCTTCCCATGATTACTCACAGCCTACAAGCAACACCATATGCTTCTTCTGATCAAACAACCCGCTACATAGGCACCAGTAATTGACGAGACCTGCTCGAAATCACGCAGAAAGGTAGCCTACTGAGACCGCAGGAGTTGACAAATCATTGCTAATAATCCTTTTAGGAACATCATGGGCATCTGAGTTTGCAGTAGCTTTATTTTTATAAAGTATGCGCTGACAGTATAAAGGTCGGTCTTCTTTGAAACAGAATACTACCCTGCATAATGATCACATAGAGGAGGAAAGTGTTTTTATGAAGGCTTTAATAATAATAATAATTATTATATTTCATATATCCACTTCTTTGTTTCCAAGTGACTCTGAGATATGAAATATTGTTTAAGGAAACTGCTGCAAAACGCACTGGATTAGAAATTACTGCTGTGGACTCTAGGTACTAGGGTTCATATGTAACCTGTGGTGGTGGTGTACCTTCCCGGTCCAAATGACTGCCTGATTGCAAGTTTACTTCCAAAAGCTTAGAATTAGCACCAACAGTTCACAGACATATTCTGGTTAAAAAAAAAAGTCAAACCAAACAAAACAGGCCGTGTACCGACTCTTGATTTTTAAAACACAATAGAAAGCCACACGGATAGACTGACTCGAGGTATAGCTACAGACAGCACAGAGGGACGTGCCTTTTGCTAGTTCTTAAGGGCACAGTCTTTCAAACGGAAGAAGTAGCGAATTTCGTTATTAGGTCGGAATACAGCTCTCAATACTTTTTATTTCACGCAGGCAATATCTCGATTGATCTAAAGAAAAGATTACTGAAGTATTCTTTGTTTTGATTCCTGCTTCTTAAAAAAGTGTTCGAGTGAGAACACAGGAGAACTTTATTCCGACCCTCTTAACTTTCTCTGCTGTTTGTTTTTTTTGGCAGCCGGTCTAGAAGCCCCAAGACGGTCGCTTTAAATCGTAATTCTACTCGAAAGCAGACAAACTTTAGGACGCTTAAGTCTTTAGGACGCAAAAGTTTAAGTTTAGCTTTTGCTAGACAGGCAGGTCTCTTGCTGCTGCCGTGCAAGTCAAACGTGAAGTTTACTCTTGCCTGACCGCGGAGGAAAATCAGGCCCAGACTCAGATGCTGGGCTTGCAGCGTTGGGTGGACAAGGAAACTAAACATGACTGAGTACAAAACGCTTGTTAAAAAATTCCGAGGCAGATTAACGCCTGCAAACTGCCCCAACGATCCTCAGAGCCCAAATAACCCAAGCACACCGTGACGCATCACATCCATGATGCGACTCGGTGTGCTTGGGTTATTTATTTAGGCTGTGTGTGCGTGAATACGCCTGCACGCTTGTGCTGTACCTGTAAACTGCACCTTTGCTCGATACTTGAACTAAGGCTTTAGGACTTTGCATAGGCTTATGTAAATATTTACCCATACGTTAACTCCCCCCCATAGTATGGCTATAAATAGGGGTGAATAGTCTACTCTTTCGCCACGCACGTGTTTGGCGGGGGATGCAAATCATACTGGGAGACTGCGAGGAAAAGAAAACTCCTGTTTGCGTTAGCAAAACACGCAGCAGAGCTCAGTGACTTCAAGTGTTGGCAAAAGCACCGTAGGTCCCCAACCAAAACTGTCACAGGAACCGACAGAGCAAAGTGACAGTGGAGAGCACCCTGCCTCCCAGCACACCGCTCCACACGAGTTACCTTTTTCTTTTCTGTTTAAGTAAAAGCGACAAATGACACCTGGATCAGAACGTAAGTAGAGTCTAATAGGCATCCCCACTTACCTTCTGGAAAAACAACTCTCATTTTTAAATAGCTGGTGGTGAGTCTGATTATTGATGCTTTGTCCAGCTGGGAGGTGATAGCGGAGGGCAGGGGCAGTAGTTTCGCCAGTTCGTAAAATTCACTGTTTTCTTTCTCCCGCCTAGTCCGGGCAGCATTTTTGGACTTCTCTTTCATCGTGTTTTTTTCCCCCTTCCTTCCTAAAATTAAAACTCCAGAGATTCATCCAAAGGTGGAAGCAAAACTTTCAGCTGCAATTCATCTCTCCGAAGTATCATTCATTGTTTCTGAGTGCGGCCATTTCTCTGAGAAACCGTTCAGTTCCGTAGAACACAAACAAATATTGAAGACCAGATAGGTGTTCTTAAAAAAAAAAAAAAAATCTCTGACAAGCAGAGTCAATCGGATGAGGAAGGCATTTATCCAGTGCAGCTCAGAGACTCCAAGAAACTGCAGGAAAAATAAAATAAAAAAGCTAGAAGCTTGCGGCACCAGACAGCAACCATATGAGGAATTTCTGGCCTTTTTTCCTACTCTTGGCTGGTAGCATAGCTCCTCGGAAGAGGGTCATAATAATTCCGTTTCTTCCCGTGATTCTCTGCCAATCCGAGGCCCCAGACGCCCTGTCGTGGGCTGACTCCCAGGGCGCTGGGTGGCTTCCCGGGAGCCTCTGTGAAGACAACAGCAGCCCAGAGGTGAGAGAGCCGCTATACAACGCCGCGAGAAAGAGTTACCAACTACCCTCCGGCGGGAGTAGCATTTTCTCCCATCGCGGGGGGGGGGGGGGGGGGTGAGGGTAGGGGGGGAAGGAGTATATTTTTCCCTTCTTGTGCGCCCGTGGAGGATCCTGCCCCGCACTCTCCTCCCACAGCCCAGGTGCGCAAAGCACGGCCAGAACGAAACCAAAGCAGGAACCAGCCTCCGGCTGACGGCACAGGCAGAGAAGTCACCGGGCTGCATCGGCCTCACCACGCCGGTAGTTCTTCAATGGGGTAGCATTCCCAATCCCAGAGTATTCTTGCCTCTTCTTTTATTCCCTTCGTCTCGGCTGCTCCCCACATTCCCCTGCCGGGCTCGAGGGGAGGCTGCCCCAGCCCGGGGAGGTATGCTCTGCCCAGCCCTGCCCCGAGCCGGAATCGCCCCAAACATTACATTTTTCCAACCAAATTATTTTCTTTTTTTCCTCTTTTTCCACCAGGGCGAAGCGACCCACAGCCTAACCGCGCACATCACCGCAGCTCCTCCCTGGCAGCTCGTGGTAGGTTGTGATCTTTTTACCTACCTTGAGTCCCTGAGCCCGGCAGCCTGCAGAGAGCTCTCCCGGGGTGAGCAGCCCAACTCTTTAATTGGTTCATTAATGGCACGGGGAAAAGTTTGCGCCTGTCACTGCTCCTCACACCGATGGGCAGATAGACATTGCCGCCTCCCCATCCCCTTTATCGGCTCCCAGACTCTCCCTCTCACATAACTGGGGGGGGGGGTAGGGTGGAGTGGGGGGGGGGGGGGGGGGGGGGCGAGGTTGATATTAATGAAGAATCCCTAATTTGCGGCTGAGAAATGCCTAATAACTTCTTGATGGCTAAAAGCCTTCTAGCACAACTTCATTTCTCTCCCACCCCCGCCCCTTCCCCACTCCTCGGCCGAGCCCTCCCTTAATGCCACTCATGGACCCACCTCGCTTCCCATTGGCCGCCTCCGCCCCGCTCCCAGCCTCCCACTGGTCGAGGGGGCGGTGACGTCTTCGCGCCCCAGGCAGAGCTCCCCCGCCCTTCTTTCTCTCCTGGCTCCCGCCGCGGGAATGGAGGGAGAAGGGGCGCCGTGAGGGGACGCGCAGATCCCCCCGCCACGCGCGTCTCCTCGCTGCGGGCCCGTCCCCCTGCGCTTACCTGCCCGTCCCGCTCTGTTGAGGTTTATTTTTGTTTACTCAGCGATGTTAAGCTTTTGTGGCGTTTTTTGACCATCGCGATGCAGGCGACCCACCAATCTCCCTGCTGGACACAGGCAAAGAGCAGCCGAGGTCCCTCGGGACTGTGGCTTGTGAGGATCAGCAGTCCCCCTCCCAGCCCCTACCAATTCCCCACCTCAGTCTCCCATAAGTGGTCGTGCTTAGGAGAAATAAGCTGGATCTGCGTCCCCTGTATCCTCCTCCTTCTAAAGGACTTCTGATGCGCTGTAGGACAGTGTGAACCGAGTTGAGGGGGGGAAGAGGATGGAGGAAGCTCTTAGCAAATTTTTACACATGCTGGAAAAATACAAAGAATCCCACAAATAGACCAATTCTTTCCCCTCAATCCTCCTACGTCAGGAGACAAAGACACTTTATAACTGCCCGTAGTGTGGAGCGAGGGGGTTCCTCTCTTTCCCAGGGAGCAGGATTATTTCCAATCTCGCTTGTCCCTTAAAAAAAAAAAAAACAAAAACAAAAAACAAACAACAAAAAAAAACAAACCCAAAACAAAACCAGAGGCGGCTTCAACTGCTGGATCCTAAAAAGAGTAGATAGAGCAGAAAGAGAGCGCTGGGGTATTGGTATGCCTGAAGAAGGGACGTAGAATCTTCTCTAAGAACAGACGAAGGGCTGCAATAATTATCAAACCAGTTGGTGCGAGAGTTCGGCTAAAATTAGTTGTCTAAAATGAGATTGCATTGGCAAAAAAACCTGTCAGAATATTTCGAGGAAGAAGAAGGATCTTGGTATTCGAAAGAAGAAAAAAAAGTCAACAAAACAATGCCTTTCAAGCACCTCATCCCTTTTGTTCCACGGAGGGCTGCAGTTCGAAACCCAGGCTTCCAGTACCGACTGCCTATTCGCTGCTTATCACCTTAAATCTCCATTCGGTTAAAAGCTTTCCCTGTGTTCATTTGGGTAAATAAAGGGAGGATGGGAGGAAAGGCATTCAACAACTCCTCTGGGTGTCCAGACGTCTACAAGCAACAGAGAAATGGATCCACGTAGTCTCAAATGTTCTTTTGATTGTCTTGTTTACTGAAGCGACCCGTTGTTAAACAAACACGAAAAGCAAGTCATTTAGTGAAGGTATGGATTAAAAAAAAAAAAAAAAGGGAAGGAAAAGAAAAAGCCCCCTCCTCCCCGCCCCATATCACGTCGTAAACGATTCGCTGCCATGGGGGAAGGTGACGCTGAATTTTCAAAATCCGTCCCTGTGTGTTACTGCCAGCAGGTATAAACTAGGGTTTAGGGGAGAAGAGAAAAAACATTTTCCTTCTGGTTTTCATTTGAGGTAATTCCCTTGCTAAATGGCACTGACGTCTCTTCGAGAGTATTTAGACATATGGGCAACAACTGGACTAACACTGTCAGGTAGCTCACGAGTTATTTGTCAACACGAGCTGCGGAGAAGATCTTTCCCTTGGTTTGGGAAAATAAATAAATAAATCAGTAGGATACACTTCTGCTAATTTATACCAGGGAACCTGAGCATCCACCTTACCAACCCCATACAGAGTCTCGGCCAGGACAGCCTTTCACCGAGAATCCGCTTTCCCGCTGTACCGGGACCCCGTTTCGCTCTCGTAGCGGCGAATGGGAGTTAGCATCAGCCCCGGTTCCCTCCGTGGCCGGAGCCCGGGGGCTCGGACTCAATAAGCCCATATGTAGGTTTTTAATGTAGAAATGCTGCAGTAGATGAAGTACAAAATGCGAAAGGACCAATGCACACAGGGGAATTACTGAGATTTCAAGTTATATTTCCAAGCACGGACAAAGCTTTACAGCATTCCTTGCGCTGGGTCAACAAGCTAGGGACACGTTCCACTAGATCGCAAGAGGCAGTTCCCGAATGATGGGAGAATTTGGCCGTTTCAGAGACATTAGTTTTATTTCTCTTCGTCAAAACACGCGACTTCTGACAGCGGATAGCAGAAACTAGCACTGCTCTGTTCCACGTACACAGAGAAAGGCATGCCGCAGTAGGTAAATCATAGAACCACAGAATAACTTGGTTGGAGAAGACCTTTAAAATCAGTGGTCTTCGTGCCAGCCAGGAGCCCGATGCCACTTGCGGTGGGCTCAGCCAGGCTGCCGCCGCGCCCCGGTTGCAGCCCGTCTGTCCCAGAAAGAGAGGTTAGTAAATGCAGTGAATGCACCGCTACGGGTGTACCAGCCGTCGGAGCGGAGTTTACAGCAGCGAGGGCACTGATGGGGCACGGTGGGTGGGGGACACCTGCGGCCGAAAGGCTGAGCCCCTGAGTCGGAGAACGGAGCGGCTCGGCAGCGGGTGGCCGTATCCTGCTGTGGCACCACCGGTCGGGGCTCTAAGAGAGATACAAGAAGTAATTACTACTGCAAAACCTGGTCCATTTGCCGGCATTTTCGGTATCAAGGGAGAGGGCCGAGGGAGACCCTTGGGCTGCCTGAATAGATGTGCTCAGTGCAGACGCATTCACTGTCGGGTGAGGACACTCTGGAAAACAGATAATGTTGGAAAACCGAATAAACAGGTACCGCAGCGCCATTTGATCTAAAAGTATGCATCAGAACATAGGACATCTGAAGAAAGGCTGAGTGAAAACAAAGCGCTTAATAGACAGGTTTCCAACTATGTGTAGTGGAAAAGTTGTGTAGCCAGGCACAACATGCAGCGTACATGGCAGCGTGTGTGCGTACCTGCCTATGTGGGGAGAAAGGGATGTGGGACCGTACGAATCAAAGCGGGGCGGGGTGGGTGGGGGATGGGGGGTGGAGCTGAAGAAGAGACCCTACCGGGTCATTCCCCTATAGGACGCGTCTGGTCCAGTTTCTTCTCCGGTACGTTCTTGTGTAGTCTGATATATTTATTGGTTTATGAATTTGGATGCGTTTACTAATCCCTCCCCAACAAAATAAGGTGGTCATCTCTTATGCACAGAGAAATATCTTTCCAAGCATAAGACATCGTTTATACATTGCTTTATTGATAGCATTTTAAAAAGGTATTAGCGAATTCACTATGCGGATCGCTCTCACGATTGCTTGAAAACCCCCACCGCCCTGGTATTAGTAATGGACACCGATTCCGACAGGCCAAACCTCCTTCCTCTTTGTACCAGCGAGACAGCAGGACCGGACCCCCTGGGCTGCAGAGTCCATACTGCCCCCTCAGTGCCTTCCGCCGATACCCCTTTCCTTCGCCCGAGTTGCACAGTCCTGGGGGTGCCCGTGAGAGTGCGAGCACCTGGAGACCCAAGCTTGCTCTTCAGAGACCGGGAACTTCAGATACAAACACTTGGGTACTCTGGTGAATGGGAACGCGATGTCAATTTCCATCCGTGCCCCATTGACATAAATATGCACGGTAAATGCTCTTTGAGACCATTCAGAAGCAATTAATATGTTTTAACTGATCTAGATCTTAACCTCCAAGACTCAAGCCATGCTCTAGGTACTTTATTCCTGCTCCTTTGCTAATGCTATTAGGACGTTCAGGAGAGCAGGACAATAAGAAAGCCGATTCTCTAACAAAACACAGGAAACGGTTAACAGACCCTTGGATACCAGCTCTCAGATAAAAGCGGTTCGGAATACATCTCTTAAAAATAATTACAGAAGCACAGCAAAATTAGTACACCCTACCACCAGCATGATTGCAGTTAATTTTGGTAATTCTCTTAAATAATTTTTGGCGATACATCTGTGGAATTTTTAAGCGATGCTTTGACGGGAGGTTCTCTTGACCAAGCACTCCTTTCAATTTTATTGTTTTTTGGCCTAAATGTAACGAGATGATTTATATTAATTTTTCCAGTGGAGTCAAAGGTCAGTACCTTTTAGCCCTCATCTTATTGAACACACTCTCGCTAATGGTTGGAAGTCAAGCTGTCTTACTGTTACGTGGAGCAGGGAACGAAAACATAAACAAAACATAAAGAAACCTTAAAACTATCTACTTTGTGGTCGGTAATAGTCACTCCCATGCACATTTTTCTTGCCTTCAGCTTTTTCAAGGGAGCCTGCTATACTGCACTTTCGAACCGAGCTGAGACATGAGAGGTTCGGGAAGGATGCAGGACTGGAAATGAACTCTGAAGAAATTACAAACTTCAGAAAGCGTTCTCTACCCTCCCTATGTCTTCCCAGACATCTTCCTTAGCTCCTGCAGTCCCTTCTGCTGCACGACTGTTTATTTCTCCCCTGCTGCAGCCGGACTGTTCCAGCGGCCCGGGCGCTGCCGATGTTGCGCTCCACGCTCCCCCACCCACTTGCCTCCTCTGATTTCGATCACGAGTGACCCCTCTCCCCTCAAGGTCGCTGTTTCTCCGAGGGGAGAGGGAGGCGGGGGGCTTTAGCGTCGGCGGCGGTAGCGGCTCCCGGGCCCACTCCCGAGCTCTGTCGCCTTTTCCTCACGCCTCTTCTTTGTGGGAGGACAGAGACGGGCTACCGGTGCCCGTTGCGCCCCTGAAGCATTTCTGGGGAGGCTTCCCAGCGGCCAAGGGCTTTGTTCGGCTGCGGTGTTTCCGCCGGCCTCCTTGGTGCCTCGGCGGTGGCCCCGCAGCGAGCAGCGTAGCAACGAGCAATGCAACCGAACAGCGCAGCGCAGCAGTGAGCAGCGCAGCCACAAACAGCGCAGCCAAAGCAGTTCAGCCAGTTTCCCGCCAGCGCGGGAAACGGCGCCTCACAGCGCGCCCCGCCCCCTCCCCCCCAGCGGACAGACGGACAAGGGCAGACAGACGTCGCGCTGTGTTGGCTCAACGCCGTCCTGCTGTCACAATTAGCGACCTTCTCACCTGCAGCGCGGCCCCAAGGGGGGTTGGGGTAGCGGTTAACGAGGCGGCGAGAGGGTCCCGCACCGCGCGGGCCGCCGGTGCTCGCCCCCTCCGCTCCCCCCTCGTTTCTTCTGCCTGGGTCTAGACCTGCCCTCCTCGCCCCTAAGCGAGAGGAGGGGCCGAGATTTGCGAGGGGCGATGCATTATTTTATTTGCTTCAGCTTGTTAGGTTGGATGTTGCTGTCCACGCCCCAAACCAAGAGAAACCAGAGTGTTCATGTGGGGGGCTTTGCCCTGAGAAGGGGCTGGCTTACTCCAGGGAAGCCAGGCAAGCCCTGGGGGAACCGCCTAGGAAGGGTGGTCTCCTTCAGGCCTCAGTTACAGTGTGAGATCTGCACTTAACTTATGTATGCTAGTGGAGCTGCATCAGGCTTCCTCCAGCCCCTTGCTATTGCTGAAATCTCCTTTCCCAAGGCCTGGTTTTCATTAGCAAAGAAGTTATTTCATTAGTCAAGGGAAAACCTGTCAGCAGAAGCCTGTTTAAATTTCAGCACCCCAAAGAATAATGCTTAAAATAGTGGGTTGCATTCCATAGCCTGTTCTTAGTATCAACCTGATAAATAGGAGGTCACCAATACACTTGTATCATTGCTTTGTTTCAGTGGAGAAAAACAGCTTAACCCATCTTGAGGACACAATTCACTTCAAAATAGCACATCCTGTTGTGGATGAAACCAATAGCAAGAGGAACCACCTCTGTATGCTGCACTGAAACTCTGCCTTAGGCCTCACATCACCTCAAAGAACAGGCTTGATCAGACCAAAAAGGAGGGATACAGGGTGTGAAGGTGCCTGGCAGCTCCAGAGCTGGTGCCTGTTGCACTTAGTGTGTATGGTAATCATCAGGATGCTTACAGTTTTGTTGTAAGGCAGGCTAGGAAACATTCCCTGAGTGGATTTTAGTAGGAGACCTGTTTTAGTCTTGTGCCTGTTTGTGGTTACAAGTTTAAGTAATATGAGCATTGTGCACTAAGCTGTGAGCAACCGTTCTGTCACTTAATTTCTGAATTATCTGGGTGCTGTGCAAGCCTGTTGCTACTTTCCTCTGCATTCCCTACGTGGTGAATAAGATGCTGTATTGCACCTGCAGTATGCACTGAGTTTGTAACTGTTTTCTTCAGCAGTGATATGGAGGAGATGATGTCTCTGAGGAAATACTGTGGGATCAATTGTTAACATTGGAAGGGGGCACAGGGAAACGGCACCAGACATGTAAGGTTGAATCCAGTTTTGACCTGGATTATGTAAAATCCATTGCTGTGGGGTGAGGGTGTTTCCTAGTGCTTGGTATATGCTTGTAACATTTTTTTTTTATTTAAGTTTTGCCTCACTGTTGAAATGTTTTGTCTGAACCCTGAATTCTGACTATTATTCAATGATGGTGGGACTCTGTTTACATAATGTGTTGGCTGAGTGTAACCAGTTGAAGCTAGAGCCTATTAAAAGGACAGTTTCCCTGCAGTGCCTCTGCTGAGGAGTGTCCACTACTTGCAGCTGGAGGGAGGAAGCTTCAGGGCTGGCTTGCTCTGTGCAATTTCTCTCAGATCTAGCTGGTAGATGAACAAGGATTTGTCATTTCTTTGGTCTGGCAATAGCTTGGTGGTGTTAATGCCACATTTTTGAAATGTGCCAAAACCTTAAGATGTACTGGAGTCTGGTTTTAATTTTGGCTTCAGCACAAAATGCTCCTGGTGTGTGGCTCAACCCAGCTACTCGTCAGAACAGCCATACTGGTGAGAGAGGAGAAGACTGTGGGTGTTGGGTCTCTGAGTGCACTAATCAGCCTTAATTGCTCAGATCAGTCTTACTTGGCAGCTTCACCTGCACCCTCTACCTTCAGTGCCTTCCTGAGCCAGGCTGTAGGGGTTCTATGGATTTACTGCTACGGAGTTGCTTGATGACCTGGCTCTGGCCTGAGCCTGGCTGCCATCCCCACACCAGCCCTGCTCTCTTCGCTCAGGTAGTGTGTGGTGGGCCCTGGCTGGTGAGGCCCCTGCACCGCCAGCCTGGTTGTTACTCTTGGCTTGTAGCTCTCTGTCCTGTCCCAACCGCCCAGTTCTTCTTGTTTACTGATGCTGGGCTGCTTCTGTTCATTGAAGGGCTGTGATGACCCTTCTGCTTTCCCTCCAGGGTAAAGGATGCTCTCTCTCTAGCCTACTCCTCCATCTTCTTTTGCTTTTCCAGGGGTACTGCATATCTCAGAAACTGTTGCACTCTGGGGAGCTTGCTGAGAGGTACCACACACCTCTGCAGGGGAGCAGGAGTCTACTTGCAGTTATGAGACTTCAGAAAACACAGGGGTGGCGAGGGAAGGTGTTGCATGACACAGACTTTCCTTTGGTTTCCTGGCAGGAGCAGAATTTTTTAGTTTGGGAGAAGTAAATAAGTTACAAGTTTACGAGTTTGATAAGATGATGCACTCACCTAAGCTTGGGCATAGTTCAGCTGCTAAAGGGCAGGAGAGGAACATATTAGAAAAGTTCAGGCTTCCTGCACCCGAAGCTTGCTTGTTGCTTCTTGACACAGGAGGGTTGGGCAGGAAGCTCTGATCGCTTTGGAGGGCTGGGGGACTCCGCAGGGGTGCAAGCATCTATCTACACAGATCAGTTTACAAGGCTAGGACCATACAATACAAGCTCTTGGAGGCAAGGGCTGTGTTTATCTCCATACAGTGTTGATCACAATAGGATCCTATTTCTGTTTAGGGCTTCCAGATGCAATGCTAGTCAATGTCTATAATAATAATATTAATAATAAGTATTAACATGCCAAGCTGCAAATCACTGACATAGTTTTCTAATATTGCTGGTTACTTTCCAGTATTGTCCTCCAGTCTTACTGCAGTACATTGTATACAAAAGAATTGAAACCCAATAATTGACGTGTCAAGACTTTGAAGGCATGATCGCATTTTTTTTCTTCTGAAATCCATCTATTGAAACTGACATCGCAAGTGAGTTCATTGGCCTGATAAACCCAGTGTCCAGCAGGCACACACTGTTCTGTATACTGCAACATTAGTAATTAGACTGGTAACGAGGCCACTGTTGCATAGAATAACTAGTATGAAAATGTTAAAAGTTAAGCATAATGAGATAATAATGTAGCGAAAATGTAAACAGTAGACATCAGATATGACATTTATTTTCACTTATGGGAAGGCAGCTGAAAGGAAGACTTTAGCTATAATTTGTTTTCTCTGCTTTACTGAATCTATAAAAAAGTCTACAATGGTTTCATTCTTCTGACCACAGTAATGTAGCCTTACATTTAAACAGAAGTGTAGCTTTAAATTTAGACTTTAATTTCATGTGTGATTGCAGACGTAGTAGAAACTTTATCCTAAAATAACATTTTATCTATAACCAGCTCCTTTTGTGCTACTGAAAGAAATAATAATGAGAAAGTATTCCAACAGGAGGAGCTGGTTTAGAAGCAAATGGATTCCATGGCAACTCCTGACTCTACATGACACCTAATAACTAGCATTTATGTTGGAAATTGTCTGTGTTATCTTGTATCCCAGATCTGGTCTTCTTATAGGGTTTCCCCTGATTTTAAAGCAAAAAGCCCATAAGGTGTGTTTTTTTTTGGTTTTTTTTTTTTCCCAAAATGTGTGCTTAAGCAAGTTGTTTTCAAAGAAATAGAATTCTGTCTTTTTTTTTGTTTTGTGTTTTTTTTTTTAAATATTTCAGAAATGAAATATTTGCTGAGAAATGTATTGATCTGTTAAGGGAAGGGTTGTATAGGATAAGAACACTGGAACTGCATGTTTTTTTAAGTCATGAGATATCCATATTCAACAATTTGGAATGTAACACAGAAAGATCCAAAAAATCAGATGAGTGCCTTGATTCTCACAGTGCTGAATGCTCCAGGGGAATCTTGCAATGGAAAGCTGGAGAATAACCCAGTGCTGTGGGCATCCTGTCTGCAGTAAGCTAGTTTGAGTGATTTATGATCTGAAGAATGTGGATTTACATCCTTCTGTGCCATGATCCAATCTAATGCACACATGAGGCCTGACAACTGTTGCTGTTTGAGTGTGGAATATTTAAACTTTCCATTTTATACCTAAATTGAAAGGAATATATTCTTAAACTGTCATGTGGTAAGCAACCTTTTCCCATGACAGTTTCAGTAGTGCTTCATGAGCAAGAGAGTGTTAATGGAAATTAACCCTAGAGATTAAGTTGTCTGTAGCCGCTTTGTGGCTTGGCCAGTTTCTCAGTTAGCTGTTGTTTAACTTGTTGATGGAGGGCCTCAGACTGTAAACGAGCATCATCTAGGCTTGGGAAAAAACCCATATATCTCCTGTGGTCAAAAGAAATCTGATTCTGGTTTGTGTTGCTCATCTCTCTTCAGTATGAGTGAAAGAATGAAGAAAGTGTGGCTGAAAAATACTCCCGGTTTTGTGATTGTTTGGCCGAAGAGAAGTGCAATCACTAACAGTGTTCTGAGGTGCAAGTGAAGAAAGGCTGAAATGAGAAAGTTGGAAGACTCTAAGGTAGTGTGACCTTACTGCTAGGATAACTGCCTGAAGTTTTGTGGTTTGGAGAAGATATGGCAGAACAATGTTGCATTGGTGACTTCAGCTGGACAGGGATTCTTACATGAAAAGATAAGTGGCAGATGAAAGAATGAAATAGTGACAGCAGAAAAAGTGTTTGGTGTTGTGTTCATCCCCACTTTCTATTTTTTTATTGCAGGAAAATAAAGAGGTATAAGTAAAGAAATGGAGCAGTGAAAGTCAATCGTTCCTAAGAATTAAATAATTTAAGGACATTACCTACCCATTCAATTCAAGAAAATATAATTTATCCCAGAATTAGAAATGGTTTAAAATCTGAAGCTGTTAATCTTTGAGTCCTAGGTCTGAGTGAAGGATTATAATAATACCAGTGCTACTGTCTATTCACCAAATCCTTTGAAACTAATAGCAGAAACTAAATTTTATCTGCTAATACGATATATGTTTGGAATGCATTTCATCCTCTGATCTTTGAAGCAAAGGGCAATGCATCAACAGAAAAGAAACTTTAGCATAATTTTTTTTGTCACTTAATGTTGAGATTTCTTTCCTGGTTCTGTTTGTTTCCTTAGCAGCACCCCTATTTCCCAAAAAAATTTCCCTGATTTGATAATAATAATAATTAATAATCCAGCTGTTACCCAAAACTTTCAGACAATAAGCATTTACTACATGAAAATGAAGAAACTGTTTGTGGCATTCTTGTTAGATTTTTCTTTTCTTATTTAATATTTACAAATAATAGAATTTTCTAGCATTCCATGTGGACCCCTTATTTCTTTAAAAAAAATTCCTTTATTAAAACTTAAAGGTTTCAGCATTCACTGAAGACCCTGCTCTTGGGAAAATTTTGGATAAAGTGTAGTCAAGGTTTATTTGTTTGGAATAGAAATTTAGTCTTCTGTTTCCAAAACAAGTGCATCAGAGCATCTCTGGGCACACTCTCTTGCTAGTGAAGGAAACTGAAGCATGACTTGAAAGGCTGAAATTCTGATCCTCTGCTGTAGGATGTGTAGGGCAAAGAAGTGGATGTAAACTTTCACATCCTCTAGTGGAGCTTGGGTGCCTCTGTCAACTTAGGAGTCACAGCACAATACACAAGAGCTGGCACTTGACTGAGCACCTCCTGCAAACAAGGTGGAAAATGAACTAAATATCTGGTGTCAGTCTTTCTTGGAGCATTCCTTGGTCCCAGAATACAGAATACAGAATAATATTAATCCAGATATTTTGGTTTCAGCAACAAAAGGGAAGAGCTGTCATTGCACCTTCTGTGGGGAGGTCCAGATTATGTCTATGTGCCAAAGATTTCTACTTTCTATTCCCAAAAAGCTAAACTGGTAAAAAAAAACCCAACAAACCAAAAAACAAAAAACCCCACACCCAAACCCCAACCAAACCAGCCCCCTTTCCCCATATCAACAAAATAAAACTATATCTTGTGACTTTTATATTGCAACAGTATGATCATGCTTCATTCAGCTTGCATAACCCAAATGCCACTTCTCTTGCTCTTACACACCTAAGGAGTTTGAATGTCATTGCTTTATGAATGGACATAATTTCTTGGCTCTATAGGGCTGGGCTATATGAGTTCCTTGACTAAGTCAATTCCTTTTATCGTTCCAACTGCTTACATTCATAATTTAGTTATGTTTAAAAAAATAATTTAACAGTCTGGTATCCAACTATAACTTTTTTTTAAAAGGACAATATTTGTATATATTTATTGAGAATTATGTGATCTGGATAGTTTAGAGCTTGGCTTGATTAATTCTATATATGCTTAGAATAGGTAAAATCAGAGAATTTAATCCAGAAAAGATGATGATTTTACTCTGAACTACTTTCTCCCAAAGGATCCACAGTTCTTATCCTAAGAAAGTCTTTGTTTCAACTTAAACTCTTATCATGGAGTACAAGGCAGCAAGGCAGAATATTAATTCTCCTTTTTTTGGCCCCCAAATTTATAATTATCTTTTTTTAATTCCAAACTTTACCAGATTCCTATTGTAGCACTCCTTGGGTATGTCAGGTGCTATGAAGCCGAAACCTAGGGACCATCAGCAGTGTTAGGTAAAAGGTCCTCTACTTTTGCAGTCTAGCTACAGGATATTGACATGGATCGAGAAAAATACTTTTATGAAATATAATTATTTGTAGGTGACCATGTCTGCATTCACTTTATCAATAGGAGGCAAAAATGGTTAGCGAAAGTTTCAGAAACTTTACCTAGCTGTGATTTCTTCTGAGTCAGTGGGTAGCATTGCAGAAGCTGGCACTGCAACTATATATAACTGGGTGAAAGCAAAATTTTAATCCTTTTTTACTGTGTTTTGCAATTTCTAAACTTTTTGCTGAGGGTTTTTTTGAAGTTGCAGGAAGCGTTTGCCTTCTGGTGCACGTGCTATTGTATGTAAATTATGGAGGCTCTACTTCTTGAGAAGAGAGGAGCATGTATTTTCATAATGTCTGCAAGGACAAGGCTCAAAGACATCAATGTTTGCATGTAGGAATGAAGTAAAAATGTGTGAGGTGCACAAATAAAGAACTTGACTAGATGAGCATCACACAGTTGATATGTCCTGCAACTATTTCACCTTGATCTGTTCTGAGCATTTCATTACTAGAGAACTGGGAAATATCCACATCTCTCTTCTCCCAGATAACCTCGTTCCCTCTTTGAATCGAGCCACTTTTAGAATTAAAATCTAAAATTAAAGTGGCATTTGCCTTAATCATACTTCTAACTGTGCTGAGTGTTTTGCACCCATCTTATTTGCTTTATATATTCTTAGAGTAACGTTGCATCATATTTTGAGTTTAGCATAGTAGGGCCTTATGTAGTTATTTGTAGATCTCAGCTTGCAGGAATCTAATCATGGACCAGGACTTCCTCTGTGCCACGTCTTATAGACAGAGAATGAAATTCCTCTAAAGGTCCTATCCCACAAAGCTTAGTCCAAGTATAACATGAGAGACTGTTTGCAGGGGCCGAGAGAGTTGGATTGGACAGTATAGAGCCATGTCAAAGAAACAGCAAGATCTTGTAACTGGAGTAAACTCTTAAATAAATCATATAGTTTCTCTTGGTAGAAAGTTGAACTATTTCACATTGTATTTTAGACAGGAAAAAAATAGAAAGTAAAATTAGGGATAAATATTACTTTGGCATAGGTGAGTGAAGGGGCCTTTTTATGGAGATGTTGGAATACTCTCGTTTTTTCCAACTCTGCCTTTAGTCATTGCAGTCATTTGGGAAAACAAAATAAGGCTTAATTGCACAATCTTCACAGCTACAAAGATGACAGTTTACCAGAACCTGATATTACTGTGCTACTATAATAAGTGATTAGTCCTTAATTAGTTGAATTTGCTGACAAATACTTAATGGGAACTCACCACGTGTTATTGGCATCTGAAACAATTTTATCCTGTTAGCTAGAAGAAAGTACTACTGTCAAGTGCGTAAGCCTGATTTTCCCACATTAACACTACATCGTAGAAACTGAGTTATTTCCATTCCAAGGTGCAAATTTGCTAGTGTGTGAGGAATGCTGTTTATCACATTTATGTCAAGGTTTTGAGTGTAGTTAGAGAAAGTTGGCGATATTTCTGGACTCACTTTTCTACTTTTCTTCTTACCAGTAATTAATAGCATAGTCCTCTAGTATTTAAGCATGTATCACATTAGGAACAGAATGATTTTTCAAAAATGCCCAACTCACCACTGCTGGCATTGCAATTAGTGGCAATCAGTATTGGGAATGATAATATTCACCACAGAACATTTCTCATTTTTTATTCCATTAGTTTTCTAGCACATGAACAATAGCCAATGTCTTTACTTATTTTCCTTCCCTGCCACGTTCTCTTTTCTATTCCAAAATCTAGATGTAGACACCCTACCCTCAGTGGTCACCTGTGGTATTTTCAATAAGGTCCTCTGACCTGTGTGATCTTTGTCATTGAGCAATGAGATGTCACCAATTCTGCTGTGTATGAATCTTCTGCAAGGAGAGACGCAAGTCTTCTATTTTGGGTGCATGTTTTTACTGGAGTCTCAGTAGTACAAGACTAAGCTGAAGGAAGAAAGCAGTAGTGAATCCTAATGCATAGGCTTATTGAAGTTTTTACGCGCTTTATTTCTAAGGAGAGATTTGAGAAAAAAAGAGGCTGTGATTTTCTAGCAGCAGACTTGCAGAAGAAAAACTTACTAAGTTGGAGAGTCTTGGATTCAAATCACATTGATGCAGTATGGAGCTCATTAGAAGATCTGAGAACAAGACATATTGTAAACATATTTAATTACAGCATGGCGTAATATCACTGTGGAGAATCCTTTTCTATAGAGCTTATTTCTTCTGTCTAGCTTGAATTCTCTGTAGGAATTATTGACACAGAGACTCATTTAGTACAAGCAGTACAATTGCTTTCCAGGGAAGTTCTTTTAACATAAAAGTTCCTTTCACACAGTTCATGAAAGCAGCTTAACCTCTTACTGCTACCAATGTGTGACATTAATAACAAACTTCGTTAGTTCATTCCTGAGCTTTTGCAAATCACTTCAGAAAAATGTGCATCAAAACTTCTGCAGATGGAAGTCTTGCTGAAGTGCAGTGTGTTCTGAGAAGATGTGTCATTTAACAAGATATATTTTTAAAAAGGCAGGTGGTAATCAAACATAGACAATAGAATAGGCATAGTCTGTAAGTAGAAATGGAGTGACCATTCTCAGCAGCATCCCTACTCATCTTTTTATAGCTCACATGTCTGTCTGGGAATTCTACAGCATCCAAAACTTTTGCCAGAAAATATTTCTTATCATGAGGCAGGAGAGTTCTCCCTTCTCATAGCATAGCTTGGAAGAGAGAATTTTGAACACTTACAGTTTTTCTGACTTACAAAATAGCATAGGCTTGGTGAGCTAATTAAGCTGGAGTATGTAAGCAGCCACCCCATGATATTGGCATACCTGCACGAGGATAGCAGAAGTGACACAAGACCTATGGAAGACTTGCTGTCTTCTGGAGTGGCAACTGAAATACCTATGGTAATTTCAAAGTGCATTAGATGCAGTTAAGAAACTGAATTACTTGCCTACAACTAAACATGTGATAAGGGCTCAATCTGGTAACCTGAATGTAGATACCAAGTGCTACTTCAGATGCCTTAAGTTACTTGAGGCACCCACAGAGAGTCACAGATAACAGCATCATTTTTCACATCTGACAGCCCTCTACAGATGACACATGTTCTTCTGGAGCTCAGTGCAGAGGCCAGGTGTGATATTGCATATTAAATGGAACTAGATATGTAAGCAACTAAATTAAGACCAATGGTGTGCAATTTAGCTGGAAGAAAGAATACCCATTTTTTTTTTTAAGTTTATATAAATAAATCACACAAATTTACCATTTGATATGAGATCTAAAGCATGCTGGTGTGGATGGGTGGCTTTTTTTTTACACCTGTGGCTTGGCCTTCTGGTTACAGAATTACCACACAGGTTTCTTTTCTACTCTCAGCATTAGTTCAAAGTTTATGGACATCTTTAGGATGTGGAAAAAAATATATATGGTTTGCTTGTATTACCTTACTTTGTCCTGCTTCAGTACTTACTGACATAGGCTAGAGTAGCGTCCATACCACATCATAGAGAGATAAGCTTAAAAATATTGCTTTGGTGATAATTCATTGCCACTAATATGGATAACTGTGTGTGATGATTGTAGGGCTTACAGGCAGGAGCTAAAGGGAAGTCAAGTGGAGACAAGACAAGAGAGTGATGATTTCAGTACCGGCTGCAGTAAATAAGCCACTTCATAGAAAAGTGATGCCTGGATGTGTTAAAAATATCACAGCCTCATTTTCTTAAGTGACATAGGAACTGAGGAATTTGGATTTGGGCTGTAACGTGCAAGAGCACATGTGCACATTGGATACCTTCTTCTCTTTGTAAGCACTCTCCAGAACTAGAAAAGTGGAATTAGAGAGGTTAGTTTTCTTTAAATGCAGCCTATTTTCGGTGAATGTTCAAGTCTAGTACTCACCCTAAAGGAAACTTCAGGAAGTCTGTCATCAACCCACATCCTAGATATGGTCTTCAGAAGCAAACAAATGATGAGGAAGAGGAATTTTGGGTCAGCAACATAAACCCCTGAATTCATCTGGGTGAAATTAGGGCTCCCAAAGTTTCATTTACAACAAAAGACAAGGACCTGCAGTAGTGAAGATGGCTTCCTGGTTCCACTGTGATACATTCGCAGTATTTGGACTAGAACCAGAATCTTAAGTAAAGTTCTAAACAACAGAAGCTGTAAGAGCTTCTTAGGAAGAGATGGGGGATGGCTGTACATACCCAAACCTTCTTTAGCTCCTGCTAAGTGCTACTGTGATGCCATTGTCAGATTAGGACAGGGTAAGATGGAAAGGGCAAAGTTACACAAGCAGACTTAAATACGAGGTTGGACACAAAAACCCCTGAGACTAATCCTACAGCTTGGGAACAAGAGTGGGAGGGGAGAGGCAAAATGATGGTTGTAGAACATCATCTAACCTGTCACAGAGAGACAAGGCTCAACTCGATCGCTTCACTCAGTATAAGTGGATGTATGTTCAAATATGGATGTTTTCTAATGCTGGGTCGAAGAATGTCAGTATGAAAGAGTGAACAGTGAGTTAACATCAATTTTCTTGTGAAACTGAAGAAATCCACACTGCAAACTTTTCAGTTGTTGACTGAGACTTATGGTGAAGAGATCCCAAAGATCAAGTTGGTGCTCAAAGGAACCCATTTTTTTTGTCAGTAAAAGATGTGAATGCAAAAACAATCAACAGCCTTTCAGAAAATGTTCCATGGAATTGGCTTGAAAGTTGGCAGCATCATATGCAGCTGTGTGTCAACTCAGAAGGGAATTATTTTGAGGGTGATCATAGTTGATTTTCTTCATTTGTTAAATAAAAAGAGTTACAGGCATAGTCTTGAGTTGTTTTATGTTTGACTTCGTACATCTTGATACACAAGCTGTCTGTTTTTTGTTGCTCTTTCCAAGTTTTGGAAGAAGTATCACACCTGAGCAGCCAGGTACTCAGCACAGCTGCTCCCGGGGTGGGGGAAGAGAGAAAAATAAAAACCTGCTTGCAAACAGGAATGAGAAAATCAAAATTGGAAATTTCTATATGTGCTCTTAATTTGCTTATTTATCCATAGTGGTGATAATTACATCAACAAAGTGTTTTTCTCTCTGGTTTTGTTTTCATTCTGTGTTCAATTCTCATACTTTTGCTAGACAGCTATTCTCACTTTCTACCATTAGATATCACTGGATGGAACATACTCATTGTTCCTTCCGAGTGGTTGTTCAAATGCATCAGAATTCTTTCTCTCAGATTTTTCAGATGAATACTGATTCTAATCAAGTTGCTTAAATTCATTCTATATTAGTTCAGACTTTGTCTTTATGAACGCAGTACATTTGTAAAAAAAAAGTTTCAAATATGTTATTCAGAAATTTCACCAAACTATTTCTACGAACAGTTAATGTGCTCAGAAATTAAACACAATATTTCCAAAACAAAGTACAAATGGTACAAATGACATTACAGAAACTCTTTAATTGATTAATACAGAATACTGAAGCTATTGTCTAACCACAGAGTAGCAGACTCTTTTGTGATGTGCATTTACAAAGCAACAAGAGTTAGCGTCACTGTGTTGGTATGTTGTTTGACTGTGGCATAGCTCTTTTTCCTAATTAATTAAAAGTATTGAAGGACAATATATTGCTTCAGCCAGGAATTTCCCAACGGATTTATTTTCTGTGAAAATTTACTTGCAGATTAGAGAAAACAATTCTCTTGAAAATGGGCGTAGGACCACGTGTGTATAACCAGATTTTGGCTACCAATTTGAAAAAAATCTGCTGTGTGACACAGCACCATATTATATCGATATAGTCTAAATGACAAAGAAGGCGTTGTATCATCTAGCAAGCTGTAAATATAGTGACAACTTTATTATTGTCTCCTTTTTTAGGCAATAAAGTCAAACAGAAATAAATGAAATACACAATTTTTAACATTATCAGGTGATGTGAAGGTCTGAAAATTCAACTACAGAACTGATTACTTTAAAAAGTTTTCTAACAATTTAGAGGTGCCAGATATATATAAAATAAATTAATGTTTAACTGTTGACCCTTTGAAATCAGCCAGTCTTCTCTTTGCTGCAATGTAGCGTTGCCAGCAGGCTGAGGGATGTGATCAGCACTGGTGATGCCAAACCTGGAGTACTGCGTCTGGTTTGGGGCTCCAGAGCACAAAAGAGACATGAACATACTGGAGAGAGTCCAGCAAAGGGCCATAAAGAAGAAGGGACCAGAGTATCTCTCACATGAGAGGCCGAGAGAGCTGTGACTGTTAAACCTGGAGCAGAGAAGGCTCAGGGGGATCTCATCAATGTTTATAAATATCTGAATGGAAGATGTTAACAAGGACAGAACCAGGCACTTTTCTGTGGTGCCCAGCGGCACAAATGGAACACAGGAGGTTCCCTCTGAACAGCAAGAAGCACTTCTTTTACTGTGATGCACAGCTTGTGCAGGGAGATTGTGGAGTCTCCATCCTTGGAGATGTTAAAAAGCTGTTTGGACATAGTCTTGGGCAACCGGCTCTAGGTGTTCCTGCTTGAGCAGAGGGGCTGGATCAGATGACTTCTGGAGGCCTCTTCCAAACTCAGCTGTGCTGTAATTCTATGTGGGTGCAGCACCACCAGGGTAATTTTTTTCTTTGAATCTTCCAGGCAACAACTCTACTGTATTCTTTCATCTGGTGAAACACAGTGGAAATGATAGCAAAATGATCCCTCAGAGGTAATGCTTATCAACTAAATGCAAAGCAGAACAAATTCAAATATTAATATTCAATTTAATTTTAATGAACGAAGATGCATGATGTTTTTGCTGTAAGTTGCCTCGGTCAGCATCTTGAATCCCCTTAAGGTTGAGAAGAGGACTGACTTCAGGATCTAGGAAAGCAGTCTCATCAGTGTATTTATAAGATAAGACAGGTGGTGCTACTTTGTCCTTTCAGACTTATGTCTTGCATATGAAAGTGCCTCCATGGTACTATCACTAATTTGGGCAGCTCTTGGACGCTCCCTATTGTCTGGCAGAACCCTTCCTTGCTCATCAAGGTGTCTGTTGTAAACCCTGTTTTTGGAGCCTCAAGCTCCTTTATTTGCAGCATGTAGTTGCCCACTTTAGCACTGAACCCTAGGACAGGACACCTGATTTTATCTGCCTTAGTCCTTCAGAATTCAGGAATAAATACTGAAGGAACTGTAAATATGCAATACATCTATATGATATATATGTATGTACGTACATGTAAAGGATAAACTTTAATTATGATCTATATAAATTGCATAATTGTTATACTGGAAATATTTTATACTAATTAGCATGCCTTTAGATTTACTGCATCTATAATTAATACACATTTTTGAAATTTGACCTTTAGATTATCACCTTCTAAAGGCAGTATATCTAAGACAAAGATTTTGTTACTATAGATCATATATTTTACACTGAAAAAACAAATAAAAAAAATTCTTATGGACATATTTTTATTAAACATGAAATATAACACACCCATCAATATTTCCAGACATTCTTAGAACAAATTTTGTATTTTCCCCTATAAATTAAAAAGTTGACTCTTTAAACTGTGTTAATACATAGGCTACAGAACACTTCTTAAAAAATGAAGACTATAGCCTCAAATCTGCGCAAATTACAATACCTTTTAGTCTTTTATTTTGATGTGTCAAAATTCAATTAACCATATGACTTCTGAAAGAAGAAAGATGAAACAAGAAAAGACAAATCTTCATAAAGGAGTAAGGCCACTGTGGCTAACTCTGTGTTACCAGAGTCAATACAGTAGTCACTTTAAATTTCCTAATTCTCTTGAGGTTTGAAGTTGGTTCCACTAAGGCAAACATGTTTTTGGATGTCCAGAATGACCACATGCTTTAGCTACAAGACCAGTTCTTTTGAATGGACTCTTCAGTCACCTTTCAGAGCCACCTGACTCATAGCATCAGACACCTCTGTTGTGGCTTGTGCTGCAGTACTAGCTGGTACAATGTTCAGGTAAATATCGTACTGTTGGTCCATGCCCAGGTAACTGTCACTCATGACATACAATGTATAGATACACCTAAAAAGTAAAAAGCAGAATCATTAGTTTAGAAATCAGGTCTTGACTACTTGCAAAAGATAATCCTTAAGATAACTTAATTTGTAAGTTTGTCATACTTTCCAGGAGTTTCTGGAGTATAGAAAGCAACAGAAACAGTATTTCGATTTCTGACATATCCAGTTCTTTTCAGGGCGATGAGTTCTTTTTTATCAACTTCTCCCAATATCAAAAACCATCCTTCATCTTTAACTTTGGGGAATCGAGGAGCCATTGCTTTACTGTCTTGCTTTCCCTGTAAAAGAAAAGAAACAGCTTAGTAAAAAACCTAGAAATCACCTTTCTAAAATGCCATTCTTCCTTGAGTGAAAAACACCTCAAAACCACATTGTTGTGTATAATTTAGCCAGATAAAATATTTTTGTTATTTCCTTCCAGATGCAGGTTTTTTAAAAATAAAATCAGAGTCTACAGAGAAAAGCCCAGAATATGAGATACTATTTCACTTATTTTATAAGCTATTAAATCTTGAATGGAAACACTATTCCCTTTTCGTAATTTCATGTAATATATTCCAAATGCTATTCTCTGCAGAAGGGTTAATTGTAAACCTAGTGTCTTTAAGTAAAGCTAAACAATATTGTTCAAGATTAATATAAAGACAAAACCAGCACTTGAAGTCTTTATTTGAGGTTGCTATAGCAAAAGGAAAGATTATTTCAGTGATTCTTTAAGACAGTGACTTTACTGCCGAAAGCTGAAGATATAATGATGCACACTCAATCAGCATTCATTTCACGTTCTGTAGATGGAAAGGTTTTACTGTAGATTTATACAGAAGAAAAAGCACCACCATAGCAATGAAGCTTCAGAAACAGTTTGATCCAGCTCTTTCTTACAAAAGAGGGATCAAATTCTCGGAGAGGTTTATAAAACAATGATCACTGCATGAAATGCTCCTGCTTTCTTCTTTTCTGTGGTTTCTGGTTAGGAAAAGTCTCTGTCAGTAACTGGCACAGCACACAGAGTGACTTATGGAAAAGCTTACACTCTTTTTCCTTCCTACAAATGACAGTCTTCCCTTGAAGCTATGGTGAACCTGCTCTAGTCAAGACAAGAAGTCTTTTGAGAAAGAAGAACACTTTCCAAATATAATTCTTTAACTAATGAAAGTTAACTTCAGGGTTTACAACAGAACATGTGCGTCTTATTGTTATCAAAATGAGGTTGTCTTAAAAGTCTCAGAACCAACATCTAAAACTGTTCTCTGCATATATCTTGAACTCTTCTTTCTATCTTAACAAAAATGCCAGTAGTTACCATTCTTAGTTGTTTGAAATGTTAGAGAAATTAATTGGCAAAATTATAATCATGGTGGTCCATACGACCCTCATGGTATGCAAGTGATAAAAAAGGCCCACAAAAGTGACAGCTACAGTGTCAGCAATGCCTGATTTGAATGCAGGAGGCATGCTCTTCATTCTCCCAAGAGCTGACAACAGGTACAACAAGATACTGCTGCTGTGGGGAGAGCAGCTGGAAACCTGTGCAGCTGCTCTGTTTTGACAAATAAGGATGGGCCCAGTGAGGTGACCAGTCCAAGAGGAAATAGGATGTGCTTTAACTGGGCAAAGGAGTGGGACTGAAATTTAGGTGTGGATTAGAATTGTATGTAGAGTTTGTTCTAGGAGCTGCTCGAAGAAAAGCTTTTCATGTAAAATATGAGGAAAATATCCTTGACAAAAGCCTGAGGATGTGTTGAGTAGAACCATACTTACAGGTATAGGTCTGCTCTGCTGTGTGGAGCTCCGTGGGAATACAGTGGGGAAGCTTATAAACTAGACTGGGGAGCAGGATGTGCAAGAGTATGAGTTGTAGGAGTTTGGGGCTGGCAAGTACTTGACTGAGTACTGCCTGTGAAATTATAAACTCTAGAGTCACTGCTTATAGTACCCAAGCAAATGAACATTTTGAGTTTCAGGTTTGTAAAAATAATGAGAAATTTTTTTAATTGTCTTGAATTGGTCTAAGGTAATACCTTAAGAGTCTAGTTAGTATCCTATTGCAACCTGAAAAATTATTTGCTTCATTAGTAACACAATGGGCCTTGAAAGTTTTTATAATTTACATAATATCTAAACAATAAAGATTTATGTTATGCTGTATGAAGCATTATTGATAATGTAAATGAATTATTGGAAAACTGTGCATGCAGAAAGTAAATGATAAATTAATCTACCTGATACCCCATCTGGGTTCTCTGCAGATTTATTTGGAGCACATACTCTTGGTCAGCATGCAATTTGATCCATCTTTTGTCATCTCGCGTGTCAGTTGTCAAAGTAGGAACAGGCACTTCGTTCTGTGGCTGAGCTGGGTCATCCCAACAGCCCTTAATGCTCAGGCTGATGTTTAGAATTGGCAAACGGCACAAGAAATTCCAAGCCTGTTGAAAAAATAGATTCCTGTGGATTACAATCTATACAATTCAGACCATTGTCACTGTAACAATAACAATTAAATGTGCAGTCTACATATATATTCTATATGAAGAATGTTACATACTAGAATATCATATATAATCATACGACTCATAATCATAAACACAAAATATTTCTCATTAACCTCTTACTCTGCTACTGCAAATAACACAAATGTGAAACTCCTGAAGCACGTTATACATGTCCCACTAAGATTACTGATGTCTGAACACAGGAAAATTCCTTTCCACTCCCGATTAAAGTATTTTTTCCTATAAGCCACTTAAAAACTAGTATAATTAAGTTTTAAATTAAACTTTCTTACCATAATCCATAAAGAACAAGACACTGCAGTGCTAATTAGCAATGGGCAAACCTCACAGAGTTCAGAGGATCAGTTAAGATATTAACCAAAAGTTCACCTCAATATCCAAAGTTATCCCTAGGGTTTTTTTTTAAAGTTTTCTTGCACTGATCTTCACGAACTCTCCTTCTTGCAGTCCTCCTGAGGAATCTTAAGTCTCTGTGGTTTCTCAACTGCAAAAGGCCCTCAATTTTCTCTCATCCCTGTACAGAGAACTGCTGTGAAAGGCATACAATTGGTGTAGCTGAACATGACACTCTCTTCAGCCTTAAATATGCATCCTGAAAATGCAGCCCTATTTGTCTCTCATATTGTTTTTTATCAGGCGACTAAAAGCAGCTCTGAGAATCTCTGACATAAATGGAGGGGAGTAATGCAGGCTTTCATTTATTAAAATCAGCATGTTCGCTTAATGAAATGTGTTAGGAAGAAGAGATGGAAAAATTGGCTGCAGAATGGCAGCAGTAGTTTGTGGCCTCACTATGGCTGAAAAAAGATAGATGAGGCTGGCATGGGAAGAAAAAAAACCTAAAACCAAAGAACCACTCTCTGCCCTGCCCTCCTTCCCCTCCACCCTCAAAACAGAATAGGAATCAGCACTTCAAACATGTTTTCAAAAAACATATGAAAAGTTAAGAAGGTGGGAGGGACAAGAAGGAAAGGGCAATATTGATCTCAGAAAAGAGACAGCAGCTGTCAAAATGGGAAGTGGGAATGAAGGCAGTAGGCATAGTTGCATAGGTAATACTGGCATGGAAGAGAAATGTTTTTCTGGAAAAAGACTAAAGTATAGTTTAATTTTCATACATTGGTTTGACCATCTTGTGTTTCAACAAAATCTATTTACATTTATATTGTGCTTGATGTGTCTCTGATTTCTTTTTCCATGCTGGAAGATCTAGAGCCCTAATAAAAGCTCAGTTTGCTTTTTGGAGACATCATTGCCATGACTCATACTGACTATAAATGGTAATGGTTTAATTTAATACACAATTAGAGATGCAGCAGCCAGGGTAAGTAGACCTAAGACTGTGCTGCTTTAGGAAGTGGTGGCTCCATCCCTCTCTCCAGCACCCTCCCCTGCAGCTAGCTGTCCCCCTCTCCATCCCTGGTACGCTGGCATTACCATGCTGTGATTGTGCAGCTAAATGGATCAGCTTACTAATCATTTTGGTAACAGCATGAACTTTGATCAGCTTAAATCTGATTGTGGACGCATATTCACTAATCCCATGAGTAGTCTGAATAAGCATGAACCTTCAGTGCCACTGAAAGAAGTGGTCCGGCCTCCTCCCCTGCTGGCACAAATATTCACATAGCCACTTGGCTACAGGCCATTCTGACTGTCAGCAAGACGGCTGATGTGATCCCTCCTCCCCTCATCCCTAGATGCTCATTCCCACCTCCTCGCCTGAAACAGCCGCAGCGTTTGTGCAGCTGTGCAGTGAGCTGGGTCAGGAGAGGTGAAAATGGCACGGGGAGGGCAGGACTGCCCATTTTGGCTGCGGCACAGACTTATCTTGGATTAAAATGGCTGCATTACCACAGCCTGGCTGAACTAAATGAGAAAACTGATTTAGGCTAAAACTAATCTCTCTCTCTCTTCTCCTTCTTCTGTGTGCTGTACGAACAGCTGTGTCCGTTCAATGGAGAAGGTGGGGAGGGCCAGCTGTGAGTGCTCAGGAACTGCAGCGTAAAAACTGGGGAAACCAATGTATTGCAGCGATGTTCTTAATAGTTTCTCAGCTAAGAAAAGACAGGAAAATTATAACTAAAAATAAACAGCTACGATGTTAAGGAAAATACATCCCTCTTAGTCCTAACTCTGAAAGGGGAAAGGGGAAAAAAAGGCCACACCTTGATGAAGGTAAACATTTTCATACTATCTTAGAGGACAAGACCTGTTACAATTATGTTATAACAAAGTTTAATTTCAGCAGAGATCATAATTTATCAACTCCTTCAGTGGTGATACCCTACTGAAGACTAATTTGGTTTGGTTTACACCATACAACCCAACATTTTCTATCTGTCAAAGGCTGCTGTGTCCTCATGTAGCTTTTACAGTGCAAACAAACCAAAGTAAGTACACTTCTAATTAGATAAGAAAGTAGTCGTAATAAGTCACTCTCCAGGTCTTGTGTATTTGAAAATTAAAGGTAAAGTTAGTACTGCTTGATCATTGATAGATGGTATGGACAGCAGGCTGCCTTTTCATCATCCATGCAATGTGGAGAAGATGAACTGAGGAAAAACGTCAAGCAGTAGCAGCTGAAAATGAAAAAGAAGATTATAGGAGCACAGATACTTCCAGAGTAAAAGCAGCTAATACAGCAGGGATAATATTTTTTTCAATCTTGAGATTTCTTTCTTCTCTTTCAATAATACAAATATCAGCTCAGTGTTTTAAAAGCTGCCTCATGCCTAAGTGACTTAGAAATGGAAAGAGATTTGTTAAAGAAATATGATTCAGAATGAATCACTGAAACAAACAAGAAGCTTAGGGCAAAGATCAGAGTTACAGTCCAAATAGGTTTTGAATTTAGGCTGTCAGATTTTAAAGCCCCGCTGACTTTCAATTAGGTTTAGGATTATAACTAACTTTTGGAAAATTAAACTCAAGCTCCCACCACTTAAATATTTCTTGGCAATTTTACTGTGGGTTTTTTTTCTGCATAGGATGACACAAGCACGTATTATTTCCTTGTAGAATCATAGAATCATCTGGTTGGAAAAGACCTCTGAGACCATCAAGTCCAACCGTACCTGCCCCTGACTAAACCATATCCCTAAGAAACTCATCTACTGGTCTTTTAAACACCTGCAGTGATGGTGACTCAACTGCCTCCTTGGGCAGCCTGTTCCAATGCCTGAGTAAGGCAAATAAATAGAAATGTTGATAAATATATCAATATGCCAAATGTGTGCACGTACATATATACTATATACATATTTACCTACGAAACCCATAGATCCAAATTATAATCAAATGAAAAATTCTTTGTGAACCTTTGACAACATCATTAGTATTTTTGCCAATAATCTGTCTCCCCAGGACTTAGCCTAATATTCCAAATCCACAAGCAGCTTCAAGAGTTGCTATTTAAAAATTAATTACCAATCTGCTTAAAAGACATTTTCTTCTTTCCAAATGTGAAATTTCTTCTTATTCTTGTGCTTCAAATTTACATAAAGCTCAAGCTGTTTTTAACAGTTTCATGCTAGTAACAGGTTTAAGATATAGGTTCACTATATGGTGAGAAAATTAAAGGTTTGTTAGGAACAGAATGTTTTTGGCAATTTAGTGATGTACTTGCCACTTTATTTGACTTTGTTCAGTCCTGGTGGCAGAATTCTATGCTTAAACTCAGTAATCTTAAATTCTTTCTTTATAGAAAATATATCATAAAGATACATTCTTTAAGAATTTTTCTTTTGATTGGCCCCTGTGTAATTGTGCATTGAAAGACTTTACATATGAAGGCACTCAACAGCCAGTCTCAATATGAATTTTAGTTCTGTGCAAGGTTTTTTTCTCCTGAAAAAATGCCATAAAGAATATAAAACGTTGGTATAAAAGTTTCACATTTGCAATCACCTTCATAACACAGTCATGGCTCTGTTATACCAAATATGGGCATTCCCAACTCATGAAAATGAAACTTTCTCCTTATATGATGCTAAGCCATTATGTTTTTCCCTCTTATATGCATCTGTATTTACAAACATATATATAGAGGCACAGAGTCATTCACGGTGTGAATGTACACACCACATAACACACAAGCTATTTTTGAAGAAACTGGTAAGACATTTCAATACGAGCCAAACATATTTATCTGAGGATTAATCTTCATCTATTGAATCAGACGAGAACACTGCCATGCATACAATTATTTAATTAGCAGCCAAATCCTCTGCCAGTCAGCAGCCGTTCCAGGCATACTGATGGGGCAGTAGATGCAAATCTCACAGTAGTACTGCTTTTTCTCATTACTACTGCAATTAGCACTTAAATTGATGCTTTAAACATACTAATTTCTGGAATAATTCAGGATTTGTATGTTACCTGGGATCGCCTCACTGCAGAGACGACACCAGATTGCTACGCAAATTGAAGCACTTTTGAGCCAAATAACCATCATCATATCAGACAGAGCCAATTTGCATTTGCTTTTAAAGATAACAGAAAGGCAATTTATGCAAATAAATTTAGTAAGTTTACTTCTGAGTTCCCCCTGAACTAATTATAACAATGTTCTAATTTTTTATCACATCTAAAAGTTGGACTGAAATCAATGTGTACTATGTTAGAAATCTGTTGTTAAAGGAAGCTTTGTTTTGATGTAATACATTTTCTTAATTCAAAATTTAGTTTAATTTAGTTACAAATGCAGATGACTGTTATAGACATTGAAGTATTCCTTTTCTTGTCTGCAGTAAAAGGTTTAACTGAAGCTGAACAGTCAAAGACAGGACATATTGCTGTCCTTTTAAATATTCAAATAAAAAACATTTGAGGTATAGCTTTTGAAGTTTTCATCTTTCATACATTTATTTGAAATCAACAGGCTTAGCATGTGATGGAATATAGCTGTCCTTTGCTGGGAATGGCTTGCAAATCAAACTGAAAATAAGACTCTAGAAGCCTCAATATTTTGGAATAGGTTTTTTTTCTTCCCCCTGTGAAGTGTGAAATTTTCAGCTCCTTTTTCTCTTTTAAATGGAAAATGAGTGCTGGATCTTTTACTAAGGGTATTCTCAGAAAAAATGGTGTTTGACAGACCACTTCAGAAAGCATCTACGATGGCATTTGCAATGCATGTATTCCTAGTGCATAGCTGGCTATGAAAAGATGGATAACATTCAGTAGATTGAATGACCTCGAGAAGCATCTTTAAAGCAGAGAGATGTGGTAATATCATCCAGAAACCAGACCCTGTTACTAGTTAGCAGGGAATAAGTGAAAATAATATTAAGAAAACAGGCAGAGAAGAACCTTTGTAAGCTAGCAGTACCTTGAAATTAGAGCAATGAATGTGTTGCACTTTATACATAACATGACATGATATTTGCTTAAGGGAAGTGAAGAGAGTATTTCTTTTCCCAGCTACCCTTCCTTTCCAGTCACATTGATAATGACCATGGGTAGAAAGTACTACCTGTGAAATGTGAGAAGTTTGCAATTCGCTGTCCACAATGGAAGCAAAAACATTTTCTTTCCCTTCACAGGCAGCCATTAGCTCAGGAAGACACTCGATAGGTCCTTGGTAACCTCCATGCCCACTCTTCCTTTTGCCTTGGCTCCACTTCCTGATACAGACAGCAAAACATAAAGCCAGGGAGGAAAAGCAAACATTCATTTTCAGTTGTTTTGGTGGTAAAACTTCATACTGGTTTCTATGATTAAATGTTGGTCATTTATTTTTGGATCGCATTACTTACTGACTCATATAGGCATCCACAGAGCTTAGCATCATCTATGATATTAAGATGAATACTAATGCATTTTTATAAAGGATTAAAATAGATAATTAATATACAGAGTTAGATTTGTTAGAACTTGGAATCCTTCCAGTGATCTCTTCTTAATTTGTTCGCAAAATAATCTGTGGTGTTAATTAATCAATGAATATTGAAAACAGAAACAGTAACTCCATTTGGGAAAGAATCACTGTGAAAGAATGAGTTATGCTTCTGGTGCGTGAATGAACTTTCTTGGACACAGCAATGGCCTTCGAACACTCTCAGCAGTCAGAAGTGGAATGAAATTGTAAATCTGCAGAAGCTTAGAAGAATCACTTACCGAAAAAGGTAAAGGTGTTGTAGCTCTATACTGGGCAAAGTAAGCAGGGAAGAGTCATGTATCCATCTACCCTGAACCACCATCTGCACCAGATGGGTTATATTGAGAGCAGTCACCAGCCAGCCATGATGTGCTACAACATCCAGCATCGCCTGATCAAAGGAGACATATATATAGATAAAGAGATATTACAAGACTAATTCAGTAGTAAGTCAGCCATGTATCTAAAAGTGCTTTGCCGTGTAGGAAATCTGGTGTTTGTTTAAAATACTGGAAAAAGTGTCTCAACACTTCTTTAAATATGATCTTCTTGGTATTAGGAGAGCATTAGATTGATTTGAAGACTAGGCTTAAGATGTTTCCATAGGTTTTTCTTTTAAAGATAAATGATAGTGTTCAATACTTCCTTAGACAGCAGAGACTAGCATCATTTTAGCTTATTTTTGAGCCGCTAGTGTAATGAGGAGAAGGTGTCTATGTGAGTCTTTACATTTAATCAAATGTTTTACAGACAAACAAAAGGCAGCATTTACTTAAGGCAAACTAAACAGTGAAATCTTCTTTAAACAAAGGAGTTGTTTACACACGCAGAGCTATTTCAATTAAATTACACAGATTCTGGAGAAATACTGAGTTTAAAGACACAAGTTAGTTTCAGTCCTGGCTGGTCAGACAGTTTATTTTAGCAGTTTACAATGCAATTTCAACAGGTTTTATGCCAGATCGAGGTGATAAGATCAGTGACACGTAGAAAAATATTTAAGTGCTACCCTGTATTACACAAATGTTGTCTCATTTCTTACGATTTGTGGATAAAGTGCCTTTCAGCTAATAAAGATCTAGATTTAACATTTAACTCATCGTTTTTGAAGGAAGAGCTATAGTACTCTGAAACACATCCCAATAACAATTCTAGTGACCTATAAATAGTACCTCAGCACAACATTAATGATTTCTTTTTCTTTTACTTGGCTTGCCAAGATGATTTCCAAGTATGATTATTTTTACCCAATAGAAAATGAAATTATGTTAGAAATCACATTTGAAAAGAGCAGCTTCATGGCCTGTAGATTTATGTGTTGGTTCCCATGATTACTTAGTCTGATAAAGAGGAAATTCTTCTCAGCATGTATCAGAGTAAAGTCTGTCTTTTAAACTTACAGGTTGCTCTTTACCTACTTCAACATTTTCAGATATATTGAAACCTATACATACGGTACAGCCTGTGTCTCTGAGTGTGTTGCTCAGACTGTATGCTGTCCCCTACTCTCCATCACCTAATCCTTGTTCTTTTCTTTCTGCTATTCTGACATAGCCTGAAACATGATGTTCCTCAATGACAAGACTGCTGTATATACATGAAGAATAATGTGTTCATAGATACCCTATCTTTTCCATAAGCAGCAAGAGGAATACAGCAAGCTGTATTTTTTAGTCATCATGAAGCAGTGGTATTTTCATGAAATGCTTCTGAGGACACATGCATAACACGGTTTTCATTTTTTTAAATGTATTCCCCTACCCCCACCCCTTTTAACAGAGGTTTGAAAAGGGGAAAGGAAGAGAGAAGATGTAAGAGAAAGATAAATCTAAAACAAGCTATACACTGAAATTAACTGGAGGATCCTTTCACATAGAAAATCTCCTAGAAATTGATAGAGGCCTACAGATAGATACCCCGTAGGGAGTAAGGAAAGCCTGTGTGTGTGAGACTCTGTGTTCCACATTGTTATAATGAATCCACATGGCAAATCCTCTTTTCCTCCTTATTTTCTGCTTCTTCACCCATAGAATTTATTCACAGCATCTCTATCTGGATGGGAAATCCAAGACAGTGACATTGTGAAAAAAGTCAGAACAATGGTAAAGTTGGCTTGTTTCATCTGCTGCCTTGGAAACCCATACACTTTTCATTTTCTGCTAAGTGTAAAACACACAGATGCTTGATGTTAAACGGTTATTGAAATTCCTACAAATACTCAAGGTAACAAATCGAGTCATTCCCTTGTCTCCAAATTAGCTATATAAAATGTAGCAACTAAATAAAGAAAATAATATAAAATAAAAAATTATAAGTATTCAATATTTCTATGTTACCTGCTGAATAACATTTAGCCTCTCTACGTTCTCCAGTTGCTGCCTGTTGGGTTTGTTATTTTTTGCTTTTAACTACAATATTTTTTGGTAAACCAACAGCCCTAAGCCCACCAGTTTTTAACTAAAGTAGAAAAGATGGGGTAAATAGATAGAGTCAAGGGAAATATTGCTTGTTATAATAAGAAATACGTTTACCATCATCTTATTTAGGCCTCTTTCTGAACTCAGGAGAATAAAATCAGAGGCCTATACTGAGATGGGTTTTAAGAAAGAATCAAGTGTTAACTTTCAAGCTTTCCAAGTGTCATACTCTGACAACTACAAAGTAATAATTGCAATTAGAGACACAACTTTTAACACTTTGTCTGTCATTATCAAAAATAGCATGACTTGTATCAACACAGAAAGCAACAAGCTACAAACCATAGCAGGGGTAGGACAAAATCCTGATGCTCAATAACTGATTGATATACCTGTCAGGTATGGCAAAACTTTTCATTTTAATGATATTCAGAATTGAATTTCAAAATGTTTGGATCAAAATCTTGCTACTTCTTTCCAGGAATTCATTAATACAAAATCCTCAGCATCTACTATCAGGCTTCCATCATCTTATTTTCAGGAGCAGTGGTTGGTTATCCTTAAGTACTGAATTACTTAAACTGATCAAATTGTACCTTTCTGGTCTAACATGAAAATGAGATTTTACAGTCTCTCTTTTTAGCCAAAATTACTACGCATGTTTAGAATTTGAATTACGGTTTATAACTCCCTACCTTGAGGGGAATCAAAGATGGAGGCAGGATGTGGGACAGGTAATTGTGTGGCACACTCACTGACAGCAAAACATTGATAATAAAACACGCTGGCAGCAAAACATTGCTTTTCTATTGTGTTTTTAAGTACTCTGAATATGTGCCCACAATAACAGATAAATTGTTCCATAATGAAGATATCCACCCCACTCGCCCCTAACCTGTTTAGGAGATTTGTCTGGCAACTGAAGTATCTTTTATTTTAGAAGATTTTTGCAAAGTTTTAACACTGCTTTTGGTATTACTTTCACATCCCTCGTTTGAAAGCCAGATATTCTGGATCACTCTTGTATGACTGGGTAGGTGGCAGGGGAACAGAGACTGGACAACTAGCAGAATTTCTGATCTAAAAAATATAGCTTTTTCCAAATTACTGAAGTGTTAAAATTGAACAGCTTGCATCTTATTAACAGAGACTACATACATACTGCCTGGAATAATTTCTTCTGTTTGAAGTCACCTGTCATATAACTCTGAATATACTAAGCATTTCTACTTAAATACTGTAAATATAAACGTAATTGTAAACATTGTAAATATAAATGTCAGTATTTGCTGGCTAAATTATATTTAAGGAAAGTGGAAGTGAAGCTAAATGAACAATGATAACTGTTCTGCATACAGAGGCTTGCTAAGGAGACTAAGGTAATGTAAGAAGTGCCATTGTGGCTTGAGAATTACATCTGTGATTACTCAGCTAAAAATCGACTGCCTATAGTGACGTCATTGGTGGTAATGATCCCGTGATGGGGACTGAAACTTCAGGACTACTCACAGTGAGCTGCATGGCTGTAATTTCTCCACTCTTAAAAGACACATTTTATCTTTGGTATCAGCGCTTCACAGATTGTGACACTTCCTTGAGTGCCTTCATTTGGGAAACTGAAGGTTGTTACACTAATGTATACAGTCCTCTATGCAGAACAACATTTGCCTTAGATTTGTAAGTTTAAGTAAAGTAAATCCAACACATTTTCGGCCAAACAAATACAAGTCTTATTCTGTAGTGACACTCTGAGGAAGGAAACAATAATTTAAAAGAAATAAACTGTGTAGGACTAAAATACTTTAAACTATTATTGCACAGCTACACCAAAAATCAGAGTTAAGGCTGGCTGGGTTCTGTACCTATTCTCATGCCTGAATATATTGTGTGTAGTATTCCAATTTCAAATAATCAAAATATTCTCACTCCTGTCTTTGCTGTATGCAGCAAAGGACTAGACTTCTAGGACTAGACTTCAGTTATAAAGACGAGTTTAAATCCACAGATCCATTAAATTAATTAGAATTGTGCCTAATTACAGGTGTTTAGGACTACAGAGTTTATATGACAAATATTTATAGATAATAATAAGCAAAAGAGTATGTATTTTATCCATTTTCCAGAAAACTATGAATTAATAATCTTTTTTACACATGCTTCAAACATACAAACCTTCCAAGATGTAGCATTATATAACGAACCACATGTGACTTAAGATCATGCTAATACAAGTAAATTATTTTTCCAGATGTTAGAGCATGCCATGAACTTTCATGTTTTTACATAAATCATGATTACGATGTTTCTTTTACATACCCCAGAAATGACAACCGACTTGAAAAGTTGGAATTTATTTGGAGAAGTCTTACAGAGGGTTTTAAGGTCACTACCTTTTCTATGTTACATATTGATAAAACAGGTATCTACAGAACCTTTGCACTTCAGAGTTCTAGCCCAAGATTAATTTTTAGAAATGTATTAATTTGGGGAGGGCAAGGAGTTCTTTCAGATCAATTAAATCAGACTCATATTGCTGTATAGTTTCAGCCAACAGACCACCTCACCTTTGTTCTTTATCAGAGACAGTGAATGAGATGTAATCAATCCTATTCAGGCACTCCTTTTACACTGCCCTCTGCATCTCCCTTCACTTTTTTTACAAGCATATTCAGCTCCTTCTTACATATGCTCTGCTACCCACTACAAGAGACTAATTCTTAATTCTGCCATCATGCTAAAGATCTCATTTACTTATGCAAATTACGACCTTCCTAGCTACTTTGTAAGATCCCTATCCCCCTCCCTGTACTCATCCTTTAGCCTCCGTAGTAACATTATTAGTATGATCAGAACCAGGGAAAGGACAAATCACTTGCTGTCTGCATTTGTGGAGTGCAGTCCTTGGGTTCTTACGGACTTTTTTTCTTTGGATAATATTACAGAAATAAAAGCAGTTGTAGAATATGATACCAGCAATATAAACTTAGTAGGGCATAAACCAACATGTTCAGAACTTGCTGATCTCCAATATCAAATTAATTTCCAAATTATTAATTAATACATTCATACGCTTGACTATGCTAATGAATTGTAAATACAATAAAATGCATTTGAGAAAAATATCTTGGCAGGAAATCCCAGTTTACTAAACACAAACAATATCCTAAAGATGACATTTGTTCCAAATCTTACATAAAACTACCAAACTCGTGAAAATATACAGCATCTTTCTCCCTCTCTGCTGTCCTTAGAGTTTGAAGTCAGTTTAAAAGTAGTTATGTAATATTTTGTCAATAATTAAAAATTTTTGAGCACACTGACAAGAATCCTTTCCAACAGCAACAGTTATTCCCAATAACTTTCTCCTGAACTTTTAGCCCCATAAGGTTAGCATTCAGGAAGCTCAGCTGCTGTCTAACAAACTTAATTAATCAAAAAGTCATTTCCGAGCTGTAACTATGAGTAAAAGTGCTTCAAGTGTGCTAGCAAGCCTACAAGTTAATCAAAATGCTAATGCAGTACAAATTAAAGTTGTGATTAACATTTCACAGTAGCTGCTTAAGTGAATTGATCACACAAATGGGTTAAGCATTACTCATTTCCTCCAGTTCCAACTGGGAAAAGGTTTGTCGGGGTGGGGGACGGATTATATATGAGCAGCACCAAATGATCATTAAACTGTCACCAAGATGCTTCCATACACCATTTCACCAATTATCCATAGCAAGAAAAAAGCCCAACACCACTGCCACAAAGGTAACCATTCTTTCTCCCACATATACACCTATAAAACACAAGCAGGCAGCAAGCAATTCCACCTTAATGTTTCCTGTGTCCAGGAACTTTCACTACATTGTTGCTTGGTATCTATAAATGAGCATTACTGTCCAGTACATGCACTGCAAGTTTTTTTATTATTCTAATATTTCCACCCTCCTAATGTGGATTAATAGCCATCTAACCATGCAAGCAGTCAATATTTAAGTTACAAACATGGAGCTATCACTGGAATATTGTCGCATGCAAAAAGACTATATCTAGTAGCTAAAGAGATATGGCCTCTGCTCTTCACTTGTTTCTGAATAATCCTCTGCATTCTCAAGTTAATTTTATTTTCTTCCCTTCCTTCAGTAAAGCTGCCCATATAGTTGTCAATGCATCCATTAAACAAAACTACTTCTTTCCCTGGGCACTTCTGGACAAATCTTACATGCACAAAAGTATAAAACAGGCCTTTCCTGTCACTCCTACCACCTTGCAAGCAAGTAAGTTGGCACACCTGCAACTAAAACGAGACTACATACAAGCTCAAATCACACTTGGGATCTTAAAGAACTTCTCCATTTCCTCATAGGCAGGAAAACAAATGATCCAAAGGATACGGCTCCCCAGGTCAAAAATTTTAGTGGCTGTTATGAACTGAGGAAGTCTGGGAAGGCTGGGAAGTTCAGAGCTGAAGGACATGCTCCTTCTTTTAGTCCAGTAAGGCCAGCTCAGGCACTTCTGCTGTTTGCAGCTGTGCTGATGTGGCAGGAAAGAACCTTTTGTGTGAGGAGATGTAGATAAGCTCCCACTGTCAGCCAGAACAGTCTGCAGCTCAATAGAGCAAACGCGTAGTACATAAGCTATCTCTTTAAAACAGCTAAATGCTGTATTCAAGGATTCTGAACAGGCACCTCAAAGACGATTCTCATAAGCAGAACTGTAGCAAAACCTGCAAATTAAATTACCAGAAACAACTTATTCACTATAACTCTTTCAGAACGGGCAAAGCGGTGTTAAGCACATCACTGTACAGTTAAGGAAATGCAGTGCTAAGCTGCAGGTTTTTATTTTCTGTCAAAATTAGAGTCTCTGGAGCAGTAACACACTGGGGAAAGGCAGGCCTTCAGAGACAGCGTTACAAGGTCCTTCTTTCAGGGATGTGCACGTTTCCCATGCAAACTAGTCTGGAATCTGTTTGGAATCTGTCTTCATGTCCATCTTCTCAGTGCACAGGTACCCTGCTGAGATGCGTTTAACACATCCATAGGTAAACACTTCTCAAAGGTTAAGGCTGAGCTCCACGGCAGTCCTTCTCCTGGCAATATTAAAATATTTTATCAACGATTATACTACAAGTGGAGGCTTGCGGCCAATCCCAATGCAAAGCCAGCTACTGTCACATTATTTCCTGGAAGAAACTGTCCTGCTGAATCTGACTGTCTCAATTATCCATTTCAATTAATGCAAATATAGACGATAGTACAGTGGAGTAAGACCTGATCGCTGAATACACAGTCTCAGAATATAAGGCTTGACAAAAGAAGTAAAAAAGAGATTAGATTTAGTCCATTTCACATATTTTTAAATCAGAGATAGGAAAAAAGGTGGGGTATTGTCTTTACATTAATAATGACACACTATAAAAATATTAGACAAATCATTTCATTAGAATTTTTATTCTTAGATGGTCTGCAAGAAATGGAGAAGTGTTTGATTTTCAGCTGCTACTGGAGTGCTCAGCAGACACCTTTATCTTTCCTTAGTAAGAATAATGCAGACAGAGTGCTAGGCTTGAAGAGAATATGCAGTCTACTGTAACTATATTGAAGGCAACAGAGGCAAACAAAAATTCACTGGCCCAAGATCACACAGGAAGTCATGGCAGATTTCCTGAGCCATGGGAACCTTCTGTGCTTTATCTACGAGCCTGTCACTGATGACAAACTTGTTAGCTTTTGACTTGAGCTGTTCAATGTAGAGCGGGGACATTCCTTCAGTCTAGTCAATGCCTCAGTGGCCATGCATTACAAAGATGGGTGTGAGAGCAGATAGGCATTCACCTCCCACAAAGTTACAAATTGATTGATATTCCCCATATTTCTGCAGAAAAAGGGCAAAGAATTCCATATTTCATACTGCATAAATACATACCAAATTTTATATTGCTATAACAAACTCTTTCTATACTTAACAAATATATCTATACGAAAACTGTAACAGAATATCTCTTCCATTTTCTGCATTAACAATTACATTCCTTTATAAAGTTAGCATCACAACTCTTCAAATTCTGTTAAATACTTGTGACTTCTATCTTTCATGATGAGTACAGATGAACAGAATTCTAATGTAAACCCAAAACTTCTAAGACATCTCAGGAAAATTAATTTCAGTGATTGCGTTGTTTTTTTAATTAGAAGAGAGTGGAATCTTACCTGAAATCCATCACCTACATTCATCTATCTGATGCTGCTAATGTAGTTTTCTGACTGACCATTAACACTACTCAGCCTAAAGCCACTAGCAATGAAAGAGGCCCAGAGGGGTGGGACAATGGAACAGGTGGTAAGTGAAAAGAATCGTGGGAGAGAAGGCCAATTCAGGTGAAGGACAGCAAAGAAGAGTGGAGAACTTTAATAGCCTGTGATGGAAAGAAGCTTGCTTACATATAATGGCTGGAGATGGCAAATATGCTTCTGTGAGGGACCTAGGATGGAGGCCTGCTGTGCATACCGAGATACAACCACTTGTAAAAGCTTTTTGAAAGATCTTGCTTTCTTATAAGAGAAAAACAGCGCTGATACGGCAAGTCTGTCATTCACACACCCACCAGCAAAAATAACAGTTTGTGTTCAGGTCACAGTTTGAAGGTTAGCTATACAACCTTAACATCCAAAGTACTTTGTAAGTAAATAAACAAAAGTTCAACATAACTCAAAAACGAACTCCTGTCTCACTGATGAATTTTATGTTTGGTGGTGTGCGAACATACAGAGAACATCACCCACTGAATATGTTTATCAATGGATCCTTCTATGGTTCAGTTCTTTTTCTCACAACTAACATCTTTTTTTTTCCACCTCTGTTGACCCAGAGTTCATCAGCAGGTCAGTGCTAAGGAAAAAGGTAACAACCAGTACTGAAAGTGTAACCCTGTCTATTGCTTGGATTCTGGGAACTTTAACCTCTGTTTGGAAAGCGTGACTAATAAGATGGAACAAGTATTCTCCCAAGAGATGTAAACCATGCGCCAACTTCAAAATACAAAAATGCTTGCATGTTTTTTCCTATTTTTAAAGAGGAACTTTTTTAATGAGATGACTGTTTATATAACATTACGTAGTAGTTAACTCAAGGCTGGAGTGCCAAGGCCCATTATGGAATGGTATTCTTCTGAAATCTACTTCAATTTAAAGGACCTGTTCAGTATTTTAGTTTTTTTTTTTCTTCTAGGTGATTATTGTTTCTGAAAACATCCATTCTGCTGTAAGATGATTAAAATATATATTTCTTAGCATAGCAGAATAAATATTGAGCAAAATAATTATTGAAAAGAATCTTTAATATACATTTTTCCAAAAATGTAGTTCATCCCCCAAATGCTAATTCCACAAACGTCTAAGTAAAGTATGTGATTCTTTGAAGCAAAGGTGAATTTTCTCAACTGAGCAAGTGATGTTGTTCTCTGTTAACAACTGAGTATTATGAACAATAACTGTTCATACACTGAAGCTTTCAACACCTGATTTTATTGATCTGAAATATTTGGAGCACACCTGCATTCAAGCATTGCTGGCTGCCAAGATTAAGACTGTGTAGCAATAACACCTGTGCTTCTTACTTTCCTTTTCTTAATTTTAGTTTTGCTTTCAATATTAGTATTGCAACCTTGCAGGTTTTGATAATGTAAAGCTGAGACCCGCTCAGACCGCTGGACACTGAATTGCCCATGGTATTTCATCTGTCTAGAGCACTGACTAATAATTTCTCATAGGGTGGATTTACAATCTGGTAGGCTTGACACAATGATGTTTGCCATTACCATATTGCCAACAGGATTCAAACAAGATCAAAGCCTCGTTCTGATAGCTGACATATCACCAAAGATATTAAAATCTGAGTAAACAAAAACTGTAGGAAGAAAGAATTACTGTCCCTAGTTTACAGATATGGAACTGAGGAAGATAAAGATAATAGTTTGTTGAAGGCTACCTGATCTTCCAGATCCTGTGAATGAGTCCTTGCCCAGTTCTGCTAAAAAGATTATTATTCCTCTCTGGCAGAATCAGAGGGGGGGGGCTGCTCTCTGCGTCAACTAGAGCTCCCCCTTCCCGCTGTAAGTGTAATTATGCTTTTCAGATATGGCAGCACTCTATTCCAAACTCAGATTGCTGCTTCAAAATTCTTCAGAGGCAGGCAGCTGTGCACGTGACCGCTTGTTACCACTACTCTCCATAGGCAGTTTAGTTTCTGTGGGTTGTGACTGCAGTACAACTGTAAAAGTCACAAGCCTCCAGACTGTTTAAAATCTGTGTTTAAAGCATGCTCTTTGACTCTCATAACTGCAAAACAGAAGATGCATCTTTTCACAACCTACAGAAAGACGCTGTATCTCGTTCCAAATCACATTTCAAAACATGTTTTATTTATGCTTGGCAGTGACTACAGCACTTCTGGGTGCTATAAAATAAAAGTACTCATGGGAGACAGGTTCTTGAGGGTCAGCATAACAATCTGCAGGGAGCACACCCATGCAGGAATGGCTTACGTGCAACGTTCCATGATACAGAGATTTAAGCTGTTGAATATGAAAGAAGAGATGAGCCCTATGGCAATAAATGCCTCCAACCAGGGTATCACATTCTTTTACCCTGTCTGTTTACATCTAGTTCTGTAAAGTAGGTATTTTTATGAGTATCTAATTCCTTGCTAAACACATTGGTATCATACCGTGTGGTACCAGTTCTCCACACAATTTCATATCTTCATATTGTTCTGTATTCAAAACATTACAACACAATAACAACAAACAGTAAAACAACAAGAGTTAAATACTGAAATGCCTTACTATACCTGACATATTCTAATTGCTTGGTCCAGCACTGTCTTTGTATCAGTTGCATAATCTGGACAAGGCAGCATGGCATGACTGAAGTGGGCTTGCAGCAGGAGGTGAGTTTTTGTGTGTGAACTGTCAAATGAATGGGGATTGACTTCAACTGGAAGATGTTTTGCCAGTTCACTGTTCATCTGATCTTCATTGTGTCTCACAGGCAGATCTGTATACTCCTCAGCATTCTTAAAAAAAACAAACCAAACCAAAACAATTGCAATTAACTTCACAATAATTATTATTCCTTACTGAGACATTAAAAATATATGCATTTAATTTACTAGTTAAATTTCATTGTTAAAATAGCAGCATTTTAATGTTTAGAAAGTGTACTTATTTATGAAAATCACGTGTGTGGGAAAAAGTAGCTAGTAAAACACAAGAATTCACACAATTATAAGTTTTATTTTTTTTTCACATAGCTGATTTAAACATTAGAGAAAAAGAAAAGAGTAAAATAAATACATTCATTTGATGGACTCCGTATTTGAGATGACGTTCTACAGACAACGTACCCAGTCTGGCTTACGAAACACTGTAAGGTTAGCTATAAAGAAATCAATAATTTACATTTTCACTTTTCAGGGTTTCTACTTTTCTCTTTACATTCAAAACACAGTGGGTTTAAAATAGCCTGGTAAGGTTCTTTTAAAATATATTTTCAGTATTTTGAGCAGTCAGTGCCTAAGCAACAGATGACCAGCACTTACGTACGATTTTGCTTTCAGCTTTGATCACTGGTCATCTGAAAAGTGAAAAAAACCAATGATCTTTCTAAAGTATAAAACTTGCAAGAAAAGTAAGAGTTTTATAATATATGATATCTTTTCTATCTGCAATATAAGAAAGTGTATTTCTTTTGTCATAAAATAAAAAATCATTTGGGTAGCCTGAAGGGCAATGTCTTTGGAACTAGGGGCTTAGTAGAGGCCATTAAATTAAAGTGTGCAGGGTTTTATATTTCTCTTATACTATAGATCTGATATTATGCATTTTAGTCTTCACTCTCTAGTCAAGACTTCCTGCAAAACCATATTAATGAAATATTCACAATGGTAACTGGTGCAGAGTGAGGTAAAGAAAAATGGCAATTTTAGAACATCTAATAGAACTACCTAATTCACTTGCAAAGTGCTGTATCCACTCATTAATATCCTCTTTTTGACAATTCCTAAAAGCAGTTATATAGCTGTTTTTCACCTCCTAGGAAACAGATACCACAAAAATTTCTAATTTCTTTAAAGGTGCAATGAAATTACACCTAAACTGTGACATAAATGTAAAAGGAAAGATAAGTATTAGACAATTTAAGACTTGGAAAGGAAATGAAAATGTCATTAATTTATTTCATATCTCAACTGCAGATTAGAATTGAAGACTGACTAAAGACAACTGCTGCTTAATCCTGGATGTCTCTGCTAGATCTCTTGTGAAAACTGTGGTCATTTATTCTCTGAACCTAAGGTCACAATCTTTTTAAGCCCTATAGAAGACTGCATGTTTGCTTCACTCTTTTTATTTAACTGGCTTCTCCTTCAAAGATATTTTAAAGAATATTTACCAAGAAGATTTTTTTACTTAGTTTTGCTTTCCAATTTAAAGTAGCAGAAAGAAGAAGGATCAGCCAAGTCACTCCAGACCAGTTGTTACTCCTGAAAATGTGTTTTCTCTAATTCTTCCTCAGTGCATGTTTTATTTACCTCCAAAACACTCCTCTTATTTTAAACAACTTGCCTACTTAATTTCCTGTTTGTGATCATTGACTGTAAGTAAGTGAGGTTCATTTTCTTATCTGCATCATGTAGGTAATTAAAGGAAATTGAGAATGGGTAGTGAAGCTTTTATACAACTGAGAATGAAGCTGAATGGAGGGCACCGAGGTCAGCAGAGTCCATTATACTTTTATGCGAGAGGCCAGTATGTCTGCCCTGTCCTTGTTTGCTTAGTGTAGGCTGGGCAGACTACTAACTGCAAATCTGTTTCTCTGATTTGCCCAGCTGTCCTTGAATAAAGACATCTTCCATTGCAAAATGTTAAATGACAGTGATTGACAACTCAGTGATGAACTCTGCTTGTAACCCCCTGCTACTGTTTTCAGGTTGCACAAGAAAAGACAGAATAAAGAAACATCCTTTGTAATCACCTCAAATGGGCCCTGCTGTTCACTCAATATTTTTTCATTTTAGTTTTCTTTTTCATTGTGAATCTCAATCTGTTCTGCAAAGGGTATAGCTTCAACTATTCCATACAATATATACTATTTTAGTACATTGCATCTGAATACCATTCGTACTTCCATGGATGAGGAAACAGATCGAATTATGTATCAGTCATTAATCTTCATTCTAAAGTTAAGAAACTTAATAAAAACTTTAAACCACAAAGCACTGCTAAGCATTTTCACTTTGCCTTTTTCTTTGTTTAAATCAGGACCATTGCAGACCATGTGTGAGTAACATGTTTACAAGCACCTACTAAGTTAAGCATAACTTACCAGGAGATAACTAGGAATTTTAACAATCATGCATTTGGTAGTCACGTCACATCTCTCTTTTCTATAGGTCTGTAATGGACTTTCCCAATGTCTTCTTTTGGGCATTAGAGACTACTGCATCATTTTGAGGCTGTAAGAGTCCTCTCAAACCTACATTTCAACCTGTATGCAGTGCAGGGTCATACAGGAGACAGTAACTTGCTTTGCCAGTGAGAAAAGTCACACGTAGACCTGCATAAACTTGACTGTCACATTTTACAAGACCGAAGGGCTATTTTGATAATTGAATTTTGTTTCCTGTATAACATCAGCTACAGAATGATCTTAGAGACTTGTCTGCAACATCGTGTTCCAGATATGCAAGTTATCATCACCCTTTATTTGAGTTGTTAGAATTGCTCATCCCATTTTAAAAAATATCTTTTGCAGTTTTCTGGTACTATGAGGCATTTGAGGAGTCAGACAACCAAAATTTAAATAAGGTATCCAACATACTGAGTACCATGCTTTGCAATTTTCATAGGGTTAAAAACACCCCTAGATTTTTCTTCTACTCAAAGAGATTGTAGAGTGTAAATTTGGCTGAAATTAGTGATTTATAGTGAGAGCTGAACTATAAACTTACACCACACATGCAAATCTTCTGAAATATTTCAAAACTGAAGTAACTACATCTTGCCATTTGCCTACAAGAGAGAAGAGGATTCTCGTGGAGCACAGAGAGATATGGGATCAAGGTGAGCAACTAAAGCAAACTTGAATATTTTAAGTTAAGTTCAGTCATGGGAACAGTAAAACTTATTAAGTTAATGAGTTCTAGACTTTAAAGACCAGTTGATTAATTTGTAACAATGAAGGTCTAAACCAAACCAAAAATAGTTTCTCACATTCCACAGCTGAATCAGTAGTCTTTACTTTAGCAATGCTGTTATTGAAACTACTTTAAAATTGACTGACTGCCTGTAAGTTCCTTTTCTTTATATAGGTACAGTGAACCCAAACACAACATATTTTTAACTTTAATAAACCTGCAATGTCTTTTTTCTCTCTTTCAAATTTCCGATGTAGAGAGAAACAAGAGGAAAGCATTCTTAGAAAATCTGATACCAAAATTAAAAGTCACTAAGCTAAAGTATTAAAAAAATCTAAAATTAACTACCGGAATAATAAAAAAGGAGAAAGATGAGGATCATTTTTATTTACTATAGTAATTGTATCCTCTTTACCTGAATCTTAGTTTAAATTACATAAACTTCCGGTAGTCTGAGTACGTGCTAAAGAATTGCAAAAATCATACATTTGTGTATAGAATGAAAATAAAAAAATTATCTGTAATAGATACATGCGGGGAGTTCTTACAACTGTTCTGCAATTAACACTAATAATGCATTAAGAAATAAATGCTAGTTCTTTGCTATCAGAAGTTCAAAGGTATACCAATATGTGATTTATTTGTCCGAATGAAACAGCAAGTAACTAAATACAAGCTCAACAATAATATTATTATATAATTGGCTTTTGTCTTTTATTCCATTGCACAAAGTGCTAGAGAGTATTTTATTGTAACATCCTGACCTGTCACTTCCACATAGTGCTACAGTTTATAGGAAGTAGCTGGACTCCAATCTTTAAAGCAGTCTGTTAACTGTGCTCATTTGAGTGATATCCATGTTACCCTTAGTATCGGACAGAGAAAAGTACTGTGGTCAAAACAGAGAAATAATAAGCACCAATAGTTTGTGAGTAGCTAGGTCTTATAACAGGTTCACAGACTCTAGATTTTTCTTTGAGGATACTTTAGCTTCTGTACCTTAAAAACTTTTGAAATTATTTCAATATTTTATATATACATATATACATATATCTCCATTCATGTGGTGAAAAAAGTCTCATTTGACTCTGTCAATTGTATTATAAGAAAAATAATACAAAAAATAATAATACAAAAAAATCCTTAACTAAAGTTCCCAAATTAATCTTCCTTTGCCCATGCTCTTAGAAAGAGCACAGACCATATTATGTGACACAATATTGACACAAGTATATATTATGAAAATTATTTAAATTAACCAACTCATTTATACTACATTTTCACATTTTCAAGTATGAGTTTGATTTATAAGGAAAGACATTCAGTTCACACAGATGTACCCTGGCAGGCAGCTGGAATACAATTAAGCTTAGATTTATATTCAGAAAAAAAAAAGTGAGAAAATATGTGGGGGGTTTATCTAAAAAAAAGGAGAAAAGAAAAATAGCCCCAAATGACCACATACTTAAACATTGTTTTTCAGCTCGCACCAAAAAGTAAAGTAGATCGAAAAATGGAATTGGAGAGTACTTGCTAGAATTAATGCTCTAAAAATGATATCTGTGTTAGCGATTCCATTACAAACTCCTATTTTATGGAGTTTATTGGTGGCGTTGGCTTTGGTCTTGGTTTTATGTGACATAATTCAAACTTGCAAAGTTTAAGATGTCTGGGTGTTTTTTTACTTTTAGATATAAAAGGTCTAGGACAATATTCCAGTTAAAGGCAGTTATAAACATATATTACTAGTTATAAGTTTTAAGAACAAACACTATGCGTGTTTCCAAGATCCATATTACAAAGAAAAAGAAAAAAAAGTAATTTCTGTCAAATTATTGAAGACTCTACATAACACCGGAAGAATCTACATAACATTGAAAGCCTTCTTCTAGGCAGCAGACACTTGCACAAAGAGCTTTCTCACTGTGTTTCACATATGTAAAAATATACTTTTAAGACAAGCTTTGCAGAATTGATGTTCCAGATTTTTAGGGCAGCCTGGTGGGCTCTGCTAAGCAACAGAGCACGCCAAAGTTTTGTTCTTGGAGTGGCTATGAGGATGCATAAGAAGAAACCTGTCGGCCAAGATTAGGATATATTTACTACATGATAGTATAATTCATGACAGAGGCCATTTCTAAATATGCTCCTTGCCTTCATATACCATATAACATTTACCCCTTTCAACTGAACATGTATGAGGCAGTGAAATGTTATCCAGCATATCAGAGCGAACACTGCAGTGCAGTTCCTTTCCTATGGGGGCTTTCCCATTCCTTCCTTCCAGGGTCAGTGGCTGGCCGAGAGGAAAAGCAGAAAGCAAAGCCCTGCGCCAGTCCCTGTGCTGTGAGGCATGGGGGAGTGAGAGCTGCAACCCCCGGGCAGCAGCTGTCCCAGGCTGTGGAGAAGGGGCTCCCTCTCTGGCACTGGTGCCTCCGGACTCCCTCTGCTCTAATTCTCCACTACACCTTGAGTAACAGGAAAATCACCTTCACACTTTTCTGCTACTCCCTTGGAGTACTCTCCACTTCCTACTTCTGAAAAAATGACAAGAGGAAAACAGACGTGCATAGGATGGAGAACAACATTCAAGGGATAAAAGCTGCCCAGTATCTTTTTGAAACAAATACTTTTTTATTTATTATCTAATTAGTGGTTAATGCCTTTTTACAGATAAAAGACCAAACCACAAAAGACTTCTAGAATTAAAATTGTGATTTGAACCCAATGAACTAGAGAGAAGAATGATACTGAGGTTGGGCTACCCTGGGCTCTGTCTCTAGATTTAAGACTTACCAGAGAGGGCACTGGAAATTTCCAGTCGAGTATGAGAAGTTGAAGAGATGAAGTTGTAAAACCCATCAACATGCACTTATGTAAATCTATTACTTTAAAAAAATTAATTTATAACTATCTTCCAGGATTTAAAATGGGCACATTTCAGTCATGGGACCTACAAACATAGTTTATAAGGACATACAAGTTAAAACTTCTTATAATTCTTAAAAGGTTCTCATGTTAGTTACCAGATAAATTGTATATAATTGCATACTCAGATTTCTCTCTTTAAACAGACAAGTGTTTGATTTCTGCTTTTAAATAGCTGAGTATGATAAACACCACAAATTTTACAGTTACAGGCATCATAAAAAGTACAAGCTAGGGCAATGAAACAGTTGAGCGATCACTTAAAAACACCCTGAAGGGTTTAGATTTCACAAGTTCACCTCTTACTTAAAACATACAAACTACTGATGACATTCCTGATGACCAGGGGTCAGGAGTCTGAGAGACCTTTGCCACTGTGCACAGAGCAATAGGAGGTCAGCAATATCAGCCACCAGTAGCAGAGAGTGACCTAGCAGATCTGGGGACTTCTAAAGTACAAAGTTAAAGTACAGACCTCTGTTTCAGCATGGAGTTGCTAAAGAAAACACAAGTATGCTAGCACATATGAGAGGTAGGATATATAAAATAACAATAATTTGGCATGGGAAAAAAGGTCTTAGGACTTCTATACTAACTTGAAAGTTGAATTCCCTTTTTTTTCCTAAAGTTTCCTAAACATATCAAAGAAGCTAGGTTTCAGTGTACAGGAAGATACAGTAACAGAAAATACAATCATTGTAATTGGCTTACCAAATAGTAAGAAATACCCTTATGGAACTACTGTGTTTCAGAATAATCTCCTATTTAAATTGCATACTTTACTAAAACATGTAAAAACAAGGAATGAATTAATGATTTTAAGTCTTAGCTCTCACAAGTCATATTTTATAAAGTTTATGATCACAATCATAATTTAGTGCTATTATTTTGGCCAGTCCTAATAAAATCCATTCTTACATTTATTTTTCCCCAAATGTATAGGTACTTTCATAGTATTAAGCCTGTACAGCTTGCAAAGAGGTGGCTTTAGTTCACTCTCAGCTTTCTAAGCTAAATTATTGACTATAAGTAAGCCTGTAACACTTGCACAGTTTAAGGAAAAATAAATGCAAAGGAAGAGTAAAGCAGGACAAAAATAAGAACAAGTATCTGAAACTGGTATGGCATACACATACTCACCTACAATAAGTTACTTTGAGCACAGCAAATAAATATAAATGGAATGGTACAAATTCAATTTATAAAGTGAATTATAGTGATATGAGAGAATTATTATGTTCTATCAGTTGAAATGGTATATTTCAGATTTTTTCCTCTCCAAGATGCCAGACCTTTTCCATTACTTTTAATGAGAATGCTTTGAATCTGCAAATTCTGAATGCATTATCAATCACCCCATTTAAAAAAATCTTAATACCTAGATGGGACACATATCTACAACTTTTTTCCCTGTAATCTCAAGTCATACTGTAGGAAAGATTTAAATGCGACTGTTTTTGGCTGTATTAAAACTAATTGTATTGCACTAATACAGAAAAGCTTTTCAGTGCATGAACTCAGTAATATGCTAACACAAAAGTACACATTCATAAGTCTGACTGTCAGGACAAATCTACTCCAGTTCCATTTGGACATTTGTCCATGTTTTGAAGCTGAGCTTGGCTGAATCAGCTGGCTCAACTACTGACTGAGATGATGATAGCAATAAAAATTGCAATAGCAAATCTTGGCACATAGCATTCCCTGGGAAAACGATCAGTCACTTTCCTTCTTTGGCTTTGATCCTCCATTGGGATCTTCCAACATAGAGCCCAGACCCAGGGAAGATGTTAACAGATCTCTGCATTAAGTTAATGATACTCTGCAGGGAGACAAGAGTAAGCAATACTAATTTTTTTATGTGAAATGGGGCCCATACATACTGTGTATGTTAATGGCAAACTGTAAAAGCTCAGTGTGTTGAAAACTGGATTTCAGATCTGCTGACCTGTGGCAGCTCCCCTAGTGGGGAGCCCCAAATGCACACTGCTGCATTTTTGTACTGGATTAAATTCCGGATCTAGACTACTATGTGACCAGAGACAAAAGGGAATAAAAAGTTCATAGGCGTGAATACCTGTCATCATGTGGTGAAATGACTAGCTGCCTCTCCTCAAGAGAGGCTCAAGCCTAGAATAACAGAACAATATGAACTGACAGAAACATATGGGAAACTTGGAAGGTGCCTACACGCACAATGTCTTTTCAGCAAGCCAATGCTACTGGCCTCACTCTGAGCACTTTTAAATGAAAATAGTTTAATGTAACAATAAAAAAACACAACTGTAAAAGGAAGTGACAGCTGCTACAAATAAATTTAAATAAGGGTAGTTCCCTGCTGATAAAAACTGCAAATCTTCCCTCACTTCAGTGTAACTATGTGGATTAACATGGTCAGATTTCCAATCTGACCCAATGTTTTGAAGAGCCCAAGAGTTACAAGGTAACGCAGAGGAGGAAGACACTGATAATTACAAGGGTGGGGAACAGGGGTAATCACAACAACAACAAAAACTCCAGTAAAACTATCTGGTCTTTTAAACAAATGGACAACAATTAGTCAGTATTTCAGTGCACCTGATTTGAGGAAGTTCTAGCAATGCTTCTGCCATGAATGACCACAGGTTTGACACAGTGAGCAACATGGCAAAAAATGCCCTTGTACCACACATGACCTTAACACAACATCCTGTTACCTCAACGGGATGTACTGTGCATTGCTATGTGAGATCCAGCACTTTTTGGAATGCAGGTGATAGTTTTTCTTGGTGATGTTCACTGCACACAAATTTGTGAGAATATTGTAGACTCAGTATTCCCACACAGACTCAAATGGTATCTTTTCAATCTGTAAATAAAGGCAGTAATCTAATGTACATGGTAAGAGCTGTATTAAAAAAAGTAAAGTGGAAAGATAACTGACGATTAAGAAAGTTGCACATATTTTGCCTCTGGTATAAAGTTTTAAGAACTTCTTTTAAAAGACAAAGAAAATAGAGATTTTCAGTACCAGATGTCTACAAAGATCCCATTTGGATTTGAGCTACTTAAATTTGCAATCATGTATTTATACATCTAACAGAGCTTCTGTTTCCCCTAGAATCTGAAAATTAACTAGCTTTGTAGCATCTTCCTTGATCTGCCACCCGTGCCCTGAGGATTAGAGACTCCACCTGAGCTTGTTTTACAAGCATAACAGAAAAAATTAATCTCTGCTGGCAGCGATCCCACTGGGATACTGATGAATAATGATATCCCTCTCTTGCTGCCCTCTCAGTCCACTAGAAAAGCCACTCTAACCCAGCAATGTGGAAACTGCTGAAACCATTCCAGCTGTGGATTAGCAGGCAGTCAAGCATCCATCTGTTCTGTGTGAATCAAGAGAAAGCAAACATGCATTCTTATAGCTAAAGAAGCACTCAAAATTAGCATCTTCTATGACTGCATATAGTAAATATCAAGACAATCATATAAAAAGAAAAATAATATATTATCTGCACCTCATGTTGTTTACATTTGCTTGCTGCCTTAAGCAAATGATAAAACATTTGGAATTAATGTCATTAACCTACAGAATACTGTGCATTCAGTGATTTAATACGTTTAAGAGAAAATTTCTTAATATTGTATGTATCAGTTGTACATAAAAATATTTTGGAAGTAGACACGCATACACACACTAAATAAATGTAACTGAACATAGTAGCATGCCTTCACCTTGACAGGAGGAGAATTTTAGAGACCTGTTGTGAGAGGGATTTTAGCCATTTTCTCACCCTCTAAGGTGAGACGAATAGACATGAGATATTTTCTCTTTATGAAATCTCTGCTGGCTTGCTACTCTTTTTTGCACTAGCAAGACAGAAATGAAACGTAGTGGGAAGTTAATTTGTGGGCAACTCAGTCAAACTGATGACATCTGATTTGACTCTTCCATGGGAAACAGGACAATGATCTACTATAAATTAAGGAAAGCTTTATTCAAGCATCATTCTAGATAAAATTACTTAGCAAAGTGCATAATTTGACAATTTTTGCATATAAGAATTCCAATATTTTGCTGGGTGCCTGGTTCATTACGCTGCAGGTGAAGAAAATCTGCAACTGTTTGCTCTCTAAAAGCAAGTTTACTATGCTAAACTAAATTTATAAATATATATATATTAACTTTTTCAAATGCTAAGAAAAGTTTTGGCTTTTTGACAGCAAAAAGCCCTCTGCAATTTTTTCTAAATTATGGGTAGCATGAACAAGCAAAATTAACTGTGAAATAAACCACCTTGTAAATTCAAGGCAAATAATATTAGAGGCCGATTTCTTAAATATTCATCTGTGATAATGCATAACATCAACATTTCAAATAAAACTCAACCTTCTGAAGCTAGCCAGGTTTGATCAGGAAAAAAAAAAAGAATGAGACAAAGAAAGAATCTAAATGTAAATAGGGAAATACAAGTGTCAGATACTTCATTAAGGACTAATCAGTAATCTTGTTGTGTCCTTTTTTTAAAACTACTGTGCTAAAGGAACAACACAGGCTGGATACCAATCTTGTGTGACTATTTCAGCCAAACCAATCCTTATTTTGAAATTTCAGTTCCAGCCAGAGAACAAGCTACAAAATGCTGTTGTTTTTCCTAATAGTTTTACAAGTCTGAGCAATAATTTCTTTGCTGAAAGCGAAAACCATTTGTGTGCCTTTAAACAGCAGTCAGTAAGGGCCGAGTTGGTGTCACTATGTGAACTGAATTCTGTGAAAACAAATTCATCAGCAATATACTTGTAATTTCTATAATTTATAGTACAATGTGTATAATTCTATCAGAAGCAAAGGCAGTAACTAGAAAACAGTCAAGAAAAAAGACCTACAGGCTGCAAAGGCCTAAAATTTGCCTATTGTGCTTCAATTACAAACTAGGAGGCACAAAGTAGGTAGAACTTGCACTGACTTGCTGAAGGCACACTGAGCTTGCAAAACTGCCTACTGGAGCACTTGGAGTATGACAACCCACAACCATTTATCAAAGTAACATTGTGTGTTATAAAACGTTCAGCTTTACCTCAATAAAGATGCCCATTTAGAACTCCAGTTTTGTTTCAACAAATACAGACGTTATTTCAACAAATACATTGTATATTTGAAAATAGAGCCATGTGACATGACTGCTGAAAAAAGCCATTTCATTTGCAAAACTTTGCAAAGTATTCGCTGCAGAGACACTAGTATATGTAGTTTGAAATCTCACATAATGACGACTACAGTTCTAATGTTCAAGTGAGAATTAGAAGATTTGTGTGCTACTATAAATAAATAAATACTGCATGGTTTGCCTGCAGCTTTAAGCAGTCAGCTAAACCTTGCTATCACTGAACTTTCTTTTAGCATGTATACCAAAGACAAGCATTGTTTTGCCACAGATGGCAGCCAAAAATTCACATTTGCAATTACAAGCCCAGGACAGTACTCCTATCTAACCTAGTAGATACCAGTGTAATAGCTTCCTGGCTCATCAAATAGTTTTCATTGGTTCACTGCATCTCTGGCTCCTGTTAAAGGAATTTATTATTTATTTATTTTGAACAGTTATTAAAGCAGCTGTTCGAAATGGAGATACAGCCTGAGACCACTGGTTTCTGCCATCACAGCTATACATACTTTCACAAGTTTGTCCCTTGGATGATGCACTGCAATCAAAACAAATTTTAAAAAAATTAAGATTTTTTTTTTTCAAAATAACAGTTCTTGACTTACAGCCTACCTTGTGGAAAACGTATGTCAGAAACTTAACTTCAACTTTAAAATAGGTTTTATTTTGACTTTCCTGAGTATTAATTCAGTTTTTAAGTAAGAAGATTGGAAAGTCATGTGTATTGGAGATGGGAAGGTTTTATATTTTCTGGTTTTGAATGTAATTCTTTGCTATTGATGTCATAAAAAAGAAAGTCTTACGCCATGTTCAGTCAGCTGACAGTGGTGGACATTGTCATCTTGATTTACCAACTGATTGTGCTTTCCTGGAAAGGTGGGCATCATATGATGCGTTCAAACTAAAAATCAAAGCATCATTTGGAAAAAAACAAAAAGTAAGAAATAATTGTGTCATGATCTTAGGAAAAAAAATGACTATGTTCAAGTACTACAGCAAAATTAAAAACTGCTCCATCTACTGGGACTAGAGAAAAATTAGGACAAATTTAATGTGTGAGTATTCATGTATGTAAGAACTCTTTCTGCTAAGTAAAGATATTTTGAATATACTGGATACAAATGATTAAATGTGGATGCTATTAACATTCACAGTAGCATTTAATTTTATTTTCATGAAGCCAAATACAATTTTCAAATTTAAACTATTTTATGAAACACACTGTGATACTATCTAGATGTTCCAAGTTGGAAATGGAGTACAAATGTTTTAACACGCTAAAATCCAGATAACATAAGCTGTATAAAAATTAAGTAAATGATTCTAGAAGTGCCTGTATTTAGGATGAAATTTATGCATCGAACATTCCTAGGTATGGATTTATTGTGGAGAAAAGATTTAATGGTAAGGGGTAACAATTTTGTCCTGTTAAAAGGGGACACTAAAATGTGCATAATGGCTGAGGCCTGTTCCTATTTGTACAGTGGCCACAGCAGTCATGTTCATATTGTTGAGAATGAATAATTTATGTGAAATCAAATGTGTAAATTTTTTAAAAGTTGGCATGCAATGTAATTGCTTTTAATTTATATAAAGTTTATGCAATAAAGTATTTCTATTCTTGACACCGAAATATCATTTAAAAAAAGAATAACATAATGAATACAGCCTTGTTGTGCTTTTATGCCTTAAAGAAAATCATAGTAGTACTTTTATTTCCTTCTAAATTAAATACAATTCCTTCTAAATTAAACGTAAATTTAAACTAGAAAATGACTGACTTAGAGTGATTTAATTTTTTTCTGAAATGGCTCACAGAGAATAAGCTTTATGTACTTTTGATGACAAAAGCAATGTTTCTGCCATGGCTTGCAGAGAAAAAAATACACTAAAAAGCTCATATTAGCTTGTTCTTGGACAATATTTTTGCAACTCATTAATTCCTCCCTCCCTGGCATCTAGCTGGAGACAGCAGAAAAGATGGTTTATCACTGAGTCTAAAACCTTTGTGGCCCCTTCAATGAGAGACTGAACCAATTGCTATTTCCTGCTAAGGAAATAAAGTTATTTTAGACTGAGTGTGTAAATACTCACAAAGACCCGGGTATTCCACTCATTAGAATAGGATGCGTAGGATGTGTCAATGATGATGAACAGAAAACAAAGCTACAGGTTAACAGAGTAACCTAGAATTTCATAGTACGAATACCTCACAGGAAAAAAAGACAGATAAGGCGTTAATAACTTTACTCTTTTGTTATCTATGTATCTGGGATGAAAAGCATCTGTTTCGTGGACCTCTTCCTTCTACCTTCCAAATCTGCTACTCCAGCAATGCTATGCTGTCTGCTCAGTTCCAAAATACTTGGGTCTAATTCAAGCCAGTGCAACAAAACCATGTTGATTGTCAGACAGAAATGCAGGGAAGATGTATGTGGATACTAAACTTGTAAGTCCATGTTCATATCACAGAAAGATAGATCTGTATGCCCCAGTAACACAAATACCGTGTTGTTCTGTTCCTAAGCTCCCCAGTTAGAAAGAAACCCATCTCATAATGAGTTTACATCAGAGACAGCAGCAGGCACAAGAAAACCAACCATTTCTCTCTTGTAGATAGGATTAAGAAGAAGAAATACGGGACAACATGCAGATAAAACAAGAGCTTAAAGATGGTAATATTCTTCCGTTCACTGGGCAGTATGAGGAGATATAACAAAATATTTGCTCTGTAAATAAGAATATTAACCAGATAATCAGATAAGTGTAGTAACAAACAACCACAAATCACAAAGCTAGTGGATCTAGACATCACAGTCCTAAACAATCAAGACAGATCTCCTTTCCTCAAAGTACAACATTAATTTGATCAAATGTGCTAACTCAAGGTACTACATTTACTTTAAAAAGACTTGCAGTGACTGCTGATTTAATACAGAAAATGAGAAAAATAACCCTAAAGTATCTCTCACTGTTTTTTATCCAGACCTCTCCTCTAATCTCCGCATATAACTTCCAGAATAAAAGGAAACAGTCTTTAGGTACCTCAGGGAAATCCAGTCTGTCAGTAATAATTCATGAACACTTTCTCATCAATAATACTTAATGCAAGAAGCACCATAACTCAACAGTGATTAAGCTCATTTGGATTACTACTGTCTGAATCACAGTTAGGAAAGTTTTAAAGAAAGCTCTATGGAAAAGCATGAAACATTTTCTCTTAGGTCCACTAGCACAAGTCAGTTACAAAAGTAACTGAATCTGAACTTCACCTGCCAACTGCAAACCCAAGACAGATTAAACATCTCAAGTTCAGATTTACTCAGTGGAGAAGGGAAAGCATCAGGGGATTGCACCCTACCTACTTGTATCACTTATTATTGCATACTTTCCCATGACTATAGGGCTGTTTCCATGTGCCCTGTTCCTGTTATGGATACTTCAACCTCTAAACCACCCTGAAAAAAAATTAATTTGATCTTGCAACATGCTGGCAGATGATTAAATGGAAAGATAAAATAAAAATAGAGAAAAGAACAGATATTGGAGAAGCCTATGAAAGGGCTTGACTATTTAGTGGAAACAAATCTTGCTTTCATGACCACTAGCAACACGATTACTCAAAATTACTTTTCCACAAGAGTTGTAAAGATTCATTGATATTCATTGGTGAATGATTCTATATTCTGAACACTCCCGTCAGCATTGCAAAAATCTAAACTCAAAATCCCTTAATCAAACTCAGATTTAAAATCCTTAACATGATCATAAATTTCTGAATTCTTGAATGTAATCTCGTTTTATTCATGGTTTTGTTGTAAACAACTTTTTGCTCCTTTTCAAGTTACACATTGACAATTTGGTAAAAACGTATATATCCCCATTTCAAACCTACAACATCATTATTTTCTCCGTTACAATTGTACACTTCACTTCTGCCTTCCTTATACAGCTTGTAAATGTCTAAAGGTTTGCAAGATTATGAACAATGCCAACAGAAAAAAAGACCCACATGTCACATCTACAAAATACTGCAACTGTATTTGAGAAATGTTTTGGACAGTTATTCTAAAATAATACAGCACAAACCTCAAAACTTTAAAAGTGAGTGATCAGAAGAATAATCACAATTATAGTTATGTTTTATTATAACAGACCTTTTTGTACTACTTCTACAGCCTTCAGTTCCAGCATCATTAAGAGATTCTTCAAATTACTTTTTAAATATCCTTTTCCCTCAGGATTTTCACTTATATCTAATTAGACTACTTACCCCATGCCATGTAATTCCCCCTTGCCAAAAGTGCTAAATGCTTCAATAAGAAGGAGGAGGGCACCAGTGGAGCAAGGCAGATGTAATGTCATTGGTTAACAATAGAGGTGTGAAGCAACTGCCGTAATTATGAAACTCATTAATTCACAGTGTTTAGAGGGGAAAAAAATTCTTGGCAATAACTGTTGAAATGGCAATTTTTTTCAGCACTACATCAAACGGAAAAAACCCTTTCCATTTACACCTTTAGCAACGCAGAATAGTAATTCCACTAGTAATTATGAAAATCAACAGCTGCATAAAAAGTCAGGAAAAAATTGTCAGCTATAATGGCACCCAGCACTCATACATCCTCTTCATTTTTCAAACTGACATGTGGCACATTTTGACCCCTAAATCGACTTTATTTTTAGTCTCATTGCGCTTTAGACTGTAAATGGACAAAAAAAGATTTAGAAAGAATTAAAGGAAGATTAATGAATTTTAAACTTTACAATCTCTGCCCAACAGCAGAGTCCTTGGTTTTGTCTACAACAGAAATACCTGCCGTTTACCTCTGTGCTTCATGGATGCAAGCTGTTTAAATAGATGAGGAGCCCTGACATAAGATAGACAGGACTAGATTCTTCCTCCATCATTCACCTTCCATATGCTGCTTACTAGCTAAGGCAGTGTCAAGAAATGTCCCCCCTCTCTGCTAATGCTATTAAACTTTCCATGTACGAATTTGTCGGGAAAAAAAACTGTCTGAAGTTTCTAGGTAGAGAAAATTTTCTCTAGAGAGAAGAGATTTTAAAGAGACAGCAGCTGAAGAAAAGCTCTCACCTTGAATACTTAACATCATATTATTTAACTTCCATTCACTTGTGGGTATTTATTTTTAAAATTTCAGTTATTTCATATACAGCATATATAAGACTTGTGGTTGATTACCATTTTGAATATAGCTGAATACACTGAATTTCATTTCATATAATTTGCAATGTTTTCTGATAACAGAACAACAGGTATTGCAGTGTCAGTCATAGCAATTCTCCTATTTAGGCTGTCTAACACTTTCCATTATAAAAGATTACTGTGGCCTTTATTTCTGAGCTGTAACACTCCGAATGTTTGCAGCAGTTGATTTAAATTTATCAGAAAGAAAGTCTCTGTACTAGAAAACTGGCTTTCCTAGCGTCATAAATGCTGATCAAGTTCTGTTGAGATGTAAACTGATGAATACCACTATTTTTATTTTTCTTCTTGTATTTCTTCTCAGAGAAATTTTGGCAGCATGTCAAAAAAAAAAGAATATAAAAGTAACATACAAATATATAATTTTTATGTATGAATACCTGAAACACTTTGAACATCAAAAATGATTCAGGTATATTACTCAAAACAACACAAAATGAAATTACAGATGAGGGAAGAAAGGCTTTTCTTAATTTCGAGGTGTTTAGCATTTTTTTCATACACTTGTGCCTTTAAGAGTCATGAGTTACATATGTTTAAGTCAAGAAAACATGAGTACTTACTGTCAGAATTAAGAGCAATTCTTCAATGTTGCTTTCAGGTTTCAACTGATCTTTGAACATTCCAATAGTTTGATGTTTCAAATAGTAATAGGAAGCAATGCGGCCGTATGTCAGAGGTTCAATGCTGCGATTATCCTGTTAGAAGAGGAATCAAAGATAAATGGTTCCTATTTGGTTCAATACAAATAGTTCCTACCAAATGGTGAAATAATTTAACTTGACTTTATCAGAGGGAACAGCAAAAATTATTTAGCATCAGAATTTAGCTGCAACTCCAATGAAGCTCAGTTTTCATACAAATAGCTCCATAGACTAACATCTCAAATCAGGCGTATATATGTATCTTGCTATTCCCAACTTTTAGGAGCATGTATCTTACTGAATCTTGTAAGGCACAGATTAGTCTTACCTCCCCAATTTCAATACAGTAGGAGCATTCCAAATCAAAGAGGGATTTCTCAACAAGGCTTGAGAGGTACTTATTCATAGTGTCATGGCTCACATCATCCAAGTTATAGTAACTAGATAAATTGAAAACAGATGCACTACATGAGTAGCTTTTACACTCTTAAGATTTTTAACAACAATGTCTTGTAGGAAAACTTTCAAAGTTGCTACAATACATGCATACTTGGAACAGCAAATATACACATTAAACAATTAAACACATAACTATTCCCTTATACCTTCTAACAAGAAATTAATGATTCTTAAATGGTTTGCAGGAGTAACCAACATAGTATAAGCATGGACATATAGAAAAATGGTAATTTATCTGTCTACTAATAGAAAATTTGAAACAAACAGAACTGGACCGGCTACACTTTGTTGGTGGGAAAATTTTCCTGATTGTGTAAGTCCTGATTATATATGTATGAAAGCGAACAAGCAATACTAATAAAATACTAATGGCATTTTAACTCCAAGAGAAAGGAATAAAACCCACCAAGGGAAGTCTGCATCCTGAAACTTTGAAAACAAAAACTAGGCATACAGTGACATCTCTTGAAAAATAACCTCACACCAACCCAAATGTTGGTGTTCATTGTATTTCCATGACATTTTATTCTCAAAGTTAACACTGCTAAAAAAAGGAATGGGGTATTTGTCAATGTGGTTACTTAACATATTTGTTTTCAGGTAAAATTCTTTATGGAAATTATATACAATAACAATGCTTTTTAGTTATCTGTATGAAGGAAAAATGTATGCCAAAACGTATTGTTATGCCAGCATATTAAAAAGTTTGCACTCTTGAACCGTAGAACTTAAGCTGTATTGTAAGATTCTCACTCACACAAACTAACTTAATTTCAGGGAGAGCTTTTACCTAGAAAAATCCAGATAAAAATGTAGTAAGAACATGTGTTCTAGTTTCAACAAATGAATCAATTAATAAAGTAATAATTAAGTTCAATAAACAGTAAAGAAAAACTGAGCATGCTCATAAAGTTTAAAAAATTCTGAATCTAAGCGGAGCAACTAAATAATGCTATTTCAAAGTGGAATTCAAACAAACAGGAAATTTGAAGATTTATCAAAATGTTAAAATGCACAGTAAAATGTTGTCCCTGTAAATTTAAGTCTTTAAAATGCTGTTGCACAAACAGACTACTAAGGAAGATGCTCCTTTGTTCACACGAGCTGCATTACGAAAACTTCCTACTGTTACGATGCACTTGGCATCCCCTCTGGATACAATACCTATATTGGAGAGTAGCTTCTTGCAGTGTTATTTCGTGCAGGTGAACAACAGGCTGCAAAACAGTGTGCTGAGATTCATCTTAGCTGATTTTACATACTTACAGCTACAATGAGTTAGTCTTTTTAACTCCGTCTACTGCCAAGGGAGAGAAACGTGTACTTGCAGAATGCTGCTCATCTGAAGTATTTTATGTATCTGCTTTAGGATGGGGTAAAACGTAAATGTTGACTAGAAAAAAGAACTTCAGACAGTCAGTTCCATTACTGATGGTACATTGGTGCAGATGAATCCCACTCTCTGATTTAAGTTTTACTTCATGTACTGTAATGCTGCTGTTAGCAAATTTCAAATGATGGAATTATATTTTTAAATACTAAAAGCATCCTTCCATGACTGTTTTATTAACAGAATCAGATTTGCCTTATTATTTTCTTAAACAGTTTTTAATATTTATCTTTTTGCATATCAATTAACATAACTGAAAAAAGCCTGCATGATAAATAAGTACAGTTATTTCCAGATTTTTTCCCTTGCTATTAATCCTAAATCATGGGGTTAATTCTCTTATGCTTTGAATATCCATTTATAATTGAGTAAACATGTAGTAAAACACTACTACCATAAGAAAAAGATGGAAAAATTCAGTTCTAATAGCAGGAAACAGTCAACTACTTTACACAACAAAAAAGTGTATCTATATGGCAGTGGAGCATTCAAGTCTGTGGTATTTTATACGTGTTCACATTGAGATGAACTCCAATATTTAAAACACAGCTAGAAGAAACGAAACAAAGAAATATTTATATTAACTAAAAAGTTTTATATGGTAGACAGCCACAGATTATCAGCCTTATGCAAAGAAAACTTATTTATAGCAAAAGTACTTTAACATTGTTTTCAATGTAACTTAATCTTCATGAGAGTCCTCTTTTAAATCTACTGAAGTAATATAGTAATAGTAAAAAAAGTCAATATTTCCATTTGCACCATTTATCTGCCTGAAATCTTATCATTGAACACATTCAGATTTTGTTTATTAGCAGAAATTACTGTATAACATTTTGTTTACCTTCGGAAAATAATCAAGCAAATTAAATACGTAAGTTGTTTATGGATGTGAAAAGATTTTCTATTTTACACATCTAAGCCACTAATGATTCATTAATATTTTTCTCTAAATTGAATATAACACTACTGAAATTATTATAATGAAGCACTTTGCTGTCATGGTACTCAGATTTTCATCCTATCATTTCAGCACTGTTATTTGCAGTACCACAACATTGATGATGAATATTGACAAAACAAAAGAAGAGATGTGGGCAATACACTGAAATTCTTTTTTGAGACTGTAATTTAAGATGTTAATGCAAACAGATTTCATCTTGTGCTCTGCCAAATTTGCAGTATTTCACACTGAAGCCATAATGATAAATTTAAAATTATGTGAATTTAAAATTTCTTGATTTATGATTTTTTTTTTTTGTCAGAGAAGTAACTGCCTAGTGCAAACAAAACAATGTAAAGAAAAATCTTAAATGGTTTGTAATATTGAGCGAAGTGGTACCAGTGTGTTTTAACTACTATCTATAATGGGCTAAATGTAATTTTGAGCACACCCACAGGAGCTTCTTGGTCACTCAGCACATTTTCCCCTAATAAAAAGCAAAGCCATTCATCTAGAAAGGCTATGTTAAAATCATTAGTGAAAACAGAAGCATCATGATATTAGACAGTATTTTGAATGCACAGGTATAAATGCAAGTTGAATTTTGCATGTCGGTATGCTGCAAGTATAAAAACTGCATCATATGTGAGTTCCTCTAGGAAGCTATATTACCTAACTATTTAATTGCAGATAAAGAATAAAAACAATGCAGTTTCATGCTCGCTGCATTGAATCATCTAGTCATTATTTTCCCTTTGCTATAAACAGACAGCCTACCTTTTTATCAGCACACCATTTCATTTATTTCACAGTGAAGCCCAGTTTCACAATAATTGACTTGTCAGAAGCTCTAATTTATGAGGCTGGGCTCTGTAAGCCTTCTCCTATATTGGACTCAACCTGCACACAAGCAGGGTTGAATATTTACAATGCTGTTAACAGGTGCTGAGTTGTTTAATGATTCTAATAGCCAGAAGCGTACTGAGAAAGCCAGCGGGATCACAATTACAGGCTGTTTGAACACAACAATTACTCGTCCCTTGAGAGGTGTGAAAGTCAAAGGCAGTTTTATCCTAACAGCATCTAGCACATGGGCTAGACAGGCTAACTTCCATTAGTAGTCCATTGGGAAAAAGCAATAACAAACTCCTAGGTATCATAAAAATTTACAAAGTATGTAAAATTTAAACAATCAAAAACTGAAGGAACTTTTGACTGTCTTTTAAATAACATATTCAAAATCCCACATATTGTAGAGCTTAGAAAGAACAACAAATGGTGAAACATGAACTTATTTCTCTCATCTAAGGAAGTGTGGAATTTCATCAGCTGAGAAAGACAGAAAGACGTGCGGGAACATAAAATGTAGATGAAGTTACACAAAACATTTAGAATTTAATGTGAATGGTGGCAATCATTTCCTGTTTAGCTTATGTAAACCTGACCTGAGATCTCTCCGGGAAATTTTTCATCAGCCTTGAAATGGTCCTGCTATAACTGTCAGTGCTGTGAAGTCATTTGTTACAGCACCATGTTTTTTATGTTCAGATTATACGGTAGTAATAGTGACACACATAATAAAAACTGGCGGCAGAGTCAGCCAAAAATATTAAAAGAAAGAACTTGTTAGTGGGAAGGCCTTTTGAAACAAATGCACAAAAAAGACATATCTACACTTCACTCACTTTACAGCAAGAAAGCGTGCTTGCTAAGATTTTATAGTGCTGAAAGCAGAATTTTGTTATGAACAAATAGGAGGGAAGCACAGATAGTAATTTTTGTAAATCGCTTTACTGCAGACATCAGTTGTGTTCACTTCCATCAATCTGTAGCCTTCGGCAGCTGCCACTTCAAATGGAAACCCAGAAATGGAACTGAGTATATTGGCACGACCGATGGACCTCCATAGCCAGAGAGCTATGAACCAAGGTACCACCTCACTTCTGTTGTTAAGGTATCTAACACTGACTCTGGAGCCTGTGACTGGCTTGCTAAAATGCATTACAGCATGCAAAAATGCTGCAGACAGTAAACTCTATCTGTATTTTACTTGTATCATATTTTCTTACATTCATATATTTGCTTATGGCATGTATGAGGTATAGTTACATCGCTATCTTTAATCACAATTGTACACTGTGGGTATTTAAGAAGATCAAAGAGAGTCCAGTTTTGCTGACATCAGTAGGCTATTCACCTCCACATCACTGCTTCTAATTATAATATTTACAAGAAAGTTTACCTCCTAAATAAGATGAGAAACCAGAGGTAACAGGCACATGTAAATTTGCTAACATATTGACTGGGCATTTATTTTTTCTATGATATATTCCAATGGACAATTTGTACAGTTAAATCGTATCCAGGAGTAGGAACATATGTGAATTTGTGAATTTTTGTGAATTTGCCTGGGGAGATGCGAGGTCTCCAGCTTTCCATTCTCCCCTAAGACAGCAGCAGACTGAGAAACAGGAGGTGGCTCAAATACTCAGCAACCTAGGGTTCCCAGTCTGAGAGAATCAGAAAAACTGCAAATAATTTGGTAAAAGCATATAATGAACTACATTCCTGTACTTTTCACATCACTGTGACCCTAATAATTCAAAAGAACAAGCTCTCGCTATAAAATTCACAATAATGCCTCTAGCTGTTATTTATGACGTATTTATGACACAGAGAGATTTCTAAACGTAAATGTAAAAGAAATAATCCACCCTGAGAAATATCTGTTCACCAACTCAAAATATGAATACTGGTAATTCCTGCAGTGTAACATACCTGCACCTTCAAACTTCTCCATTTATCTGTTAATCTTAATTAATTTAACTTTCTTCAGTAATTCCCCTTCTCCACATAATTCCAGACTAGCCCTAAAATTCTGACTAAGAGTGATTTTGTCACTGAAATAAACATTATTCTATCCTGATTGGCTGATATTAGCTGTCATCCCAATAACAGAAACTATATTGGAACAGTACATAAACATGAATTTTACTTAGATGTTTTATTCACATGTTGTTAGACATGCTCAGCTAATCATACTGAGAAAAGTAAATTTAAAGTTAAATATATGTATGATGATAAGAGCAACAGTTTGAGATAATTTAATTATAATTTATGCTACATTATTCTTCCACTCCAGAAAACCCCGTAAGACTGACATAAAGTGAAAAAGAAACCCTTAATAATAATTCTCAGAATGAATTAATAAAACAATTTTTGTGGGTCTTTTACACAGAAAACGCATTTTATAAGTGTGCACATATACACACACACTCATACATACTTATAAACACATACTCCCCATTGTAACAGTGATGTGATGTATGCTTTCAGAATATCTAAAAATTAACCTTCCGAATGAAAGTTGATTTGGCTTAACTTTACATATGTTGTAAATTTCTATTTCTCTTTTACTGCACGTGTATCTGGAAAATACCATAACCTGATTTAAAGAAAATATTTCCCATAGCCATTTCTCTTTCGTAGAAAGCTACAGGTTGTAATCTTCTATTAGGGTAAAAGAATGACATAGCCCAGGCATTTCGGCCAAGGAAAGGAGACAGACAAGCCTCCCAAAATAGCCTCTTTCAAAGAACAGGGCACTTTGCTGATCTGTCTTGTATGATCTCACCTAAGTAAAGAACGTATCAACTGAAGTTGTCTGCGGCAAGGGAAACATGTTGTAGTACTTGACTGAAGTAGCACAGAAACTTTGAATGTGCAAATTAAAACCCCTATTCTTAGGAAAAATTGCTTTGGGGGAGGGAAAGCACATGGAAGAAACTCTGGATATTGAGACTGATACACTTCGAAAAACAGTTTTATTTGGAAAATCCCTCTCATTTGCACATCATCTCTTGAACATGGCTACTTAGTATGCCTCTGAACAAAACTAACACTCAGCTACTTCACTTGCTCAGATCAACAGTTCCATTACTTCTCATACCCATTTCACAGATTTCAAGATACAGGGATTCATCAAACTAGGAAATTAAAATTATTTGATGAGAATAAGTATTGTAACATGCAAAGATTTCCAACAACACCATTAAAAAAGCCATTATTACAAATCTTACAAATTATCTCAAGAGTGTCAGAAAAAATTTTCGTAATCACTGCATGTTTAGAATAATACCGGATATTTAGAGCAAAATGATCCTTTGATCCCGATCTCATAACACAGGTAGATTAACATTACTTAAATAGTACATTCAGTAATATATTTTACGATACCGGAGTGGAATGATCCTAGATTTGTTTATGCAGCTTTAATATACAAGTAGCCAAAACTGGCAATAAATGAGAATATAAATCTTCTGCATATTACCTAAGCCCATTATTTTGGGGATTTACAGCATCACATGCAATGATTTTTATGTCAATGAATCCCAAGGCAATTTACCAATCATGCATATGGGAACTACTTATTCACCACTCAGGTGCTTATTCAGCATTCACCTACTGGCTGGAAAATAGTTCTTGTTTCCCAGTGGAGAGAAAGTCAACAAAATTGCTTTGGGGCAGGACATGATAGAGAACACTGTATCAAGTAACACTGAGTAGATGTGTAACTACCCAAACCAAACTTCAGCCATTCTGCTCCTACTCTCGCGTAAAGAATAAACCCTAATTCCTTTTGATTATTAAGGGCCACAAATGGTTCTTGTTTGATAATACCAATCATTTCATATGCCCATCTATGGCACAGAAACCCCCATTACTACACTGCAATTTATTCAAAGTTATCTGAACTATCACAGATAGTTTTCCTTTCATGTATTTCATCCAAACACTGACGATGCTGGAACTGCTTGTCTTGTGGGAGATCTGAAAATACTACAGACAGTAGGTCCAGGAACTCTGCTAATTGGCTACTTTAGTAACTTTGAATGAAACTTAATAGAATTTATTATCATGTCAAAGAACAGAAAGCATGCACATCCATTATATTTGCACTTGGTATCTAGAAGTGACCTCTTTGACACAGTCAATCATGTCCTTCATTTTTTTCCCTGCATGACTGAGTACAGAAGGAATGCTGGGTACCTCTGTGTGGATGAGACAGGGGTAGAGCAGCACAGCTTGTGAACTGTTCCAACCTGCATGTGTGGCATTCCAATGAAAGAAGCCAATTCCATTAGAAACTTCAATAATGTGTTCCCATTTGGCCATGATGGACATGACTACTCAAGATCTGTTCATCTTGTTTCTCACTACAAAGGCTCTACATCTCACTGTGAAAGACAGTGGGGTTTTGCATTCTCTTTTTCCCCCTTTCTTCCCATAATCCTCCCAGAACAGCAAGAATACCAGAACTTTTGCTTAAAAGTTGATACTGTGGTAACTTCAGATTTAGCTTTCTATGGCACTGCACATTAAAGAAACTGCTGAGAAAAAAGGAGCATCAGTAAACTTGTCAACCTCATACTCCAGTGGGAACCTTCTTTTATGTTGCGAAGAGCTATTAAATCAAAAGACTACATTTCTATATTCTACACTTAGCTTTGGGCTATATGTTGCGTCTTAAAAATCTACCTACCACAGATACCACATAATCAAAGTTTGGCAAAGACAAATCAAGAAAATCACTTTAATAAAGCAATTCAAAAGCAAGACATTTTATAATAACTGTAATTATTCTTGCTATTAAAAATAGTGTCTGCAATGGCATAGTTTTTAACATTAATTGTTATTCATACTACTAAACACAGCTTTACCCACATCTAACCTAGGCAAAACCAGAATTTAGCTGTTTGTCACTCTCAGGGGAGAAATACCACATAAACATATCGTTTTTTTTTAGTTACGAAGTGAGAGAATTGAATATGCTTTCCTTAGTTTACAGTTCTAGCACCCTGCATTTTTTATTTCCCAGGAAGGTAAGATGGAAATTGTTTTGCGGGAGATTCTCAGCATAGGACTAGATCAAAACTAACGAAGACTGAAAAAGAATTAAAGAAAATTATTTTATACTTGCAGGCTCCCACAAGCAGTTGCACATAAAGAACCCAGCTGCAGATTCAGCCAAATGCTACAGACATTAGCATGACTTCATAAATTCAGCACTCTGTGGAGCACATCAAGAAATATTTAGTGCTAAAACTGCCTAAATCTTTATTTGCCATATTATTTTGGTGGGTGAATGATCACATGATAGGTAACATACCATTTACCCAAAACAATCTTGTGGCAAAGGCAGGCTACATTGCTGAAACAGCTCAGAATGATCTGCATTCCAGCTGCAGCTAGGCAGGATGACAACAATCATTGAAAATATTGCACACATGGTTTTACCAGGATACCCTAAGGAAAATAAACTTTATCACAGAGAAACAGCTGATAGCTATTCTCTCATTTATTTGGAAAATCCAGGTTTTAATAAATATTCTACAGAAAGCTGGACAAAACATATCAATGTGGTAGCTAAAAAAACCGTAACACATTATAAACACAGAGCCTAAAGGCATGTGATAATTTGGAGTTTTATTTTAGGGATGCAGATGTAGCCTTCTCAGTAAGGCTATTTTGTAGTTGTCACTAAACTATAAAGTTATCTGCCAGGAAATGCATTTATATTTAGAGAAAAAAACACTACAAAAACGTGCACACAAGTTTTATTCCATGCGTGGGCCAGTAATGCTCCTACACTGGAGACTGCTAAGTACTCTAGGCTCCAATAGCAACAGGATCACAACAGGATCAACTCCACCCTCAAGTTACCTTCAGATTACATTGCATTTTTATTTTATACTCACGTTGGGTTCATTATAAGTCGACGGAAGAAATAAGTCCAAGTGATATAATCCATCGCATCCTGCTTAGAAGTAATAGTTCCAGCAGCAATTTCAGCATTCAAGTGATCAGCCAGCACTTCCAACAAACTGAAGAACAGAAACCAGGAGGACTTAGCTGACTTTACAATCACAAAGACAGGTAATATATTTTATAGGATTATGCATTAAAAGGTTTATTACTTTTAATTTGAAAATATTACACTTTTATCTTCCAGTAAAGAAGAAGAGGGGAAGAAGTGGGAATGTAATTGCAAGGTCAGTCATCTTCTTTACATGATAGTGGAATGAAGCTCAAATTATTTTTTGATTGGATCAAGAATGCACAAGTTTAAGTCATTCATGGAATAAATTCAGATGGAGCTACTCAGTGGTATCTTCTGAATACTGTGTGTTGACCATATGATCATGCTGGTTTAATCCAATAGAAAATCATATGGAAAGACAAACAGGAAATGAAACAGTGGCAATAGCTTAGCTAATACTTGACAAATACTTGAGGGCTATTAAAATTACATCAAAACTGCTTCCCCAGATTTTGCCTCATCTTCATCCAATGTTAAAAAAAACAAAGCAGCTGCTTTTACCCAGAAAGATCTAAACTCAGAAACACAGAAAACCAAAAGCAGTTTAAAATGATTCTTACAAAGTCAAACACTGTTTAGTGTCATTAAATAGAACAAAGACCATCATTAGGGTATCTAACCATGCCTGGCTACAGTTCAATCAAGAAATGGCACATATCCTTAAGGGGTTTTTTTTTATTATATTGCTAATTTTTTTTTATTATAATGCTTTTTCTTTTCTGACTGTTTTCTCCCTATTGCTATAAGTAACGAATAATGCTGTCCGAGTAGCTGTTTCACTGCTGTCAACCACTGTTCGCATGCCTCTGAAGGTAAGAACTGCAGATGTTCTACCCAGACTGTCCAGCAGAACCCAGACAGATGATTCCATAATAAAGAATGCTTTCTCTTTTGCTTCTAATGTGCTATATCTCAGACCCATGATCAGAGAGAGCACAAGGCCTCTCATACGAGTCGTGTACTCAAGTCTTACAACTAAAATGCAGGCTTTAAAAAAAAAAATAATTAAAAAAAATATGAAGTTTAATTTTACAAATTGGAAATACTACACAAGGCTGATAAATCTGTTCTTTGGTAGAACAGATGGGAAAATATTCTAAGACTAAACACCCTCCAAAATACCCCAAACAGTTTCTCTTTGAAGCTATGAAGCCTCTTGCTTCAAATACTTGATCATAAAAGAGACCAACACAACTTCAAGTTAATTGGATTACAACCTACACAGAAGTTAATGAGATTGCTATTAATATGTGAATTTTCATCTGAAAATTTATCAGTCTTTGTTTATAGTAAAAAATGGACCATATCAAACTACCAAGTAAACACACAAACACAAAGTGAGCTACTGGAAACACAACATTTATAGTATTCCAAACAGGAACAAGGTGCGATTAGTACTGTTATGTTGAAAATATGATTTCAGTTATTTAGAAACACTACTCACCAATGAATTGAGAGATGTCCTAGTTTCTGCTAGTGCTACAGAGTCCAGATATATCATCAACATTTTAATCACACTGCTCTTTTGACTTACTAGCTATCATTTTGAAGAGGCTGAACTACTAGCCTTTTGTGCTAAGTGAAATGTATGTGTTAAAAAAAGAAAAGTGTGGTTTCCTAAGGAAATGGAGTGCATGTCTCCAGATTCTTCGTCAGCCGATTTCAACTACATTTCACAGGTGCATAGCACTCTCAAGCTCATTCAAAATTTCTTAGCAGACAAGAGGTCTCATTATCACTTAAGCTGAGGTTTGAAATTTCCTCAGGAGAACAATACTGTGAATTCTTCATCACTGAGAAAAACTTTCAGTAACGCCCATGCTTTATTAGATGTCTAATTTCTCCACAAAATATGCATCTACAGGAGACTGATGCAACTACTTCTGCTTCTTGTTGAACAACTAAGAACACTATAAATATCAAAAGCAAAGCACGAGCCACATTACACTGCACAGGAAACTTTGTCTCAACTAAGGTGAAAGAGGCTGCAAAAAGGTGGTGTTTCTACACTTCTGACAAAAACATTGCAATTTTGAAGTGAAAGATGTGGTGAAATTGTTTACACCATGCAGATTTCTTCTTGAACTTGTGAGATTTTGAAGAATGCAGTATCTGTAATGGTACAAATATTCTAAGTAAAAAGTGCTTGAAACACCTATTCTTTTTCCTCTTAAGAATTTGTCACAGAATTTCAGAGAGGGTTCTGAGGATCATCTATGCGTGCTCTACACACTGGCCTTGAAGAACAGTGTGCTCTCTTTCAAATGTCAGAGACAACTCTCAGAAGCATAGAGTCATTTCTAATATTACCTGAGAACGGACTAAAAAGTGCTTCAAAACTAATGGAAGTAAAGATTTTTCTGCCTAAATATGGATTTTTTTTTAACTATTTTCCTTTAGGATTCCAATATTTAGGAGATATTCAGCACAAGAATTGTTTATAGTTTGATCAGCTTTTCTGATTGCTTTATCTTTACCTTGATTCTACCGGGAAAGGTTCATAAAGGAACTTTTTGTAGAAGTCTTTCTTAATATCATGAACTAGAATGACAGCTTTTCCTTGGTCATCAAACTGTGGTCTGCCAGCACGTCCCATCATCTGAAGTACATCTGCAGAAGAGACAAAAATGTACCAAACAAATGTATTTACCTGAAGGTACAAATACATATATTTACAACTGTATAATATGCAACACAGCATTTTTGGATTTCTTTGGCCTCATACGCCCTATTTGTTTTGATAGATCCGTTTTTTTTTTTTCCATCTCAGATAAATTTATGATGAACTTCTTTCTGGTAGAGACTATCTTCCTGCATACTTGAAGACCAGCCAGTGCAACAGAATTAAAGCTTACATCTAATATAAATTCCTTCTACTCTCCTCCCATTCCACATCCATCCCTCGTTTGATCATATGCAATTAAAAACAATGAGTGAGACAACTCATGAATCTTACAATGGGAACTGTCTATTATTTCCTAATTGTCAAGTATCTGACTTTACAATAATAAAAGCTCCTTGTAGAGGGTTTTCTGCTATGCATGACTTTCCAGGTTTTGAATATTTTAGAGGAAAAAAAGTAAAGGCAAATTCTATTTGCAGCTATTCTATTTGCAGCTATTATCTTTACCACTTAAGCTTCAGTTATATTAGTTATTACCACTGGAGTAGAGATGATTTTGTATAATATTTTGTCCCTGTACCATATCATGACATAGAAATTTAAAACCAGGCACAGTTAAAGCTTACCTCTACTACTCTTCCTACACATCATCCTTGCAAATACTAGTAAATTATTTCTATAAACTCTGAAAATACTAGTTTATACAAAACATACTCAACTTGCTACTTGGCTAGCAAGATAATTATCTTTATCATCTGTTTTGTTTCTGTCTTCTTATATTCTGAGAAGTATGCATAGGTCTCACTTAAGAGAGCTCCAATTCCTTTTTGGTGCCTTCAGCTGCTATTTAACTTTGAAGAAACAAGGGAAAGCAATAAGTTTTACATCTTTATTTTAAAACTTTTTGTGCTTTGTCTCTTCTCTATGACCTCTATCATAGCTGAAGAACATGTGGCTTGCAGTATCTGGCATTTTGAAAAGCAATTTCTTTGGCTTCAGAATCAATAAGCTTTTGGCCCAATGGGGAAGGAAAAGCCAGAGGGCGTAGAACGGCATATAGATATGGACAATAATAAGAGAAATAGCCTGATGACAATGAACAGTTTTTAGTAACATATTTTCATTTGCATACCCATGAGTTACATAGACAGCAATGTTTTTTATCAGTTTATTCCTTTTGTTAAATTAGGAGTGACATGAAAATGTAAAATGAAACTAGTTTGAAAATGATGTTTCTGAATAGCTATGTGCACAGGAGGGTGATGAAAAAAATTCTTGCTATTCTAATGTGGTGAATTAAATTGTGCATATTACCATATAGGAAATGGATTTACCAAAATGCATCAGGAAATGTTTTTGCCAGTATCCACTATGTAATTATCCAAAACCAATATTTTCTTTGTTGCCTGGCTGCTTTTAATCACTGAACTAAACTCCTGAAATGTTAAATATGATCCAACTTGCTGACTAAATGTCTGGTAACAGAAAAGCCTCTCCCCAAAACCTCTGAGTTCATTCAAAGAAGCTTTTTTTACTTATTTTGAAATTACTGAACACTCCAAAATGATTCATTCTGCCCTCAGCTGCTTCTCTGGAGCCAAATGCACCTCTGATAAAAAAAAAAAGGTAACTTCAGCAGGGAAAAAAGAAGTTATAACATAAAGGAACAGTGAAGGCATAACTAAAGGGCAGCACTAAAGAGAGTATTGTGAAAATTTGGAAATATTTCAGAAAGAAATTCATTATAGTTTCATTTTATTGCTGTTGCAAGTCTGTACTACCTATCCACAGAACTTCCATATGCATAAATATTCTCTAGAAAGTTAAAAATAAAAATGCTCTAACCAAACCACACCACATGTTTCTTCATAAAGTAAGGGATCTGCAATTTCTGTTGCAGCACAGACAACAAAATCTAAATGCTTCCATCACAGATGGTGGTATTCCACCCCCCACCCCCAAGTTTTATTGAAAATTCAAGAACTGAACAACCCCCAATGTCCAAGTCACCTGAATTTAAAAAGGCAATAAAAGTGAAAGTACAAGCTTTCCCTGAAAACTATGCGAGTACTTGTACAACAGATTTCTAAAATAGCAATAAGTCTTTGATGCTTATCGTGTTTCTGATTTGTTTCAAATATATTATTTGCTCTGCTACTTCTCGCTGACAGTCACACAGATTCAACATAGTATTTAAAACTTCAATTGATTTCTTTCCTCATAATTTCTCTCTATTCAGTAATAAAGTCAGTTCTCACTGTTCTTCCAGTCAGGATGAGCGTGATAGTACTTCTCTGAAGAGACTGTTTGTACTAAGTTTACATCACCCGAAGTCTGTCACAAAATGCAAGTGTGCATGGCCAAGCTCCCAGGTCATACCAGAATCTTTGAACCAGAGAGCTGGTCTGGAAATTGATGCCCAGTTTCCTTCAGAGCACTAACCACTAAGTTAAGCTCTGTGATGGTTCCTTGGAGAAGTAACCCCTGTAGTATTTTCAGTTTGAGCTTTTTTTTCATTAGTAAGCTTCTTTTACTGGAAAGACAGCATCCAGTTACAAAGATACAATATCTCTAATTACATTGCAAATAACATTTGGATTGCCCTTGTAAGTACGCATCTCTGGCATGGTATAGGATTAATTAATAATAGACTTTCGCCTGTGAAAAGAGAAAGCAGAACAGGAAACCTGGAATAAATTTAGCTTGTCCTCATTCTTCAAGCTTAGTACCATCCAGACAAATATCCTCCCTGTCTGAACTCTGAAAGAAGTTGTTCCATGGTTCACTTTCTCAAGCTTGTTGAAAAAAATGCAGAACAGTTTATGGAAAATGGAGTTTACTGGAGAGAGAAAGGACAAAAGCCTATATCAAACCAGAAATTCAAATATTTGATTTAGCTTCTTATTTTTGAAGTATCACTTACTTGAAGTATCACATCGCTAAAGATACTTAGACTCGTTAATGTTTTTCGTTTACTGTCAAGTGACTATGTATAAATTTTATGTTCTCATACATATGTGCTTCAACTGTTGTATTTCAAAACATAGCTAACTTTAGTGTTAGAAATCTGTTCCTATTTAAAATGAAAAATTTCTATTTCAAAATGAAAAAATTTATTTGATGCATGAAAACTTCCTTTTGTACAATTAAAAAGGTAGCTAAATACGATTTTATATTGTCCCTTTATTGTTTAATATCTATTTTGGATGATACACATTAAAGGCACTTAGCATGAAACAAGGTTTGCAGAACAGAAATATTTTCATTATTACATAAAATCTTAAGAGTTCTCTTGCAACTTGCATTAAACAAAGAAACACTTTCCTCAGCACTAATAGTTTCCTACCCAAACTACGTATTTTCAGTGATCAGTTACTAAATAATTCAGTTAATTTGTGTATGCTTGTAATACATTTCCATAATTCATGTGAGTACCTGTAATGGGATAATCCACATAACGCCTTGTTTTTCCATCATAGTATTCTGTTCCTTTAACAATTACTAAATGAGCTGGAAAATTTACACCCCAAGCTAATGTGCTTGTGGCAATAAGAACCTAAAACAGAAAGAAAGATTAATGAGGTATATGTAATGAAAAGCCAACTTTTAAAATTCCATGTAAAACTAATTACAGCACGATTCAAAGAACAAATGTACCTGGATTTTGCAGTTCACAAACAATTCTTCCACAGTTTTCCTGTCTCTTTCATGCAGACCTGCATGGTGCATGCCTATTCCAAAAGCAAGTGTCAGCTTCAGATTTGAATCTCTAACTGTCACTATAATGTCATTCATCTGCAACAGAAAGAATAGTTAGGGCTGTTATTTTTAGGGCTGTTATTATCTTTTTTTTTTAACAGCAAGGATAATTTACTCAACACTAAAAAAACCAGGAAAATAAAGTCTTTAGTCTCTGAACAGTCTGGTTTTAGTCTGAAAAAAAAAACCACTATATTAATGATGGGAGGAATACAAAATGCACATCACTTTATTGACACACTAAGTAGCGCAGATAAGGATGAAAATGCTGAAAATATCTTGACAGGTCTGGCAAATGCTGCACATTCTGCTCTGTGTTTGTCTAATGTAATCCCTAGTATCAAAGGAGTTAGAAGTGGTATAAAAACATAGCAAATGCCTGTAACCAGTCACACAGGAATAGTAATGAAAAATAAATTTGTCTCTCTCTAATACTATGAAAAGACAGACGCAGTTCTTCATATTGATAATTCTGATTTACTATTAAACAAAAAAGTTTCCTATTCAAATGCCAAAACGCAAATTAATTTGAAACTTTTTTGGAGTGAGTTTGTAATTTATAGCCTCAAACCCTGTAGTGAAACCTAACATACAATAAGTGTGTTCATTTAAAACTTCTAGAAGTCCAGACAAAAAGCTATTTTTTATTACTACTACTATTTTTTTCCAAATCTCATGTCAAAGACTACTTCGCATCATTTTAACTACTACCATTTTGACTATATTTCTTGCCTATGTTTTCAAGTAATAAATTCCATAATAAGCTCATTTATTTCTGTAGCTGACCTCTGTGAAAAGCCCCACTTATAATGAACAAGAGCTTTGTAAGTTCTGCCTTGTTTAGCGATTTTACCCATCAGTATTCCTTTTGTTGTTTTACTTCTAAGGCCATTTATTATGTTAAGTGATTTTAATGTAATTATAGCCAGGAACTTTAAAACCTCATCATTAGTGGTTTCCTGGTGCCACCAGCAGTGGCATGGTGATATTGCATACTTATGGGCAGCATCATTCATGGTTAATCTAGGAGGTATAGTCAACGTTAAAAGAAAAAAACAGTAGTGCAAAACAAATTACTCAGGGTAACTGAAGAATTTGGACTGAGAGTTCAGTCTCTTCTCAGGCTCAATAAGTCAAAATATTGAGATATGATAATCATGTGACTGCAGTGGTATCTTCATTTCCACTTAGGACTATGAGGTGTTGCATTTCTGATGTTTAGAATTGTAACATTCTCTAAATGTTTCCTGGGTTTTATAATTCTCAGACCTTAATGTCAATAAAATTACTTGCATATATAAACTCAAGTAACATATGTCACTACTATTATAAAAAAAAAATCCTTAAAAGGTACAAAAAAAGCCAGAGAATGTAACAGTCCTTATTCAGTATTTAAAAAAGACAAAGAAAAACCAAAATAACACACTAAAAATACAGATTTTATTAATTAATCAATTTTGTCAGGAAGAGAAAATTACAAAGCATTTAAAAAAGTCTCTTTGTTGAGGTAGTTTTAACTAACATAATCAGAACTGATGGAAGTAATAGAGAATCCAATTAAAAAAAATCCTTAAGTTTTGGTTTGGTCCCATCAATCTGATCTGTCAATGGAAGCTCCTAAACTTTTTTTCCCTCACAAGGTTGTGCTTGGATGTTCCTAAGAGATTCCTGTATTTTAAGACATGGAAGGTTTGTTGTATAAACTGAGCTGGCATGGATAAAAGAAAAGGATGCTTACAGAACAAAAGAGTGAAAGGGACTATAAACCACTGAAAGGATAGGAAGCAGAAAGAAAAAAGCAATGAATTGAGAAGTGAAGAGGGGATAAGTCTATTTAGGAAAGGGAAACAAGTAGGATAGATAAGTAGAAGAGAGTAAAGAACTGAATGAAAGGAGGATATGTTAAAAGATAAAGTTTATCTATCTAGATACAATCAGCAAACCTTTGATTCCTCTAGTCACCATGAAGACACGTGACTGCAGTGTAGACATGAATTATAACCCATCTTTAAGATTTTTTCTTCTAAAACAAAGTAGCTAAATAAAATGAGAACCTCTACAATTTCTCTACAATTACAACCATCAACATACATTATTAAACATATTTTCAAATCTACTAATTTTTTTGTGCTATGGATTTATGAAATGGCTAGCACTGCATAAGCTCCTTATGCTTCAATAGACAGAGAAATAATAGTCAGATGTATATATTTGATAGAAAATTAAGATGAAAAAGTAGAAAATGGCACTGCAAAACCAGAAAAATGAATAAAAATTGAGTACATTTACATTTCAATCATTTTCTCCATTAAAAAATTGACAAAAGATATTATATTGCTGAATTAGTTTTCCTCCTCTCCACCACAAATCATTGCCTTAAGATAGTTACATCTTTAACGTAAGCAAACAAGTCAGTTCTAATGACATTTCTTTCACTATTCACGTGAGCAGAATTTGGGAAAACAATGAATCAAAACTTCCTTTTCCCCTAGAAGAGTACAGGGACCAAAATAGCTGATTTGGTTTAGTCTACAGCAATTGGACTGCTCCTTCAGCTCACGCAGTTTTACAGTATTAGTTATTTTCAGTACAGAAACCAAGCTAAACCCTTTTTGCCATGCAGTTGCCAGCATAAAACACCCTAAATTCACACTGCTGGGAATTTATTCAAAGCTGTTCTTCTTGCTTTTACAATCAGTGGTAGTTATTTTTTTTTGGCTCTGACTTGTATTACAGCGGTGGCCTGTGGTGCTGTTAGTCATACCTGCAAAGCACTGTAATTTACCACAGGAAAACTAAAGAACCCTTAGCAGGAGAGCTGGTGGATGTACTACTATCCTGTCATTTTAGCAGCAGGGAATCCTAGTCATTTTTAGCTGACCTCTTACGTTCACGTAAATCAATGTAATAAATACAACTATTTTACTGATACATGCAATCCAAGGCTTAAAATTCTCTTATTTATTTAAAAATATAACTTTCTTATGTCATCGTGGTGTAGGAATATTATCACTTTCTATTGAGAAATAACAGCACAATTAATAGGTTCATTAACCAGAAATAGAAGCAGCATCGTGACTTTGAAACAAATCTAATGTTTCTTCATGTTATAACTTCATTACTATTTATCTTCTGAAAACAACTGTAACATTAACTCATAAAAGGGTAAAGAAAGTATATTTTAACTGAAGAACAGAAAAGTGTAATGAAGATAATATGAGAAAATATACATGGTACTGACATCAAAAACCTGTACAACACCAATGCAAGCAGCAATTTTTCTCTGGACTCCCAGGCAGGCAGGATTGGGCCCATGCAGGAAAGGGTTTTCTATCCTTCACAGATTTTCTGACGAACAAACAAAAGCATCTCCTATGCTTTCCTAAAATAGGTTGATTAGGAATCCATCTTTTAATAAAACACCTTTGAAAACCAATTTGGGACTTCACTAGTGCTGAATAATATTTATTATAAAAAATAAAGTTTATTTCTACCGTTCATATGCTCATCTCTGAACAAGCTGTTTTTTCCTCAAACTAGTAAGTAGTCATTTTCTTTGTTCCTGCACATATGTAAACTGTTGAACCATTTACTTTAAGCTAATAGAACTTTTTTATATTTTAAATTTATTATGCTTAAAAAGCTTTTGTAGAAAGATAGGATTCCATTTAAGTAGATACATTACCCTGTGCCTGAAATACATTCCAGTCAGAGTATAATTCAGCAAGTTGATGACAATGCTGGCTCCAAAAGAAAGGAGGAGACCAGATTGGACAAGAATGAGCTAACAGATTGTGCAGCCCAATTCTGTCCCTTTGAGTGTGATATATTGTTTCAAGATGCTAAAAACCCATACTTTCTCAAAGCGTATCTGTTGTGCTGGTTTTCCCATTTTCATAGAATCCTCATTATTAGTACTCCGTACTCTTTTCAAAGCACGTCAGACTCAGACCATATGCCACTGAATAATGCTTATCAATTGTCTAAAATGCCCAATAGAAGAAAGATGTGCCAAACAAAAGAATCGTGTAAGTTATGAAGCCTTTTACAAAAATAATTACATATTTCACATCTGCTACAGATGTTAAGTGAAATAAAACCATCTCCTTGTTATAACTAAATGTTAATTTTTTATGACACACTTTTGTGTCATAAAAGCAACATCTTGTAGAAAGAAGCTGAACTTCTAAAATGAGTGAAACACTTAGAAATCATTCTTGGGTACCCTCCTGATCTTTAAAGGCAGAAAAAAAGTCATCTTATCAAATCATTTTTGATAAAGAGTTGACATCCTTATATTCTAGAACACTCCCATACAAACAAGATGCCTAAACCACCTCAAATAAGATTTTTCAATAAACATTTAAAAATACGGTATAATCAGTTGAGATATATTATTAAAACATATATATTTAACAGTAAAAATCTAATCTAAAAGACAGCAATATACCTATTCATGACACAGACCAGATTTTTCTGTTACTGTTTTACAGCACAGCATTACCTCAGAACAATAACATGGAGATAATAGGTTGTTTGATTTAAAGGTTAGAGAAGGAAAAGTCATCTTTTGTCTTTCCAACAGTTCTTTGTATTTTTTTTGTTGTTTTTTAGCAATGCAACACAGAACTAGATGGTAAAATTTAATAGACTTTCATGCATATGTCTATGCATATTTCCACACAGTGTATGAACACATATACAAACCCGTAATTAGCTCACACATGTTTATACACTCACATCTCTAAAAGCGTAAAATAAGTAAGGAACTGATTCATTCTTCTGGAGACAATGACTGCCCATCATTCAAGTCCCTTTGAATTCAGCAGAAGCTGGCTATTGCCTAGTATGGATGCTATTGAATATTACAGTAGGTATGTTTATGCTAAAGGATTTTAGTTATTTCTAGAGGTTTCATAAAGAACAGTCTTAACAAGATGCAGATGGTAAAATGATGCACAAAGTAGAATGCAAAAATCATTGTAGTTAAAGTTAAAACTGTGTACATGGGTAAATTTCTTTTCAGTCCTTGCATTGCAAATATAAAAAAAAATCCAAGTATCTGGCCAGGGAATAAATTTCTTAAAAAAAACCCCAAAACCAAAACACAAACCAACTAAGGAAACACCCTTTTTTGCTGGTAAGAACTGCACTCTAACTTCAAACAATTATCAATAAATACTACTTTGTACTTTTGTTTTAGGGTAAAAACAAAAAGCAGTAAAAACATTAGACAAAAAGAAATAAACTGAAAACTCAATTCTAGCAAATTACGTTGTAAAAAGATTGCAACATCTGCCTCCACCACAGATGTAGATGTGATTTCTGAAAGCGAAGGACTTGTTCCTCTTTAGACAGTTCCTGATATAAAACACCATAATTGATCTCATTCATACCTACCACCAAAAAATAGGGGAAGTATCTGTTTCCAAAAGGATAATCTGAATTTTTGTCCCTTTTAACAAGATAAGTAATGGATCACTACCTTGACGGTGATATTTTTGGCTGATGTCTCCAAATAAGAATTTTAGCTTATATTTAAAAATATATATTTAAAATATATATATATATATTATATATATATATATAAAAATATATATTTAAAAATCATTGCACGATTATACAAAAAAGCAACGTAAGCATAAGGTTTTCTTTTTTTCATTGGCACATTGGCATCAATGAACAATAAAAAGAAATAATTATCTGTTTTACAGGGGCAGTCTTCTTTGAGATGCACTGTCTATTCACATTTCTGTCATGATGAAACTGTGCCTCATAAGCAGGACGATCTTTACAGAGTGATGTCTACTGAAGAGGCCTTGCAACTACTGCAAATGGCAATGAAGGCAGCATCAGCTGCTTCATCACTCTTTAGTGAAGAATAAACTCTGTGTTGGGGCTTCAAATTCTAAGACAGATGGAGAGCTCATTTCGGAATACGTAAGGACAATGCACTTTACAGAAAAAAAAAAGTCCCCACTTCTAAGGCTCTAAAATAGGTAACCATTCTTTCTTCTTCAAGAGACTGCCCACTCATACTCCATTTTGGGCAAACTGTGGCAGTCCTACTTAGATCCTGAATAGTAAGTACTATGCATAGCAAATAGCAGATGTTGGGATAAGCTTTGAAGTATTAGCTAGAAATCTCAGTAAGCAGGGTACTTCAGCATCACTGGAGGCTTCCTTGCTCTGACTCAACTAGACATGAGGTATTTGAGTGGACATTTCTTCATAAAAAGCACACATTTAATCTAGAATTTAGTTGGATAGAAGAGATCTAACTATTGTTGTGCAACAACAGGTTCAGTAGAACTGGAAAACTCATTAGTACTTGAAAGCAATTATCATCAAGTCTTACAAAGATTGACTGCTGTCTCAAATTTCTGAAGACCTTTCAACTTTCTGAACACTGAAGAAACATGGGTATGAGCAAGAAACTGTGTATCAGACATCAAATTCAAGGAAAGCATCCACAAAGAAACATCAACAAAACATAACGGAGCTACCTGTAATATATATTTTCAGTAGAAGATGTAGAACAAAATCCCTTCTCCATTATAATTCGGTGGCACCTGCTAGACTATTGAGTCCTTTGCGGGAAAGAACATTTTGTATGATTCTTCCCTGATCCAGCTATCCAGTTGTCTACTTTGGTGGCAACAGTTGAAAGGTTGTTTCTGAATGTCATTTATACATACAAATATGTATTCCAGAAGCTTCATACAAGTTCACGACCTCTGAAGTATAAAATATTGTCTGAACTTGATATTTAAGAGTTGGGTAGCAAAGATGGGCATGGACTTCTCTGTTATCTGACAATGCCTATGAAGAGAAATAGTCTGGAGTTTTGTGAACAGAATCCTTTACATGTGCAAATGAGAGCCTGGTTTTGCACTACCACTACAGGAAGGATCTCTGTGGAGAAGATAAGGGAAGGTCAGATGATGGCACAGCTGATAAATGAGTATCCCAAAGATCCGGTATTGGATTCTCTCCCCTGCTTTAATGCTTCTCCCACAAGACCTGAATCCCTGTTGTTGTCACAGAAAAGATGCCATGCAAGGTAAGAGAGAAAAATAACTTTGAAAGGCTCTTAAGAATTTGTGTCTACCTCAATACCAGTCTTCTAGATGTTATTATGATGCCATAGTTTATAGCACTTTAAGAAGCCTTATGAAGTCTACTCTCTAGGAAGCTAACACAGACTAACATTTAGCCCTTGTGTAGCAAAACCAATTATACCATTAAACAAAAATAACCCAACGAGTTCTCAAAGGAAATGTCAGCCATGATTAATAACATACATTAATATCAAATAAAGCTGAATGAAGAAAAATGCGAAGGCCTGTTGTAAAGCTTCTAAACTTTGTATACACCCACTTGTGAGAAATCTTTTATATCTCAACATAGTTGACAATTAACAATTACAAATACTTTGAAAACAATTTGTCTAAGTTTCCCTAAAGTAATACTGTTTGGAAAAGAAAATCCAAACGTGAAAAACTGACAGGCAACAAAAAATGTTGTTTAAAGGCAACAGTTTATTTCTTCTAACTGGTCCATTTTTATCCCATATGGAATTGAGTAACACTTGAAATATCTGGGCAAGTGTTTAAGATAGGGAAATACTATAAAGTATTCACAAGTTCTACTTTTAAAACTTAAAAGTAGAACAGCAATACGGAGAGAATTTTGTCTATTTCACCTAGTTCAAGATTGACTTTAATATAACTTCAAGTTAGAATTTCTAAATAAAAAATTATTAAACATACACTACTATATTTTCGTCCTTTGCTTCAATGTCAAATGAAAGTCAGGCTTATCATGCTAATTTCAAACACAAAACTACAAACTGGTCCCATTATTACCTAAATAAATGTCCACCTGAAATTGTGGTTACTTCAAACACAATTGTATTCTGCATAATAGTGGTAAGATATAACAATGTAGGGCTTAATCTTCAGTCTTTTAATATTTACGTAATCAGAACTGAATAACTTGGTAAGTACCTTATACTCCAAACATTCAGCTAATTCATTAAAATACAAATTATATGCAAGTGTTATTAAACTAATAAATGCAAAGTTTGCTTATCCTTGTTGGCTCCCCCTTCAAAATCTTCAGAGGTATATTCTGAAACATATAAAATTCAAAGACTCCTAACAGAAAACCCTTTTCCAGCAAGTAAAGAAGCTTCGGTTACAGTTCTTTTCAGGATAGTACTGTCTTCACAGGACATTAGGAAGCTAATCACAGTAATGTAAGTCATTTAGGGCAAGGTGCATGTTGCAGATTTTATTGTAAGTGAGACTACTACAGTAAACTATAGTACTCTACTATGTACAAATAATTCTGATAAGAAACGTTTCTGTTTCCCTCAAGAAAACATTAAATAGAAAAGAAGCATCAACTCGAGACATGTTTTATTACTAGTAGTTTATCAGGCTAGACATCCATTTTTGCTTTTAAAATCCATCCAAAAGAGGAAGGATATAGATGTTATGCTTCATCTCAGAAAAGTCACATAGAGGAAACAAAATCAAATGATCTCATCTAGAAACCTGTACTTATCGGTATATAATTTTTGGTATACAATTGTGTAACTATTCAACTGTTGATATATAAATATTCATACAATTACAATATTCAATTTGGACCTTGTATTTATGAGTCATGCATATTGCTATGTTCTGGCTATATATTATCACAGAAATTCCTATGCAGAAGGTCTGCAACTCTGACAGAAAGCTAGCTTCCAAAATTTAGAAAATCTGATTATTAAAAAAAAAATTGTTTTGAAGCAATGATATACTATAATCAGGACCTTTAGTCCAGAAGGAAATAAATAAATCTGTATTCACAGCAGGTACAAACCCAAGTGCAGTAAATAAAATCTAATACAAAGAATGCAGATAAAACAGTATGTTGAATGGTTGTCTATTAGTTGACCACTATTCAGAAATTTTTTTTAGAAACAATACAAGAAAATGTAATTAAAGATTATATTGTTTGAAAAAGAAAAAAATAATCCTTTACTTCAGCATTGCTTAACATCTGAGTATTTTACTTCCTAATCTTTGTGTTCTTATAACAGAAATACGGGCAGAAGCTATCTTATTTTTTTTTATAACGTTGATTTATTTCATTGATATGCAAGACTGAACTATTCCTAAACCACTGGTTCTCCAGTATCTCTCTCTCTATGTAGGGATATAGATGGATAGACACATGCATATACATATGTACATATATACACACAGATATATATGCATATACATAACCCTCTACACACAGAGTTACCTTATGAGGAGGATGATTTTGGTCCTAAAACACTGAAAGAGATTTGGTTTAAATTCCATCTCAACATCTATATGTCACAGATATCCAGCTGTAAACTGTAGAGTACACTAGCCCTCATTCTTTCGTTCTGTCTCATCTTTGTATCAAAGACTTGTTTCATGTGATATATGTTTTCTGGGACAAAGAAACTAGCATTAATAATAGATATTCAGGAAAAAGATAGAATTCTTGTTCTAAAGCTCGCAAAGATGCTTAAGTTTTAATACATATTGAAATTTAGCAAGTGCATAGCAGTTTCAAGACCTACACTCGAATGGCTCTGTTTTACATGTATTTTATTTTCAAACCAACATCAAGAAAATAGAAGCAAAGCAATATAATGCAGGTAAAATGATTCTACCTCTCTTTCATCCATCTTCAGCCATTGTTTGGGATCATCCTCAGTGGCTAGGAAAGCTATCAGATCTAAGGCAGTAAGCCTTGTCTGACGTCTGGATGACACAAAAATAAGAACAGGCTTTGCTGGAGAATGACTCCGAATTGCTGTTGAGGAAAGCAGAACTTGAGAATTAGTTAATTAATGACAAAATATAGCTTCTCTTTGTGATATCCAAACAGCTGATATACCGCTCTGCAGATGATAAACAAGCATGTATAGTCTCTGTTCTGCCAGACCAATACAACTGAGGTGAGGATCTCTGAATCAAAGATCATATAACTATGCTTAGCTGAGTTTCAGTTAATTTGCCCTGCTACTTCAGTGATCATTTTGAGCTAATTAAGAGAAGCAGCAAGGAAAAACTTCCCACCAAAACACCACAAAACCTGGACTTCAAAGTTTGTGATTTCCTCTACATCAGCCTAATAAGCATGTTATGTTTTACCTACCTGACTGGGATATCTATCAGGTTAAGCGCCATCAAGGCCCAAGTATTGCTTTCTGCCTAACCTAGAGCTCAGGCTACATAAAATCATGTCTGCCTCCAAAGCATCACTTCAATCTACCAAATAGACAGAATAGGTAAGAAAGGTAGGAAGCGAATTTCCAACAGCTTCTGGGAAGGTGGGTATTAAGGTACAAAGAATTTTGTTCCTTTTGTTTACTAATCAGTCTGCTATATTTAAACCAACTATGCTTTACGACTTCTTTAAAAAAAGCATTTTCTTGCTCAGGCCACGTTTGAAAAATTTGAGGTTGCAGCAAAATTTTTATGGTCCCAGAATAAAGCATTCCCTTGGAAATGCTAAAATAACCTTGAGTATATCACACCAAACAAGTGGAGAAAAAAGCCCACAATAAAACATATGTCTACAGATTTTCTAACATCAACAACCACTAGAAGTATAAACAGGTGTATGCAGAATTTCAAATGCTCTCTTGAAATCTCTTATAAATCTATTTGTGCTTTCCCATATAACTCTCATTCTAGCAATTAAATTTATGCATTGTTAATTTCTGAACATTATTTAATACTATACACCAACACATATTGTTCCCCAGTTCATGAATGCTACCCAGCATGTGCTCCTGCATATGCACACACTATAGAGTTGAAGAATTATTGAAATGGGATAATACATGCGTATTTATCCCTTACAACTATATATGCCAATATATCTATATATTTTAAAAGCCCAGCATCTAATGGATTTTTGTTGCTTCAGGAACAGGTGTGGCAGAACAGCCTGAGACAGATTTATTGTTCATTAGTGTTTTTGTACAATGCTCTTGTGGAGGTGTAAATAATCTGAACTGTCAAGATTGGTCTCTAGTCCACAATCAATACTTTGCTTCTGTCATAAGGCTAATTAAAGTAGCTAAAAAGTTACCTCACAACTGTCACCTCACAATCAACAGCTGTCCACATTACAAAATTTATTTTGGAGGTTATTTTTAATTGATATAATAAATATTCCTTATGCAACCAAACCAAAACATGTTCGAATAAAATATGAGAGTTTTTCTTTAATCTATCCTGCTTGCCAGCTTTGTTAAGAATAAAAAAATTGAAAACAGAAGCATATGTGGACGCACTACAAATTTTGAATTTTATGGTTATTGCTCTGAAACTAGAATTACAGAAGGTTAGCCTGACTTGCAACTTCTGTTCGTAATTTTTTTAATGCTTAGATACAGTGGTTGATACGAAAATACCTCAGCGGATTAATAATATGAATAGTTTTATTACTTTCTAAATTTCAAATATTTTTACACAAATGGATCTTTATGGTGTCAAAGACTAAGAGAAAACACATTTTATTTCCCCTTCATTGGCACTAATTTTATTCTTATGTTCTAAATACGTTACATTCCACTGTTATATGTCGCATTCACAGAACATTTTATGTTTCAGACAAATAGTTTTGGGCCATTAGCAGAGCAGATTCCCTTTGTACATGCCAAGAGTACATATACTAACACATGTTGTAAATGTGCTGCAAATGAACTGTGTAAAGTGCTTAAAGTCTTTCTTTCTTTTACAGAAAGAAGTAAAAGGTCTGAGAGGTTATTGCTTACCCTGAAACGCAGGTTTGTTCATGCTAGCCATGCGAGGACAGTAATGCTGGCCAGGGAAGCCCTGGATGTGCACCTCCAGAGGAACTGGGCGTACTGATGGTCGGAAGTTGAACAAACCCATCTACAAGAAAACATTTTATTTTTCAGTTTAACCTTGAATCATCTTATAAATTGCTGTTTTGCTTTTCTACAGCACACCTTCTGAAACATTTTTCATACCTGATTAATATTTAGCCAGTCAGCAAGGTCTCTGGCATTTGCTAAAGCAGTGGATAAACCAACTACTCTTACAGGCTTCTCTGTATGAGATGAGATGAAGTTTGTTCGAGACACAATGACTTCCAATACTGGTCCTCTCTCATCCCCTAGTAAATGAAAATTCCAATGAAAAATGGAGAAAAAGAAAAGGTTCAGATGTCAAAAAGTCTACTCATGTCATAAGTATGAGAATACTTCTTTAAATTCAGCAATGATTCTGATTAAAAACAATGCATGCTCACCTAGCAGATGGATCTCATCTATGATAAGAATTGAAACTTTCTGAACATAGCTTCTGTTCTGCCAGCTTCTGCTGACACCATCCCACTTCTCTGGGGTAGTAACAATCAAGTCAGCTTGGGCAATAGCTCTCATATCAGGAGTCACGTCTCCTGTCAACTCTACAACACTGTAATCAAGAAAGATGGTGGCTTGGCTTAACAAAGTTTTAAGTAAATAAACCTGTCTCTATTTTCATAGCAAAAACCATTTAAACACCAAATACCATTTCCTAGCAAAAGAAGAGGGAGAATATGAGTCCCAAACCTTCTATGATTAACTTTTCAAAATGAAGATAATATAAGAATATTAGTATGATATATGCTGAATCGTAACATCCTGCCATAGCCAGGACGAATGCCTTCTAGAAAGCTACCAAGTTGCTGCCTGCTGTTCTGTACAGATCTCCGGTTAGAATAATGAGGCTAGATTGTAGTGTACCTGCATTTGCTGGTGAAGTTCCAAAGACTAGAGCAGAAATTATCCTGAAGTCAATTTTTTGGGATTACCAGAGTTTTTGCAATTGTTCGAACTTATTATCCATTCAAGTTCTACAATCAACATTTGAGGTTATCCCTCATTTTAGACTGGGTATAATGGATTTTTGACATTTCTGTGACACATTCTACATCCAGTTGAACATCTAATAAAAACTCCTCTAAGTAATGTGTATAATCTATTTAGAAGTAATAGTGTAAATTTCAAAAAGGAAATATTACCTGAAAATATTTTAAAATTATAAGATAAAGAATTATCATTAATTATCATAGCAAAAAAAAGTGTGAATTAAAAAGTCACGGCTATCAAAAATAGCAGGAACCTCTCTGGTAATTTCATGTACACAAAGTAGCATCCTCTTCTACTGAAACCTGTGGTCTGCTTTGAGATTTAACTTATAAAAAAAAAATACATATCTATATATAGGAAAGGAAAAGGGCCTAAATAATACAACCCATGGATATAATTTTTAACTCAAGAAAGTATAATTTTGGAAAACTTCAACTTAACTGATTTATCTTATATGTCATAAAGTAATGTCTGAACTCCAACACTTGAAAAGATTAGCATGAAACTAATGTTACTAAGAATAAAATTCTATCTAATTTATATAAGTACACTATATGTATACTAGCACAGAGTTCATGCAATTCCTATGAGTCTCTTAATGCTGAGGTTCCTAAGAAAGCGTATTTTGGATTGTAACGCCAGTTTCCAAGGATATTGCAGAAAGAAATATGAGCTTTGTATTTGTTACATTGCCAACAAATGAGAATAAAAGTAGCTGGGTATCCAAGTGTATCCCTTTTTCAGCTTTGATTTTGCTATCACTACAGTAACTATTGATAGCATTTTTTAAGTACTAGAAATTCGAAGGATAATATACAATAAAAACCTATTTTCAACTACTCAGAAGTATTCTGTAGATTTCATTCATACTTGGTGGGCTGCTCTTTTGCTTCTCATTTCTCTGATTAGATAAGGAGAAACATACTTTTTACCAAGTTTTTCTTCAATCCTAACTTTCCAGTCCTCAATTCTTTCACGAACGAGTGCTTTTAAGGGCGCAATGTATACTGCCTGCAATAGAAAAGTCACAAAATCAGAAGTTAAACAAGAAACCTTTATTAAAGCGTGCCTATAAACAAAAAATATTCAATACTTTCGAGATTTGAACATACTCATTATCGATAAAAAGATTAAGAACTGAATCCTTTAAGTGATTTACAACAGGTTTACATTTAAAACAAACTTAATACTTGAAAGCACTGCTTTATATCATGAGCTATTAACAAGCAAATAAATTAAGAAAGAGAAAGAATAATTTCTTGAAATGGAAGTATTTATCACACCATTTCATATCAAAATCCACTTATATAAATAACATCATTTTTTGCCAGGACTATAAAATTTGCAAGCTAATATTCTAGAACAAAAATAATCAAAATTTCCAGCAAGCAATACCTTACCCATTTTCCAGGTACGTCATTAAATTATTAAAACATTACCAATTAAATTAAAAGGCTGTTTGTTTTAAGTAAAATGCTACAATATTTTCCTCAAAGAGATCTGTTGTGCAGGGGGTAATACCCTGAATGTAGAAAGAATATTTATTTAGAGATTCACGGCTAAGAAGCTTTTGAACATTTAGAAACTGCTACACGAAGAATTCCCGTACATTCTTTAAAATGTATAGCCAGGCTTTCAGCTTTATTAGAACGTAAAAGATATATTCCTTTGAGAAATGGCTATTTTGTAAGTCTAACAGATAAGCTGGAAACGTGTGAGTGTTTTGTTTACCTCCATTGGACTAACAAACTACATGAAGATACTGAAATTTCAAAGATGAATAAGGGATATACGAACATGATTTTTGTTAATTTCAAGGTTATTCTTTGGTTAAATCTCACAGATACAAATACCTTTTCCAAAGACTTCAAAGCTAAAATGTGGTTAAGTAAAAAAAGATGGCTAAATCAAGAAACATATATATATACACGTATAAACTTTGAAAAGAAAACCCCCAGAACTGAGTTGTTCAGCTTTCAAACAATTTATTTTAAAGAAAAAAAAAACAGGCAAGGTGGAACAGAAAACTGCCTTGTAGTAATTAATTGCAATTTATGTTTAAATATGAGAGGGCTGGCCTAATTGTATTAAAATACAGGGGAACGAATAGCTATAAAACAGCATTACTGTCAGGACAAGAAGATGAAATCAGGAAACGCAGGTAAGTACAGAAAAGGAAATCCAGCATGCCCATATGTAATGCTCTTAGATTTAACTCTAGTTGTACACTGATATATATATATAAGTTGAAATAAAAGCATAACATACATAATGAAGTATCATTTTGGATCAAACAGCAGAAGAAAGCAAAATTCAGTTTACCATAGTCTTTTGTGATGACGAAAACACAGAATCATAGAATCATAAAGTTGGAAGAGACTTCTGAGATCATTGAGTCCAACCATGTTTGTCTCCCTACTAAACCAATAGAATCATAGAATCGTAAGGAGAATCATAGAATTACTTATTTCACAAACCTTTGATGTGGGATACTTGTTAAAAACTCTAAAGATGGCTAATTCAGCTGCAACAGTTTTTCCAGAACCTGTAGGCGCTCCAAGAAGAACATTACAGTCTGTGTGATAAAGTGTATGAAATATCTGTGTCTGGATAGGGTTGAAGTGTGTGAATTTGTACAGGACTTCATATTCACGATGGCCCAAGGCTGTGATAGGCAAAGGCTGAAGATCCAGAAGCTCTAAAAACACAAAGCAATCATAAGTGCATGTCAAGAGATGCCACGACATAACGTTATTTATTATAAAGATATTAACCAACACTTCAGTGGAACACAAATTACACTGGAAATTGTTTTACTTAATATCTCATATGACATAGAGTCCACATTTGGGTCATTGTTAACTTTGATGAGGGACAATAAGAAGTTAATTTTATAGCTCTGAAGCATTTCTGGAAGTACTGTTGTTAGTATTCTGATAGCTGCGAATCAGCCATTTGCATACATTAATCTTTTTCTTAAAGCTGTTTCCTTTTTACCCAGTTGTAGTAGTTCTAAAGTCACTTTATTAGATTATATGCATGTCAAGCTTCTTATGACAACAGAATGTGGAGTCAGAAGACAGCATAGTCTGTATATTTCAGATTCAAAATAAAAAATCTATTTAAGAAGGAAGGATTCTTTGGAGTCCCTAAGTTGATGGAGTAATAGAAATCATTCAACAAAAACTAAATTTTGCATCTAATCCTTTAAACATGTAATTTAAGACATAATCTTAATAAATAAACAAACAGCTTTTCAATATAAGAGTCTCAATATATCCTGAGGGCATCTGTTACCCAAACAATTAGAGATTCTGGAATTTGGAAGATGATATATATAACCAGATTGGATTTGGAATCCTACCAAATTAAGGCGACTGCAGTCATTCTGCTATGCAGATGCTTGCTTTGAAGTTTGGTTTGTGCGTGGCTTTTTTTTTTTTTCTTTGTGGCTGGAGGTCTCATTGCCTTTTCAGGGTGCTTCACATTAAGGTAGGATATGGGAATCATAAAATCTACTGAAGCAATGATGCCTAATATTCTTCACATGCTTTTCACTGATACCTTATGGCTGTTTTAACATTCCCACTGCAGTATCTTGGACTCTGTTGAGGAGAAAGAAGATTTTTTGCGTAGCAGGGCCTCTACGTACTTCATTGTTGAGTGGGAACCAGATGGGAATTGAAATCAATTACCATAAATCCTAGAGGCTCCATAACTGGTGATGTGTAAATATCTTTCTGTTTCTTCTGAATAGTAGTCAGTGATCAGTCAATTAGATAAAAAGGTTACACATGCTTTTCCAGACAGTGTAGGTACAGTATAACAATAGCTAAACACTTCACAAACACATGTGAATTTATGCATGCCAAAGGACAACACCGTACGAGAACTATTTCTGAAGGCACTCACTTCACAGACTGCTAGATGAGCCAAATGTAATTACAGAGGAAAGGTTTTACAGTGACATCAGGCACAATGAACGTATAAAGCAATTTATGCATCCAGAAAAAAAGAAGCAAAACACAAACATATGCTTCTGTGCCAAGTGTTAAAAAGGAGGGGGAGGGGAAAGCCATGACTTGATCAGCAGTGCTGAGTTGAAATGTGATGTTTGGTACTATAACAATGCTTGCTGTGATTAATTTATTTTAGTAAAAGAAGTAAAATGTTTCATAGTTTCAAAATTTTAACTTTGCTTTTATTTTGGTGAAAGAAACGTAATGCTTATAAGCACTAAGATAAGACATTTTGTAACACAGAGATTTCCTTAGTTTTATATGATAGTTTCAATATTCCTATGGTTTAGAGAGAACATGGAGTAACTAAAAGGTTAGTATTATGTTGAGATGACATCAGCTGCTTTTTGTTCAGGAATTTTAAATATTAGACTGCATTAAATTTAGTGAAGAAATGGTCTCAGTAATGCAAATATATCAAAGTGAAATTCCATATACTTTTCGATGATTAAATAGAGGTTAAGAGATTTATTGTATTATTATAAGGAAAATCAATATAAGCAAGATGAATTAAAACAAAATGATAAAATCTGAAGTTACCTGTGTGGGGTGGATGTCTCTCTGGAAGAATCAAATGTTGAAAATTTATGATACATACAGCCTCTGCTCCTAACCATCTATCGGACACAGCTCGAATGTAATATTGAGAAGGAAGTGGCTCAAAAATTGGGATTGTGAACACCAGCAGCTGAGGTTCTTTAGTGATGACCTAGCACAAATGTGCAGAGGATAATTACCAAACAGACAAATCCATAACTTGAAAATCACAGTTTGCCTGACTTCCGTAAGCATTACCAACGCAAAAAAATAAGGCATACGGGCAACTCCATGAGAAAAATGTTCGTATCTTTATAAAATATTTCACAACGGGGAATGAATTTTGTTTCCACGGACTTCAAAAGATAAAAATAAGGCTAGCTCTTTATCTTTTCTTTAACAGAGAAAAAAATATAATTTTTCTCTTTTTCACCTGGAAATAACTCTCCCACCAAACAAGGAGAAGAAAAAGGGACATCTGAGATTAGAAAAAAATCTTTGTGGAAGTCCAAGCTTGTAACATACATTTGAAACTGAAAGTTGTGCTACAGATCTGAAAATCTGCTTAGGTCAAAATACTCCTTGACCTTACAAACGCACACCTCACTACTAATTTTACTTTCGTCTCACTATGAGATTCTGAAAATCCATTACCTGTTTCTTCTGAATGATGAAGTACTCTGAATGATAAATGTGATCATTAGCAGGGTCTTCTACCCAAATCCACCAGGGTTCTCCAACAGTGCCATGTACCTTTAAGAGCAGAAATGATAGCTTTGTTATAGTTGTAATGAGGTTCTACAGGTTTGCTGGGCATTTCTAAAATTGTAGGCTTACAATGAAATACAGAGGCATTGAAATTGGAGGTAACAACAACGTAACATTTCTAATTAGATCAATATGCTTAAAGACTATGTTTCAATAACAGTTTGCTCCAGGTACATATAATATAAACGGACATAATACAAATGCTAGTGCCTCAGCTGTTTATAAATAGAACTCCCAGAGTTTCCTCTAGGATCCTAAAAAAAGACTCATCCTCCTTTTTCCTACACGTACCTGTGTTTTCAGATTCTATATTAAGGATTGGTTTTTGTTATCCACTGCTTGTTTTTCAGTTGAAAACAGTCTCTCAGGAAAAACTCGACACTGAATTGTGACATTCCTCTCTTCTCCTCTCTAACTTTACCTCTCTGTCTTTCCCTCTCCTCTAGAAAGTTACAGTAAGTGGATTCAGAAGGCTGTAGATCTAGTCACTGCTACAGGTGAAGTGAGAAGAACTTAAATAGAGCTGCCTCTTGATTCCTGTGCCATCTGACAACACCTTATTCCATTCTACACTTTTGTTTGCTTTGTTGTGTACCTTATCCTGCAATTGCAGCCACAAATCATAGCTAGGTGGGATTCTCAGTTAAGAACTTTTTTTTTCGTCAGAATAAATGACTTTTGACAATGTGCATGTATTTTACTTCAATATCTACTAAAAAGAAGAAAAATGCATAGTAAAAGCGTATGGAAGACATACTAATAAATGAACATAGATTTCTGAAATTTCTGATAAGCATTGTGAGATGGTATAAAACCAGTAAGAAGGTGAAAAAAAGCTGGAATTATTCCTAAACTTTTGCTAATAGGAAAAAACATAAAGTGCATAGCTGCTTCTAATGGCAATTTTAATGCTATATAAGTCTGGTATTTTCAGCACATTATTTTCAGCTTAATTCAGTACTGTGTATGTGTTGGAAAACTGTACTGACTTTTGAAGATACAAGTATGTACTAAGCACAGAACTCAGGTGCTTTTGTTTCATGATTACACAATGGGTAAGTAGATGGACAGTAAAGACATTCATTACATTTGAATTTCACTAGAAGCTTCACAGGGAAACGAAGCAGTGAAACTGAAAGTACACAGGTGACATTTTGAAAAATAACAGTGACACTATTACTTCATCATGGTTTAGGAGAATTTAAGAGAGGAAAGAAGAATTAACGAAGGTGATACAGTTCAAAGCTCAGAAATCTTATTTACTGTAGCAGCATCTTAGTTTTGGAGAGTCCTGTGACAAAACTCGGTGGGAAAAGAAGGGCAACATGGGAACAGGTAATAGAACATGCTCTTCAGGAATGGTTCTCAATAACTCTGGGGAGCTCTTAAGAACTGACACAACTGTTGCTCTAAAACTGCATATCTGATATATGACTCAGCTAATCAACACTAGTTGCATTACTTTGTATTTCTGCTGGACTCCTCTTGGCTACAGTAAGGTTCACTTCCTCTGTCTGGGTATGTTTATAGTCCTTTGCTTCTAACAATATAATAATAATTTTCCATTGGGATATGGTTCACACTGTTACTGAATTTAAGGGCTCCCAGCAGTGAAAACTCCAGCCACGTGATATCTCATGGCTAACAAAACATATCTTCTTTTTCTTGAAAAGGTAAGTGCAAAATTTGTGATGAGATCATTCTAGAATTAAGCATCCAGAAAAAGGAACAGTCTTAAACCCGTGAAATGTTAGCTAAGTGAGGTATTTCAGTTAGGTATGGTATTGAAATTTTTAATATTCTGGGTTTTTTTGACTACTCCAATTCTTTGACTGTTTTTTTTTGGTAGGTATTTTTTGTACCAATTACAGTTATACCTGTAAGTTTCTACAGTCTTCTGAATAGCTTGCTAAAACACTGTTTGATAATGGAGAAGCAGTTTTGGTGTGTTGATTGTCGAATTTAAAAGCCAGTTATTCATTTTTAGAGACTATTAAAATTTAACAGTTTATTTATTTACTACGATAGAAGTTTCATTTGCTGTAAAACCAAGAAAATAAAAAGCTGCCTTACAAAAATAGATGAAAAAATGTTTTCTAAGTTTTGATTAGTACAAATATAAAGTTCTCATAAAAAAGCTCCATATGTTGAATTGATAAAATGACTGTCTTTCAAAAGCAATCATCAGCAAAACTGCGCCTAAGGGTCATAGCAGAAAATAAGACTTTTGCTGAAGTTTTGCTACAACTTTAGTTCAGAATTGAAATAAGAGGGTTTAATTCTGTGCAGCCCCCTTTTCCAATTGTAAAAATATAGAAGAACCTAGAGTTGTAGAAAAATCTGAGTGAATTGAGAAACTACTTTTTAACATGAACAGTCTTTTTTTTAACAGATTGCAGGTAATATGGATGAAAGATTGAATAATCTGAAAAGTAATGCTTGTTTGCCTTTTGAAATATTGCACATAAATAAGGCAGCAAAAAATATTTCATCTTATAATTCACGTTAGGAATCCATTCAAGTATTTCTGAAATAAATCCAGGTACCAAACAAAATCAAACTTTTATATTTTGATTGTTACTCTCCCATTCATGAACTAACTTGGTGAAAATTCCAAAAGAAAAGAAAAAGCTTTTAGGCAGGGAAATTAAATTCTAAAATAATATAAATGTTTGTAAAATAGAACTGTAATCTACTTGTGATGAAGGTAAATTTGTAATCTAAGGGATTTTAAAATATTTTTTAAATAAAAGAACACATACTTAAAATCCACCTTTCAGAATAATTTATCTTAAAGCGTAAATCTCCAGAGCATAAAAAAAGAAAAACATACATGCCCACTGATGTTTCTTTGCCTTGTTTCTGTAGGAAGTTTCAGAAATACCAGCAACAATACAATGCCCCCATGTGGACGTTTGTATTTCATTTAGATTTATCTGTATTTCTAATGAACAGATTCTAAATCAAATGGTTTGGGTATATCTAAACATGCAACTAGTGCAAATCCTTTCCTACAAATTTGCACCATCAAATATAAATGAAAATAATTCCAAACATATCTCAGTTCTTCTGTTCAGGGAAGTCCTAACAGAGTAAAAGGGCACTGATGCAGTAAATGTACATTTGTAAAGTCATGAAGAGCAGCACAATTTGACATTCATGAACTGTATATCAAGACTTTATTTTCTACTTTTGACATTCATTTATAGTTCAGAGAACCATCCATGTCTCCCCTTTTCTTGCTTCTCCTTTCTGGGCACATAAATCTGTGGGTGACTATTATCAATACTTAGTGTAAGCACTGACTCCCACATGCCATCCGGAACAATTAACAGAAAAAAAAAAGATGATCTTTGGGTGCCTACTTCTACTAAAGTCTTAAAGGTAATTCCATTCCTATTATCAAATTTGCTTTTTAGCTAAAAAAAACATTTTTGTTCATATCCAAGTAGCTGTGGACACCCTGTGATCAACTCCTTTCCTCAAGCTAAATGAATGCATCCTATCCTTCCCTCACCTCCTGTTTTTTTACCTGATCATTCCACGTGAAGTCAGGAGTGATGTTCAGCCGAACTCGGAGCACCGTGCGGGTAATTGGCTGAATTGTTGCTTCCATTATGATGGAGGGGATTTGATGGACACATTGTTTTACCTTTAACCCAATCTTCACATGATGCAGCATATGACCTGCCAAGAAAACATTAGATGTAACAAATTTGCATTTTCAGGAAAAATAATACAACTCTGACTTTTAAATAGGCTTTTAGAGAGGAGTGTAATTGCTTGCTTGTTTTTCTTTTAGGCGCATAAATGTCTGACTCTCTTGACCTGGCATGTCTGAATATTTTGTAATACTTAACTTGAATTAGCAGTTTAGAGCCCAGAAAAATCAGTATTAACCCCGCCTGTTGGCTATAAATAAGGGGTTAAAATAACTATTAGGAATTCACAATGAAAACATATTATGTCAAGCCAGTTTCCTTTCCTTTACTGACTTTTTGACCAGGCTCTTACCAAGCCATATAGTTCTTTTTTAAAGTATGAGTACTGACCTTTTACTTAATGAAGGGCACGAATTTGAACTTCTATAATTCCTATGTAGTGAAGTTTTATTTCAGAAAACTGAATAAAGGTAGTTAATAGGTTAAAAATGTATTCAACTAGTAAATATCTCATAGCAGCTCTGATCTTTCAGAATACATCTGTGTGTAACAGACAAAGGGAAAACTAAATGTTGCAAAGTTTTCTTTATTTTCTATCACAGCCATGGTAACTAAGAAAATAAAGTGATTATATTAATTGAAAAAATCCAAATTGCATTTTACAGCGGAAATCTCGGTTCACTTCCTCTTCAATTTAAATATAAAGCGAAGCATGTATCGGTGATTTCCTGAAAAGTATTCCAACTTCTAGCTTATTTATGGCAAGAAGGTTGATTTATCACATTTTAACTGAAATTGCTTATATAATTATGTGGAGCATATTTTAAATTTTAATTGTAATGGTCATAAGTGCTTGCTCCTAAAAGCTAGCTTACAAATCGCTACCCATATTTTATGATACCATTATGTACACTTTCCCATTTAAAAAAAAAGAAAGAAAAAGAGAAAAAATCCTATTATTTGTACTATGTGTGAAGTGAAAAGGTGATAAAACTTTTTGTTTATTGCATGAAATTTAGGAGCATAACATCCTGCAATTGATTTTTTTTTATATTGATCCCGACTTTCCCACTTTGGTTTGTCTTATTTAACAAACTAGCAGATTTTTCCTCACACAGGTTCCTATACCTGAAGCCTGAACAGTGATCTCGCTTAAAAAGCAAACCCCTAGTGCAAAAGTTTTAACTCCTATTTAATCAGTTTAATTTGCAGATGGTAAAACACATGCACCTCCAGCAAGTGGATTATTAAAACCCAAACCGATTACAGTGGTATAACTTGTCGATACACTCAGTATTAAAGCATACTTTCACAGTGACTAGCTTTTGCACTTAATCTTCAGAAAATCGTGTTAAATAAAGGTAAGTGCCAAATATTCAAAGATACGACTCAATAAGCTTATGGAGGCAAGTATACTTTTTCACTTTCTGTATCAAGATGTGTGAGATGAACTTCTGTGTTTGTACAAGACTGCACTGAGGTTTTGTGCACTTAATCTGCTAGGGGAAAATAGGGATTCTGTTCTATTAGATTCTGTAAAATATTATAAAACTCCCCTCCCCCTCCATCCTTTCTTTAAAATAGTCAATTTATGAGAAACTATCAATGACATTTAATGAATATCAAAACCTTCTGAACAAAAGCTGACTATTTGAGAAAATAGGTATGTTTGACAAAAGAAGAGTGAATTTTGCTTAGTCCACAATGATTGTCACCTGTATTCTAAAAAAACCAGGACTGTTTATCTCAGATAACACAGTGATTTCTTGGCTTTCTGAAAACTCCATGGTTACATCGCAATAGTGCGTAGATTGGTGTTGACCCATTTGTGGTACATTGGAATCCAAGATCTGTGCGCACAACGTGCTCTTCATTCACTGAGAGAGCTGGTACTCATCTGATGCTTTTATCTCTCCCTAGGCCATTGACTGAATTAGCTAGTTAGCTGCCTTTTTTGAAATTTTACCTCGAAGGTCACAATAACATTTAAAAAGTAAGAAACACGAAGACTGAAACTAGTCTGATGGAGTCAGAGAACAAGGCAGTGCCTGGAAGCTGTGCCTTTTCTCTTTTCGACACAGCTTTGACTTCAAATAAAAATAAGGCACCTGCCAGGCAAGCGCTTCCTTCTCACCCTTGGTGTCAGAAAGAGAGGCTAGACAGGGAGAAGTACGTCATGTAAAAGCACTTCACAGACACGTATAGGTTGCTTTGATATTTATAAGGCTGACGAACATGAAATATCATTACATATCGTCAGCAACGACCTGTTTTCAAATAATCTTAAGTCTCATCTACTTTCAAACTCAGCTAATATAAAATAAAACTACACATTTTATAGGCGTATATTGATACATTCCCATTTGTCAATACTTGTTCCACTATACTGAAGGGAACAGAACTGTTTTCATATTTTAACACAGAATTGCTTGCTTCTCTAAGGGCAGGTATAAAGTAAAAAAAGCATAAAAACCCCCACACTAATACAATTAATGGAAAAGAACACTAAGTATGACAAAGCCTGCACAAATACACAACAAATTAACAAATTTGAATTAAAAAATGCTATAACGCTTCTGAATAGAAAAGCATGATAATGATAGTGCTTCAAATAAAATGTTCTACTTTCAATACATTTAAAATTACTATACTATGTATTATAATACATAGTTAAAGTAAGCTTTTAAAACCTTCTCATAGTCCTTTGGCTTAATGTATTAAATAAAATTACAGGCTCCAATTTGGAAAACTTCTACGCATTTATTCAACTTTTTCTCAACAAACTGTCAGTAACAGATACAAAGGAAGCCCAAATAAGAAAAATACACTAAGATAGAAAAAAGAAACACATTATGAGCAAATTTTTTTTTCATCTTCAACCAGCTGATTGACACTTTATGCACAACAGTTTATACATATGTACTAGAATTTGTCATTATGTCTATCAGTAGGCTTGTGGATTTTCTCATTATCAAAGTGTCAAATCCTTTAAAAAATTCCATTAAGGTTTTGCTGCACTGACACCAGTGACAATGAATTCTCCATGTTCAATGAAAATTAATGCAGTGGTTCAGAAGTAGGCTATTTACTGATAGTACACCCAGGACATAATAGCCTCCTTTTATTCTTTTTCACATTAACAGTATTTCGAAAAAAACCCCTGCAAACTGGCAAAAATAAACACATGCCTTTTCTAGCAGTGTATTATGCAATATGAAAAAGAAGGGAAGCACAGGTCAAGATAAATCTGAATATATATACACATATATGTAAATACATATCAACATACAACTCCTTTACATATGCGTTCTGGGGTTGGCAGAACATGGACTAGCCTCACCCTCAAAGCAGTGTCATATTACAAGCTGAGGAGATTGAATAAATCTTGTTTATTGGACAGACCATGATACCATACTAAAGTGTTCACATGGCTTCCAGACCAGAGTGGGTGTATTAATGAACGGCTCAGAATTAGTTCTAATTTGCCCACTGATTAGTAACAGTTTAAGCAGACCATGCTGATTTCTCACCTATTTCATCTTTTCTCATGTCCTTCATCTTGTCTATAGTGAGATTCTTCTCTTCCAGCTTTGAGAGGACTGATGGTGGTAACACTGAGAACTGTCTCAAAGGGCTAACCCAGCCCCACAGCCGCTTGTCAATGACTTTGCTGAGATTCAGTAGTCTATATGTCATTGCAGGCCAACGTTTCCTAAGGGCAATCTCAAAAAGAGCTCGAACAATACGAGCTGCATTCTGGAGGGGGGAAAAAAAAGGCAAAAATGTTGTAACTCTCACAAGCATTCTTTGTAAAATGAGAAAGATCCCATAGACTCATTTTTGACAGACCATAACAATAGATTTTTCTTTTCAAACTTATTTCAAACATTCTTGAAAACTTTATTTTTTCCATCGTCTTCCAGCTGAACTATCTCATGGAGACCTACAGAAATTATGAAAAGAAACACTTGCAACTAATTAAAGTTGTAGTGGCAGATCTACCATAGAATTTCGATCAGTTATGCTAACATTAGGGAGTTCTAAATTTACTGTGTCTTAATCACTGCTGAAACAAATCCACATACTGTACTTAATACCTTCCTCCTTCTCCCTCCAAATAATATACATTTGCAAACTCAGTTTATATGGAAATTCAAGTTTTAATTTTTCAGTTCAGTTGTACAGCATCAACCTTTCACACTGAATTACACACCATTTACACATAAGTTTTAAAGTAGTGACTATTTTTAACATGGTACTATCTTCTATCGAATAACCAAACTGTATACATGTGCTTTGGACTCGGAAAATGAATTATTAATATAAGCTTGAATGAGGTCAGTCTTACCCTGAAAATGTAATACAAAATTGCTTTCATAAACTTATCAAGTTTTACGTTTTTTTTGATGCAATTTTTTTTTGCCTACGACTACTATGCCTGGATTAGTAATTCTGTTCTTGAATGATTTCTTTAATAAAATACAATCATTCTCTACTGACTCTGCAATGCCAACAGGAATAAAAAATAGAAAACTATTCGGTTGTGATAGGAAGCACGTTACTTAAGAAGCACATTTCTTTTACTTAGAAAAGCTGAATGATTTTCTTAATAGTCACTATCCAATTAGGAAAATTCACAATTTGTATCACTGCTTCCACATGCACAATTTATGGAGATCTGAGAAGAAGACCATGTTGCCTCACTAAAAATACTATAATTGAGACAGACAAATAAAAGTAATTGCCTTGAAAGCAAACATTAAAACAATCATACCGAAAATGATCTTGCTGTGCAAGTACCAGAATTTTTGTGATGTGCATGATGATTTCAGAATTTTCTCAGTTATACCCGTAAGAGCTATGAAATGTAAACACTTCTCAGGAAGGTAACATTAGTATGAAAAGCTTGCTGAAGAACACATATACTTTTGAATATTTAACTCTCATCTTTAGCCCCAACTAAATGAGATTTTGCAATCATTTCTTCCAAAATTTTTTGTAAGGATGAGACAAAAGTGATTCGATTCAACATGTTGTTGACATAGGACAGGCTAAAAGGTAAAACTTTATAATCTATTTCATACATTTGTTATTGTTGCACATATAGGATTGATTACAAACATTTTGTCGCTTTGACTTCTTTGACATCCAGAATTCTAAATTTTCAAGTAACACCCCTTTCTTTCTAAGATAGGCTCCAGTTGTTGTGTAAACAAGCAGTGCTGTGTCACAGACTTGCAGTTCTCTTACTGTTCTGTGTATTAACTAAACATGCTGTATAACGATCAACCATTCAGGTGTCTAATCAAGCAAACAAATACATAGTCTGATATGTAAATTTCCATGATCACATCTAGCAATAAACTTCCAATACCACATCTTTTTTGTGTAAACCAAGGTATGTGCATAAACCACAAATTACGTTTTGCAGAATGAAGTATAAAAGTACACAGAACATGAAGATAGATTACAACAGTTTTCTAGATCTACAAGAAAACAGTAAGTTAAGAATAGCATTTTTGTGCAAGTATAGCTAGAATGACTAAATATAATAAGACTGCAGGGGTAATAAAAACAAAAGGAATATTCATAGTTAACAAAAAATGCAATAAATTCCCAAGGTAGGATTCTGCAAATCTTTTCTACCTAAACTCTATACCACACATGTGCACACACATAAGGCTCTGATTTGATATCAATTTGCAAAAATGTAGAAAAAGTTGCAGATCAAGGCCTTCTTACATAATTGTAAATATCTGGGAGAATAAAAACAGCAGAGGATATCAACAGATAAGTAAACCCCACTATTTTTACCTGTGCAACATATGCAGAATCTGAAATAAGGGAGAAGCTGTCCATCTCCCCTCTGCTAATATATGTTTGAAGGAGGATATTAATTTTTCCATAATTGTTTTCCACACCTCCTGGAGCAGGAAGTTCACAGAAATCATTCAGTAAGGTATCCAGCTCTTCTATTTCTTCTTCTCTTACCTAAAACACAATTATACATTATGAAGAGGCTGGAGCAATTTGATAAAATTTTTAACACTGAAATAAAGTTTTCCTTATAACGTATTTACATTACGTTTAAACGAAGTCTCTAGTTTTATGGAAAAAAAAAACACCCCAAAGAAAAAAAGCAGCAAACCCACATCTTCCACAATGGAGTTAATAGATCATAATTGAAACTATCTTAATAGTAACACAATTATCTTTTATTATTCATCACCATCTATTAAGGTTGTCATTGACATACAAAAATTTGATATGCCACAAAAATTGAATCTTCTGACCCTGCCATCCTTCATCTGATGAGATTTCATTTTTATTTGACCATAATGAAACCTCTGTCCATCTGGATTAGGGCAGTCTTGAATTAACTTTAAATGTACTCATTACAGTTACATAGTTTGCATGTGGCATAATACATTTTTAACTCAAAACTGTGAAGTACTATGATTCATGATATTAAAATTTTCACTGTTAATAAGATTAAGTCTTAATATGAGTAAAGAAATATTCATATCTATGGTTTGAATAATGCATAACATTTCACATTCTAACTGATGACCTTTACATGGCAAACCCAGCATAAATCTACATATTCTTTGATTTACTGATAGTCTGTTAGTGTAAAACTTATTTAAAGAGGGTAAATGTTTGGTCCCTGCAGGGAACTCACTGAAGTAATTTTCATTTGGATCTGACTACCTGACATACAAAAGACCCTAACACAATTGGGTTAAAATTCCCAACTATTCAGCCAATGGTCCTACAAGAAAGAAAAAGAAGAAGGATACAACTATCCTAGACGACGCCAGCATTAGGAGAATATTATGCTCCACTTACAACAGCATTTTTGATATTTTTTTGCATAGCACAGCTCAGGTCAAATCCAGATCTGTATTTCAGGTACTAGTGGCATACTCATCTCAAAATGTAGAATTTTTAAAGGCATTATGGAGATGTGATTCATATTAACAAAGTCACAATTTGTATTACACAAAGGGGTAAATCCTGAGTTATTCTTGTGCAAATCAGTTACCAGTCTTAACATTCAGAGCTGCACAGCAAACAAATCACAAAAAACCCAGAAATGATGATGCACTGATGCCATACCTTAGAAATGTGAGAAAGCAAACTAGCAAAAGTATGCTTTAGTCAAGAAGCATCAGTACTAACTTCACACAGAAACATATCATATTTCCCATATGCTTTCATTTAAAATATTCAATTATGCTAAATTTAGACCTAGTAAAGTAATATCACTATCATAAAAAACCCCTTCTATCTTGGAAAATCTTGCATGTATCACTATGACACCTCACTGTTTAATATGTTCTATAATAAAGGAGATTACAACTAAACAGGATTTCTCCAATAGACAAAGAGATGGTAATACTCAGACAATGTGTGCAAATATGTAAATTTGTAGATGGTGAGGGATTCACACTGACAGTTCACAGAGGCAGGAGAATGAGAGACAACTCTGATCTGAAAGTTGTATAATTGTGGTAAAATGGCAATGAGCCCAAGCTAATAAACCCCATGGAGTCTGGCTCACACCTCTATGAGATGGAAGCATGGGCAAACAAGCTCATGCCAGCCTGCAATGTATTGTCTTATGTCCTACCCACGCAGGAGGTAAAAAGGGAGGTTGGAATTGAACTGAATATGATTAGTACAGTAATCTTCTAGCCTGCACAACAAAATCTGTTATAATAACTTTCTAGATTCCAAATTTGAAAATAATCTATCAGAATTTACCATTCTGCTAATTTAATATTGTTTCCTGCATGAAGTAAATCACAGACAACTTTAGTGAGTCCTACCTCATTTCTGATAAATCAAATAATGGTTTAAACTTCAAACAGAAAAACTATCTCATCCCTGGGTGCACCATTCCAATAGACACTTATCTGCATCTGTTAATAAATGAGGAGCAGAAAAGTTCTAAAAGAATTTAAAAGGAATTCTAAAAGATTCATAACTAGTCATTAAATGTGCACTACAGTGCAAGCTGAACCACATATAAATTTGAATGAGAGCATATATAGTTCTTTGCAATTATGCCTGCTTAAAAACCATTTTATAATGGTCTATAGGCACTATTTATGTTAATATAGAAGTGTCTAGTTCTAAGAAATATTTTTTGTATGAAAGGATACAACTTTACCTTTATCTGTTCGAATTCTTCAGCTTTTGATACTATAGCAAGAATATCACCTTCTGTTTTATGAGCATCAAACAACTCATTGAAAGTCTATTAAAAACAAAATGAATTGATTTAAAACTGAAAATAAAAATATACATATAGCACAAAAGACAGAAACATTAACCAAGTTAACCAAGTAAAATTTAAGTGAGTTAACGGAAGACAAGAGCAATGCAATTTAAACATGAATAATTTCCAGAGTGACTTCTCAGCACTTTCAGAAAGATGTTCCCTGAAAAACTGGGGCCCCCCAAAATCGAGGGATGTATAATCAATGGCCATTTCAAAAAAATCTAAGACACGTCTGAGCGAATAATATGTGAGACCAATTATACATAGTGACAGTGAAGAGTTAAAAATTATCAATGCCGAGTCTTCAGCTTCTATTCAAGAACAAGACTCATTTCCTACAAAAGAAAAGTTTTAAGATGAATGCATATACTACGAGTACTACAAAGTTTTGTACAAATGTCTCTTCTTGTCACATTTACAAAATAACCTGATTACAGTATCAAAAGTTGTTTATGGTTGGCAACCTGATAAGATTTTCATTCGGAAATCTTTTCTGTTATCAAACTCTATATTTGAATGTGCTATCAGGTACCAATGGGAACACACATTGTTGATATCAAAATATTCCTTGTAATTCATCCAAAAGGCAGAGGTTACAGAAATTTCAAATCTCACTTCACACCAAGTCAAATTTTTCAGCATTGCTTTATATTTAATTTCTTTCTTTTTCCTCTCTCCCCATTTCAGTAAATATGATTTGAAAATATATTGAACAAATCAGATACACATTCTGTAATATCTTGTAACTATTTTAGGTATAGGTTCAAAAAGAATGAAAAAAAACCCCGGAAATAGAACATCATATTTTACCTCTATAGTATTGTATTTAATATAGTAGTGGCTGGCAGTTCTGCCTAAATCTGTTGAAGAAAAAAAGCCAGTTCGTTCTTCAAAGCGAATCATGCGGGCTTTGTCCAGTTTTCTGCCGACTTCAATTACCAATTGTTCTCTATGCTTTTCTAGACCTGGATCCATCTAGACACAAACCACACACACTTACTTGTATAAAAAGTGTTAAATAAATAAATTTACTGAGATAACCCAGTCACACAAAGCCAGAAATCAAATAAAAGGAAGGTACAGTTATTAAGTCAAGGTTTTCCTGAGGTCTCACTAATAACAGTTAAATTGACATTACTGACTAAAAATTGTCTGTACAGGACAAAATAATTGGAATAATATTTCTTTAACGATGCTTTGAGACTAGCAATACAATGTAGACTAATATTACTTATGAAATAGTAGCATGCTCATGAAATAAATTTACATTGTAGGTAGGTTCTGAAAGAAGTTTTAATGATAATGTATTCTTCATCAAATCATGGTTACTGCACCATTTCACAAAAACATATCATCTTATGGTATCTTCTATTTATGAAAATGGCTGAAGGTATACCATGCCTGAATATCTGACACAAAGATGGATTTAATTGTATCCCAAATAGAATAAACTTCAAATTGGATGGCTAAAATGCTTATTAGCAAAAAAACCTCTAGCGTCCCCAGAAGCTTTGGGTATGTCAACTGGGATATTCCAGTTATTGAGTTACAGATGGATCATGTAACCATTTATGTTAAAAGCACAGAAGGACCTTGCTATGCTGATTGCCATTTCTGTTCATATCAAAGATCAGGAACTTGGACATTTTGTCCAAATAATAATGAACATTATTTCATTAGCACAAGGCTGGGCAAACCCCCCATCTATGAGTCACACTGCTGTAGAATTGTATGTTTCCACGTTACGCACCTGGGATACCTACAGTGACATGGATGGGTGAAAAATCAGGTTGACCCTCTAGTATATGTATACCTGAGATATGGGTCTAATTACAAAAGAAACGATTAGCCACCAATTTGTAAAAAATGAAACTGTTCCATTCCACAAACAGCATTCTTCTTTCATGGCTTGTATAGTTCAGATTTCCTACAAAAGTAAGTCATATCAGCCCTCTTGGTAAATCTGTACCAGAGATATATGAATGACCAAGACTGCAAAAAAGAAGCAGGTTTAAGAATTGCTATGCCTTGTTTTGCTCTGGTTTTCCCTGGGCTAGGATTCAGTTTCATCTTTGTGCTGAAGAGCTTCATCTTATGTTTTGTAAAGCTGAAGACAAACACAGCCATCTTCACAAAGCAGCTGCAAGACCAGTTCCTAATAGTCCCCATCTTTGCCACTTACTCTGATACTGTTTCTCCTTAGATATGGCTTGCCTTAGTTTCAAGTCAAAAGCTAGCACGGTAAAGGTTTAGAGTGCTTTTTTTCAATAGTGAGTCATGCACTGAGGTCAGATTTCAGAGAAGAGGTGGTCAAAAAAAAAATAAAAATCAGGATGCCAGATGTTTAATATTTTTTAAAACTAAGGAAGGGGGAAAATTAAAAAGCAAAACAAAAGAAAACACTTCCCTAATCCTTTGGCAGTCCAAATTACCTGCCAATCTTTTGCCTTTTACATAAAGAAGCTAAAGCTGTAACAGTAGACTAATAAATTCCTTATAAAGGACATGAACTCAAAAGCACTGTGAAATAATATTACAGTCTAGAGAATCCATGGTCAGCATCCCTCTTGTTGAACTTGCATAATTAGAAATCCCACAAAGTACAAGATTCTGCCTAAACCAGTTTTTAGCCACACTCTTAAAAACAAGCCTTGGTATGTCCACAGCAAGAAATTGAGATGATCTGGAGTATACATATGGAAATTTAAGAATGCATGATGAAGTAAATTATTATTATTCACATTGTTTTCTCTAGCTAACTGAAAGAAGTGTTGGAGACATGCTCTTGCCTTTACAGATGTTCTAAACATAAACATACAGCTTACGGGGAAAAAAACCTTCTCTTAAATGTGGGAACACCAAAGAGTGGAATAAAAAAGTGCAGAAAACAGACAAAGGAGTTATCTTGAAAAGAACTAGCCACCTTTCCTTTGGAACTCTAAAAGGATAAGAAAATGCTTGTAATTCATACCACTGGCTTCACAAATATGACTCATATTTGTTTCACTTTTTCCTTCCACTCCTTGTTTCATCATAAATTTTGGCCATTTTCCCAACTGAGTAAGAGGCATTATTGGCACTTCCAGCAAACAACTCGAAAAGTCACAAATCAAAATAGTGAGTCTGAAGTAGCCTACTCCCAGGCACAGCCAAGAAATGGGAACAGTAATATCCCACATGGGGTGCAGAATATGTCAGTGCATGGCAGGTGCATGCTTGCCCTACTCTCCCTGTGCAGCACAACACACCCTTTTTGTGTGGACAGGCTAGAATTTTTGTGCTTTAAAGTAATTACCGGATGTGGTTAGCACCTGTGGAAAGGGAAAGGAGAATGAGTTTGCATCTTCTCTGTCCCAACAAGCTGCTGGGAAGTGTGACTCACAATGGTTATGCAGATAGTTGGATTCTAAATGGGTAACATTGACTGTCAGGCAAAACAGAGATAAAATCTACAACATTACTAAGCAATAGTAAAATACCAATTATGAAAATCGGATACCTATAACTAGAACATAAGAATAAATGGCCTAAGTGTGCAAATCCGTGGTTATGCCCACATGTGGTACTGTAACATCCATATATTTTCTATTAGCTTACTAGCTTTGAACTTTAAAACTGGTTTATATAGAAAATAAGGGGATTGGCATTGGTTTTGCTCCTACATGAATTGATTACACTTCAAACTGATAAAATTTGTTACTGCCTTAACACAAAAATAAGAATGTATATTATTAGCACACCAACTCAAAAGGCGTAGAAAAGAGGTTAGTGGCAGGAAAAGACAAGGGCTGGCATCTCCACCTTCTCAGCAGCTAAACAAAAGCACAAAAGCAAGAGGAGGGGGAGCAACTCTTGTTCACTATTTTTTTTAAATTTATAAAAAAATTCTCTTAGTATTTTACTTCTTTTTTCACCAGTTATTTACCACAATGATTGCATTTCCTTTAACCTAAAATTTCTTAATAACAGTGGTCAGAAATATCTGATTAAAAAAAAGGAATTGTAAGAATGAGACAGCCACATTCTTCTCACTAGCAACTCACTTGCTTTCCATTTATTTATTACTTTGTGATGCGTGCTATATAGTGTTATATTAACACATGGTAATGTACCGTAAGGCTTTTAACAGAAAACAGATTTGAGATGACCAGAGGTCTAAAGGTGTCTGCAGAAGCTTGCTTAAACAAAAGCCTATCTATTTCCACTGCAGCGTCTACTATCAGACACAAAAGCTATCAAAAAAATATCTTCTGACATGTATCTCGACGTTACAATAACTGAAACAACTGCTGCTCATAATATCATGCCAAATGATGTTGTCAGAAAACAGATTCAGGACGTGAAATAAACTGCAGTTACCATACACTTGTGAGAACTTCACCTGCATTAGGCAAAATTACCCATGCTGAAACTATGCTAACATTAAACGCGTATAAACAGCTGTACAGAAAAAACTAACAATATTTACATAATCTGTAAACTATTAAACTTCCTAAAAATTACAGATAATGAAAACAACTTACTAAAACCCCTTATGTAACTGTGTTCTGATTTATATCACTGCAAGGAACACTTCTAAATAAATTAAAATAAATACACTTCTAAACACTTCTAAATAAATAAATAAAACACTTCTAAATAAATAAATACTCCCCTCCTTAAAATTACTAAAAGACAAGAAGGAAAAAAAAACAAATTAAAAATATAATTTTATAATGTGTCATGGGATGAAACACTCTAAACTAAAACCTGATGGGGGTTGGGGGAAAGAAAGCAACTCAAGAATGCTTATTTTATCATTTATATCTAGCCTATAAAACTGAAACACTGACAACAGTCTAAGTTACAGTATCTGATAAGAACAAATTTTGTCCATCGGAGCATAACTCAGCCAGTTAAAAATGTAATTTTATGTGAACAGAAGGGGCCTCTTAATTTAGTGCTAAAAATACTTCGCCAGAGAAAATATCTTCCTTTTTCTAAGCACTTTAAAAGAATTGCTGATGTCAGGTTAAGTAGAAATAGCAAATATTTATCCTCACATAAGGGAAGGATTAGAGACCCAGAACAGGTTACAGATTTTTTTTAAATGCATTTTATACCTGATAAGCTTTGTGACTGATGCCATATACTAATGGATTTGCTCTCATCCGTACATAAAGATAAGTGTAACTTATCCACTTTACTGCTTCTTCCACATTAGTAACTGTTCCAAGAGCAATCTGGAAATAGGAAAAGAAACAAAATGAAATGTATCTCTTACAGCTGAACATAAGTTTTTGGCTGAAAACATATGGAATTCAGAGCATTAGCACTAGATTAAAGAAAGTGTCAGTATGTTTCCAAAGTAAATTATTTTAAAATAATCATAGGACAATAACTGGAACCATTTTACACATCATCTTATGAACACCTAATAAAATGGTATGTTCTGTAACATACTATTATAGACACAGTGACCCACATGATCTTTCCTACACCACTTATGTTTTTCACAATTAAAAGATGATACTGAGCAGGTTTGTTATAAAAAAAAGACAAACAAAACAACATAATTTTTAGTGTATATGCTCCGGGTAATATAAAGAAGAGTACCTTTAAAAAAAATCTATATGTAGAAGATTAATTTTTCATACCAATGTAAACCTACTTTCTGGTTTAAGCCCTAAACAAAATTATACCAACAATCTTTAGGATTTTCTTCATTATGTCCTCATACTTGGCAAGCTGTTTATACACAGTGTTCAAAAATAGTTTTCTCTTTTGTATCTGGCAGGCCAAACATACAAGTACCTGCTACATTTCTGTTCCATCAAAACACAACAAAATTGAACAAGTAATATGCACATATATATATATACACACATACCTATTTATTTTTCAAGGCTAAATCAGGTATACCAAACTAGTTTTTTTTTTACTAATTGATTTTGCTGATTCAATAGTTCAATCACCAAATTATTTATCACACACATATTTTCACTTGATAGCTCCAGCTCTATTCTGTATTGGTTATATTATTGAGAAGTATTTTACAGCTTAATATGCTAACTTGATTTTACCAGTAGAATTTAATATTTCCTGCATGCCCCTTGAAGAAATATTTTTAGGTTGTTGCTGGTTGATTTAAGCAAGCAGAAGCCCCTTTTCCCGAATTTTTGCAGCCATTACTAAAATAAGTTATTTTTGTTTTATTAGCATTTGGATTTCATATAAACATTCTATGAGACCTGGCAAAAATTAAAAAATCCTATACAACTGTAAGAGATTTCATATGCATGTTCAGAACTAAGCATCTAAACCTTAAAAAGAATACAGATATTATTTTTGAAATAACATAATTATCTAGTAAAAAATAGAAATGCAAGCCAATTCCACCTTGAGTTAAAATAATTTAAACATTGCAAAACCTCACTGATATCAATGACTAGTAGCATGGAGCAACCCCAAGCTTTGTGTCACACATTTTTGAAATATTTTGTTCAGCAGCATAAGGTGGTTGGGGGAAACGCCATGGTGTTGTTTTTTCAAAGTATATAGGTACATAACGCACTGAAGAATCTCCAAAAGCATTCAGCTCTTCACCGACTACTACAGTGAAAACATCTAACATAGGCCACAGGTTATTATTACTGAGTTTGCCACCCAGGTTAATTCCCACATTTCACATATCTTTCAGTACACAACTTGAAAGAGCATAATGTCCAATAGTTATATTTTCCCTGAACCAACCACTTTCACAGCCATGAAAACATAAAATTCTCATTATCAAGACCAGTGAACTCTAGCAATTAAAAGAAAAATAAAGCTCCACATTTTTTTGGCCTCATTTGTCCAAATATCTGATTGTAATTCTTACAAATTAGCTATTTTCGTAAGTTTCAAGCAAAACTGAGAGGAAAACATGATTATGAAATACCATTAGGTCTGAGATGTGGTACTGAAATCTAATACTGTGCTTTTCTTGCTCCCCAACTTTGATGACTATTCAGTGCATAATACGAAGAGACAAAAGAAAAGGCAGCTTCTAAATATTTGCTGCCATCTAGTGTTCACATAAAGTTCTTATGAATTGTTTGAAAATGTATACCTTTCGTTGAAACTATGAATGATGGACATTATCCTATTAACACACTTAGAAGCAATTATGAAAAAAATTATTTAAAAAGTTAGGAGAGGACATCTGTTAAGACCTAGGATACGTAAGATTAATAAAATCACTATGGCGATACTTTATTAAAATAAAAGAAAAAAAGTTATAACTTTTCCAGCATTTCCTCAACTATGTATTAGGTATTTAGCTACAGATGGCACATTCGATGAGTAGAATTATTTGTCACATTGCTATTGCACTGTCTGATTTTACCAGCCATCACAAAATGCCTTGTTTTGTAACTGTTCAGATACAAATAATTGTGTGGCACACATAGAATGAAAACTTGAGTACTAATCCAACTAATTGTGCCATTTTAAATGAAAAAAAATCACAGCATCAGAAATTTTCAACTAACTGTTCAATGGCTGATGTCATAATCACTGATTGATGTGCTTAGTAGTTGGCATTTTCATTAAATAATTTCTTTACAAATGCTATCCCACAGACTATCAAGTTGAACAGTATTTCACAGGAGGTGCTTTTGGTTTTCAAAAAAGTGTAAACAAATCTGAGTAGCAGCTTTTTTGGGGTAGTTTTTGCAAAATTAAGTTTTTTTATCTCTGATATTTCTATACGGATTAGAAAAGGGCATAAAATATTACTGATAATATCTACTGTGTGTATTATATAACGCAATACACTTTTTTTTTACATAAGATGTTTAAATGCTATTCTATTTTCATAATTGATTATCTGAATGAAAAATTTCTATATATGAATCAAATATTTGTTGTTGAGGTAAGAAAGCAAGGAATCTTTCTAATAACCTAACAAACAGTTTCCTGTTTTCTTTGGGAACTCCTGTATTTTCAATTACCATTGCAGCATCTGAAGTGATTATGGTCTTATTCCTGTATGGCTTTTGAAACAGTTTCTTAGTGCTACACATGACCAAAGCACTATTTATAAGTAGAACTGAACACCAGAGTTGTCATTATCTGTTAACTCCAAACAACTTGTCTACCATCTGGATGCAGCAGAAGGTGAAAGGAAAACAGACGAGGTTGCTGGTCTCATGCAGGTCAGGTCAGGCCCCAGGGCTCTGGATATCCACAGAGTAAACTTCAGTTCCTCACCAGCCCTAAGCTTTGGCCCATACCCAGATTCAGCCACCCAGTTCCTGAGTGCTTTGCAGTGCTTTGCACAATTATGTGTCCCTTTGAGAACGACTATAGAGTTGTCCAGTCTTTCAAAGCAAAAATCAGATTAAGAGGTTTGTCCAAACTAAACAAGTCGCCACCTTCTTACATTCCTGGCTTCACAACAAAAATCATAGGTAAACGCAAGGAAAGGCACAGCCCCTGGGGAAGATATACCTACTGTCTGGCATTGCAAATCCTCTCAGTTTCTAAATTCTCTGGGGAAAGGAGTTGTCCCAGCAACAAGCTGGAGTCCAGCTGTGGATGTCAGGGAGGGCTCTACCAGGTGGAAACAATTAGGGAAGGAATGGTGACCTACATTGTATGAGCTATTGATGATAGTTCCCAGATAAGTTAAAGTTTATGGTCTAATTAAACCACATCCCTCGCATCTTATCTTGCTTCCTGTATATCCAGAAAATACAGCCATAGGTATTTTCTGTTTGCCAGCTGGTCAATTGACCCAGGACTCGCTCCTCTCAACTAAGCACCCTAACCAGCTCTATTTTTATTCCTTTTTATGTTTCATTATGCCCAATGGCACAACTTCAGCAGAAAAGGAAAAGGGCATATCCATGCCTATGTTGATCATTACTGACCATTTACTCTTCTGCTCATTTTCAGAACCCCTGCCCCGTACCAAGCCAAACCTCTAAAGTAATCATCAGGAGAGAATTCTCAGGTGTCTGAGGTGCTGAAATACATGTTCAAAGTCTTAATTTTGGTGTCAACTCAATGAAGTTCGATGTATTTCAGCTTCTCCCACTCTGTAGCTTTCTTAAGAACAAATGCACCGGGACATCAAAGCCAGTGTGCTATCTCTGAAAGCAGATAACATCAAATGCTGAAGTGGAGAATGTGCAATGAGGAACAAGCACCATATAAATTTCTCCCAAATTCTTAATGTATTACATCTCAGCGTCTTTAGTTAAAGTTATTGTATTTGCATTTGATATATTTTAATGGATTTTTATTCCATTTTTGTACAGTTTTTGAATGGTACAAAGTTGTATTTAGATACAACTCCCTGCAGCAGAGTTCCACCGTCTAAACATCCAGCTGGCATCCTTTTGTGTTTTCTGAAACTTGTGTTTTCTGAAACTGCCACCTACTCATCTCAGCCAATATTTCCTTGTCTCAGGAGAGATGCTACTTTTTACCATGTCATTCATTACTTCATAAAACTCTGTCATATAATCTCCTATTTGTCTTTTTCTGCTTCTAGAAAATTAATTTTGAAATGGGAATTAAAAATATTCGCATTTTCTTTTTGTATCATTGCCCAAATTTCCTCCTGCACCACATAAGCCTAGGCACAAAATTCAAGTCTCTGGATTCCACTTAGTGATTGTGTAGTTACCTATTTCTGCCAAGAGACCTGGTCTAGATAAAAGTAACTCCGTACTCTTTTGGAGTACAATTCAGCAGTGCTTCGGACCTTTAATTGGCATAAGCATTTGGAATTAATGAATGACTTGTAATAAAAGACTCTGCCTTTAAAATATATTGTTTCATTATATACCAGTGCAGATTTCCTGGTGCTAACAACAAGTTCTAGTATGGCAAAGTTGACAGTGGTCATAAACATATTGTCTACATCTCTGTAACAAATCATTCAATAAACATGTTTGTCTCCATATATTGCTACTGTTACTGCCGAAGGGACAGTGTCTATAACGGATGACGAAAAGCAGATGTACTACCTAAGATTATCTACTGATCAATACGATGGCATATGTTCTGAAAGTGTATTTTTTTCAGAATGCTGCAGTCTATGGAATAGTCATCTCCAGATAAACATAATCTCTAAAACATCTGTACCCTTCTCAGAGGATTCCACTTACTTAGATCAAATCAGCGTATACAGAAGTTTAGACTGACTCCAACTAGAAAGAAATGATGAAGTTACTCTCCAAAAAAACCCCAACACAATAGCTCCTAATTGCTCATAGTATTGATTTCCTGTAATCTGGCAGGTGTTAATTTTTCCTGCATGTCAGGACTGAAGAATACGTAACATCACACATATCAGATGACAAAAAAATGGAGGTTCATGCTGTTGTCACTTTTCATCATTTTCCATTGATATTTCTACTAACAACCATTTATCACAGTGATTAACAAAATTCTGACTGCATCTTCAGCTGCTGTAACTGTACTGCAGCCATCAAATCTTCAGCAGTTTAAAGCCATGAGTATTGGTTTTTTTTCAGATAACAGTACTATTTCATAAGATCTGAAAAAAAATAGTTCTGTCTAAATTTGTTTGTCAGTTTTATGCACTTTTCTCCAAACCCCAAATCTTGTGGTAGAAGTGTTGCACTTAAAAGTAGTTTTTATTGTACTATGCATCCCATACTTCCTATATATCTTTGACTGGATGAGTTTAGATGACTACCTCCTATGAAATGTAATTATTGTTCTATTCCATTATTTTCATTCCTTCTTTAGTTCTACTATTTTAACAAGGCAGGAGGATTAACTTCTTAATTTTACACATTCAATCTAACCAAATTATTCTTCAGTATCTAAAAGCAATATTTTTAAAGAAAACTACTTGGATAATCATTTACTGTTAAAAGTCACTAAATTTCTATTGAGATTTCTTCTACTTCTGAAAAGAATTACAGTACTGTGTAAACATTTGAAAAGAAACTACTTTGCAGAAATACACACTTCCCTGGACAAATAAATCCTTTTTAGGTAAAAAATTAAATATACCTTCATCAGTAAGATTACTTTTTATAGTTGTCAGTCTTACCTAAAATTGCTTCAACTCATTGTTTTTCTTTTGGATAATTTTTAGTGTTTCCTCATTACTGTAGACATTACTATTCTAAGCTCACAGGGCCTTTTCTCCCTTGAACGTCTTGCTTTTTGATACTTCCCCTCCCACCCTTCATTGACATATTTGGCTGGTGTTAGAGAAAGGTATTTACCTTTCCAAGTATTCAGTGACTTTCTTTTCTTTTTAACACCTTTTAAGCTAGCAAAGTGCTTACTATCTTTAAAAACTGCTGTTAAAATCACAAGCCTGGGAGAAACTAAAATTGTTTTGTTTGCTAACTGTCAACCAACCAGGTCTGCTTCACTTCAATGTTTTCTTTTGGTGCTAACTGTACCAAAGTCAATGCTAGCAGAATGTTGGTACTGTAATTAACACAGTAACATACAGAAACATACAAGCAAACACTTGCTGCATTACAAGTATTTTGTAAAGCTATTTTAAATACTTCTTGGGAGAGAAACACCTAGGACCTAAAACTAAGAATCTGCAATCTGTACAGTGGAAAAGGACGAAGGGGGAAAGAATCCTGAAGTGTAACTATAATCAAATACATCTTTTCTTTGATTATGAAAATACAATTACTTTTTGATTTTTATTTTTTTTTTCCTCTGCATAAAAAGTTCAATGAATGTAAATTCACTCCCTGCCTCCCCCCAAAAATATCCAAAACCACCCTCCAAAAAACAAAACAGAAAAACTCAATGCTTGGTGCCTTTGAAAAATGATATTCTCTTCTTCATTTAAGTACGTTTAAATTTCTGAAGTTTCCTTGTAATATGTGCATGTGTGTGTATATGCATATTTTTAATTGGTTATCACAGCAGATGGCTTTTGACTAGTCATATTTTGATGCAGCAGCAGTCAATATTTTCAATACAACCACAGTATTTTCAAAGCAAATGCATTTTAAGAATTAAACTGAAGCAAACTGGGAACTTGCTATTTACAATAAACCACTGATTACCACTGTAAAAGAGAATTAAGAGAAGAGTTCAAGTTACATACATTATTCTTCCTATATTCCAGTAAACTACGTGAAGTTTGTTTATACACAGATAGACATACTTTAATTTTTGTGGATTTTAATTTCTAGCCGTGCAAAAAAACTTACTCAATTCTAATAAAGCTCTTCTGATTAAAGGGTAAATGCTGTGTTTCTATAGCTTGATCTTAATGGTATGTTGACCCTTCATATTACTAATAATACCTACTCCATTTAGGCCTCCAACATTTTCACATGTGTAACAGTTCACTCCCTTTAGACATAGACATCTACACACTACCAGTAATAATATCATTTCCATTTTATACATTTTAAGTGTGACCATAGTGTATTTTTGTTTCAAATAACATTAAACCTTTAAAGTTTGCTATTTTCTCTAAATGAGTCAAAGATTACCTCTGCATTTAAGTTGTCTGCAAGGCTTTCAAGAAACTGGCTTTCAATTGGATTCTGCTGAGTAAGGAGAGTCAAGTAATGACTGAGTTTATCATGAGTTGTAATAATGACGCCTTCTCCGAATTTGTCAAACTGAGGCCGTCCAGCTCGACCAAATATCTGCATGACATCTAAAATTCCAAGGTCAACAAAGGAGCCTCTTTTTGCAGCATATATTTGTGTTCCCTGGTTGAGGAAAAGTTAATAAAAATTAACATAAATACACACGAATATAATCCTGATGAGCTGAATACTGAAATTAGGCAAATATAGCATGATTTCAGAAGTGTACTTTAACTAATCCTTTCATAATCTTTGATATATTTAAATCTTAACTATACAAACTAGACTCCCACTGGAGAGAATCAGTTTAACGAGATATAAATAACATTTGAAGTCAATCACACGTTTCCACTCCAGGCCCAAAACCCGCAACAAAGATCTTGTTACCTGTGCAAGGTATGTTTCTTTCAAGACCCATGTGCCGAGTAATGGAAGCTCTTACCTTAATAACAACAGCATGGGCAGGAAGATTGACACCCCAGGCGAGTGTAGCTGTACAAACAAGGACTTTGATATGTCCATTAGAAAACAAGTTCTCAACCAAATTTCTGTCTTGTCGCAGCATTCCTGCATGATGAATACTAAATCCATCTGGAAACAGCTCACGTAACTGCTTATTTCTGGATTTCTGTACCTAGAATGGACAAGCACAAAAATTGAATCTACTTCTAATTACAATACAATCATAGAAACATAGAATCATAGAATTGGTTGGGTTGGAAGGGATCTTCAAGATCACCCAGTTCCAGCCCCTCTGCCATGGGTAGGGACTCCTCCCAAAAGACCAGGCTGCTCAAAGCCCCGTTCAACCTGGACTTGAATTTATCAACACCAATTTAATGATTTTCTACAAATAAATTTGATTTCTATTCTTACTTGTATTCTCACAAAGAATACACTTAATTGTTTAAAAGAATACTTCTATAAAAAATAAATTCACTGAAACAGGGATCCAAATTTACTGATAAACAGTACAAACACTGAAAGTGGCAAGTCATATTGCTTCTCCTTAAAAGCAGCTCTTTCAGACTATGCAGGCAGCTAGGACAGGCTTAACACACAAGGCCACATACTACATTTAACATTAAGGACGGATACCATTCCTGACTTTACATCAGCTTGGCATAGTGCATAATACAAAGTGTGGAATCAGACTGTTCATCTGCCTCTCAATTTTACATTTCCTATGTGTAGTACACTGGGATCTCAGTCTGTGAAGTCTCAAGTCTTCCAGCCTCCCACTGCACATCTCCCTTATTTCTGGGTGCTGGCTTTATCATGCATCACCTCAACTGAGTATTGACCCAAAGTTAAGAAAAACGAATATATTTCCCTTCCAAACACTAAACTCTGAAGCCCAGGTGCTTTGGAGTGTATCTTCCAGAAGCAACAGGGAAGCAAAAAAGAAACCTAACCACTTGAAGAGGAAACTCAAATCAGAAGAGTTCATGCCATTTTAGCCCAACTGAAACAACTGTCTTTCTGTTCAGAAACACAGCTTTGGGCTAAAGCTTAAGTATCACAAGAAGTAGAGCTCTTTTATTACAATTAAGATTACAGGAGGAAAGGCATGATAACCCTGTTGCACACTGGCATAAAGGACCTTTAGCCAAGCTTATATGAGCTTAAATATAAGGTGAGAAATCATGCCACATACAATCTGTTTATCCTCGCCTTTGGCTACAGGTTTCTCAGATCTTCATGTTTCCTGATTTGCCACAAACACCTCTGATTTTCCTCTCATCTCTTCCACACTCCTAACTGTTGCACTCACTGCCTTCAAAAATTGATAGCTGCTGAATATGACCACCAGAAGGGTTGTGGTAATGATGACTCTCATCCTTCCCTAAAACAGATTTCTTCATCATCTTTCTACTTTTCCATAGACCACAAGGGATTTAAGTTTTTTTTTTGACTATCACTGTATTTTTGGCTCCATGTGTTATAGTGAATTAATTCTAGATGAAATTATTGCTCCTGTTATTTTAAATCTTCACACTTACTAGCACCTGACACACAGCCACTGCCAAGTTGACTTAATGGATACGGACTCGGTAAAGAAAAACTACATAGAGTTCATAGTACTGGCATACTGCCAAAAATGAAGACTAAATCTCTGCAAACACAGAAATAAATAGGGAGATGGGAATGCAATTATGAAGGAGGGCATGAAAAGAAAAATATTGTAGGAAAAACACATTTCTGAGCTTCACAATTATCCAGCTTCTCAATATCTGATCTTTCTAGTTTAGCAGTAATTATTTACTGTTCATTTAAAGGAAATCAAACTCAGCTTTTAACTACACATGATTTTTTTGCAAATTTAATTATCTGCTATAGTGCTTAAAAATGAATGAATAAGAAATTGAAAGTGGCAGTGCAGTTCGTGAAGCTTATTCTTTATGAGCTATCAAAGGGAAACAAATATTTCATAAAGAACATGCATGCACCAAGGTTTGCATTGATATATCAAAACCGATCCTCACAAAAGACAGGCATGTAGAAAACTCAGTTCAGCTGCAAATCTGGGAATAACTGAGACAAAGAAATTTTGTTTGATCTTGATTACATGCAGAATGTGGTGTAAGAATTTAACAGTATACTTAGCTTTTGTCTTAAATAAAGGAAATGTTCCTGTGTGATAAGACAACCATTAGAAATCTCACTTTTTCTAATAGAGCTTTTTGTATTGGTGCCACATGACTATTCTGCAGGTATTAAAATAACTACTTTTCAAAAATCACAATTATTCAATATCAAAAATTACACTTTAAATTTCATCCCTGCTCATTTTGCAGGGGAGTTGGACTACACGACCTTGAAGGGTCTCTTCCAACTCAAAACTATTCTATGATTAACATTATAATTTCCAGTAGCTGCAAATGGCAAATTTGCTTGTAACTTGATTGTTTATATTGTCTAATGTGACTGAAAGATGGGGTTATTTACTAATGGGAAACTAAGAGGTGTAAAATCATGTACCATACATGGGAGGAAACTATTTGTTTACAGTTTTAGGAACTTCAATTTCACTGATTTAGAGAAAGGAACTTGTCAACATAGGAAAGCAAAAGAGGAAAAGTTTGTGACAGAAAACGGTATGAAGGGCAATACCAGTATAACTATAATTCAAGTACTTACAATCTTAAGATTAATCAACCACTTAAAAATACACAGGTACACCCAAACGTATCCATATAGCTGCATTTAGAATGTCCACATGATTCTAAAACCTTCCACACATTCTAAACCAAGATCTTTGAAATACTTAATATTCACAGGTTTTGCTTCCTCGATCTATGAAGTGCTAGACTTCCAGATTACAAAGCAACCAGTTTAGAGTCACATTAAATAAGTTTTTTTGAAGACAGAAGATGATGACTTTTTTTTAATGAAAAACTCAGAGCTCATTTTTGACATAGGAAAAAAACGAATGCCAAGAAAACATATTACTAACTATTCTACATTATTCCATTAACTGTACCGAAAATGAAATAATTTTCTTTCCATAAATTTGTGGGCATTAAAATAGCAAAGATATGACGTAAGTTAGCTCAAGAACAACGAGGTAACCCAATTTTGAGAAAATAAAATTAAAACCCAAATCACTTATCTCAGTGATGGCTTGGAAGACTGCTCATGCAGCATATACTTTAATGGCAATATTTTTGCAAACAATCTCTCTAAGCTCTTGTGCCAATGAATTGCACAGTTATTCTATTAAATGTGGATTTTAATGGTTGCAGAGACAACAAAACCAACAACTACTAAATAAAGGAAGTGAAACTATGAAGTTATACTGCTCCCACCGTGTTTGATTATAGACTAAAAGGTTTTGCTTAAAATATATAAGAAATGTTACTAAATGCCTCAGGTGTATGGATAAGTTGTTATTATGAGGTCTGGCACTGGTCTTCTGATTAGAATTGATTTTCTTTCCCCTTCCTTATTGCTCAAGAGGGCTGTAGATTTATGACCTCTGCTTATATATGTGTGTACATCTGAAACAGCACGTATTAAATAAATTCCTAGTTTAGCTTGCTGCCACGTACATTTCTCCTTTAAATGTCTTAAATTTAATGTACTTCTCGATTAAGAAACATTAAAAACGTCACAATTACATACAGGAAAATATCCTGCTTTATTTTAATGAGAAGTGAGGAGAAAAAAAAGTTTAATCAAGTTTTAGGGTGTTTCAATAAAGTCTTAAAAAAGATAACATTCCTTACCCTTTCCTTGCATCTAGTATTACAAAGGTATCATCATTCATAAAGACTATAATCTGCATGCGTTTTTGTCAGTACTACTGATATGATGTGATTCAAAGAATGAAATTTTTGATTTTTTTTCTTTCTTTTACCTAAAAAACAAGTAAAAAGACTAATAAAGCTTGATTATGAGAAGCAGCTTCAGTTCCTACACTCATCTAGGACAGACTAAGTAGATGACCACTACTTGGTAAGTATTTATTTTTCCTTCTGTAAATTATACTTTTTTCTTATATTCTTAAATTATATTTATATTCTTAAATATAAATATTCTTATATACTTATAAATATTCTTATATTCTTAAATTATACTTACTTCCTTATTTTGAAGATACTGTTTGCAGCTCTGAATTTTGATGTTTTTTCCCCACTAATAACACAGTTATCGACTATCATGTATTTTTCTTCCAGTAACAGAAATGGCACAGGCTATTCTAGGATTTTTCTCACGATCACCTTACTATAGCAAAACTTCATGCTTGTGACTGTAAGACTCAATCATCATGATTTCCGTTCTGTGGAGTTCACCATAGGGCAGCACTTGCAGTTTGTTCAGAATGCACCATCATTTTTGTTCACTTGTTTGAGCAATTCTGAGCAATTTATTCCCATTCTTCATTCTCTCCACTGCTCTGACACCCTGTAAAGTACTAGCTCTTAATTTTGAGGCCTCATTAGCCTCACTTGATGAGAGTTGGTGCTCTCATCAGAGCACAGATATCACAGGCACCTAAACCAAATAAAGTAAGGTATCTTTTGCTGTAGACTTCAATGATGGGCATTTTTAATTACTGTGTGATTAAAGCAACTCAATTATTTCCAAAATAACTATTTTGTAACTTTCCTGAAGACATCTGAAAACGTAATTCTTAGGCTGACCCACTAAACTGTTATAAGTTTTATCAAGACAAAAGCCCCTCAGTTGCTTTCATATTAATCATACTGCTGAATCTGCTCAGAGAATACTGATTGTCTTTCAAAATTTATGAGATCAAGGTAAGCTGGGAGAAGTCTCCATCCATTCAGGATGTGAAGGGTGGCTGAGAAAAGCAGAATGAAAAAAGAGAAGCTGAAGAGTCCCACCTGTGGGCTTATTCCAGTTTCTTAAATAAAAAACCCCTAACCTTCAGTATGTATAAGTACCAAAAGAAATGATCAGAGGATTGCATGATCATTCATCATTTTTGCTCCTCAGAATTTACTATATACATATTGCACCTTAATTAATCTATACAAGTTAAATCTTTAACATAAGTTCTATACTTAATTCACAAGTGCTGTTTCAGAGGGGAGAGATCAAAATTTAGATAGTGCCAACAAAACCATGAGAAGGAGTTTCTAAATATGAAGTCAAAATATAATTTCTTCCTTAGTATGCACAGTTAGAGCTTCAGAAAGAGCTCAAAATGGAAAATTATTAGTATAATATTTACTAAACACGTAGTAATACATGAAATCATACATAACTTGTCATGAAGCTCTTCTGTAAAGTTCTAAATCGGTCATTTTTTAAAAGCTATCCGATAGTTTAATAAACTAGATTCAGGTAGTGCTTCAGTGCTGGTATGCCCTAACATTACTTTCCTCATTCTTTCCTGGGAACAGCAGCATGGGCTTCACTGACTGTTCACCTGGGAGTTGGTTCCTGGGAAGAACCTAAAGACTATGGAGAGCTCTTCTCAACCAACATGACTTGCATTCCCTAGCAGATAATTTCTGGATGGATGCAGGCTGGCCAACATGTTATTCTGCTTACTGAGTATGCATGCTCATTCTCTACATCTTCAGTTTTTTACTGCCTTTAGCTATTAACTTTGTATAGTTATCCTGAAGTAATATCTCTGTCCAACACTTATTCTTCTAGTGGGTTATAATTAGTAGGTACTTGGCGAGACAGTATTTGAAGAAGGTAATTCTAGCAAACAAATGTGAATCAGTTTGAATTTTCCTAGAAGAGCCAATAATCTAATTGTTTCCCTGTGGAGATTTAGGTTCTTTGTATTAAAGTTAGAATTGTTTAAACCTATGAGTTACTGATCTGATTAATCTACTGAAATCACCTCAGTAAGTTCTTTAAAGTGCTCTAAAAGTACTTCTGAAGGAGAAACAGAGTAGTGTGACTGTTTTGCTGAAATGTCTTCCTCTATCAGTTTCAAGACAATAGTTCTTTTGAGTGCGTCAGGCCAACGTAACTCAGGACTAATTTTCCATGTTATAGTACTATAACTGTTTTTCTTCTGAACCTCCTCCTCTTTGTGTGTATGCAGGTTTCTATTGATTTAGAGTTGTTTCCTGTCAATTTGTAATTTAGAAATACTTGTTTAGAATAGAAATCTATCTGCCCTACTCCTCAGTTGGCCATAGGCTATTTTTTAGTTGTTGCACTAAAACTACATACACACACAATTTCCTGCAGGGCTGAGCTACCTTCAGTGAAATAAAAAAAAATAAATTTCAGATCTATATAACATACTGGATTTCTGTAAAATGAATTATCAAAGAGTTCAGTTTGAACATATTTAATTAGAAAAACTGTAGGAAAAAGAGAAAGGAGAAGTTTAGACAATTAGGAACAATTGCCAAGCAGCCTATCCAATTGCGACTGTCTTGGTATTATTCAAGTGAAATAATAGCCTCTTCTTCAAAGCCATATAATTTTCATTGTGTATGACTACAAAGTGTTTAGATATGGTTAGATGATACTTATATTTTAGTACACTCTTTTGCTTATCTTTATTATTTAGACATAGTTATTTAAATTTTAAGACAAAGTTTCTAACTCTTCCACTTTTTGTAGATGTTCTTTGAAGAAAAAACATGGCAAGTTGTTGTTCCCTTTAAAGGAAAATTAATTCTGCAAATATGGATCAAAAAGACTTTTCTGCTTTCAAAAGTGAAAAATTATAATTTTTCTGCTAATAAAGAAAATATGAATTATTGCTGGAACACTGCTTACACAGAAGGGGTAACTGTTGGGAATTTTGTATTTAACAATTCAATGATTCCCTGACATACTTTGCATATGATATATAATACTGTGATTTTTCAAAATGACAGAGGTTTAAAAAATACTTTGCAGTTGCACAAATGGAACATTATGCTCCAAAACGAACAGTTGAAAAATAATCCCATGAATTATCCTTTTCTTCCCTTTTTGATACATGAGGAAAGGAGGCGTAAGGCAGAGTAACCGGCACATTTTTCTGTAGCCCTGACCTTACCACAGATCACAAACTCTTTATTGCATAAGGTTGTGTTTCATCCTTTGGCACGTTAGGGAGTGATGACTACTAGTTAAAGAATGGACTGGCATGGTGTTCAGAAATGTCTTGCCTTATTCAGTGGGCTCTTTTTGCAGTACACTAAGTTACATCATACAGTCCCATTCTTTCTCCACTGGAAAAATTACATGGTGCATACAGAATGAGGTAATATTCTATGGGAGCAGAAAGAATACCAATCAGATTAAAAACCCCGAACAAGAGGTAAACATTTAATTTAATCTTTGATTCCTCAGTTCTATAATCTATAACGCAGAAAAGTGTTTACACATCTCACTGACTGACAGAAGCCTAGAAAATTTAGTATTGCTAAAATGCTACATTATTGAGTCAGTCAGACAAGCCAAGAATGAAAGAACCATGAAGACAAATCTCACAAATGATGGATTTGCAACAAGTTACCGAGGATGTAGATATAGTTTCAAATTAACTCATTTCACGCCTAGCTGTTAAAAAGGATCTGTTTGTATAGACAATAACCTCAACTTGAGCCAGAATTTTATAACATGGACTGAAAATAACCTGAAATTTCATTTCAAGCCAGACTGTGGTGCCTGTCTTACAACTGAATGAATTATTGATTGTCAGATTAAGAACTTAGACTAAAAAAAATTCTTTTGTGATAGATATATAGAAAACAGCACCAGGGTTAGATAGAAAAGAAACACTTGTTATAATGACCCAGTTCAAGCTGCACCACTGAGTGAAAATGCAGTAAAAATAACAATTTTCATATATTGTACAATGATAAGCATCCTTCTATTGTTTATTGCAAGTGATATAAAATTATATAGAAGTATTTTTGCACTTATTCAATATGATGACCATTTGGACCTTTATGGTAAACAGAAATCTGTGCCTAAATAATCTCAAATCATATTAAAAGAAGAGTCAAAAGATTTCAGATTAGCAATATCATCATTAATTAACTGGAAGACATAACAATTTTCAAATGCATGCAAAATCAAGTAAAGCTCTGTTTTTTTCTCATCAATTTAGAATTAAACTGTTCTCTCTTTGGAAATAGATATATGAAACATGTAAAACATAGCAAGGGGCACCTATTCTTCTCTAGCCCTTGACACAGGAAGTCCTGCTATAGTATTTGTTAACCACTTTCGTAAATGAAAAAGTCATCAATCTTGCTCTGTTTTGCTGACAGCAGAAGTTTTCAGTATGCTATTAGCAAACTAGTCAGTTGGGAAGATATACAGCACAAAAAGATATAGAGACAATTTGATGACATGCAAGGGGAGCATTGCACCAGCAAGGATGAATTTGTACTGGTTTCAGTTTGAATACTGACATTCTCTGGAGACCTAGTTAAACCTTTTGTTGCTGTGCTTAAATGTACAAAGATTTCAATATTTGTTTAAACAGGAAACTGATACTGCATGGTTTCTATAAATATATTTATTATATTTGAGGACATGTCCTTTGCTTTCTAATACTCAAAACTGCCTCCTAAAAGGCTATACATACTGAGACATCATTAATCCTGCAAGAAAAAAATCCATTTGTGAACATTAAGTTTATTTCTTATTTCATAATTAAACTGTAACAGTCCACCACAACTTCAAACCTATGCAAAGTGATAGACTGAGGATTCTTCAGAAGAACAGGTTTTACAGGTAATTGGAAATTATAGGATTTTCAAATAGTTTTAGACTGGCTTCAGTATGAAGGACCATGAAAAGCTGAAATTTATCTTAAAACAGGAAAATAATCTATATATAGAGAGATGATCCCTAAGTACTAAATGCCTTTTGATTTGGTATTATAGCTTGGTTTCTTCACATTTCTAGCTTCTGCCTTCCTGCATGAAAAAAATAAACACAACAATATCAAGCAGCTATGGTTAAAAATGCAAGTCAATAAAAATGGTACAAATTCCTAAACTAAAAAAGAGGTCGATACTATATTCACCATTCATTAAGGAACTTGAACTATGTAACCTGAACTTTAACGAGAAAATAATCAAACTAGAACATTAGACCATCTGCAGTACCAGAAAAATTAGTTTTCTTCACTGGTAATTGTGAAATACGATGACCCATAAGAAAATTCATCATGCAATTAGCATCGCATAAAGTTTATTTTTATTTGCATGCTAACAATAACAATAATAAACAAGTCTCAGTACTAAAGACATTTGATTGCGCCTGTGTCTTTGCTATTTTAAGAGAACTTCAAAGATTCCTAGTAACAGTTTCTAGTTCACTGTTTCCAAATGTTAAATCTTACAAGACGAATATTTCTGAGAAATCTCCAAAGAATATGAAAAATTAGATGTTTATGCATTTTCATATTGCAATGCTCATATAGTACCATCTGACTAATTATAATATGTGATAATGATTTACTTTATCTGATAAAGTACTAACACCAAAAAAAAATCTCTTACGAAACCAATAGACCTTTAAGTGTTGGGATCAGTGAAATCTGGTTTCCTTTGAATTTTATATTCCTTGTGCATCTGTCCCAACTCAAATGCATGCCCCATCAGATTTCCATAAGCTCATCTCTTCCTGAACTATCTCCTTGCCTTACCGCTTCACATTTTTTTCAACTGCACCCTCAGGACAAAAAAAATACATCTGTAAGACTTGAGCTGATTAACAACACTACCATCTAATTATCACCAACACCTTTGACAACTGTGTTGTCTTTTTTGTTAGATTTATTCCAAATTACTAGCAGGCAGTTTCTGATGTTCTGCAACCTCAGTGCGGAACTGTGAAGTCTGTGAACTACTTAACATTGTTCAAAGTCAGTTTCAAAGGTAACATGATGTCTTTACATAACTAAAAGGGCACAGAAGCAGCACCTAATAAATGATGAAACAAGGTAGTTTATATTACTAATGCTCTTTTGGCCAGCAGACTTGGGAATTTATAGACAGATTGTCAGTTAAACTGAGGCAACTATCAGGCTTGCTGCCAGAGGAAACCAGCTGACGCAAGAAAGGATCACTGTGCAGTCACCTCCACAGAGCTCAATTTTACAGTCAGATCCTGTTCAAATGCAGGGTATTTTCCCACAGAGCTCTCTGCTAATTATGACATCCCTTGTATTTTTAACCTCTGTCTACTGAAAGAAAAAGGTATTATTACCCTCCTTTCTTGAAAAAAATCTCCTCAAATCCAGCCTTTATAGTCCCAATATTTTGTCACTTATGTTTCATACTTCATGAAGCCTGCAAGATTATTAGCTTATAAAGTTTAAAAATGACAGAAATGAGGACAATTATGTATAATTAAATTTGGCTTTCAAAGACTTTTCTACATTTCTTTAAGCATGCACCTAGCACATGTACCTCCACTCCAAAGCTGATATTTTGGTCAAAGGATGATTTATTTTGTTGTGCAAATAATTTTTATAATATATTTACAGGGACTTGAGAAAAAATATTGCAGTGATGTTAATGTATCAATCTGCTTTGTCTGGTGTTTGTGAACTAGATTAAAAATCCTCTGCCAAAACTAAGGAGTTTGCTATTGTTACAATATGGTAATTCTTATACCATTATTTTAAAGCAGGCTAAACAGTTTCTTCAGCAAGTTAACTTTAAATATCTTACCCACGTAGCAGATAGATATCAGAGCAAATTTAAGAACATATCTCACATGTCAAATATATCATGGAGATAAAATTACCTGGTAAGGAGAAGTAAGGAGATTGTTACTTCCTCACTTTAGGCAGTGCACAGCAGCACACAATAGGTGAGACTAGAGCTGCTGCGCTGCTTGCACAGTCCCTCTCCAAGCCTCATTAATTTCCATTTTTCATACTCTGCTTACTTATCGTGCATATATTAGTGCTAATGACTGTTCAAAAGTGTTAGATGCCAAAGCAGAGCTTCATTTTCTCTAATCTTTTAATTACATTAGCAATTTTTCTTTTGTACAATTAGTAGCATATCTGTTCAAATCATTACATCCTCCACGCATTTTTCTCCTTAAAAATATTGCTCATCTCACGATTTGCCTTCTTTGAAAAGCAGCCTAATCTGAAAAGGCTTTGTAAATTTCTTTACCTAGAAGCTGAGTCTATCTTTAATGCTGCATTTGTTGTGGTGTTACCAATCTAGGAGGAAAGCAAATAATAAACAATGCCAACACTTGCCTTAAAATCGGTATGTGTACATAGAATCATAGAATCTTCCGGTTGGAACAGACCTTTGAAATCACTGAGTCCAACCACACCCATCTTCTGCTGAACCATGTCCTTCAAAAACTCACGACCCATTTTTTAAACACTTCCAGGGATGGTGACTCAACCACCTCCCTGGGCAGCCGGTTCCAGCGCCTATATATATAATTTACCACTTGAAGTAATAACATTGTGAAACTGAGTATCATTATATTTTTTAAATGACAAAAATAACGGAAGTTGAACTAAAATAATCTAAAAACGAACAAGTTTTTTCCCTATTTGGATTGAAGGCTTTTGACACCGTTTCCCACAGTAGACTCCTGGAGAAGCAGACAGCCCGTGGCTTGGACAGGAGTGTTCTGTGCTGGATTAGGAACTGGTTGGTTGGCCAAGCTCAGAGAGTGATAGTGTCTCATCCAGTCGGTGGTCGGTCACTTGTGGTGTCCCCCAGGGGTCGGTGTTGGGCCTGGTCCCGTTTAACATCTTTGTTGATGATCTGGATTAGAGGACTGAGTCCATCATTAGCAAGTTCGCAGACGATACCATGCATGGAGGAAGTGTCGATCTGCTGGAGGGTAGGAAGGCCCTACAGAGGGACCTTGACAGACTGGAGAGATGGGCTGATTCCAATCGGATGAAGTTTAACAAGTCCAAGCGCCGGGTTCTACACTTTGGACACAACAACCCCATGCAGAGCTACAGGCTGGGGACAGAGTGGCTGGAGAGTAGTCAAGTGGAAAGAGACTTGGGAGTAATGGTAGACAGGAAACTCAACATGAGCCAGCAGTGTGCCCAAGTGGCCAAGAGGGCCAATGGTATCCTGGCCTGCATCAGGAATGGTGTGGCCAGCAGGACTAGAGAAGTCATTATCCCCTTATACTCAGCACTGGTCAGGCCTCACCTTGAGTATTGTGTTGAGTTCTGGGCGCCTCAGTTTAAGAGAGATGTTGTGATGCTGGAGTGCGTCCAGAGGAGAGCAACGAAGATGGTGAAGGGGCTGGAGCACAAGCCCTATGAAGAGTGACTGAGGGAGCTGGGGTTGTTTAGCCTGGAGAAGAGAAGGCTCAGAGGAGACCTCATTGCTCTCTATAACTACGTAAAAGGAGGTTGTAGGCAGGCAGGGTTTGGTCTCTTCTCTCAGGTGACCGGTGACAGAACAAGAGGACATGGTCTCAAGCTTCGTCAGGGGAGGTTTAGGCTTGATATTAGGAAAAAATTTTTCACTGAAAGGGTGATTGGCCAATGGAATGCACTGCCCAGGGAGGTGGTGGTGTCATCGTCCCTGGAGGTGTTTAAAAACAGATTGGATGAGGCACTTAGTGCCATGGTTTAAACGACGAGCAGGTGTTGGTGTTGGGTCATAGGTTGGACTCTATGATCTAAGAGGTCTTTTCCAACCTTGCTATACTGTGATAATGTGATACTTCTGTAACTAACACTGCAGTCAAGGTATATTAACAGCTTTCCTATATAAAGAGAACCTTTATCTGAATGTACAGAACTAAGACATATAACATGGTCCATTGCTAAGGCAAATATGTTTGCAGACATACTACACGGTTATCATCAGGGTATCAGTTTTCAGTGGTTTCAAGATGGTAATATTGAATTATGAATTAAAATCAGAATAAAAGGAGTGGAGATTCTTTGACTCTTGCATTCTGTATAAACTTTTAATTAGATTCGGTGTGACAGATATCTTAAAAACTTTTACTGTTTTGTTTGATTTTCTCATTACGCACTTTGAAAGCCAACATAAAATATGATATATTGTATATAAAATGAATGTAAACAACATAATGTATAAACAATAAATAATGTGTTGCAAAGTAAACTTGGTGATCATATCATCACTCATCTTTACAAACTGATTTACACATCTAAGAATATTTTACTTTGCAAATGCCAATCTAAACACCAGGAGCTATTCAACAAAAATATTTCTTTCCATCAATTTTGTATTTGGATTTCATCTAACTTGATTTTTTGAGCTTGAAGTATGAAATTGTCAATTATGATGTCACAGAAATGTTACACAGAATGGAAACACGGAGGCTACAGTTACCTGTAACACTTATGTTATCTCTACTATCCCCAGTGACCACTCACTAGAGGAAAACATACTGAGCCTGTTTTCTGTGATAATATCAGACAGCCCTTCCGAATAGAAATATAGAAACAGACTCATGACTTCTACTTCTTGGCATAGCCTTTTCAATCTGGAGATCAACCTACAAAAGATTTCCTCCTCTATTTCTTTTTTGAGGAGGTATCACTTGAGATAACTAGATAGTTCCATCATACTTGTTTAATCTGCATGCTGCTAAAACTGAAGACAAGAGGGCCAGCTAATCCTCTCTGATGCAGAGAAATACCCTTAGGAAATAAAGTAATTGCCTGACCATTTGAGATAGGCCACTTTGGCAGCAACTTGATATGGAAGGATTCAGTTTTAATTCATCTCAAAACACTTTGCATGGCTATATGCAGACTTGTACAGCTGCATTAGGACTCTGAGCACCCTTCACAGTCAATGGGCATCAGGCAGCAGAGTTTGTACAGTGTTTCTGCTCCCTGGTCGCCCCGTATTTGCTCATGGTTGAGCTCAGGCATCCTCTTGGCTCCACTGGCTGAAAAGCACTGAACTCCAAAAACTACAACAGGAGCTCAGACAATTCACACGTTTGTAGTTACCATGTGCAGTCTCCTAAATCTGTGTGCTATAACCTTAGCCTGAAATGTACTCCAGTGGCGTGTTTCAGATTTAGGCTAATGAACAAAAATTATCCTGGAAAGAATTAAAGACAAAACAGAACTTCAAACAACTTTCCATTGTAACAAATTTCTATTGTAAAGGACTCAGGTGGCATTGTCTCAACATTCCCAGATGGTACATATCAATAATAGCTCTTAATTATCATTCACTATTCCAAGAACACTGGAATTTGCATTATCTGTCTTCACACTAATCCCTGCTTATTGTGATACTGAATACCACCTATCACAGAGAAACTGATGAAACAATTGAAAAGTTAATGGCCCTACACATAAAAATTAATCAGATTATCCTCTGGTTTTAAATGCCTGAACAAAACTAAAGAACATCATAGTAAAAATAGGAATGGAGAATTTATATCCTTTGTATAGTCAACAATGCCAACTTAATGAGAGGGCATTATTTATTATAAATTAATTTTGTACTTGTGGGAAACCTGAAACATAATTATTCACCTTCCCATAAAATATTACATTTCCAGAGCCCTTTCTTCTCCATGGACAAAAAATACACTATACATTCATAGAATCTGTCATCCCCACACTCAGTAGAGGTTATAGTGCTGCCTAAAAGCATGACAAGAAACAGTTTTCTCCAACATGACAAAGTTGATAAGAACATATATAACTGAAATGTTCCCACACTGTTGTTGTCAAGAAAAAGAATGGGATTAAATGCCTAGTTAATTTCAATTTCCCCCTAACAAGAAAAAGGATGTTAAGTGATTTTTTTCAGCTGTGCACATTTCTACAGTTATTGGTTTAAATTTTAGTTTGAGAGGAAAATTCAAGAATTTTGTGTTTGATTGAACTGTGAAGTCTGTGAAACCTCAAAGTTTCTGAGAGTTCTCAGTACAAATTCAGCCATAAAGGAAAAAAGCTTTCCACTAATATCAGAGTAAGTATAATCTTTACGGGAATCTCACCCAACCCCCTCAGAAACCCCAAAGAAAATGCTTCATTAGTACTGGCAGTGCTTCAGCCTCCACCTTTACACACAGCACATATTTTATATTACATAGCAGAAAAACAAATTCAGGAAAATCTAAATTGCTACTTTAACTAATGGCTTTCTGTATTTCCATCAGCCTCTTTATAGGAACAATAAATTTTGATGTCCCTCCTCCCGAAAGACATAAATTCATAAAGCTATTTTGCAAAGCTGTGTTCAAGAGTGATCAATTCATTTTTCTCCAACTAATTCCAGCCTGAAACTAATTTCATGCATATGTTTCATCAGAATAAACTCAAACTTTAAAGATATAAATATTGAATTTTTCTTTATACTAACTGTTATTCCAGTAATCAAAATGACTGCTGATAGACACAGAAAAGCAAATGCTTAAAACTGTCAAATGTTTTTAGCTTCCTAAAACATGCACTGTTCAAGAATTTATATTTTTTTAGCAACGGTAGTCCATATGTTATTACTATACATGTATTTTGTATATCTATTTTATACATTATATTTATTACACATCTAACATCTATCTTGCATTTTATATTCTCATTTAATAATGTACGCAAGAAAAGGAAAGGAAGAAACAAGGGAATAAGAAAAAAAATCTCATAAATTTCATAAATAAAGAATCCAAACTGCAGAGCTGTACTTCAGGCTAGATGCCTGGAATTAGAACATATTTAATTTCCAATCTTTAAAATACTCTGAAGTGAAACAATGAACAAGGGCCTTTCACCTACATAAAAGTCATCATACTTATGCATTAAAAAGTATGGCCACAAGGTGGCTCTCAATACTCAGCACTGAAAAGTAAAACTGAACATAAAACAGAATCTCCATTAGCTTTGTTTTCTTAAAATTATAAGGGATATGTTTAATCTCACTTATTCTTAAAAACGTCTATTTCCACATCAGACAGATATCTCAAAGACATTTCAAATTTACTTTGTTCCTCAACTTCATGAACCCTTGTATAAAGAATTCCAATGAGAGATTTTCAGATTTACATCTGTAACGACATTATCTTCCTGTAGTCACATATTTCCTCAAAAACCTGAGCACTTCTGGCAGTTGGAATTCTTGTATATGTAACTGAAAGAACTTATTTACAACTTTTTGATTAAGTTATTTTTCAACTATTTCCCAATACTAGTTCTGCTACTGATGAAAACCGTATGAAACTTTCTACACAGCACATGAATTTGCAAGTGGATAGCATCTTACACATCTTGCTTTTTTCCAGTATGCTCTAGCTATATACTTTATGTTCTTAATTACCATTTTATTTTTCCTTTTATAAGTTTATTAATAGTTGTGGGGTTTGTTGGCAACCTTCCAGACATTTCTGTAGTCATTTTAGTTTCAAATACATCTCTGTTTTAATTTAATGTTTATATTTCCCACAAGTATGGAAATCTGGACTATGTAGGAAAAAATAATAAATAGAACTACGACTGTCAAACTAGTAAGGAATTACTACTTGATTCTGAGCCACTGAATTGCAGACCTGTACAGTACACTGAAAGTATAGAAATCTCTTAGGACCATCATGTTGGGTATATTACTTGATCTTGGACGTTATTTCAAGGAATATTTTCCTTACAGGAACAAATTCTAAGAGAACATCTGAAAATAACTATTACAGTTGTTTCGAAATTACAGGCCCATGAAGCAAGAAACCAGATAGGTTTTCAATGCTATGCTGTAGGACAAACACATTTTTACTACGCTATAGCTACTGAATTGAGAGCCCAGAAAATAATTTCTGCGTGTAAGGGACCATTAAAAGAATTATAAGTAGTAGTGGTGAAATTATATTAGTGTTTTTAACCCATGAATCAATGGGATATATTCACATTTTCTTATTGTTTCAGTTCCAGAAGCTTGAAGAAAATTCACATCTGCAAAAAGTTAAACACTGTGCTATGTTTTCTCTATGAAACACTATTTTGTAGGGCTTACTCCAAAGCCAACAGTCTCTCTCTCTCATTGACTTCAATACATTTTTCAATGAGATCCTTCTACTGCAAGCCAACTAGGACTCTGTTCAATTATTCAGCAATACTACAGTTTAAATGAAAACACAGCAGTATGATGCTAAAGGCTTCAAACTCTTCAGAATCCTGATTGCTGTCCTTGATAAACAGAAATAGCACAATACTTGGAAAAAGTGATCTCTAGAATCAAAGACTTTGCACTGGAATTCTGCATGTGATTAGAAGATTCATGTATATGAATACCAGAGTTACTCTCACAGACAGAAATATGCAGTATTTTTCATCCCTGATGCAATGGCCTTTGATTCCTGAGCTAACTGCTTTTATTATTATTACAAAGAGTCTAGAAAGGCTTTTGCAAAGCTTTTGATACTCTAAATTGTAGAACCTAAGGGTTTGCCATCAGTTACTAGTTTTTAGCATTTTGTAAACAATTCTCAACAGTTCAGAACATCCAAATTTATAAGAGAATGTTTAACTATCTTTCTACAGCTTTTGGCTATCTAAAAAAAAAAAGAATAGAGAAGAATCTCTAGCACACCAGTTACTAAACTAGAGGTTAACCTAAACCACAGAAATAATGACAGTTTTGTACATGGCAAATTGAAATTTCATCTCTTAATGTTAATACTCAAAATGAAAAGGAATCATTCATTGACAGAAAATGACAGTTTCTCATAGTAGTTAACAGAAATCAACATGGCTTCTTCCAAAATGCCGCTCAAGGTCATTTTTCAAATAGATATTATATTTTAGAGAAGCTCTTACAAGTCCTTATTTGGAAAAACACCCCTTTAATTCAAAAGAAAAATATATCAGAAATTTTGGTGTCTTTAATATTTCCAAAGCAGAGGTTTAATTTGCCAGCGAAAACTGAGCAGCAGGCAGTAAATATTGCCTCTCAAAGAACAATGCTGCAAACTCTTTTGGTAACAAATACTTGGTAGGTGTGCAGGGCAGACTATCTCAGGTTCTGCTGAGTTCAGGCAACCAGCAGCTAGACATCTTCCCCCAGGTAACAACTATTATGTCACACAGTTACACAAACCCCCAATTTACATTTCTTATCTGAAGTTGCTTTTTGTTTGTTAGGAAAAAGCAACTTACTATAAATTTCTTTACATATCTTTACACACTCAATTTTCATTTTGGTTTTAGTCCACTTGTATCTATTGGGAAACATGGACAATTGCTTCATCTGCCTCCTCTGTTTTCTAGAACCTTTGCTAAGCTAGATCAGAATCTTCCAAGATTTTGGGAAGTTGCTAGCTATTTGTCTTGGCAATTCACATTTTCACAGTAACTACTTTCTGTCATTGAAAAAAATCACCAGAGAAGCTGTGCATAAACTTTTGAAATCAGCCATGGAGCTCTTTTACAGAGGTGATAAACCATTGCAAACGTAGCAAAACTTATGTACAGATAAATATTTTCAGTAAAGTTTCAAATATGTTTCATTAGACATTTTAAAATGGACAGGCAGATCAAATATCTGAAGGTGGGATACCCAAAAGATGTGCTAGCATTTTAATTTCTATTGCAAGGGGCACAAAAATGTTAGAAAGTTACTTGTGAGGTACTGCGCAGGACAGAAGTATGGGATACCCTACCCACTCAAGCATGGTAAGATACATGGCAACTCCACTATATGCTAACACTTTTCTTTATTAAAGAGGCAACGAATATATTTTATTAGAATTACAATGGACCAATGGCTGATTAATTATTGATATTAATATAGATAAAGCAAGACACCATAATGCTTATAATCATGTAGATTTTAATATATAATATATGATATTTAAAAGTAATCACAGTTTAAGTTCCACTAATTTTGACTTAAGAAAACTAAATATTAAAAATCTTTGCAAAGATCTCCTAACTGTTATCATCAAAAGAATAAAATATTTTTCCACAAAGACCGGATGATGCTATAAAGTTTTACTTGTCTAATTAGACCTGTTTTAAATGTAAACTACACCAAGAAATATAAATGCTAAGCCAAAAAAATTTCAAATCTGAAAGTCTTGTATAAATTTTTTGGAAAAGCTTTCAGGCCATATGCACATCATCTGCAAATATGTCAAAACAGGATCTGTCCTTTGTGTCTTTTGTTGTTTTTCTAGTTTATCTTAGGAAAGATTTTACCTAACAAAAGTCTGAAGCTGAATAAAAACACTGTCTGAAATGCATTCCAATCCGTCCCACGCACTTGGTGTTCAAATATTCTAGGAATATCACTCTAGTTCTTAATATTCTCTTAATATTCCATTCCAGAGAATGCATTAGAAGTGTTGACAGTATTGATACCAAATGGCTTTTCCACTTGGAATATCGTAAGTACTACGACACGGCACTTCTGAGTACTTAGAATTTCTTAAAATATTTAGTATCTATAATATATGTGACTGTCACTTGGAGAAGAAATAGATTCTGTTGGTTCCACAGCAGCTGGCAACGTAATAGCCATACAGGAGATCATAAACCAAATCTTGCTTGCTAGTCAAGTTGGTTGACCTAATAAATAAAGTTAGCATTTGACAGGAAGGAAATATCCTAGGAAACAAACTTACTTCAGTATCAGTACTTTTCAGTATGTCTTATCAGAGTACTAAAACTCTGTATCTAATTGTGCTGATACTGTCCAAAGACGAAGGTCTGTTTGGTCGGATAGGGATGGTAAACCTTTAATTTTTCTACATAAGCACTGAAATTCACAAGCCTCCTAATACTGTTTTCTTCCTATATATACACACACTTCTAGCACATTTTCACAATCCATATACTTCCAAATCTGCCTCCTGATTTTTTTTTAGCAATTTTATTTTAATTCCATAATACAAAGAAAAAGTTTTGTTACCTACCAGTTTTCACTATAGTTTATGCAGTTTGTGTAGACTCTAGCCTTGTCAAAACCCATGATGCTATTAGTCTAGTTACCGCTAGCATAACACATAACTCTTAGTTCTAGTTCTGTCTTTTGTTCAAATGAGTAAAAAAATACCAGCATGGTACATGTACAAAGATATATCCAAATACACATTTATACGATGCTCATTCAAAACCTCAGTAGTGGGATGAAAATCATACTGTTTCTTAGCTTTTTTTTTTTTTTTTTAAATCTTCTATAATCAGTCTCTGGTGCTTTGGATGCAACAATCTATTAGCAACAAAAAGAACTTTCTGAAATAATTAGGTTGCTCAAAAGAGATTTAGCAAATTTAGGGAAAATTATAGTTTTACTCTGATAAAGGTGATTTGCAATGGTATCTATACATCCTAAAGCATAGCTTATTGAGGTTTTATACAACACGATGCTTTTCTCCAGGACAATGATTTCCAATAAGCAGGGATTCTTCTGAGTCTTGGTTGACTTTTGAAATTCCATTTCAAAGGAGCTTAAGATGAATTCAAAATAACCAGAAGATAAAATTAAATGCTGTAGATATCAAAGCTTTCAAATCTTCTGGCCTCTTACTATGCAAAAATGTTGATAATATAAACCAGAAAAAGGATATGCTAAAAACCAGAGGTTGACTATACATGTCATACAACTTAAACCAGAAAAAGAAATACACGGCAATAAATATTTGGCAGTTCTCAGGAAAAAAAGTCTGCACAGCTTTCTGAAAGTATGCTTAATTACTTTTTAACTTACTTTGTCTTCTCCAAAGCACCTCCTGCTCTCATTATCTGGTATTAACAGATAGAGGATCAAATTCAATTCACTCACTTTTAATGATTGCTTCTAATTGCTCTTTGATTTAAAATTCTTAAAAGTGTACGCTCATTTTACTCATTACTACATAGTTCATTTTCACTAGGTGTCATTGCAAGCTTCAGCACAAAATGCTTCTGTCCAGTTCTTACGTACTCTATGTATTGTGCAAACAAACTAAAGGAATAGTTAAAAAGCCCAATCAAGTTTGTCTAAATTATGGTATTTTGGGGACTTAGAAGTGGAAAGTGTATGATAACCAAAACAGTGAGCACACACAGGTAAACGATTCCATTGAACCATAATAAATCTAAACTGTATTTTGAAAGCTTTCTTATTTTGAAAATAAATGAAATTAAGAATATGGACTGAAGTTTTCTAAATGCTGAATCAAGCATCTAAAGGTACCTAGGAGGGAGAAAAAATATCATGTTTGCCACACTTGTGGTTCAACAGAAGAAAGTCTGTTAATAGGCAAGTGAACAGAATATTCCATGCAACAGGTAAATTTATTTAACTGCACTTATTTTAATCAAGTTTTCAAAGAGACAGTGTGAGAATGCTTCCCATATTGTCATGATGTTTTCTGTCAAATTAGGTGTTAAAGAACATGTATTTTCAATTATGACAGGTCAAAAACTTCAATTTTAAAAAATTCAGAGTCTAAAGATATCCTATACATTTATTGGTTTTATGTCTTTCATTTACAACCCTAACGAATAGTACTTTGAGGCTTTTGCTGGAGAAAAAATGAAATCGAATACAATTCACTGGACCTTGGAAAATTTACTCTGTTTCTTTCCTGTAAAAGAAATCAAATACAGTTTCTAACAGAATGTTAATCACTGAACAGTATTAAGTTTGTTTGAGAATAATGTAATTACCATGAAAGACAAAGTACAATTGATCAACAAGCAGCACTGGCTCTCAGTGCACAATACAGAAACTCTGCAAATTCTTAAGTTTTCAGTCATTACACTTCATTACTAAAACCTACTGTAGCTACACTACCTCTTGACAAATGCATTTCTAAGTAGATAGAATCTCTTTAAACACTATTTTCTAGTCAGCATGTGGTTTCCATATGAAGCTACTTAAATCGCATGCGACCAGAACCATTTGCCAGTATGGTTTGGTACATGCTATAAAGACAAGGTGCCTGAAAAATATGATTATTGACTATAGTCTCATTGTGAACATATTGCACAAGACTATGCATTGCAGCCAAGAACTAACTGGCACATCTTGCAAAAGCAATGCAAGACCTAGGGGTCATTAGTAATTTAAGCATTTCTTTCTTTTAAATTTCTTGCCTGGAACAATCTCTAAGGATTGAAAACAGCTGAGCCACCCAAGTTCTTTGAAGGAGGGCTAGGGCAGAAAAGCACCTACGCTGACTTTAATATTATCTTATTATTTATTTTTGCAGGAATGTTCATAAGTGACCAGATATTGCCAGCCTTTGAACTTGTTAGAAACCATGAAGAAAAGGGAGCTTTATCCTCTCAAGAAATATTACGTATTTTTAATATATACCTGAACTTCATTACACATGGTGAAAGCAAGCACTGGCAAAGATCCAAAGTGGGTAGTAGGCTATATTAGCGAAGTGGAAAGGGTGTAGTACTGTTTCCCAAACATGTGAATATGAAAAAAAAATACTGGATTATTTTTTCTTTTGTTTTGCTTTTCCCTCCCAAATGGCTTTGTATATCTATTAGATACTCATATATATTTTGTGTAACAATGAGATTTTGAGTTGCAATCATCTTACCCATGGAAGCTATCAATCAATAATTTCTGCAAAAAAACACAGTTAACTTTTTCTTTTTGACCTGGCTTATATGTTAAAATATTCTAGCAGCTAACTGAAGCAGATTTTCAAAGTCAAAGAAAAAAGGAATGTTGTGTGACTTTTCTCTCTGTCAATGCCCCATAATGAGGTTAATACTTCAGGAAAGACAAGGATATCAGAAATTGTCATGTAAGAAATAGCTAAGAATGCATAGGAAAATGTTTAAATATATTATACTCTTAATATATACACTTACTTATATTGAAATAAGTTAGTTTTACTGCAATATCAACATTTATACGTATTTTAAAGGAAAAAAAGTACACATATGCTGCTCCTGACTGTGAAAACTTCTGTGACTGCAGAATCAACCAAATAATTTGTTAAAGCTACTCTTTAGAGTAAGCACTGTTATAGCCTGATGCAAGGAAGCTGTTTGCCTAATATGGTTCCTACATGCCAGAAAGAAGTTTCAGTGTATTTTAATCAGGCATGAAAATAAAATCTTAGATTTAAATCAAATTAACAATTAAAAGCATTCTTTTAAAGAATACAAATTTGATTTTCAATTTCAATATTTACAAGCACAAATAAAGAAGACATTTTAAAAAAAATTATTTACCTGCGATAGACTTCATTTAAGGAAAGAAGCTTAAACATACTACAGCTATGATAACAGTTTCAAATGATCTTACTAAGTGCATTTAGTATTTAATAATAAATTTTATCAACAATGAAAGGGGATACTATAAGCAACACATTAGCCTAACATTTTATCAGAGCATTTCTGTGGAAGATTAGTAAGAAAAAGTATTAAATCTTATGTTTACAGTGATGAAATCCATCCCCAATTTTAATCTGAATAACTCTGAAATTGCTGAAAAGTTGTGTACAAAGCCTAAAATGTTTTTTTTTTTTTTTAGTTGCTCGAACAAAAACATCAGTAGCCCTGTCAGGTGTACTTGCAGCCTCAGAGATTATTCCAGGAAAAGGTTTGCTAACCCGTTTTGCTTCTAGGAGTCCCATTACTAACACAGTGCAGCTTCTGGAAGTAGAACAAATATTCATGAGGCAGCTTTCTAGTGATAAACAGGATAAAACTACGCATCATTGAATATCAAGCTGATGCTCACGATAGGTAAAATAGAATATATGATCAAGCACATAGATTAGTCAAAAAAAGTCCATTTTATTTTCCTAGAACAGCAGAAGAATGTTACTTTTTACCTCAGTGCTGTAACTATCAGATCTCGAGAGACAAGTGAACAAATCTGAAATCCTTGGATCAGAGAATGGATTTTAGAAAGATAGCTGATAACAGAAGTCAATCTATAGCATATATTTTATACTTCCTGATTCATAATAAAATCACTAGAAAATTCCTGTAAACTGCACACAATGTACAGGAGTACATGGAACTACAAACAAAAAATAGAACTACAAATCTAAAGCCATGCAAATAAAATTTCTAGAGTGACACTTAAAAAAATAACTATAATAGTAACAGAAATATACATCAAACTTCAAATGTTTTTCCTCTAAAGGTCAGGAAAAGTAAAAGCAAAAAGAAATTGCTTACTGTTTCTGTCAACATTTTATTTCCATTTACAATATGTGACAATTAAGGTAACTCCTAATATATATAACATACTGCTAAAACCCCTGAAAGCAACATTTTTCTATTGTTCACAATATATATTTCTGTAAATAAACCTATCCATAGCCTAAATATCCATCTAACTAGTTTCTAATACTAAATTTCATAGCACATGACCATTAAAACAGGAGTATTCTATGCAGAACACATTTTTCTTTAATTTGTCAATTGTTATGACCACATCATCTTGTGAATTTTGTCTCTGGCTTTCAAGCAGGACTACTGAATAAAATATCCCATGAAAGAAACATAAAGAGTTTAATTTCATTCTCTGAGAGATAATTAGCAAATATTTTTGAAAAGTAAAAAAACATAGTAATTAAAAAAGGGGAACTTCAATATATGTTTGACATTTAATATAGCCTAATGTATTTGAATACACATCCTTATTTTAATTTTATAGTTTTTTAATAGCATATCAAATATGAGATATGTTATTAGTAAAACAAAAATAAAATGAGGATTTGCTCTGAAATAATTAAATGTCAAGCAAATGATTACACATCAAATATTTGATGAATGTTCTCTAAAAATTAATTTCTAATAATTTAAAAATATTTGACAGATAATTAAGAGGATTAGTAAAATTGCTTTCAAATTTTAAAGGCCAGCAAAGAATACAATGCTTCTAACTAGTCTATTTTTCAGTTCCTTCTATGCATTCAAGTAGCCCTCACTTGCTGTGTCTAGACAAGAACATATATGATCTGAACATTACTTATTAAGTCATACACTGGATTTTATATGCTTCTAAACATCATCTTCATCCATTATAGTGAACACTGTATATGGAATGCAAAATAAGAATTATATTACATTATCAAAATTATTCTCTTCCAGGTATTGCTAAATTTTATGTCAAATGAAATTGCAAGATTGAATGGCCTGCTGCCTGAAATTTTGGGAGCTGTGCCAATAAACATCCCTGTATATGAGATAGCTCTTGTCAGACAAACATGATATTATCATTATGAAGCTTAAATTAATCACTCTGCAACATACAGCATTAATACAATACAGTTAGACTTCTGTCAGAAATTTTATTTATATGGTATAACATTGGGAATTTAGTACTCTATAAAATTAATTTCACTTATTAAGGAGATTAAAATTAGGCAATGATGATCAAACAAATTAATTGTATATAGAAATTTTAACCTGACAGAATGAGGTGACACAGTGATACAATTTGACCCATGTATATTTCATGTTTGTACTGGTGATCAAAAATTTAAAATGTGATCATGTTGATTAAAGGTAGAGCTTGGACATCTAAAGCACTCTGAAGGAATGGTAAATGCTTTCAAGGTCAGATGAGTTCCACAATGTCATTTGGCTCACCTACAGGCTGAGTGTTGAGATATCTGGGAACAAAGAACCTAGGTTGTGTTTTGAGAATGGATTTTAAAAAGAACCCTGAAAGCTCTTACAAGTTACGTGTTTTATTATGTTAATACTCAATGTATTTCATAAGATGTATCTGATTTATAGTATAAGGTATAAGATCTACTGTGCCAGGTCAGACTGAAAGTCTATCTAGAGCAGTTGTCTCTCTGAATAGCAAATGCCTACGAAAACATATGTATAAATGTTCTCCCCTGGCCACCAGAAATTTGTCATTTGTCATTACTGTGTAGGTTGATCCACCTCTAATAACAATTCACTATAATTTAAATGAATAGGAACTTTCACGGGGAAAAAAAAATTAGTGAAGAGAATCAGCACAAGATCTAGGTCTAGATCAGTAGGCAAGCCAGTTCAGTCAGGAGGAGTGACACACATCAAAGCTATTTACATGTTGCTGGAGCTCAAACAGAAATTCCAGCCTTGCTCAATTCTCTACATCACCATTATAAACATTTCACAACAGCTAGTCCATCATGTCCACAAAAACTATGAATCCATTAGTCTGTCTGTGCAGTGTTCCTATAACTCTAGCCCATTCTGTTAAGAACTACACTTAGCTGCAGTAACAATGTGTTTTCTTTCCTGACAGTTTTAATGCTAGAAAACTGAACAGTTATAATTCCTGGTGACAGTCATTTACGCATATATACGTAGGCTCTGTCTGTGCACCTATGTACTGGATTTCTTACTTTAGCCAGTAAATCTCTCCAGTATTAGAATTACCAGTGGAGAAGAAAATTCCTGCCTGAATGTAAATGTGTATTGCACACGCTTCAGATTGTTCTATTTCAGCCTTAGGTGTTTAATTACAGGATGTGTTTATTGGAGGGGAAGGAGAAAGTTAGGGGAAAAAAAATCTCTTTTTTGAAGCTTGACTTCATTGTCCCTTGTGTCTTTACCTGTCACAATTTGAAACCTTTAGACATTTCAGCACAAAAATTACTATGACAAAACTTGTGATTACAAAACCATTTGATAGGATGCCCATACATTACTGCTGTTATAATAGTCACTTCTGCTAGAAATTTAGACAGAACAGTAATAGTTTTAATAAAAAAACCCACATGCTCTAATCACTGAAATCTTTGGTGTACTCACAAGTCTTAATTCGTTATCCTTAATTGCTCAGCAAAATGTTGCTAGCATATTACTCATTTTACGATTACTGATGCCTGTTTATGCCAAGTTGCTGCCTGGCAAAGTGTATATCTTATTTGATTACTACCCTTATTGTGATAACTGTATATAAATAAAAACAGGCTTCAAAGATATATATTGTGACATAACCATTTCTATATGTGATATGCATTTTTATTTTAAATAACAAGTTTCCTATGAGAGCACGTATTAGATTTCCCTTATGTCTAAAAACCTCCTTTTGTAGATAACATTTATCAGGTAACAGGGACTGAACCAACAAAATATCTATTTTTTATGGTAAGTAAAATAATTTAACTTTGTCAGTTAAATGGATCTTGGAAAAGGACAAATGGAAGTATGTAGGAAAAAGTTACTGGTTATGTTTTGCCACAGATTTCATTATAACTAGGCCTCCACTCTACTTTTATTATTGCTATTAATTTATTTACAGGTGTTAATGAAGAAGCCCTTAAATACACTGCAGTATATAATTTGTCTAACAACAACAAAAACAACGAAAACTATATTTTTTCCCAAGATCTAGGTCATATTTACATGCATATGAAGCAAAATAATGGGATTTTGCATTGAAGTAAACTGTGCATAATACATACACTGATCACTGAAAGAATTTAATGCATTATTCTGTTTGTTGGTAGTCCTTGTAAGACTCACGGCAGCCACAAGAACATTATGTGAGTTCTGCTGGAGAACACAATTCTCTCTCATTCACTGCTATGCTCTTCACACCTCTTCTTTCTTATCAATCTTATCAATGTTCTGTTATTAAGTCACACTCCTTGGTCTTGCTTTCCACGACAATCATAACCAGCTTAATTTTTAACTGCATTTGGCCTAATCTTTTGCACTCTTGCTATGCACTAAATCTTAAGAACTTAGTAATTCTATTGGGAAAAATTCTATACATTCTCGTATCACACTTTCATGCTTCCAGTTGCTCTGTATGATCTAATAATACTTAGAAGTATTTATACTATTCAAGTCATACTGAACTTGTTTCTACATTTTTTCCTGAAAAAGGATGATGCTTATAGTTTCTTGTTAAAAGAAAAGACTAGTTTCCCAACATAAAAGTTCAAATTCCCTTCGGAATTTCCTTAGAATAACAAGCACATTTCACATGAATATATATACTGACAATATTTTATTCACATTTTGTATTAATAGCATTTAAAGCTAAGCTTGCAACTTAAATATTCATTATCATTACCTCTGTCCTTCCCAATTTCTTTCCCATTTTCTGCATCATGATGCTAAGCTATCACTGCCTTCAGTGAAGATGAACTCCTCCCTATTTAAGCCATTTCTGCACTGTAAAAGCAGAGAGATTTGTTTACTTCATGGAAAATCCCCATGAGATCCTACCATGCAATTTTCTGAATAAGCCAAAGACTGCTTGCCTGAAGACCACAGTTTACCAACATTGCCTTCCTCTGAATATTGAGCTTAACTGCTGCAACCATACTTGACATTCATGGCAACAGTTACCTCCAGTTCTTCCCTTCTTGAGTGGCAGGCCAAGTAGGAGCCTGCTTGGATTCAAAATCTGTCTCTAAATGCAGCCTACAAACTTCATAAGTTGCCTGAATAATGCTACCATCCGAGAAGATGGTAGAAATCTCTCATGAAAATGAAGGCCTGTCAGCAGGAGACTTCTAGTAAGCTCCTAGTAAGTCACATCCAATGCCTCACCACAGACAGGTGGTCTGTAACAGACCTCAACCATAACTTCCCTGTCTGTTTCTTCCTGGTCTGACCCTGAACCAGGCAGGAGCTGCACATGGCCAGTTTCACAAGGATCTAACAAGACTTACAGCTGGACTTGACGATCTTAAAAGTCTTCTGCAACCCTACCACTTCTGTGATTCTGTAACAGAGAGCACAACTCCCTCTCCTCCTCTTCCCTGTCTATTCTTTCCAATACAACACACAAGATACATTGACATGTAATCTGCCTGCTATACCCAAAAGTCGTAAGCACAACAGCACATCAAAACACATTCATACTGCACATTAGTTTCTGAAGCACTTTGAAATGCTATAAACTGTTGATTCTTTTGATGTAGTGTAGACTAGTGTACCTTTAAAAATGTCATTACAGTACTACGACTCCACAATTTCCTGCTTAAGTTGAAGAGCAGCCAGGAAAGAGGTTAACCAAAAGCAGGATACCCTAGCAGCGTAAATTCTGGCAACCAAAAGTTCACTCCCTCGTGGAAAAAGGTTACTGGGAACAGACAGCTGGTTTGAAAGCATATTTTGGCACGTGGCATATGATAAGACAACTACTTAAGGAATGGATAACGAGTTTATTAAAAAAATACCCTGATTTCAAATATGCTCTTCATTATTAAAAAATAAAACAGAATCTCTCCTTACTAGTAACACAGATCAGATGTTCCTTAATGTAAAAGACACTGGTATCTTAAAAAAAAAAAAAGTAGTCAATGCTGGTTCATGCTTCATATTATTTATTCTATGTTAAAAGACTTGTCATAGTGTCTACTCATTACATGTGGGATGTAGAGGACAGAGGGAAAGAGCAGGGAATTTTTGAGCAATATGATCTATTGGAAGGCGTCTCTGCCTACGGCAAGGGCATTGAAAATAGATGATCTTCAAGGGCCCTTCCAACCCAAACCATTCCATGATTCTATGATTTGCTATTTTACTCAGCAACCCCTATAGCTCAGTACGATGCATAAATACTAAAACAAGTCATTTCAGATATGCAGTCAACCAATCTATAGGCCATCTTATCTACCATTCTTTTAATTTGTACAATGAACACTATTTAAGCAGAAGTAACAATAACATGTATTCCAAATAGGTTTAGAACTTCCCTTTTCTCTGTGACATTCTAATGGTTCCTGTCAACATAAGAATATGCTTTCTTATTCATTCAATCCCAGAATGAAGAACAAAACATACAGCAGTAATTTTTCACTGATACAGAGTGAGGTGGACAAACACTTCTTTGACAGATACTTCACATAATATGCACTGCTGCAATAAGCATATCATATTTTCTAACTTCTTTAGCAATAATTTAGAATGTCTAAATAAGTACTGGCACTTTCAATAGCTTAAGGACAAAATATATCTGCCCAGAAGCTCAGAAATGTTTCATCTAGTCCCGTCATGGACTGTCCCGTAAAAACATCAATTCTAGGACTGTAAAGACTACCAATGTAAATTACTAACTTACCTGTTTTTCAGCTTGTCCATAATCCGACCCTTGCGGTGACAAAAAATGACAAATATGACCATTGTTTTTTGCTTTTTCTCGAAGACCCATAGCAGTTCGTACTGTGGCATTTCTAGCATGAACAAACACCATCACCTCAAGACAGAAAGAAACAGGGCCGTTAAGAAACAACAAAAGGCTTAACCAAATAATGAAAGCAGCTTAATTATGAATATTCCCTATAGCTACAACAGCAAAAACCACTTAACTCATGATATACTGCTGAAAATTAATTTTGCTTTAGGGAAATTAAAGGGTGATCCTGCCTATATTGTATTTAATATTTTCAAAGAGCTTTTGAGAAGGTTGTCTTTTTTTAATTGTTTAGTCTTTAAAAGATAGGAAACAATTGTTGGCAATAAATAGTTCATTTTCACAAAGTATGGAGATCACCACTGATGTAAAAAGTTGTATAATTTGACACATCCTAAGTGAACTATAAGTAAATAGAGAGGTGATAAAATTCTGGACTTCTTGACTATGTGAGACAGTTGAAATTGACTGTAAAGAACCTCAGTAAGCATTCTCATACCACTGGCCGATAAGAGAGAAGAATGAATTTAAGTATCAACAAATGCAAAACACATCTGGGGATACAAATTTTAAACTAAAATATAAGATTATGGGTTTTAAACCATGACTCAGTGAGATACCTTGGTAAAATGGTGGACATTTCCCTGAAAATATCAACTAGAAGAGCTTAGTACTAATCAATAATTATTTGTACCCATGTCTGTAGTAGGTTTCAGAAATACAGTTGGGTGTCACTCAGCCAAAACCACTGTCACTTGGTTATGCTTATTACCTTCACATATGGTATCTGAACCAAGATACAGCATTGAGTTGTTAATACTCATTCCTTTAGACATGTATATGAAGCAATTTAACCTGAAATTAAGTTTAAGATTCACTGTAAGGCACACTTGAAATGAATCTTGGCAGTAAGCCCCCCAGTTGGTGTAGAAAGGGAAAATGCCACTTAGTTCCAGTGTAGTAACAGTTTTGAATGTCTGGGAAAGATACAGTATGGGAAACACTGTATTGTTCCCCTAAGCACCTTGTATTGTCCAGGGTCTGCTTAAATTGACCAGGGTTTGCTTAAATTGACCCCTAAAACTCCCATATGCAAAATGTTGTGTGCCTGACTTGAGTAAATGGCAAGTACTATTTTGCAAGTCTATCTAATTTCAAGTAAAAATGTAACCATGGAGTTGCAGTTCTGTTTTGAGATAGTTTCAGTTTAATGTTAAAATTTGTATGTCAAATTCCTGATAATTATGAATTTAATTTTGGCCTATTGGCACCATCATGCTTGTATCAATTTGCAGTATATAAACTGAATTACTTTACATGAAACACTACGAGCAAAGCAGCAGTATTTAGTGTAAAATTAAACAGGTCATTGCCTCTGTTCTTAATTTGGAAGTTAATAATTTAATTATAGTTGTACAAGGTATGTATAATTTGATATAACAGTAGACATAATAGTTGTGAATTTATATAAATTATAACTTGATAATTAAAACAAAGCACATGAATTCAGGTGACAGAGAAGAGAGAAAAAGAGAATCAGTGTGTGTGTAACTGATTATTGGCAGCAACTACTCCTCACTTGTTTTAGAATATTTGATAAATCTTTCCACCATCAATTTAGTAACACTGTGAATCCTACAATTATTTTTTCATCTAAGTAGAAATATTACCAGATACATGTCACAGTTAGTAACATATCAATTTTCTCTTAGAAACTACACACTGACAAAATATTTTAAAAATTTCTTCAAAATATAAGAGAACCACAACTTAACAACAATATAGCATATGCCACTTCTGCCTTTGTTAATTTCTTATAGATTACTTGCATATTTACATTTTTGTGTAATATCCGATAGAAAGCCTGAATAAAAATACATAACTACTGAAAACAGCAATTTCCTTTTAACAGATCCATTAAGCCTTCTTCAATGAATTCTCATTTATTATAAACTCTGTGTCAAAAGTTTTCATAAAAGACCCACTTGACTTTTAAGATCAACTTGGCGCCATATTTTACTAACTTGTTTCCTTTTTAAACAGAGTCATATTGATTTGATTCTTTGCTGAACATACTAAAAATTAATCTCGTGAAAAAAGCTAAATTCTGAAAGTTTACAAACTGAGGAAATACAGGCATTAGGGTGAAGCAGGAATGGTCTTTTTTACCCCGGTGATTTTGAAACTCCCAAATTAGAAAGTGTAAAAACCTTTGCCATGCTGATTCCATTAAAAACATGAGAGAGAAAAAAAATCATCTTTACACTACTATGTTTTATGATTTTATAACAAAATAGGTTTGTTGATTAGCTTTACATTGTATTTTAATCCCTTAGATCCCATTTTTTTTGAGTCTTCCATTAATTTTGAAACTATATTAAAAGTAGTATGCCGGTGGATGGTCTGGTACCTTGATTTTATTTGAAATGACAACAGACGTGAGGATTAATCTAAAAAATTATAAAAAAATACGTAGCACTATGGAAGATTTACCAATGTAATAATTGTACAGAATTGGGTACAACTGTCGTCATCCACTTGAAATGCTGGATAAGATACATGTGAGCTCAAGAAAAGCAGATAAAAGCACAGCTATGAGGGGTACTAGAAAAGACAAAAATGCCTTAAGAAATAAAACCATAAAATAAAATAAATTTAAATTTCCTAGAACAATGGAAATCTTTCTCACAGTTAAAAGCCTGCAAGAACATTACCAGTGTAGCAGCAGGACTGACGATACAATATTGAAAACACTAATGAAAACACTAATCAGAATGTTTATGAGAAACATTTTCACCTTTTTTTTTTCATGCTGCTGACAATGTAATCAATGTTAGAAAAGGGGCCTTTTACCTAAAACCAACTAAACCCAACTTTCTCATCACTGCCTGCCATAGTATGTGCTCTGAAAAAATCCTGAGAGCTTCTGGAACTTTGATACTAGAAAGCACTCAGTTCAGGTGCCTCAAGAACTCGAAGAGAGAGACGGACTGGGAAGTACTTCCTTAACGTATTAAATCTCTTGCACTAAATGAACTAAATGAACTAAAGGTCTAATCCAAAAAAACCCTCAGAATATTCACTGGTCAAAGAACACATTTGATACTCTCTTAACCATTTTTATATGGCTTCTTCTTCCAGAATCTTTGCATAACAATATATGACATCACAGCAACCATTAATTCAGAAAGACATTAAGACCTTATTATGCAAACAATAACTCAAAACGCTTTCTACAGTTCTCATAAAGATACCTAATTTTCAGATGTGTAGCACATTTTCTTTAAGAAATTTCTCCCACTATTTCTAAACTAATAATGCACACTTGAGTTGATTGACTTTTATGTATTTCATGATCACATATTAACACCTGACCAAATATTTAAACAAAACGATTGCGTAAATTGCTGACAATAAAAATAACTTTTCAGAGAGAGGTAGACAGACAGCAAGTCTGATTAAGAAAACAACCGATTAGAGGCACCCAATCTTAAGGTCAGTTTTTACTTGTAAACATTGTACATCACCAAATATGCCTGCAAAGAACCAGTCCTGGCTAAAAAGTGACATGTAACACCTTGTTGAACGTGTTTTCCCCAATAAAGTTCATAACTACTTACCAAATATGTTGTGAGACAGCAGTATAGTCTTAAGAGGGTTAATTTAGCCTGTCCTAACTGTGTCAGAGAATATATTTCAGTGGCAAAATCTCTGTGCATTAAATTATGCAAATAATCTAGGAAAAGTAATTTAGAATAGAGAGAAGTGGTTCCGCAGCTACAAGCTGTGTAATTAGATCTGTACTCTGCAGTTCAAAGCTAGTTCTGCAGTATATAGCCCTAATGCTGAAAGCGTCTGCTACTGCTCTCCTGAAAGCAAAGCTTTTAAATAATAAAAAATATACAAGAAAGGAATCTCTAGCTAGGCTACCTCCCCAGAATTTTCTTAAAGTATGAAACAAATCAAACATTTTCACAAAAAGACTTTGTTTAAAATTCACAACAGGAAGTGCTTGCATTCCCTAAGTGTTTCATATACCAAGCTGTAATTTTTCCGAAATATTTTAGTACATCACCAAAGCATTGAAAAGAATGCTATTATTCAAAACACCTATGAGAATGAGCAACTAGACACTAGTAGTAGGGTTTATTTTCACTTAGAGGAGAAAGAAAAAACACACCACATATATACATATCAAAAATGTTGTATAATATTACATCATTATAATCAGGTACTTGAAAACCCTTGAAACACTCTTCTATTCTGCATTGAACAATAAAGATGCTTGTGCTCACTGTTGCTACTGGAAAATGTGTCTTTCAAACTAACATTCTTTGAGATAACTCCAAAATGGTGGGTTCATCTTTTTGTGGAAGCACTCTGACTCTTTCAAGTATCATTCCATCTTGTTATTTAAGTGCTGGTCACTCCAATGCTTGAGATCAGCATCTCTGTTTTCCTTAACACCTCTCCTCTATGTCTCAAGGTGTAAGTTTGCCATGCACTTTGGATCATTTATTTCAAAAAAAATAAGATGAAAAAATGAATTTATTTAATGAAATGTCAATATTATTTATGCAGTCTAGAGACACATATGTATACTTTATTTTAGTTTCAAGACATCGTTTGGCTTCACCTAGCTAAATCCTTATAAAATGTTCTTCTATATGGTATCCAGTTCTTGACCTGGGTATTACCTTCTACTTAAAATGAACAGTTAGTTAGGGATATGTATCAACAGATCAATCTATCCAAGCATTTTCTTCCTTAAGGTCAGCAAGAAATAACCTCCAGGTATTTTACAAAATTCAACTCCTAATAAGGTTTTCTATTTAACATAGCTATTTACCTAATTGCATTTCTATTTAGATATACCAGGTTTTAAGGGTAATAAATCCTATTTAGTTTACAGATATTTTTACTATCGTAATGTTTACTTGCTCATTTATTTATCTGTAATATAAAGACATATGTCTTATAATTTCAATTTTTGTATCTTTTTTAAAGTGAAAATTCACTGTTTGCTTAAGATGTGCCCACCGTAATGAATACTATATCATACAGACCTACCTCATTTTATTTGTGGATCATGAAATTCTAAGTAAAAAGTTATGGTAAGGAGATTATATTGGAACTACTTCCTTTCTTTAGCCTTTTGTGTTCTAAATCTACCCATAAAAAAGGCTCTACAATCATACACATTCTGAAATACCACCATCCTTCCTACATTCTTCATTTTAATTTCTTTTACAGTTTCCTTCTCGATGCACCTCCTGCTCTGTCTTCTCTGACTTCTTTCAGTCTCTATTCTAATTCTCAGTATGAATTTAGTTGCTCTTGGTTTTATTTCCTTCCTGCTTCTTGTCTTTGCTCGATATTTTTCTTATCATTTCTAGCAAAAGATGTTCCCACTTAAGAACAGCCTTTTAAACAGAGAACTTGTGCAACTATTACCATTGAAAAAAAAATGTATGTAGGTGTCATATGTATGTAAAAACTCTATATTTGGTAATGCATTTGCATTTTTATTTGGAACTACATTTGGAATAGTCCGAAATAGTTCCAACAATGCGTACATATATACTTTAACTTTTTCTTGTTTCTATAGAATTTCTAGACATTCTGAAAACTTACTGTGTCACTGATTTCCAAGTGGCAGGAGATGATTTAATAGGTGCACAGAACCCCCCATGAAAGGCAGACTCCACAGAAAAAGTGACCTTACTCCTGTTAGCTATTAACTACACTTTTTAGAATTATACCTAACAAGACATTGTAGCCTGGGGAAACCAAGGAATTTTTCTTTAACTAGAAGTTGATAAATTTTCTTCCTCACCTGCTGACTTTTTTTTCTCTTCATTTTAAAATTATAACCTCCTGCTAGTCAAGTTGCAGACATAATTTTCTTATCCTTTTGAAGAAGGGGTAATGTGCTGTCTTTCAGTTCTGAGGAACATCTCCTGATCAATGAGGTCTTTCCAGATTTATAAGTGGTTCTGCAATGAAAATCGCCAGCTCCTTCAGCATATGTGGGTATCTCCAAACAGGCTGCATAGATTTATGTAAGGGTAAGCGTAAGGATAAGTCTTTGCTCTGATCTTTCCCATTTGTCTCAGGGACCCTGGGATTCCTGTAGGTAAATCTTACCAGCAAAGACCAACATGAAGAGGTCATTGAGTAGCTCAGTCTTCTGCATATCCTTTGTCATCAAGTTTCCTGCCCCATTCAGCAAAGAGCCATCATTTTCCCTAGTCACCCTCTTGCTGTTGCTGTACTTGTGGAACCCTTCATGTTTCACATGCCTTGCCAGCTTCACCTCCAGATGGGGTTTGGCTTTCCTAATCCTAGTTTTGTGTGCTTGGACAGCGCCTTTATATTCCTAGCAATAAAATAGGAGCCTCTGATGATATCAAACCTTTAAAATGAAGAACAGTCAGTATGTATTCAGTAGCAATAATGAAAGATACTTCTGAGCAAAAAGGACTTGCCCATATGAAACCTCTCTTCCTTCGTATCTATTTAACAGTTATACACATTTTCCACTAATGTATTACGATCAGTTTGTCTGATTTAATTTACATCAGGAAGATCTACTTTATTAATTACTTTAAAAATCGCAAGCGCTACAATTTTGTTTTATTATATTTTGAGTTATATTAGATGGTCTATAAAAGGAATGCTCAGTTATGAAATCAGTGCTTAAATATGGATTCTGAACACTAAAGGAAATCTGTTCCAGAACACTATAATATGATCTATGCTATCTTCAATTTGTAGCATTAGCTACATTAGGATAAAATGCAGAAGACAAATGAATAGAGTGAAAATTAAAGGGAAAATTATTCAACAAGAAAAACAAACAGTACTTCACTGACTCCTACAGGTAGTAGAAATTATTCTGAATTTTAATTGACAGGATAGAAATAGAAATCTTTATTCTTGTATAGAAAATTAAGCCAGAATAGCTAGGCTATTACTATGCAAATATATGTCATTAGGCAGTTAACAATTGCATTTTTGCAGATGCCAATGGACTTGAATGATAATTATTCAAAATTAGAAGCAGCTTTTCACTGTGTCTTTTTTTAGAAAAACAGGATCGTGTAGTAATTTGTTTCAAGCATTTCCCTTTGTCCTGGCATTAACAATTTTGACTTTTTTAAAAAAAATAGGTTTCTACACTATTATAAACTATACTTTTGACAAATATCACTCCAGAATATGAATTGTCACATCGACTATATCTGTTCCTATGCTTCCAGAACTCTTTATACTTGAAAGTATATCACCCATAATATGAAAAAAAAAAACAGGAGTCAGTAGTCCTAAGTGGATTCTATTTAGATTTACTGAAGGAAGGGAACATAGAGGATGCCAGAGAAATCTTCACATTTATAGAGGATGCCAGAGAAATCTTCACATTTATTCCCATTTCTTTTACTGAAGTAAAAAGATTAAGAAAATCACTATGTCAACGTCTGTGTCTTCAAGTTTTGTAAGATCCAGTAATATAAAAAAACCTACTAAACAATTAAACAGAACGGTCAGGTTTTCTAGCTTATCAACACTGATTTAAAAACCCAGACCTTCATCCCAAGCCTTTTTTGCTCCTAATCAACAGTTTTTCTACATCATCCAAAAAGTGAAGAACAGTCTTCAACTATAATCAACGTTTTTAATACGAAACTCAGTAAAGTTATGAAGAATTTAAATAATGCACTAGTGTGCAAACAATAGTAAATTGTGCTTGAACAATTAGAATGCCTCTAATAAACCACACCTCATATACCTGGCCTTTGCTTAGATATTGAGAGTTGGACTGGATGACCCGTAAGGTCCCTTCCAACTCAAGACTCATTCTACGAATCTGTATGATTCTATGATCCTATATCCTCTCCTAACAATATTACAAATACCTCAAAACGTAACATATTCTGGAGTCATCTCTTCCATTACCACAAAGAAAACTACCAATATCACAGCACTACATGTGTGAGAACTTCCATCCTCTGGAAAGTTAATACAAGTATATAGACAAAAAGGGATTTCCTGATGCATTTAATGTCTTGATAAAGGATATTTATTTCACATCCTCCTGGATATCTCAAAATAACTTATTTTCCATAGCATCCTGCATTAACTGTATATTTCAAATTAAAACCCACCACTGACATTACTACTGGATCCTCTGAAAACATCTGTTAAAAGTCTGTGATAGGCATAAGGTCTTGGTGGACAGTAGCTATCTTGTTACATTTTGAATAATTTACAGAAGTTTTGACAATAATCCGGAAGTACATTGGTTGACACTACTTATTACGGTAAACTAAGCTCACACATCCATTTCTTTCAGGGTTACAGAGCAAGAGGTGCCAAAGTTCTGAACCACACAACGTGTCTTCTGCAGTAGAATTTATCCTTGCCATTAAATTCTTACTGAAGAACAATATGAATCTCAGAGGGATCCTCAGAATTAACTTATCACAATATGCATATTGTACACATATACAGACAAGCCACTATGTAAATATAAAAATATATGCAAAAAATTACTATAAGGCACAGAAATATAGCACATGGACATTTAGAAGGTTACTTAATTGAAGACTTGTGTGTTATTATATACACAACCTGTTATAGTATTCATTTCCAGCAATTTCCTCAGGTGTTCTTATACGCAGCTGACAAGTTATTAAGTGTTTAAAAACAAAAGATTCAACCAGAAAATATAGAGGAAAATAGTACATACATATCATTTGACAATAACATGAAACACTTGGTATGTAACATTTTTGAAGTGCATCTTCTACACAACACATCAATATAGTATTTTTACTTAAAGTAAGATACAAAGTTTTGTTTATTTGTGCATAAGATTATACTATTATATCCTTAAAATTGCAAAAGGCAGTTATTATGGAAATGAAGTGCATAAATAAACGATGAAGAATCAGAACATAAAAATAGCACACCATCACTGAATTAGTTTGTGATTTTGTTAAAAGAAGCTGTACATACAAATGGGCCCTAATTGTGCAAAAACTGCAAAAGAAATTCTGCTGAAAACTATCCAAAGCATTCAGGCACCAGGAAGACCTCATAGAAGCATTCCAGTACCTAAAAGGGGCCTATAAGAAAGCTGGGGAGGGACTTTTTACAAGGGCAGGTAGTGATAGGATGAGGTGAAATGGTGCTAAATTGGAAGGGGGAAGATTTAGGTTAGATATGAGGAAGAAATTCTTCACCAGGAGGGTGGTGAAGCACTGGATCAGGTTGCCCAGGGAAGTTGTGGATGCCCCCTCCCTGGAAGTGTTCAAGGCCAGGTTGGATGGGGCCTTGAGCAGCCTGGTCTAGTGGAAAGTGTCCCTGCCCTTGCCAGCGGGGTAGAAACTAGATGATCATTAAGGCCCCTTCCAACCCAAACCATTCTATGATTCTATGATTCAAGTCTTCACTTAATCAGCTGACAAAGACATAACATTTAAAATGATTAACCATAACTCAAGATATCCTGCTGGATCACTTTACCTTCTGCATCTATGTATTTTTATATACTTACATACATGTGTTCATATGCAACTATAGAAGAAACACATACACTTATATATGCAAATAAGATACACCAACTGATGAAGAATAAGCAAACTGTATAGATACGGAGTTAAAAAACTCAGACTGAAATAAACTCTTTAGGCTATAAGACAAAAAACAATGTAAATGAAGAACACATTTTTAACAAAGCCACTAATAACTTTTCAAAGTTATTTGTCCAAAGTCTGCTAGAAACACTATTTCATCCAGAAAAAATACTAAGACAAGCTCAATTCTCAAGGTATTAAGTTCCAGAGAGACCACTGAAGAAAATACCGTTTTATTAAATCTTATCTTATGACATAGCTATAAAACCACTGTCAATAGTTGAAGTAAGTAAGCTTATTAAACTTTTATCTTCACATGGCTTTTGCAAGCAAATAACAGCTGGAAAACTGATAATAAAGAAATTTAATCCATCATTTTTACAGAAGAAATTAATACATGTCAAATTCAGTTCTGACAATTTAATATAATAGATCTAGAATAACTACTCTGTGTTTCTTTTTTTGGTTTAAGATAGCATTGTGAGAAAAACAAGATGACACTTCTCAGTACTGCAAAATTCAAGTCAATTGTTGTAAATAGAGAATAATTACAAAGTGAATGCTCTATGTGCAATATATAGCATAGACCCAGTTTTGACTATATCAAGTGTAATCTGTTTCTGATCAGTGACATCAAAAATCCTGATTTGAAAAAGTATTAAAAATCTGTGCAAGATGATACTTAAAATTTATTCCAAGATTTAAAAAAAATATCAGGCATCTCAATATTTCTTCTAATGAACTAAATGCAGAACGGTGGTGCAGAACAACATTTTAATGAAGTACGTAAGTTCTAATTATTTAAAGGAAGCTTGATCTCCAGAAAACTGCATACTAACCACCCAATGCATATACTAATTAAAAATTTAAGAATTATACATGGCTGTATTCCGCCCATTAGGAAAAAAAAAGCCAAATTTAATTTTAAAACAAAAAAGGTAAAGCTTATCATAGGTATATCAGCTGCAGTTGAGACAATAGTGGGAAAGCAAAATGATGACACAGCAGAAGCCATTTAAACCTAAAAAACTAGTTTAAATCAAGCAAAAGCTCACGAACTAACAAGATATTTGAAAAATCAGTTTTCTGCAAAAGGTTGTTAAGTAAACTGAACCTTCAACATAAAATGGACAGTCTGAAATCAGCACTCATAGTACATCAACAAGAATGCTAGGTTTGTATATTTTGTTTATTGTTTTAAGGAGTTTTCATCTACATTTTTAGTCCCAGTAGTAAGATTTTCAGTATGTTAACTCTAAAAATATTTTCAAATCTGCACTGGTTTACAGTTCCTAAAGGTTGCATCACTTAAGTCAACCAGAGTTGTTGCTAAAAATGTAGAAATACTATTACTGATTTGCTTTTAGACGTTGTGGTGTGGCTTTCAACAGTTATTTAGTGTTCAAAAAACCCAGGTTTCTTTGTCACAGAAAACCTGGCATCTTTGGCCACCAGAAAAATTCTTTCTTGTATATTAAAACCATTTTCAGCAAAGCCATGGTACCTCCTCACTATTTAAGTACTGACGACTTGAGCATCAATGCCTGTACAGACAGCAAGGGCAATAACCACAGAAAGATAAAAAGGACTTCAACTGAACAGTCAGGATTTGCTATGAACTGAAAATATCCAGCTTAGAGAGAAAATGAACTTTCAAGGAGTTTCACTGAGTACCAGAGCTAGTGGAAGAAAAGCCAAGAGAGACAATATATCATGTCAGAGTTACACAGAAAATTCTCAAAAGAAGTGGGAAAACAGAAACATCCATTGTCTTAAAAGGGGAAAGAGATTTCAAAAGATGTAAGAACGCCAAAGGCACTCCAAGTTGAAAACTGCAATAAACAGCCAAACTGGCAAATGAGTAAAGTGTAGTGGGTAAGGAGCCAGGACTGAAACTTAGATATGTGGTTGAAGACAAGCAGAGTAAGAGAGGACTGAAGATCAGGAAAAAAACCCTGAGAGGAAACTAAGGTGCAGAGTGTAATTATGGGAGACCTGCTCAAACAACACGAAGAACAAAGGGAACACAGGACTTCTTTTGAAGGTTTAAGTACTATCAAAGAGAATCAGCTATGAGAGGAAAAAAAAGTAAGAAAAGGTTGTAGAAACAGAAGAGATGAATAGAGGAATGTGGCAAAATGAAGAGTTTTACACCAGTAATTCCCCTTCTGATTCATAATGCAAGAAATAAAGAACAAGATCCCAAGAAATCCTATGAAATCTCAGGGTTTTTTTTTGACAAGATAGAATGTTCAGACCACCAAAAGAAAAGAAAAGAAAAAAAAAAGAAAGCCAACAGTAAGGTTCTGACAAATCCACAACAGCAAATGTATTTAAGAGGTGATGAGGACGATGATAGAAACATATGAACATCTCTCAGTAACTAAGGCAGCGGGGTGTGCTGGTTTTGGCTTACTGTCCTGATTTCAGCTGGGATAGAATTGATTTTCTTTCTAGTAGTTGATATAGTGCAGTGGTTTGGATTTAGGATGCGAATAACGTTGATAACTCGCTGACATTTTCAGTTGTTGCTAACCAGTGCTTATACTAAGTCAAGGACTTTTCAGCTTTCCATGCTCTCCCAGCGAGGAGATGCACGAGAAGATAGGAAGGAGCACAGTCAGGACACCTGACCAGAATTGGCCAAAGGGTTTTCCATACCACCTGATGTCATGTTCTGTATATAAATGGGGGAAGCTGGCCAAGGGGCTGCAATCACTGCTTGACAATGGGCTGGGCAAGTGGAGAGCAACTGCACTGCACATCGCACATCACTTCTCCTCCCTATCCTACTACAGCAGCAGGGAGCTAAGTGGCTGTGAGCAGCTTATTTGGTGGCCGGGGTCGAACTGTAACAGTGAGATAAAACAGCAAAAGATATAATGGATATGAACCTATACAACATCAGTGATCGTCAAAGTCAAAAAGTTAATTCCCTAGTATATTAACTTAAGCAAATGAACCTTGGCAAAAAGCAACAGCTTCATGTTTATTAGACAAATGAATTTAATGTAAAGTTGAAATTTACATATGTTTCAGAGGAAAAAAACCCAACCTTAAACATAATGATATTTCTCAAATCTCCTAAAAATACCATGTTGTTTAGCAAAGCATAATATGACAAGGGTGTTCCCCCCGCCTCATACACTGTGAAAATAAAGACAGTAGGATATGTATTGTCCTAAACTAGCTAGTAATGCAGTGTGTTAATTGATTACAGAAATGATGTTGATATGAATGGTCTTCAGTCACTGTCTTTGCTGATCTTGTGAGGTTCTCTACAGGTTGTCTCACAAAGGTGCTACCTGCTCCTCAGAACATGTCACCCTTAGATGCTCTCTCACAGGGCTATAAAATGCGAAGAAGCTTTTCAAGCTCTGTAGCTGCATTAACGCTGTTAATGCCCATGGCACACTATTGGTGACTGCTTGACAAGAGACAGCTGCAATCACTTTGAGGGAATGATAATTTCTGGTGACCAAGCCTTCATCCAGTCTTCAAGAGAACAGTATCCCAGAAGATAACTGCTGGTAAAAATACTCTACATGCAACTGATGGTGGAGCCATATTTTCTTGACAAACACTGTGTAATTTCAGGTGAGGTTTTTTTCCTTTGTTTAAAGAATTTTTGGTTTATTAAAAGGTAGAAATAAAACTCTCAAAGTGCAAATCAGTCCAAGAGGATCCAACACCTTCTCAGACAATGTAAGAACATAGTAAATTCAAAGTACAACGTCAAAACAAATATTAACCAGAGTCCCAGGAAAGCAGACTTAACAGCACTAGAGGTTCCCACTTAAAGCATTCTGAAGAGGATTTGACAGAGAAACCTCTTAATGAAGATCTACACTGTTATTAATCCTACAAAAAGAGCACATTGACTTAAAAAGCACCTGGAAACTTCGGGACATTTTCTGATCTTCTTCAGTCACGCAAAAAGTTTCTATAACAAAAACCCTAGAAAACCCATCAGGGCAAGTCATCTATTATTATATCTTTCCTCAAGTTAAACAAGAGGAGAATTGTGCTATAAGACAAATGTTATAGCTTCAGTTGCATTTTGTAATTACAAGTGAAGCCTACAAACGAGATACCTCATTAGTTTGAGCAGATGGATGAAAATTAAAGGCTGAATCAGCCTGAATCACCAACTCTTAATTTCCCAGTAGCCAGGAAGAGCTTGAAGTCTTGCAGAGGATGACTGTTGAAAAATCAACATAAAAAGCTTCTCTCCATCTGTCAAAACACACGCCTGTAGAATGCAACAACCTCCTACCAGCCTTAGTCTTAAAAAATGAAAACACGTGTACATCTACTAAAGCACTTAAACATACAACTTCAGTCAGGTATCACACTGTAACTTATAACATGACAGGAAAACATAACTTATAACATGACAGGGAAACATTTACTCTGTAAGAGTAATTTATTTGTTTCTGGCATGGCAGAAATCTTAGAAAATGAGTTAACAGAACAGTAGATAAACAATGTTGAATTTAATTTATTAAGACATTGCAAAGACTCTGGTAAAGAATCTTAAAAGAGACAATAGCGTGAAAGTCTGATGGCTACAGGAAGGTGTACATAAACTCATGGAAATTCTGAAGACAGGAAGTATTTTTCTACAATTCTGGTATTTCTTTCTTGCTCTTCAGTATAAAACAGAGAACAGGTAGGTTTTTGACTCTCTGAAGCACCACTAAGGAGATCTGTGTCTGTCACACACTATTACCTGAATAGTCATAAGATTCCAAACATTTCCTAAATTCCATACAGATAAAAAAACTGCTGTGGAAATTTTTGCTAAAGTATTTGGGGGGTGTCATTCTAAATACACCTTTATAAGAAGTATATTTAGAAATAACCACAGCTTTGCTAAAAAGCAAACAAACTTTACACACATGGAATGTAAATACACACAACTTTCAAGGAAAACACAAGCTAAGAAGGGTAATTGAGCGTGATGGTAACAAACTATGGTGAACATGGACACAAGGTAATGGACTTGTAAGAACTTAAAACACTGAAAGAAGGCGGTAACTTTAGAAAATCAAAAGATTTTCTTAAAATTATGAAGACACTAAAGAAGACCTTCCTATCTTGATATTCATCATATTCAGTCATAATAATAATCCTCCACCATGGCGCAGGCATCTTTCCTACTTTTTTTTAGCATATGCAGTTAGTTTAATGATTAGGCAGATCATTTATCATAGCACACTTATTAAAAAAAAACCTCCTAATTTTTAATATGTGGTAAAAAGCCACACACTATAATTAACTGTATTTTGCAATAAGCTGATATGCTTGATTCTGCAGTCAAAGACTATATACTATAGTTTGTATATCATTCGTTTCAGGATATGAAAATTTATTTCATAAGTATCAAGATCAATATGTTCTAAATACTCTGAAGTCCAGCGTAACTGGTTGGTAGTTACATGTTTTTAAGAGAGTACTGAAACACAGCAGAACAAATATTTTCAAGCAAATAAAATACTAAACATTTACAATCAACTGAATCAAATTAACTGAAGCATTCTAACACCAAATCAAGATCTACATAAGAAAGGACACCACACATCTGCTTTGTCTGAAAATAGTGTATTAATTTGGTCTTGTTTTGAAATATAATTTTCAGAAATTGAGATCAATTCAGCATCAACTGCTGAAACTGTGAAATTGAGTAGAATGCCGTTCTCTTTCAGCTGTAGCTAATGCCTTAACACAAAACACTCATGTATTCAGTACAGGAACTAAAACTATTCTCAAGGAAAGCTACAAAACAATCTGCTAGAATTAAACAACTTATTGTACTTGAATTTTTCTTCCTTTCACTTGAATATATGCTTGTTGAAAGTTTTTTCCCCAGTGTGAAGAAAATGGAGGGGAAGAAAGGTGCAATAAATACTCGGGAACAGCATGCATCTTCCTGCTGGGAATCCAAGATATGTTACTCATTTAGACATACTGATTTAAAGAATCTGCTACTTGTAGATCTATCTACAGCAAGTGAAAATATACAAAATCATAATAAGAAATGAAAGACAAGCAAATAAATGTAGCTTCGTGTTAGGAATTTGGTAAGGTGTGTGCAAAATTGACAACGAGGAGAAAATAAACTAAAGCTCCCTTGGTACTGTCAACAAGTTTTGTTAACAACCTTCACTCAGGAAAATATCAGCATTTCCATATACAATCTCCATGAAAGTTTTCTGAATGTAACAGCAGTAACTGATATCAACAAGAGAAGACAAGTGAAAGAACGGTGCTAAAGCAGGGGGAGCAGGAGGGCTAAGAAGCTGTTGCTGAAGTATTTTGCTCCCCCCCCACCCCCCCAAGTCATAAACCAACTGTTCATCTTTCAAAACCCACCGCAATCTGAATTTCATGTGAAAAGGGGAAAACGTGCAATTCTTCCTGTCACTCTGTGGTAAAGTTTCCATATTATATATACAGGTTATTTAAAGAAAAGCCTCTTCAAGGATGATAATGCACTAGCACTTGTTCCTGCTCCAAAGAGGTGCCATACCTGCTACAAATACCGTTGCTGACACTGCTGTACGTGTAACATTCTCACACAAATGAGACATTGTGTGGGGTTGATTCAGGAGCACAATAATAACAGAATGATACACTACTCAGGCAAATTAGATAAACTCACAATCTTAGTGAAGGGGAATATCAGACTTGGAAATTCACTGCAGAAACTTTACTGTAACGTAAACCAAAGGATTATACCCCTTAATAAGACAACAAAACACAAAACTTGAGATTTTTCAAATAACAGATGCTGAATCGTTGTGTACCATTACCATGTCTTGAACACTCTGCATTAATTCTCATCCCTCATCTCTAACAGGAAGCACTAGAATTTGAAAGATACGGGAAAGGCTAAGAATAATATTCAGTGCTGTATTTTTTCTTCTTTTAATCATTAAATGTACTTAAGTGCAAGGTCTCTAAAACACTGACCTACTTTGCCTTGTCATTTTAAAAAAAGTGACATAAATATATATTAATTACTTTAAGGGATATATAAAGTACCAGGGATTTTCACCTTAGCTATAACCTAACATTTAGCCTGTTTAGATTTTCTAGCATGCTGTTTATATAAACTGTTTTCAAGATTAGAGATGACCTCTGATGTGACATATCTCAACATAATGATAATAAGAAAATTTCTTAATACATCATTATGAACAGTCAAACTAATCTCTTTATATATGCTCTGTATGCAAACCAAAGCAAAAAATAAATACCTGGTGTCCAGCCATTATTTGCTTCAGCACATTTTCATAACATACTTCATCCATATGGTTCAGCTGCTGCACCTGAAAAAAAACAAACATCATCCTTCATATTGAAAGCATTTCTATCTTTATGTATTTTCTACTACATATCAAGCAATTTACAGTGATCTATGAAAGAAATATGTGATTATGCAATTAAATTTACAATATACCGATTCACACTGCTAAAAATATAATTTTGGTATTCAATTCACAAACAGAACATGAGAAGAAGTAGACAAAATATGAGTAAGGGCAGTGGTCAGAAAATTTATTATGTAGCTCTGTTGGATTTTTTTGATGACCAAAGTGACACAATGCAGTTCTACTCTTTAATTTATCTGTTTCATATAAAGGAGTATTAGTCCTACAGGATATTGATGAAATATCCATTTACTACATCATCTTACTTAAGCCCTTCCATTTGGCTAAAAATAGTTTTTACATTGTAGATCTACATATCCAGGAAATTATTAATTGTCAGGTTTTTTTGCCACAAAGAATAGAATTTTTTTCACAGTTGGGTCGTACACCTGGAACAGTATCATGTAAACTGTTTCCAATTATGTATTAGTAAACTGTTTTAGGAAGTTTCCAAAACAGAGAGTACAGCTGAAATAAAAAGTATATTTAAAGCTAACCTAAAGATTTTTTTTCTGGATAAACATAAATAGCATGCACATACTTGAACGTACCTCACTACTGAGGTTGTGACAAATCAAAATAAATGAAGCTAAAAACCAGAGCAATCCTTCAATTTCATTTGTGCATTCATGTTTATAATCAACTTTTTTTGACACAAAGAAATACTTTACAGGAGCAAAGCATATAAAATTCAAATATATAGATTTAGTTCTCTAAAATAGCTAAAAGTTGAAAAAATAGCTTTAAAACAGCTTTAGAAGGAAGAACAGAACATTCATATTTGGAATCATACAAATATAGTAATAAAAATATAAGTCAATATGGACATGTGTGCAAGAGACAAGGAACCGGTCTAATTATTCTGAAAATGAGAGTTTAGCATTTTTATTAATGTTTTTTTCAAAAAATAACAAGTGAAAATCATCAAGGAGAAACGTACATGGGCAGTGCATGAAAACACATGTGAACATATATAAATACACATACAAACATAGCTTTATGTATTCTTTATGTTTATACCTAAAGAGGAAAACATAACATGCATAAAGAAAAATAACTGACATTAACAGACTCCGACTGAAGAAGCCAGACTTTAGTCTTGATTCCATATGCCAATGTTTCAATGCACAGAGTTTTAAGAGCTTTCCTGGCTAACTTCTATGCATAATAAATACACCACACTGTCCCTGACTTTGAAAGACTGTCTACAGTTTGCACATGATTCTGCAAATCACTAATCAGCTCCATTTTTTTTGAGAGATTTTTTGGATGAAGGATGTCAGAAAGCTGTGGCAAAGCATCTACCTAAAATAAATAACAACTTCCATCTCCTCGCAACTCATCAGTGTGGATATAGACATAGCATTGACTGTACTTGCTAATGTTCTGCAAGAACTGCTTTCATTTCTATGGGTCCTTATGTCGCTTTCCTCCTATCATGTAGACCAGAAGGATGCTGATATTGACAATCATTTAGCAGCTTTAGTATTAGTATTATCCTGAACAGAATCCTTTTCAAAGAGGCTTAATACTTTAACTTTTCATTTGCTATAAAGTGTATTATCTTGGTTGCAAAATGGATTTTACTCTATGAAACCTTTAATGACATTCTGAAAAAGTGAAAAGAAAACTCCTGACTGGTACTATCAAAAGAGTTCGCCAGGCATTCACATTACAGAATAACTACTATTTCCTAATATTTCCTCATCTCATCACATTTTTTGTAAAACTTTGGGGTTTTAATAATTTCAAATTTTTTAGGACTATCTGTATACTTGTTTGATTTTTAAATCACAAAAGCATTCTAAAGCGAGTATGAAGAACTGGAGTCTTCCCTTTTTTCATACCACTCAGTGGAAATAAACTAAATATTCAAATCAAGTATAAGGAAAAGATTAAAGAAAAATAACAGCAAATAACAGTCAAGGTACTTGAAACAATTAATGAAGGTTAAAATATGCAAATCATGGTAAGCACCATATGGTAAACTATTCTTGTGCGTATAGACTTGAAATGGCTCCCTACAGTTGTAAAATAAGTTTCTTTCCTGCACTGCAGATGGAATGAGGTACTTTTAACTTACTAAGAAAGGCAATGTCCATTTTTATAAAAAATAAAAATCATATTATTAATAAAGCTACAAAATTAACTTTTGATTGAAAATATTTTGATTTCTATTAAATTAAATCATAGTGAAGTGGCACTGCACTTATGATTTTTAATAAAAATATTATATGTAAACACAGCCTTAATGCTTCCCCAAATAAGCAAGAGTGCAAAGAGTAAACAAGCTTATTTAGGGACTACTTTAATGTGTTTTCTATCAGATGTGAAAAAAATATAGTTAATAGCTTGGCATGATAGAGTTTTCATTAACAACTTATATCCAGCTACTATGAATGATGTCATATCAATATATATATCTAGATTATTAATACGAATATTTTGCATCCTTACAGCCAAAAAACAAGCACTGCTATTTCTAGCAAAATGGAAAACTGAAATGAGAAAGGCAGAATAATTAGCTGCTACAGTGACCCTTACAGCTGAGGCTGATGACTTCTTATTTAAGTAAAGCTTATTAGTGAAGCAGAGGCAATGCAAAGCTAGATATCCTGCTATCCAATTGCAATGAGGCCTATACAAATATTGTAAACTGAGGAAATATGATTCTTAGAGCATCTTTCAATTGTGTATATCTTTACAGAGAAGAAAATATGCTTCATATAACAATTGTAGCATAATAAAACAGTACCTACTACACATATATATGTGAAGCACAATCAAAACAAACAGCAACCCCTACTTTGGCATTCATGATTCTTTACCTTATTGGTTGTCTTAATTCCTATAAAGGTTTGCCCCAGCGGTACAGGTCGGAAACGGCCGTCAAAGTAGAATAGTCCAATGCAGGGGTTGACATGTAGAAATGTTGCAACATCAAGATAATTGGGTAACGTAGCTGAAAGGCCCAAAATTCTAATCATACTTTGTGTAGATTCAACCTGTTTAAAAAACAGAATACTGTAAATGATCCAAGTATTACAAGCCACGAAACTAAGCACAGTTTTAAAACACCCCTTATATAACAGTAATGTGAAAGACGCATTTAACACTTTCTAAAGAAGGTGAACAATAGATGCGAATTAGTGATTACCCAATTGAACAAACCAGAGCACTCTGTAATTCCATCAAATCCTGCTTATTGATCTTTCTATTTTACTGTACTTTTGCCCTCTAAAACGTTAGCAGTCATGAAGTGACATGGAGGAACAATAGCAGTAAAGCTGGCTTTAGAATGGATAGACCAATTTATAGGCAAATATAGGACAGATAATTCAGGATCATTTCTTCTTTAGTCCAAATCACACCACAACTCTGAAAAGAAAGAAGAATATAATTGATATCATTCCTCAGTCTTGGCTTTCGCTTAGACCCTTCCATAATTCTATTAGACAATCTATTCTAGCCCATGATAGTCTGCATTTCTCCAGTATGTAGCAGTATTTCTGCAGACTTCAAGATATTCGAATACCAAACTCACTTCATAACAGACATTTTCTTTCTTTCTTTTCTTTGTTTTTTTTTAAGTGTGTCAAATGTTTGCATTACATGCCATCCCATTCAATAAGGGACAGAAATGGTGCTTTGCAATGAAATACTCTGTTCCATATAAAAGCCTGCACATATATGTATTTTCAGGTATTTTCAAAAAGAATGAAACCAGCCAAAAGACCTGAATTAGGAAACTATGCAAGAATTTTCCCATTTCCTTCTGGAATATTAAAAGCAGTGTAGGCTGGTTCACAACTTTCTTACTAGCATAATTATTTAGAAGTAAAGTTCACAGTGGGCTTTTTATACACTACAGCTGAAGCCATATACGAGGTTCTCAACTTGTCTCAAAAATCTGAATGTCTCATGAAAAGTAAGGCTGGTAACTTCTATGTGGCTAAGTTCTGTTGAAAAAAAATTTGTGGTTTTAGTTAGAATAAAGATTTTTAATCCCTTGGGTGTTGTGAGTTAAAGTAAAAGGAAGTGCCATTTAATTAAAACAGATGAATTAAAAGTTTTCAATTAAATTTCAATTATTTATCTGTTACTCATCTATCTAAGCACTACAGAGATTTTATTTTTCATAATGGTTCTTAGGATTGTAACACATTGTTAGAGCAGAGTTCTCTTTATACATTTATCAACTACTTATTATTTGGTGCTGGAGTTACCGACTGAAGATTCTGCCTTCATATACAAGAGCATAAAACCAATTTTTCTGAAACTGCAGTAAAAATTACTGAAAAGACATTCTGGATGACAAAGTTTTCTGTTTACATGCCCTATCTGTGGCTGGTGGTATTCAGCTAAGTGTGTTTGCTTCACTACTGGCACACAATCTCAGACATTCTAATCTTCGTATGTTTTTAATTATCTCAGTAAAAATATAAGCAGCATTTGGAACTTACAAGGCTCTCTTTGGAAAACTGAACTGTCACAGTATTTGCACATCATGTTCTTTGAAAGCTTTACTATATTTTATCAATTTCCTATTACACTAGAAGCAAGAAATAAAATTGCTAAAACTATATTTAATTGATGTATCTAATCAATATATCTAATTCAGAAGCATTCACGATGGCATGTGAAAAACTGACAACATGTTCACGGTACACATTCGCAGACCATGATGATCACATCATGCAATTCCATGTATACAAAAAACCCAAACAGAAGTTAGCTACCCAGTATCAATTTCCACACTCAAGCATCATCTGTGTTTACATTGTAAACGATAAAGGATCAGGGATGGGAAGTGCCTATCTGAATTGTAAATTGATCACAGCAGGGTAATTTTCTTCCTAATAGGTTTTAAGATTTTCATATCATCTCATTACATTACAGCCGCCACTTGAGAGCATACAGAATATGCATAGAGATACTCTTTTATCTGACTTCCAAAGTTCTTTCTGAACTTTGTGATCTTGGCAGTCTTCCCATTTCCATGTATTAAAATATCACATTCACAGAAAGAATTACAATCAAGCATATCCCTGATTGCTCAACTCGAGCACAGAATTAAGTGAAGGAGACAAATTTACATGTTCTAATCTTTGAAGAATTGTCCACTGACTAGAAATTAATCTGATATTCAGATGACTCTAAATCATTCCAACACACCCTCTACAGCCAGATAAACAGAAAATTAGACAAGTATTTCTTAGCTTTTAGCCTAGACGTGCAAGATCAGTTCTTAACTTGGGTTCCTGAGTTCCCAGCTCAACAATGGTAAGAATGAAGTACTGCACACAAGGATTCTCATTAGTTATTGGTTAGATACCACCCTACCCACAGAATGGCTCTAAGTCCCAGCCTCTCACAAGATTTATGCTTTTGACATTATCCAAAAAATGGGAGAAAAAGAAAGTAAAAAAAGGATAAATTCTTAGGACATTAAACCAAAAAGAACTGATGATGTTTCAAAAGGAGTAAGAGGATTGTTGGTTAGAATGTTTCACCAGTGTTTACTTGATTATTGATATCTTGTTTATCACCTAATGAAACAACTGAGAAGTTGTCAATCAGTCCACATAGGTGGTAATTTCCTAGTTTTAGGAAAAAAATGGAAAAAGAAGTGGAACTACAAAATCAAAAGTACATAGTAAAAATGTAATTACTAATACTGTTTTGAAGATTCTACATAGGACGCCATCTACAACTCAAACACTGCACAGAATGCATTTGTTACTAGGCAACCACCTAGTTAAGTAATTTTATAAATGAGTTTTACTCTGATTCCAATGAACCCTGAAAATACTGTGATCTCAGTCCTCCATTTAGAACATATTTAAAAATCTAGAGGTACTGAAAAAATGTAACCATGCAGAAAGCACTACTAGAAGTTATATCATTTTTCCTCAGCTAAATATTAAGTACACAATACTTTACCTTAAGGAATGACATTTTGAATATACCTATTAAGAGATTTCTATGCCCTGCACAGTGCCATGTCAGTTTTTCTTGAATGACAGAATGCCTCTTCATGCTAACCTCACTGTTTTGTTCTCAAACTAAGAAACAAAAAGAAATATCAACCCTTCTACAAATCAGTTTAACTGCTTTACCATTTTATGAAAGAACATAAAACATACAACAATCACTATTGCCTTTTTAATTCCATGGATATATCATGAAAGTGGAAAATGTTCACATATTGTTAATAGAAAATGACATGCAGAATGACTTCCTGACATCATTTCTAGGCAAAGTAACAGAAAAGCTTCTGAAGATTAATTCAAATATCTGATATGTAACATTTTCCAAACTAATGGAGATTAGGTTTTGTTTTAAAAAAATATATTGTTTTAAAATAGTAATTTTTACACAACTACAAGGTTGCCAGAAAAGATAACAAGATAGATATACACTCATGTAAGGCATTAGACATATGGCTGCACACCATACTGTTTAAAAATAACATCACATAATAGCAATAAAACATGTATTAAATTTATCACAAGTTGAACTGAGAGATTTTAAACAGAATGTGTAATTGAAAAATAGCAATTAAAGAGATGCCTCTAACTGTTTTCTAAGTCCAGCTCTATTCAATAACTTTATTCATGATATGCAGTAAATAAAAAATAACTGGGGACAAGACAAGGAGGTGATTGGCAGAATCAATTAAACTGACGTATGTCTCGGCTATACAGATAAATCTAGGTTGATGGTCCCAATGAAACCGAATTTGTTTTAATTTAGCTCACTCTAGAACAGGCCACAGCTGCAAAATGAGACACTACTTTCAGGAAGCATTCTTATAGCAGCAAGTGAATGCTGCAGCAACCATAAAGAGGTTTGTCTGAAGACTTCATTAACAAGCATCTGAATACAAGCTCCAAAGATTATGTGTTACCAAATTAAGTTATCTCCATTTCTTAGAGGTATAAAAAGAACAGAACTGAGTAACAGGAGGAAAATGCTCTACCTCTGTATATACCAAAGGTAACACAAAAATTCTATACCAAGTTTTCTTGACACATTTTAAAAATACAATCGAAAATATAAGAAAGTTCAGAAAAAACAACCCCAAAACCCTATAGATGGAACCCCTCAAAAACACTACAGAAGGCTTCAGTAAGCTTGTTTTGTTTAACTTCTAATAGAAGATGCTCAGAAATTCAACTAGCTTATACAAGGAACACCAAAGAGTTAAAAGACTAACAGCAGTCATTCAAGATGAGAAAGGAAGAACTGAAATGCCAGTGCCATTCTAGTCCCAAAAGACACATATAGGAACTACTGTGGGCTGCCACTAGACACAAGATATATAGATTTAATCAAATATCTTCAGCCATTATGTATTGGGCTCGGTAAAATTTTCTTAATCAAAAATAGGATTCCAAGCACATTATTTGGTAATCATTAGGTATTTGGCTTTGGGTGAGAAAATTCTGAACTTGTTTGGTTCTGATTACTAGTGAGGAAGGGAGGGGCAGGGGGAGGGACAATAAAAAAGAGGTAGAGGAGATGGTAAGAAATTAGAGACATTGAAAATGCTTCAAAACCAAGGAAACCTACATGACAGCTGAGAGGGAAAGTTTCTTAAATAAGGAATCACGAGGAAAGCAAGCTCAGAAAGGAAACATGAGAATTTCCAGGTGGGGAAGAACTCCACCATCTTGTGGTCACTTCAATCAAGTCTGCATTTGATCTTCACATCCCCAAAGAGTCCCTCCATCTCCTAGGGGAGGAAGTTTTCACCAACATATGCCAGGAACCACATGGACTTGCTTGTCCAGCTGTGCTGTCTCACCTATTGTTCATGTATCAACTTCGTTGATATAATACAAAACCATAAAGCTATTGAAACTCAAATTTGAAGAATGAGACTGTGATGGGAACGATATTTGTGTGTCTAAGTGGGAGGTTCAGTTCCCCAAAATCTTATACTATGGATTTTCTTTTATTTATCATTCACATAGTTGAGAGAAGATATAAAAACTAACATATCATTTAAGTACAATATTCAGCATGCTTTTTGTGAAAAAATACCTGTAAGCAGGAAAGAAGTCATCAAAATCTCTGAATAATTATGAAAAAATAATTCAGTGTCCTTTAAAAAAGGTCAATTTTTTTCTTTCAAGCTAATAAGCTTAATAGATACTACAGAAGTGTGGAAAGTTTGATTAAAAAGTTTAAGCATTTCAGCTTTACTTCTGCATTACATTCTAGACTAAAACTTTAAACATCAAAGCTATAAATTGGATTCAAAGGAGTTGTTTGATGTTATACCTACAGTATATAATAGAGCTCAAAGCAATTTTCCCACCAAAATGTTTAGCAAAGTCAGTTTAAATCACTTGCAAAAACATTCTCTAAAATATAAAAAGTGCAAACATGCACTAATACGCCATTCATTCTGCTACTAGTAAAACTTTAGCAATTCCCATAGATATATACTCCTGAATTCTAAAAAAACCTGATCCTAAAAAATGTCATAAGTTAAAATGAACATGTTAAAGTCTTACAGTAAATGGTGTGACTCACAGTTCATCTTGGGAAAAGTACAACCATATTTCAAGTATTTTGAGAAGTAAATTAGGACAGATTTGCTAATGCATCAGGATATTCCTGTTTTGAGTATGTATTTGTATAGGTGTATTCAAACAGAATATGAATACAAATCTCAAAACTTTCTTTTCTGGCACAGTTATAGGCCAAGGAGACAGTTGAACAGTGATTCTTAAAAAAGACAAAAAATATAAATTCCATTGTCTGTTTTTCTATTATCAACCATCTAAGCAAAAAAATCCTCACATATTGCAAAAAAACAAGAGATGTTTTTTTCTATAAGGCAGAATAACAAGCCCTGCAAAATGTAAAATGCCCCACATTATACATCCTGACTTGTGCAGGAATAATAACACTGTCTCAAAAGACAGTCTCAAGCTAGTGAAGTATGATTCAGATGTTACTAGAGAAATATGCCGTTATCAGAGTAGTTATTAGTAATTTATTGAAAAAGCTGAAATAATATACAAAGAAATTTATCACAGTTCTGTCCGAGAAGTGATGCAAGAAATGACTGTTCCAGGTCAGACCAAAAATCCAACGACTTCAATACGCTATCTCCCACAGCGGCCAAAAGGGACAGCACACAAACTGGGCCAGTATCAATGATATCTGCCAGTGCATCCCTCAGTCGCTACAGCCCTCAGTCTGAGCTAGTGACTCTTAATCTGCAATGGATTTTTCTTTGAATTACTTGTCTAATCACTTTCTGAATGCCTTCACTACTTATTAGGAAAAACTAGTCAATATTTTTGATGGCTTAAACCAGTACACAAAGCAGGTAATTGATTTCAGCAATTATTGCAATGGTTTAATTGACATAAGGATAATTTAGATAGATGTCAATTTTTTTGTTTGTTTTTTTAAGAACTATACAATTATTCTTACTTGCTGGGTACATGAATACCTAAAGACTATGATGCTTCCATAGATATCAATGAAAAATATGTTCTAGAATTACTTTCAGAAAGGCCGGAGAGGAGCTTAATGTTTCATACAGAATCATCAAAGTCAGAAGGACATTTCCAAGGACAGGTTAAATATCCTGGGTTTAGTTCCCACTCCAGGAAGATTTCTGAACTTCTATCAAAATGCATAAACCAGAACTATGAACTATGAACAGAACCAAAGGAACTAAAGTAACTAAATATTTTTCTTTGCAAAATATCATTAAAACATTATTGTGATTTTTTATACACTTTAAACATCTGCAACAGTATCATCTAAACTCCAATGACATACTTCTGACATCAGAAAATTTATGTTATCTTTTTGAGCTCCCAAATAAAAGTTCCAGTAATTTCATAATTAGCTATGGATGTACACTGCAAATTTCACAGACCTGTGCTTTCAGGCTCATATGCTGCACTATAACATTTCAGTTTAAGTTTTAAAACTAGCCCTCTTACTATTTGTTTGCATATTAAACAGGTAAAACAGTTGTACAAAATATCCCTTCTTCCATTGTCCCCAACCTTTCTGGGAGGTTTGCAATGAAAAATATTTTTGTCTGGAATTGTTTTCTTCTGTATAATTCTCAATATTTCTACAAGTAGTTTTGTCTTCTATTTAACCGTGAGTTTTCTTAGTGTACTTTATACTGTTAATTTTTCCTCTTTTCACCCACTTTCTTGTAAAGATTCATAGTGGTCTCTAATACTGCCTTTCTTATAAACTTATTTATTCTAAGGTCTTCAGAAAGGTGCTACGATAGTTAATTTCAAGATCTGTGTTTTTTTTTCCCCAACTGTTTCACTTGAGGAAGGGCTAAAAATGATAGTTTCAGTTCCAGAAGAATTAAACTCGGACTTGGTGGGAAAAACAAATCCTGAAATCCTGGAAAATTAAAGCACCCTAGAGAGCTATTTTAAAAATGAGTGTTGAAGGAAGATACTGCTATATCACAATAAATGCATTAAATGTAGGATTCAATACCCAAGACATCATTACCTTAGATTTTATATTCCTTAAGTTACCCTCACAGGACTGACAGACACAAAAGGATCTATGGGAGATTTTTATCGAAATGATGCAGAATCAGGATGTCAAGCTGAACAATGAAGGACACATAAAATGGCTCTAGACATTTATTTCAGATAGCTGAAGCTTACCTTACAAGTCTCACAAAACTTCTCATTAAAAAAAATGAATGTTGCAAAAAAAATGAGTCTTGCAAATCTGACACAAAAACAATGACCAACATGGTGACTGCTAAAAGCTGAGATGCTTTACTTCAAAGACATGTAAGGAAAAAAAGGTAATCAAACCCATGCAATAAAGAAAATACAGTATCAAACAGGTTAAGCTTTAGTGCTCTTGAAGCAGTCTAAACTTTAAAAAGCCCTACTCATCATAAAAAAATATTTCCATCTTCAGCATCTTCTAAGGAATTATTATTAATGTTGCTCTTTATTCTGGAACTTTACACTTTTTGTACTGTATTACAGCAGACATCCATTTTATTCAGTTCTCCAAGGAGCTGGTATCAGACGATTCAGTGAACCTTAACAAAGTTCGTGTAGCCTTATCAAGAAAAAAGCATCTTGAAAGCTAAAAGGCTTTAATGTGCTACAAACAGAGCCATAACAATAGAAACTATGTTTATTTTTAAACCGTTTCAGATGTATTGCTTTGGCTGCAGTTGACTTAGCATCCTTTCTAGTAGCTGATATGACAATAATGTTGAAAACACACTAATGTTTTGGTTGTTGTTAAGAAGTGCTTATACTACATGAAGGACTTTTTAGCTTCCCAAGCTCCTCTCCCATTGAGGAGGAGCAGAAGAAGTTGACCCAAATTGACCAAAGGGATATTCTGTAACATGTCATGCTTAGTATATGAAGTAGGGGTAGTTGGCAAGGGGGCTGGAACCACTGCTCAGGAATGGGTTGCACATTGGACAACAAGTGGCAAGAAAGTGCGTTGTGCATCACTCATTGTGTATATAGTATTATTGTTATATTACTTTGCTATCCTATTAAACTGTCTTTACCTCAATTGGTAAGGTTGACTTCCCCTTTCCCCCAAGTGAGCAGCTGCATGGAACTTAGCTGCCGTCTGGGACTAAACGACAACAGACCATTTGTACCGACATACTTTTGCTCTGCATGGGAAAAAAAATAAAATGGCACTCTAGCCTCCTATTTACCCTAATTCTATCCTTTTTTATTCATCCCTAAATTCCGTGTTTTATTATTTTGTAAATGCACACCTCACCATTGAGACCAATCTTATTTATCGCCTAACCGAATTCCTCCTTTTGTACAAGATTTAAGAAAAAACCCCACACACTCTTCCTTCACTCTGTCTGCCATTTTAAATCTTTATTTAGAAAGCACAAGCAAAGCATGGGGGAAAAAAAAGAACTAACTATGCTAAATTTACATAGCATTTTTTAGCAGTGCTTAAAGTTTTACCTAGATTTAAGACACTACTCTTAATTAAAAAAAAATTCTCCTAGGAAAACTATTAATTAAAAATCAGTATTCCTAGTAAGAAAATGCTTTCAGTTTTGGTTATATTAAAACATAAACCTGAATGCTACTTGTTTAAAAATGTTCAATTTCACTTTTATTTGTACAGTAAGTAAATTAATATTAAATAAAAAATAATAAATAAGTAGCACTGTAATAAATACTGCATCAGAGGAATCTGATAGCTTTCTTCATTCTTAGTACAGAAGAGCTACCAAATAAATTGCAAGCTGCCTAAGCATTTCTCCTTTTACACTGAAATCTATTGATTCTTGACCAAAATAATTTTTTTTTAAGATTTTTTTTTCTCTTACCTGACGTAAAGTACGTGCTACTATACTTTCAAGTACTGGTCCTCTGTCTTCATGCAACAGATGAACTTCATCGAGAATCAAGAGTTTTACCAGCTGAGAAAGGGCTACATCACCAACGCTTTTTCTTGTCACTACATCCCATTTCTCTGGAGTCGTCACAAGCATCTAGTAGAGTACAAAAAAGAAATATTAAGCATATAAAAATAAATCCTGATTCAAATTTATAAAAAATTGGTATTTTAATATACAACAGAGTAAATGCAACGTAGAACTTCACAAAGCTATCCTAAGTTTTACCTACTTTATATATGAGGCAGACAGAGTCTGCTCCATCTATATGTGTTGGACAGCCATTATTGGGATTCAGTATTGAAAACCATACGGAAATATCAATGAGTAACTGCAAGCTACTGTGTATCATTTGCATACATTTTCCACATTAAAACAATTAAGCAGCTATCTAGAATCAAATCCTTATACAATCTTGCAAGTCATTTAATGTATGTGTCCCACCAAAAATTATTTGTGATAGATTATTTCTAACTTTCATCACAGTACAGTAAACACCTAGGATTCCCTTACATCTAAGCTTCAGCTGGTAGTTCCCAGTTCTGTATGAAATGCTTTTTCCCTGAAGCATATTTCAAGTTGTACATTTTGTTATCTTAGTCCTTGCACTAGCAAAAGAGATGAAACAACTTCCACCAGCCCTGGAAAAGGTAACTTCAAGCTTTATCGTTGCATGTAGATAGGTCTGCGGTCAGGCTCTAATATGGTGCTGTTTCTTGCACACTTGCAAACTGCATCTCTTGCAATGGCCTCTCTTTTTGCATAATACCCTAAGTAACACACTGTCAAACAGGTATAACTGAGGTACAATCAATCTACAATCACCACACAACTGTAGGACTCTCTGTTCTCCACAATGACAACATACTCAACCGTCACCTCATGTGAGCTGAACACAGCAATTCAAAAAAGTAGCTTTTTAAAACAGAACCCAGACATAAAATCGTCACTCTAAAAGAAAGCATCTCACTCCTCCCCACAAAAAAGCTCTCAGCTGTTTGAAATAGAAATGCAGATTTCTCATACACTATTCAATAGAAATAATTCCCTATTTAAGTGCCAACTGCTATATATAAAACCTCCATAGACCTGAATGTTATCCACTGAAATTCAGTAGTAAATTGCCTGCAAGTTATGACTATGATTTAAGGGCAATTATTTATTACCTACTCATAACAAATCTAAAGAATCACCACCTACCAAAGCTTGGGGTTTCTGGGACAGGCACAAAGGTTACCACATTTATGGTCTCACTTATTTAAAAAAGACCTTGGAACTATTAAAATAAAGGTTACTCTGTAACTTTGCAGTTGAAAATCACTCAGAAAATAAAAAGGAAAATTCAGATCTGGTTGTTTCATAGGCCCCAATATAAAAGTTTAAATAATTGGGCAAAACTTGTTCAAGTGATCTCTAGAGCAAAATGAATGCTTTAATGCGTCAAGAATAATAGGAATTCTTTGAGTATTTGACTGAAATAATTTTTTAAATAAATTCAACTACCACGCATTGAAAGATATTAAAAATAGGCAAAATGAAGAAATCTCTAACAGTTTTGATAAATACATGTTATTAAAAGAAAACACATTCCAGTGATCATAAACTTGTAAGTGGTTCATGCTTATAAATAACCTTACCAACTTGTGACAGCATTTGGAAAACAGGACACTCGTTCTCTAACATTATTTGACAAAGTATTTGTAACTGAACTGCAAATTTTCCCGCTTAAACATTTGAATCAGTTTCTTCTGAGAGATTTTGATTCCAAGGTTATTTTAACACAAATTCTAGTATCAAGGTCTTTGACTCTTAAAGCAATATTACATTCATATTTCTCCTCTTAATACTTTCCTATAATCATATTTAAATATTAAGTCATAGCAGTAATAAATAAATTTTATCATTTAGTATTTCATGAAACAATGCTTCACATTACAAATAAGAACTGTGTACAATCAGACGTTTATCTGATCCATATCAGTTCTTTCCTAATACGCGTCTTATGATTAGGCTTTCTCTTAACTTCAGATGTTCAGAAATAAAACAAAAAGACTACATGAAGTTGTAACTTTAATTGTTGTCAATTAAAAGGATATCCTTGAACAGATTCAATTCTATTTGGCCTTCAGCTTTCCTATCTTCATCCCTGGATGCTCGGAAAAAAATCTGTGTGTTCTGTGCAGTTTACATGTCCTTGTTTCCACCCTCTGTAGGCTTCCTTTTGTCTTTGAGTTTGACCAGGAGCAACTTGTTCATCCCTGCAGGACTCCTGGCATTTTTGCCTGACTTCCTGTTCACTGGGATGGACTGCTCTTGAGCTTGGAAGAGGTGATCCTTGAATATCAATCAGCTTCCTTGGGCCTCGCTTTGCTCCAAGGCCTTATCCCATGGTACACTTCCAAGCAGATCTCCAAGGATGCCAAAGCCTGCTCTCCTGAAGTCCAGGGTTGTGACCTTGCTTTTTTGCCCTGTTCTTTCCCCTCAGGATTCTGACCTCCATCTTCTCATGTTCACTGCAGTCAAATCTGCCTTTGATCATCCCATTCCCAGTGAGCCCCTCATCACTGAGCATGACATACAGCAGAGTGCCTCCCCTTGTTGGCTCCACCATCACCTAGGAGAGAAAGTTCTCACAAATTCACTCCACAAACCTCCTGGATTGCTTATATCCTGCTGTGTTTCTTCCATTGCATTTATGAATACTTTTTTCTTCACTTGATGTCCAAGGGATATATCCTGATGCTATTTATTTATTCTCATCAAAGAAATATTTTTCCCTCTACTGCCTCACAATATTGTTCCAGTCCAATTATTTTACCATCAGAACATATCAGTCTTTACTACTAACCAAGAATTACTCCTGAAGAGACATTGTGACATTACAGAAAAAGATGTTACTGTCTTGGTGTGTGGGGGTGTTTCTACTGAGTGCATTTTGTTAGCAAATACAGGGTTTTAAAATGCTTGTACTCCTACAAAGAAGTAGGTGCAAAAATGTATTGACCATAATTTATGTACTGAATTGTAACACTACTACAGATGCAACTGCTATCACTTTAAAATGAGCCATGTCAACCACAAAAAATAAGCAGCTGTACTTCCACTGAACATTAATTAGCAAACAGTGAGGAAATATATTTAGCAATGCATATTAAGACTCTAAGGTGTGAAATACTACAAATGTAAGCTACTTAGCTAATTTTCTAAATCAAAATTGACAATGTTCAGATCACAGGGGTTTTTTTAATGTTAGTCATGTTATCAGTATATATATTTAAAATGGTATCATTAGTTCTTCAGTTCCTGAGTAATAACTAAATATTCATTAAAATGGTCTTTTACTTTGATCTTATTTTAAAACAGCAACGTTATTCAAAATAATGACCTGATTAAAAGCTACACTTGACATACTGTCTCATTCAGTAAGACCAGAGATCTCCCGAGAACACTTCACTAGAAAATGATTAGTTCTTATATTTATTTTGCAGATAGAAATTACAGTTGAGAAAAAAATTCCTCCAAAAAACCCCAAACAAATCAGCTTGTCTCAACCCATTATTCAAAAATACCAAGTGTTAATTAAAAGTATCAGCTAAAAGAAAATGTTGACTATCAGCAAGTGTTGACAAAGCTATACATTATTTTTTCAATTACAATAATAAACAAAGCAGCATGATCTCATAATTAGTTTTAAATGCAGTAGAAGCTTTTTTTTATAATTAATTTTCAGAGACAATGTATTTATCCATAAAGTTATAAACTCAAAATTCAGATTCAGCAAAAGGATTCTGCTTTCTTGTTGGGGGCAAGGGAAGGACACAGTAACGAAGTCCTGAAACATCTTTTTAATATTTTCTTTTTTTTTTTCATTTTGACTTGAGTTATCAGCACACTGAGAAGCGCGTTCATTTATATCGCTATTCTACCACTTCACCCCTTTCAGTATTAAAATAGCTAGAAAATAAAGTGTCACATTTGCTTAATGAACTGCAACTCATGCAAGACATTTCAATCTGGTTTTTGTATTAGGGTATGGCTGAATAGAAACAGGTTAACTGTCAATATTTTTACTGTCAACTTAAATTTCTCTCCACACATATAATTCTCCTTTCCCAATGTTTTTTAGATTATCATTAGTAAGTATTCCACACTGACATTTTCCACTGTGGAAAACATGGGCTTTTCACAATTTTCTGTCTTAGGTGAGGACTGCTGCGCAATTTCACTTTTATAACAAAAAAAGATAACAAAAAAAAATCTTTCAACCTAAAATGATTTGATTTCGCTTTGGTGCTATTTAGCATATCTCTATATTATTACACATAATGTTCAGATAAGAATTCAAACAAAAAAGTCTAATACCTTCACTTTGAAAAAAGAAGTCAAAAGGGACAACACTAGCTGATGATCAACATCAATTGACAAAATTTTGAGTGAGTATGAAAATGCATTTTTTTATAATTGTATGATTTGGTAACTATTTTTGTCAGTTTCTCTTCACTCCCCTTAGAAGTCAGATTTCATGGTAAGGGGAAGTGACATTTTCACCACAGTTTCAGTAGATCAACATGTTGAAAAATGCTAGGTTTTGTTGTTTGAGGTTTTTTCCTTAGTTTGAAAAGGCTTGTGGTCTCACTGAAATCAAATGATCTTCCATTAATTTTTTAGAGTCCAACATTCCTTTCCAGCAGTTGGCACAGCCTGCAGGCTTACCTTTCCAACAGGTCACTTGCAATCCTTGCACATGACTTGCATCTGACTTCTGCTTGAATAATTGAGCTCCCACTCTGAGCCTAGTAAAACTATGGTAATCCCCTCAAATTCACACTCCCACAGGTCCAAGTCGCATATAAAATTATTTCAGACAACCTACATAAAATATTGAGTTAAAACACCTCATACTACAAAATTCACTTGTTTGAAGTTCTTCAAGACCATTTTTGAGAACAGTTTTCCTCTCCAGTCACTTCAGCCTCCAAGCATGGCTGCCACTTACAGGAGTTTTGTCCCTTTACTCAAACAGCAATAAATCAAAACTCAGAAAAAACCTCACAGATGATTCCCTAATTACTACGACTTCTAGAAAACGATTAGAAAATACCTAGGGTAATTTTCCTATCTGCTAGATATTGTCAAACCAAAGAACTGATTGACTTAGATCTCAGATTAAATATCAACTGGGATGACAGGGAAAAATGGACTGGTGTTCCACTATTGTTTTAGGCAACATATCACTCTGATTACAAAAAACAGGGAGAAAGGTTGATTGCAAATCATCAGGCTAGTAAATCAAATTCTCCCTGCCCCATTATCTCATGAGTGGATTCTCAAAATAGTCTACCTTATATCTCTTCTAACCTTTCTAGAAGGTAAGGCATCATTAGAAAAGTAGGCATGCACGGCAAACTTTAAATGTGCTCCCATTTTAGGTTTTTGCTTTATCAGACCTGATAACAACTAAAATTTTGGGACTGATAATGTGTTTATGTATATTTGCATACTGTGATTAAGTAAACAACCGACAAGCCAAATCATACCTTTATCAATTTTTTTTCAAACACATTTTTGTAAGTTTTTATTCCTCACGCTCATGATAAACAGAATGCAACTGCTATTGAAATAGAAGACTTTTGAATAAACTGACAAAATGATTGCAAAGGAGAGACGTTAAATTTCTTACAGCAGACATTCTTGAGAATAAAAATTAAACATTCTGAATAGAATAGGAATAGAAGATGGAAAACTAGTCTGCTGTAATCAGCCTCATTCAGAAAGTAGATATTGCTGCCAGTAAGCTGTTCATGAAGTAATTTTTACAAAATGAATATCAGTAAAAGCTTTTGTGGAACTACAAAACTAGTATCAACCATTAGACTTCAAGTCCAAATAAAGAACCGGCAATTTTACAGATGTGTGTCAAATAATCGCAATAATAAAGCTTGCTTGCTACGGGAAGTTTCCAAACTGAAATTATCTTCCCAAAGCTGAATCGAGATCCCCACATATTTCATGATCATATGTGATGGCACCACTGCAGCACAACAGAGATCGCTGCATATACAACATACCTATATGAAAGCACTACCTCTTTGCTTTGAAATCATTAGAATAGCTGCTAAATAAAGTGCAAATATTCCACTTGTTGTCTTTCTCTGTGAATCTCACAATATTGTTTCTCAAAGCATTAATTAAAAGAACAAGAAATACACATTTCCACATACAAGAACAAGAAATACACATTTCATTCTTTATTTACTTTAGCATCTTAAGAGCCATTTCTTTTTCCTTTTGTCTAACTTTTTTTGTGCCTTTACCACGTTCTATTAAGTACTTATTACTTACTATTTCAGGAGGAAATATTTACCTTAGGAGAAGAAAAATAAAAGCAAATCCTATCATAAAAAACACCTGATGTCTGTGGCTATGTGAGCATCTGTCCTCTACAGGCTACCTCATCTGCTCCTCCCGTGTAAGGACCAATGATGCTGGAGTTACTCATTTGTTGTTAGCATAAAAAAGCCGATTGAATACATCACAGACAAAATTAAGGAGAGGCAGAGAGACTGAAACAGCTAAAATATAGACTAGAAATAACTGAAATATATATTCTCCATTGGAAAATCCACGTTAGATATTTCAGAAATTTGCCTTTTTAACAACATTAAACAATGATCAGGTATTACTAGAAATTGTTTCATTATTTGCAGACCACAAAGAATTCTTTTATTGACATTAAATGTCATGAAATAAAGCATTGTTCCAAATATGGGAATTCAGTAGATCTACAAGAAGTAGTATTTTCTGAAGTGCCTCAATAGTGTTGGAGAAGAAACAATTTTAAGGCCCAATTTGTTTGTAAATACAGCTAAAAAAACCCATAGTTCACGTACAAAATACAAGACCTAAGGATCTAAAACCTCAAGAAAGCATGGAACTAGAATCTTTCTATGTCTGTGCCTGTAGCAAGCTTGTATCCACTAGAGTGATTCATCATGGATGGATAGTAATAAAGAATTCTGGTCTAGTCACTGCTGCTTTCTTGTCAATATTCAAACACATTCTCTCAAAGATCTGCTTCCATAGATTTCTATAATGTAACTTCCCCATTTTTACTGTTTTCACCTTGCTACCGGTCTCCTCTCTCTTTCTCCCACTCCTTTACACGCATCTATAATTTCTCCTTACAACACTGTTTTAAGAATAATGGCATTTAAGAATATACAGTTGGATCCCAGAGGAAGCATTTAAGCATTTAAGAACATACGGCTGATCCTAAAGGAAGCTTTCCTCAGTCACAGCCAGCACTCCTCATCTTCTGACAGCTTTTTGGCAAAGGGTCATGGGCAGACTGCACAGTTTACTCTGCTCATGCTGTAACTATTTATCTTGATGCTTTGTTCCGGTAGCAAATGGAAGAACTTCACTTGTGCAGAAATGGAGACACAGAAAATGGCACACTGCTATACACCTCCACCCAGCGAACCCTTTCATTGGAATGCAGCATATTCTATAATACTGTAGGGAGAGCTGCTGTGTTGGGGCTTTATACAATTTGGAAGTATTTCCCTTCTAATCAGTGATGCCATGGATCTTCTCACAAATTTTAATATTAGATACCTGATATCGCACCCCATGAGGGACACTTTACCACTTTGGCACTCTCTGAGGTACAACTTCATCAAAACACGTTACAAGAGCAGCAGCCTGCAAGTCACTTTCATAATGCTGTTTTTATTCCTCTTTTTATTGCACTCTTACTCAGTATGATTTATTCAAGCATTTCACAAAACCTCAAGTGAGCTGGAGCTCAGGCAGGGAGTGGAATAAACATACAGAAAGTAAAACAGAAGGCAGCAATTCAAACCAAGAATTTGAGGTAGGAAGGCAGGAAGTAATAAATAATGAATACAAATATTTTGCTTTTTATAAATCAGAGACAACCATCTGATGCTGTGTTTTATACAGCTAAAACAGAATGCCTTACAATACAGAGATACACAGATGAGCAGTATGCCCATTTGAATGAACAGAGGTTATATTAGATCTTAAAATGCATTTGTGGTCTAAAGTAATGGCAATACAGGATCACATATACATATATATATATAAAGCATCATAGAAACATTCAATAATGAGACCATACTTACAAAGGCGACTGAGTTTTTCATGCAAGTAATATATAGGTGCATTAAATTGATGTATATCAGCATCAATTAGTAAGCCAGTAAAGCTAACACCAATAATCAATCAACAATACTTTTAAAACTCAATACAATGGACTCTGACATAGTCAAAATAAACTGGAATCAAACCCAATACAAGCAGTCAGGGTGATGAATCAGACAGAATTCCTTTTTGTTGCTAGTGTGAAAGCACTGAAGTTTTTTATGTTCTTACTAGAAGAATACAAAGCTTTATATGTGGAGTAGTTCCCTTAATCTGAGGAGAAACCATGGAAAACAATATGCATTAGGATCACAATACCTGCACTGAGAATATAGGGGCACCTGCTTTCTGTATTTTTTTTCTAGGACAAAGCAGTCTTTTTAGAGTCAGTACAAACTTTATTTTAATAACCATAGTAAGGAAGAACAGCTTGCGCACTTTGTGAAATTTATTTTTTATTATATATTGTAAAATATGTAATTAGCCACTCAGCCTTAAAGTTTAAATAATGATCTAAATGTTTTAAAGGAGTTCGATCCAAAACATTACTCTCTTTTCCTCTCTGCTGTTAATCAGTTCACTAATTACAGTTATACTAACCTTTGATATACTACTGTCAGGTCTGATTGATGCCAACAGCTTCCTTAATCAGACCTGACAACTTTCAGCAAGTGCCTGTCTCTTGAGACACCACATCCTTCTTGTTTTCATATCCTCCCAGTGTTATTTCACATTTTCTTTTCCCCAGCCCATTTTTCATATAGAACAGAGATACAACAGAATAACAATAAAACTGGTGTAGGATATATTTGTGTATGTTTTAAAACAGGGGTGTCAAACTCACAGCCCGTGGGCCGAATCCAGCCCTCCACCTTTTTTTATCCGGTCTGGCACCTTGTTTCTGCCCAGCAGCAGTGCTGAGCTCCTTGGCCCTATGCTCCTGCCAGCGCTTGTCACATGGGCAGTGCGTGTGATGTGTGTTACGCTGCAGGAGCAGGAGAACGGTGGGAGCCGTGAGTTTGACACCCCTGTTTTGAAACATCATTATAGCAGTATTTGGTCTAAAGTTAATAGTTTGCTTACTGGATAAGAATTCACACCGAAAAACTAAGTACAAGACCATTTTTTTGAAATATATTGATGTTTCTGAGAAATGCAATATTGTTGCTTGGTTGGTGGGATTTTTTTGTTTTGTTGTTTTTTTTCTCTTTTTCTTTTCTCTCAAAGCTGCAAGGAAAAGGATTTCAAAATCATTCTTCCTCTGTTCTACATAGAAACTTTAGGCTTGGGTAGCACAAGTTTAGGAGGCAAAGATATAAGACTACCTTAGCCACCAATTTTTCCAATGTATTTCCACTGGCACACTTGTAAGGCTCATCACAATGATCCTGCATATTTCCTTAACGGTAAATAGAAAAAGTTCGAAATAGCTTTTGTCAGTATAACTCTAACCTTTTATTTATGTATATATGTATGTATGTATGTATGTATTTTCCTTTCAAGATTAGTCAGAGTCAGGGGAGACAGTCTGTGTTCCTTTTTCCTGGTACTTGAAAAAAAAAAAATTATCTCTGGAACACAGAGATAATTTTTTCTTTCAAAGTGAGAAAAATGTTCATAAGGAATTGTACTTGACCAGGATTTCTCCCCTCTGCTCTGTTCCTGTAAAGCATTAGCCCGAGATGTGGATTAACCCAATATTATGTGAAAAAACAACCAGACCGCAATGGTGACATTCTGTTCCAAATACCGTTTTTAACAGACCTTTACTCAACAATTATTTTCTTTCACAATTTGGCATGCGAGGGGAAGCAATTCATGGCATTTTTGTCTCAAACCACTTTTTTGAGAATCAATGCAAATGACTGACTCAGAAGCACACTGAAGAAAGGTTTCTTGGTTCGGCTGAGATGCTGATGTTAAACAGATATTGCAATAAGAGTAAAGTTTGTGACACCTGTTCACAAAATGACAACCCAAACAGTAATTAATTTGCTTTCATGCAAATGCGTTTTCATGAAATTTACTTTCAAGTCTATACTCCAGAGAAAATTATTTATGCTAATATTAATGATAACCAGCATTGAAGGTGATTGCAACAGACGCAGAGTATGATTGTCAGATTTATATTCTTCAGTCATATTAAGTAAAACTAGCACACCCTTTGGATATCATCAGGATCCTTTACGCACTCAGAGGAAATAGCGAGAGTTTGCTGCTGTAATTAAAGGATCAAATCAAATGGCGTTCCACAGGAGTCTATCCACTCCAATACCACTGCATATTTATTATATTTTATTATATCTTATTATTTTATACTAATGATAGACTAAATATTACCCTCACTAAACCTTCTATTGATATTATGCTGCATGAAGCTGCAAATGCCTTGGAGGATGGAGGAAGAGTTTAAAAATGCCGTAGTAAGTTACAGAACCAATGCATGGACAGAAGTCAGTAACACAATTTCATGATTCTACATCAAGAATGAGATCCACCTCATCTATTTTACCTGCTAAATTAGAAATTCACAACGTAAGCTGGTTGTCTAGGTTCCGTCTAGCTGGTTCACTCATCTGTCTTAGTATGAATCAGCCTTAGAAGGCTTTTCTCTGTAGTGTTCTCTACTAGTTTGGATTAGCTGCCAAACTTTTACATGGCTAAATTCAAAACAGATTAATCCGCCTCTTAGGAATAATTATCTCAACAAATACAGGCTGTAAAACAACTGGCAAGACAGTAGTTAGACAGGGAAACGAGAAAGAGCAGATCAATCTGAACATGAACCAAAAATGCTATGCTATTGCAAAAAAATGAAACCTTGGCATAGAAATGCTGTAATTTGGACATGCTAAATATACCTTCTACTCTGCACAGCAGCAGTATGACCTTGGGGCAATACATTATGTTTTGGGCAACTTAATCCAAGAAGTGCAAACCAACTGAGAGTACAGAAGTGAAAAATGAGAATGACTAAATGTAAATGAAGCGTGAACTTTTAGAAAAGCTTAAATGAATTGATGTTTAGGCTAAATAAACATGACTGAACAGAGATAACGACAACTAGAAAGTCTTCAGTGAGCAAACAGCACTGGCTGGGAAAAAAAGCCATTCAGATAAAGACAGTGGTAATAACATTCAAGTCAGATTTCTGTTGAAAACAGATTTCTGCTAAAAAAAAAAAAAATTAAAAAAAAAATCTTCTAACACTGGAGACACATAATCCCTGAAGGAGATTATTATAAGGAGAGTGTTATAAGATCAAATTAGACCAACATTTATGAATAGAGGAATATATGCATTACATCTGTTTTACAAGAAGGACAAATTAGATTGTCACACTATTTTGTGCAGTTTTAAGATCAGCTTAGTGCACATAACTGCCTTAATTTTGCACTCACACCAAGGTAAACATCCTCAAAATGTCAATTTCAATTATAAATGAATACATATAATATACATACTAAACATTATATTCAAATTTTAATCTATATTAGTAATTTAATAAACTACTAATATATACTCTGCTAATACTATACATACTATCACATAATTTATGCTGAAATTTTTATTATAATATTAATACTTTGTATAAATTTTATGTATACTCATGCTATTGTAAATCAGAGTATATCTCAATTCAGTTACTGCATGTAAAGTGATTTTTAGCATAAAAATTCTTCAAAAAAATTTTATAATATGTATAGATAAAGCTGTACTTTTAAATGCAGGCAAATTTAGCAAGATTATATATAATATTTGTGGGTTTTAATATTAAGTATGTGTTCTTTTGTTCCAGAAATATTCACAATAAATGCTAAACAACCCAAAATATTCTGCAACAAGCAAAATGATAACTTAAGAGGATATAAATTCTAAATTGCTCTAATGTTATTTTGTAATTTACTTGCATTTTCAACTGACCAGAAGCACTTAAATTTGGAAAAGAGCCAAAAGAGACGAACATTCCCTCAGCAACCTGTTCTCAACTGTACTCAAATAAGCTATCTTTTTTCAGAGGCATATTCACTCAGCAGGCACAGCTGTTATTCTGCAATTTTTACATCTAAATCAAAGATAATTGGACTTCTGAGTACCTTTAAATTGTACTCTGGGAGAAGGGTCTAACTTAATGCATCATTTGCATTAACTATAAAAGACTGCTTTTTTTATCCTGTAAAATTTACTGTGCTTAGAAAAGTATTTGGAAGCGCAAAACAGTTTCTCAGTAATTTTATAGACATGTGAATTCCTTTTGCACAGAACCTTTGCAGCTATAAAAGATCATTAAAATCAACAAAAGTAAATCATTCTTCCAAGTTCTTCATAGATAAAATATTAATGATAATAGACACTCTTAAAACTTATACTCCTACAAGTTTTACTGCAGATTACACCCTCAGTGCCAAACAAAGCCTCACAGACAAAACAACACAATAATATTTTACTTGGTGTTTTTAATAAATACATTAATTTTTCATATGCAGATGAGTAGCCAGTTCATAAAATGAAGTACTTTAATTACAATTATTTACTATTAATTTAAGAACTCCAACTGAGATAGGCTTTATTGTTAGTTATTCAGATTCACTGTACTTCAGAATCAACATTCAGACAATGTATTTTAAGAATTTTTAGTCTTAGTCTTCTCTATTAAAATGCAAAAAGCATACTGCTTATTAGTTTTTCATCAGTGGAAAAGAAAATCTGAAATTCGTTTCACAAAATGTCACCTTTAATCATTATACCAGAACGTTGCAACAGGCAAAATGGTAACTAAAATGGTTCCTGGCTCATCTTTTATTGATACATGCAGTAAATATCACCTAGGTAATTCAATCAAAATAGACTAATCTTGATTTTCACAGAATGCATAAGGTTGGAAGGCATCTTTGTAGATCTTTCAGTCTATATCCCTGCTCAAAACAAGGTCACCCAGGAGTCTGCTCGAGACCATGCCCAGTCAGGTTTTGAGTATCTCTGAAGACTCCATAACTTCTCTAGTCAAACACCCAGTGTCTGACCAGCCTCACAGGAAAATAGAAATAAAAATCTTAATATTTGTAGAGAATTTCTTGCATTGCAGTTTGTGCCCACTGCCTCTCATCCTCTTATTGGGCACTGCTGAGATCTAGCTCAGTCTTCTTTACACATGAATACACAATGTACTTCTACACCTCGATCACATCCATCTGAGCATTCTTATACCCAGGCTGAAGGACTCCAGTTTGCTTTGCCTCTCCTCGTGCATCAGATATTCCTATCCCTTAATCACATTCATGGCTCTTTGCCAGACTTGCTCTATCATGTCCCCAATCCTCTCATAACAGGCAGCCCAGAACTGGGCCCAACAGTCTAGATGTGTCTCACTGGAACTGAGCAGAAGGGAAGGATCTCACCTCCTTTGAGCTACTAGCAACAGTCTTCCAAAAGCAGCCCAGACCGAAGGGACATTGCTCATATTCAATTTGTTGTCCACCTGAACACCTGAATCTTTTCTGGGAAGTTGCTTTCCAGCTGAGCGCCCTCCAGCCTGGACTGGTACATAGGATTGTTCCCATACTGCTCTGCAGGACATGGCATTTAACTCTGAAACTTGATGAGATCTCTGCTGGCTGTTTCTCCAGCCTGTCATCCTCCCTCTGAATGACTGTAGAACCCTCTAATCTGTCCTCCCAGTTTTGTACCATCTGCAAACTTGCTGAGAGTGCCATGACAAGAAGACTACCATGACCTTTCAAAGGTAACTGAGAATGACCTCATGATGACTTTGACCAGTCTCCTCAGGTCTTGGTGAATCTCATGAGATTGCATGGACTTGTATTATGCTCAGTTTGTTTGCACATTCCCTAACCTGACTTTCTCCTACCAAGCATTAAGTTTCCCTTACCTGGATTTTCTCATTTGTCCCAGAGTCCTGGGATTGCTGAAAGTCAGTCCTAAAAACAAAGGCTGAATCAAAGAAGGCATTAAGTACCTCAGCCTTTTTCATATCCTTTGTCATCAGGTCCCTTGCCCCATTTAGCAGCAGTCTTCCCCACTCTCATTTCTGCTATACACCCATATAAGTTTTTCGTGTTGCCCTTCACATATGTTCCTAGGCTTTGGCTTACCTAACTCTGTCCCTTCATGCTCAAACAATAAATATAATCTATTCAGGGCACCTGTTCCTGCACACACCTCTTGCACGTTTCCTTTTAACGTCTGCTTTTCATCCTGCAGGCCTCCTGCCACTTGTTTTATTTCTTGCCCATCAGGATGAAGTATGCTTGAACTTGGAGGCATCAATGAGGAGTAACAAATTTACAGGATTTCTAGAGACTCATAAAGTTTCCACCTAGATTAAAAAATACTGAAGTACCTTATTGAAATTATCAGTAGCATATCTTCATTAAGTGATTTACAAAGAGTGTGGAAAATATTGCAGTAATGTGCTATTTGATCAGTTTTCAACACCAGACCATCTTGTTTAATAATCCAACATATAACACAATGCACCTTCTGAAGCACATTAAGTATAAACTCCTGCATAAAATATTAAAACTCAAGAATCAGGCTGCATAACAAAGGCATTAAGCCAACTGAACTTACTATAACTATAAAATTGGATCTACAATATCTGTATATTCTCACAAAAATCTGATTGAGAAACTTGCTGCCATTGGTCTGCTGGGTAAAAATCTGGCTGGATGGCTGGGCCAAGAGGGTGGTGGTAAATGGAGTTAATTCCAGTTGGGGGCCAGTTACAAGTGGTGTTCCCCAGGGAACTGCTGGGTCCAGTCCTGTTCAATATCTTTATTAATGATCTGGACGAAGGGATAGAGTGCACCCTTAGCAAGTTTGCAGATGACACCAAGCTGGGTGTAATTGTCAATCTGCTTGAAGGAAGGGAGGTTCTGCAAAGAGATCTGGACAGGCTGGATCTATGGGCTGAGACCAACAGGATGAGGTTTAGCAAGTCCAAACGCAGAGGCCTGCACTTGGGGCACAACAACTCCATGCAGTGTTACAGGCTTGGGGAAGAATGGCTGGAGAGCTGCCCGGAGGAGAAGGACCTGGGGTTGTTGGTTGGTTGACCGGCTGAATATGAGCCAGGAGTGTGCCTAGGTGGCTAAGAAGGCCAATGGCATCTTGGCCTGTATCAAAAACAGTGTGGCCAGAAGGACCAGGGAGGTGATTGTGCCCCTGTACTTGGCACTGGTGAGGCCACACCTTGAGTACTGTGTTCAGTTCTGGTCCCCGCAGTATAGGAAGGACATTGAGGTGTTGGAGCGCGTCCAGAGAAGGGCAACGAGGCTGGTGAGGGGGCTGGAGAATAAGTCCTACAAGGAATGTCTGAGGGAACTGCGGTTGTTTAGCCTGGAGAAGAAAAGGCTGAGGGGAGACCGCATTGCTGTCTATGGCTGCCTCAAAGGAGGCTGTGGCAGAGCAAGTGTTGATCTCTTCGCTCAAGTGTCAGGGGACGGGACAAGAGGAAATGGCCATAAGTTGCAGCAGGGGAGGTTCAGACTAGATATTAGGAAGAATTTCCTTACTGAAAGGGTTGTCAGGCACTGGAAGGGGCTGCCCAGGGAGGTGACTTTTTAAAGGACATGGTTTAGCAGAAGATGGGTATGGTTGTATCTGATGATCTCAAAGGTCTTTTTGAACAGGAAGATTTTATGATTCTATGAAATTAATAGGGAAAAATGAATACTTAAGCTAATATAGACTAGGCAAATATATAACAGATTTTTCTCCAATTACTGCAATTTATTCAATCAGTTGGACTCCATGATCTCAAAGGTCTTTTCCAACAAGAAGATTCTATGATTCTATGATATCAGCTTACAACTGAATTAAAAGTCTTTGAAACTTTCTACTACATTAGGAACTCTACTCTCTCCCCTCTGCCTCAACACCAAAGTTACCAAATCCATGTAGCATTTATCTGTTTTGAGAGATTTAGCAGTGAATACAGCTTGACAAGTACACAACTAAATAAGATGGATTGTCTGAAACACAGTAAAGCAAGATCAAATAAGCGGAAAAAACAGAGAAGAAATCTTGTGCTTAGCACTACATCTTTTCAATGAAGAAGTAACATTTGGTTTTTCATGTCAGTCTTGAGTATTTTCCTAAATGGCAAAGAAATCTCTAAAAACAGCACATAACTTCATAACAAAATCAAGCAGAAAAATTGACTTAAGATATTAAATGCAAAGTTGTTAAACCAGATTTTCCAATTTTCAGTAAATAATGTGTGCCTGAAATTTCCAGTGGAAAAATTAAGAAATATACTTGATACACCTGCAGGTGACACTGTTGCTCTTAGCCATACAACCAAAGAGCAACAGAATTCCTCTCAATACATTCAGTTGCAGCCTGGATCAATGGTGTATCCAAAACATAATTATTTTTCTTACATTCATACACTAGTACTTTTAGAGTTCCACTATAATATCAAACCTCTGCAGAGACAGTGATTAATGCAAGTGCTTCAAGTGCAGATATAATAAAAATGAATTTATTTTGATAAAGTTTAGAGCAGATGAAAAAATGTGTGCACTGCAGAGGAAAAAAAAGAGTAAATATAGCAAGGGCTCTTCATCCAAATTAAATATTTGTATACTTTCATATAAGAGCTGAAGTACAATATCAAAGAGTTAATTAAAAAAAAGGAGAAAAAAGAAAAAACACGCAAAACTTTGATTTCAAATCAATTTAGAAAAACTATGAGGAAATGGAGCTAAGTCAGGCATGAAAATAATTATTTCCAATAAAATGGAAAAGGCAACCAAGAATGCAATTAAAATATATCCTTTAACTACAGAACACATAGAACAAATCTTTTCTAGTTGTCAAAATTACTGTAATTTTACCTGGCATAGTTTCAACCAGATTTTACTGCAAAACAAAAATTAACTCCCACCTTCCAACCCAATCTAAATAGAGATTTTAGCCAAGTGAGTAATACCAAACAATGCCAGTCAATTACACATTTTATCAGAGTATGTGACATTTGACCATTAAACACAAAGTAGGTTACTCAAAGGCTGTACTAAAATTCTACAGATTATGCAATAACAGTAAGCAAGTAGGTATGTAGCATAACAAACCACTATATTTGTCTATTTGAAAAACAAATTATTCCAATTAAAACGTAAATGAAAGGCTTAGAGTAGTGATTCTAATTTCTGAAGCATGGAAGCCTGATTTTTGCAAAATCAAGATGAAGTCTGTCATAAATTTAGAAAGTAATTTAGGTCACAGGCAGCACCTCCAGTTCCTTGTAAAGGACTACTATTTTTTATTCAAACTGCTGCTGTTTCATGATGTATAAGTACTTTTCCCCTCTGGCAAAATCTCAGCTGTCATAGGCACATAAATTAATGTGAGAGCAGTAAATCAGAAGGGCTTCCAACAATACCACTAGGGTAGCGGAAGACTGATGCCAAAAAAAAAGAGAAGTACAATGCTGTAGGCACAGACTGATAACATCAGCCTGAGAAAGCAATGTAGCTGTCCCAGCAACAAAAACAAAAGAAAGAACGCAGACAACAATTCAACTAAGCAACAAGTTTATTAACTGAATGCACTTAAAAGTTACCCAGAAATATCTTATCCAAGAAAAACTTAATTTCTTTCTTATTCATTTTCATCATCTGAGACAACCAGGAGTCCTATACGTGAAGTCAGAGTTTACTTGCTTTTATTTCTGATGTTACAGGGTCCAAACTTCCTCTCTGCTGTTTAACACCAGTTTTCATCCCCTTGCTTTACTGTTTCCTCAAGTTGGTGTAAGGATAAAAGAAAACTGTGGGAAAGCTATACACTTCATAAAAATAGTACCCATGGGAAAACTCCTTTAAAGGGTCAAGAAATAGCACTACAATGCTAACAAATTGAAGACTTGCTCCTGAGGGGAGTTGGATGGGCATAGTGTGCCCAGCCCGGAATGGAGAGTGTTCCAAGTATCTTCTCCAGTTTCAGATTCTAGTCAATGTAGGCTCACTTGATTCAGATTATGTTTCCATTTCCCTTTTGTTATTCCCTGTTATGGATCTCTGAAGAGGATATTCTTAGAAAAATGACTAGCTTTTTTTTCCTTCTGTGCATCAGTGAAAACCCTTTCATGATTGCACTTCTTCCCTCCAAAAGCCGAGGTGAATGAATTCAGCCCAGCTGAGGACCTGGGTGTTACTGGTCACAAGACTGCTATCAACTGGGAGAGTACACTGCTTACTGGTGAAGACACTGACAAGAATGTAACTGTAAAAAACAGTATTTCAAATGTTTAGACACAATACAGTAGATATTTGCACATGTAAAGACACATCACTTCTGATTTTATTTTATAACAGAATAGAACAGAATTGTTTATGTGGGAAAAGACTTTTAAGATTATAGAGTCGAACTGTAAGCTTACCACTACCACTAAATCATACCCCTAAGCACCACATCTACATATTTTTCATATTTTTAAATACTCCAGAGATGCTGATTCAACTGCTTCCATGGGAAGCCAGTTCCAATGCTTGACAACTTTTCAGTGAAGAAATTTTTTTTTAATACCCAAACTAAAACTTCCCCTGGAGCAACAAGAGGCCATTTCCTCTTGTCCTATAGCTTGTTACTTGGGAGAAGAGACCAACACCTGTTTTGCTACAGCCTCCTTTCACAGGGAATTTGTAGAGAGCACTAAGATATTTCCTCAGCCTTCTCTTACCCAGACTAAACAGCCTCAGTTCCCTCAACTACTCCTTGTAAGATTCGTGCTCCAGACTCTTCACCAGCTCTGTTACCCTTCTCTGACACGCTGCAGCACCTCAATGTCTCTCTGTAGTGAGGGGCCCAAAACTGAACACAGCATTCAAGATGTGACTTCACCAGCACCAAGTACAGGCGAACGATCACTTCTCTTCTGCTGGTCACACTTTCTGATACAGGCTATTGGCCTTCTTGGCCACCTGGGTACACTGCTGGCTCATATTCAGCTTCCACTAAAGGCTGGAGATTCTCCTTAGCCCACCTTTTGCTGCTAATACATTTAGAGAAACATTTTTTATTGTCCTTTACAGCAGTAGCCAGATCAAGTTCTATTGGGCTTTGGCCCTTCTAATTTTCCCCCGAATAATCTCACAACATCTTTGCAGTCCTCCTGAGTTGCATGCCCCATTTTCCAAAGGTCATGAACTCTCTTTTTTTCCCTGAGTTCCAGCCAAAGCTCTCTGTTCAGCCAGGTGGTCTTGCCCACTGGTTCATCTTTCCGCACAAGGGGCAGCCTGCTCCTGCACATTTAAGACTTCCTTCTTGAAGAATGTCCAGCCTTTCTGGATTCCCTTGCACTTTACTACTGCCTCCCAAGGGACTCTCTCGACCAGTCTCCTAAACAGGCTTAAGACCACCCTCTTAGAAGTCCAAGGTAGCAGTTATTCTGACCCTCCTCCTCACTTTTCCAAGAATCAAAAACTATCGTTTCATGATTGTTATTCCTAAGATGGCCTCCAACCATCATATCACTCATAAGTCCTTCTCTGTTCCTAAATAAGAGGTCCAGTGGGGCTCCTTCCCTAGCTGGCTCTCTCACCAAGTGCGTCAGGAAGTTATCTGCCACACACTCCAGGAACTTCCCAGACTGTTTCCTCTTTGCTGTACTATATTTGCAGCAGACATGCTGCAAGTTGAAGCTCCCTACAAGAACAAGAGCTAGCATTCATGAGGCTTCTCCCAGATGCTTACGGAATAATTTGTCTCTCTCTTCGTCATGGTTGGGTGGTCTATAACAGACTCCTATCATCATATCGATCTTGTAGGCTTTTCCCCTGATTCTTACCCATAAACACTCAGCCCTGTCATCACCATCATCAAGTTCTAGACTATCCAAAAAGTCCCTAATATACTGCCTCCCCTTCCCTGCCTATCCCTTCTGAAGAGCTTATAGTCTTCCACTTGCAGCACTCCGGTTGGGCAAATCATCCCACCATGATGGAAACCATATCATTGTTCTTCTGCATACACGACGGCTTCCACCTCCTCCTGTTTGTTGCCCATGTTGTGTGCATTGGTACAAAGGCACTTCAGGTGGGTTGTCAGCTCTGCTATCTTCTTAGAGGAATATCTCTTAATTCCTTTGAGGTGTATCACTGGTGTTTCCCTCTTGGATTATATTACCTCAGTAGCCCCTGGCTCATCTCTGTAAGACTTTATCTGTGCTGCAGTATACCCAGCACACCTCAGACACACAGGCTGAGGGCCCTCACTAGCAGCCCTCCAATCTTAGCAATCCCTCAGCTTGCCACAGACAAGCCTGGTATTGCCCCCTTCACCTTCCAGTCTAGTTTAAAGCTCTGTCATTTACCTCCACAAGCACGTGAGCAAAGAATCTCTTTCCCTTTGAGGAAGGTGAATCCCACCAGGTGCCAGCAAGCCTCATGCCATGTAAGTACTATTTTAATAGTCTTGCTTTCAGAAGTAAACACTAATTAAGAAATACACTCAAAATTTACAGAAAAGAAGTTTAAAAAGTAAGACAGAACAAGATATGTAGCAGTCTGTGGAGTCCTATCAAGCCTCGTTGCACTCAAAGAGATCCTGGATAGTGTTTTTTTTAAACATAATTTGCCCTGAAGATAGCATGGACAACGAAGCAAGGAGCAAGATTTTATTCTTCAGACTGTAAAGTCTTCTGAAATGAAGGAAATCTATATGTGAAATGGAGATGACTTTGGGATATAGAAATCCTACTGTATAAAAAGATTTTGATCTTTCTTGACTTAGCCACGCATTGTAGCAATCATTTCTGTTCTAAATATTCTGGTATATTTCTCCTGATTGAAAGGTAAGGGGTTTTCCTCATTTAAAGGAATAAAGATTCTCATTTTAAATAGTGCATAACTTTGAAAATTCAGAAGAAAGGAGATTTTCCTTCAGCAAGGTTTACTACTGGGAACTATTCTGAAAGTCTTCTCAGAAAGAGAAAAGGCATGTCCCTTCTTCTTTCCTTTTTTTTTTGTATTAGATTTTCATGTTATCTTGATAAATTATATCTCCTAGTCCAAATGCTGAACAAAAGACGATATTCTACTCCTGAAGCCATGGGTGTGCATTGAATTTAGTACTAATTTTCATTCCAGGCATACCAGAACAGGGAATACTAACCAGGCTCAACTGTTCTTTTGAAATGAGCAATTTGAAACGAGGAGGGCTTTTCTGATCTGTGAGATTTATAATATCTGGATCACTTCTGATGGCTACTTCATGACATTTATCCCCTCATACCAAAAAGGATTTGTAGATTTTTATTGTATCTAAAGTATCCAAAGTTTCTAGAACTGCTCCAGTTCTGGAAGGAAACAGGCTGTAATACAGGTGATTTCAACAACCACAAGCAAAAAAAAATGACATTTATTTGTAGATGAAGGCCACTATCAGAAGACTAACATCAGTGTAAACCCCTACAGAGATGGACAAAATATGCTGGAGAAGTGAGAAAGAGATTCAACAGTGATGAAGCTCTGAGAGAGAGGAAAATAAAATACCATTATTATCTTGCTTCAAAGGCACTTCAATTTGCATATTCTGAGTAATTTTTCAGCCTAAGCACTTCATATAGTTCTCACAAAATGCTACGGTAATATGAATAAAAATCTAAAAAAAAAGTGTTTTCCTACCTCTAATTTCTGTTAAAATACAGTATGATCAGTATGATATGATACCCTGAGAATTGTTATTAAGGAAGAAGAGCTGTCAATATTATGAATTAAAAAGATTCCAAAGTCTTGATCACCATATTGTTTGCATATCTGTGGTGATATGTATTGTAAGATGACATCCCTGCACTCAATAAAGTGAGGAAAAAGAAGTTCCTCCATATTCTGATAGACACCTTACTAATCAAAAAAGTTTGAAAGCTACTTTGTCAAAAAAGTCAGTTTAGTAATAGAAACATGTTTGTGGAAAATAAGACTTCAGGAGGAAAAAGAAATACAATACTTTTTAATGTTTCAATTTAACAACATAATGTAATTTCATTCTTTTTAGCATTATATATGTAAACAAAACGCCAACCCATTTGGAATTAAGGCCATGCTTCAAAGTTCACAAAATCAGGGAATCCTTTCAATTCTTCTCTAGTTTGAGGGTAACTGAAATGTGAACTAGTAAATTATTTTTGCCTGTGCTGATCATGTACATCTGTGAAATTCTTACCCATATACCTGTTTTACTACATTTTTGCACATATAGATTCAATAGCCAGTTTCCAGTATCTTCATGTGTATCAATCCAAGCTAGGAGATCTTTTTAGCACACTACTTAACAGAATTTCATAGTAGTGATGTTTAAGAGTGTTTCTTTATAACTGCTCCCTGAACGACTACCTCCACAGAACTCATTCCTACCGAACCTTATGAAATGGACAGAGGCAAAGTTAAGAAAAGTAGTGATAAAAAAGTAAACCCAGATAATCAAATACTGTTTTTCAAGATTTTTCTTTTATACAAAAATCCTTTATATTGGAAGAACTGGACACTGAAAGTACTGTTGGATTTATGCTATTTATATATGTCTTCAGAGTTAAATAGGCCCAACAGTCAAGAAGAAACCCTTAATGTCTAACATGATTTAATAATTCTGTCATCACTGAGTTTCTTTGCCAGTTACTGAGTGCAAAGAAATCTCCCTTTGATTTTAAATACTCTGTCATGCTTTATCTCCTTTTCTTAATGTAAAGCTGTCCTAATTTCTGGTTATGCATAAATATAAAAATGCATCCAATGGGTGGGTAATATTTATTTAAAAGAAGTATGCAAATGAGTAACTACCATACAGAATTTACTCATATACTTACTATACGTACAAGGTAAATTACTATATACGCACATTCAGCTTCTAACAGTGGGCTTTGTATGTGTATGAAATGGGGAACACATCTAGCAGAATATCATAGCATATAATGCACTAAAAATTAACAAAATTTATGTATTTCTATTTCCATAGGAAATGAAAAGTAGCAGAGATCAAGTTTGCTATTTCCGTTTACCTAGAAGCATCTCTATACCTTATTAAAGTGCAGGAAATGAGAACTCGTGTATCAGATAAAGAAAGCTGTACATAAAACAGAAAGTACCTCAAGTTTACAGCCCTTTTTGCTTCAAATAGTTTCAGATTTGATTAGTTTTATATAGCAGATAAGAACTTAAGAAAAAAGCATGATTCCATTTTATTAGTATCAGATTCGAATAGGGAATAAAACCTTCATGACTTTACATCAGAGTCTATCAGCTGACAGAATCTATCAGAGTGATCATCCATATTACTGAAAGGTCCTGATGCCATTTGCCATTCTCAGAACTACTTGCCCTGTGGAGCTGTGATGCTTTTGTGGTCTCTGCTTCACTTCTCACTTCTGCCTTGCGATCATAAGTACAATTAATCAGCTAATCTTCGAGATGTCAAAATAAATTCAGCCCTTCAGACTATTTCCTTTCCTCAAGAAAAGCATTCTGTTCAGGAATAAGATAAATGTACTTGCCAGCGCAAATGCAGCTTACACAAATTGTCTTTTCATTTGCAACACTGCTGTTTTCAAAACCACTATCGGTACTATTATATTACTCATGCTCTTCAATAAGAATTGCCCTTTTGTTCTAAACTATTCTTATTTTTAGTATAAATAGCCAGCTAAGTTAAAAAAAAACAAACCTCGCTAATAAAAATTGCAATAAGCTAACAAAATGTTTCTCTTGGATTTAAAATATCAAAAGTAAAATTTCAATTAAAATAGTAATTTGATTGTTTAAAAAATGCAACACTAAAACTAGCTGTGGTGGGTTGACCTAGGAAGTTGTCAGATGTCCATTCAGTCACCCTCCTCAACTGGACAGGGTGAGAAAATAAGACGGAAAACGCTCACGAGTCGAGATAAAGATTGGGAGGTCATTAACTAATTACTGTCATGGGCAAAACAGACTTGGGGAAAATTATTTTGATTTATTGCAAATTACAAATAGACTACAATATGATAGTGAGGAAACAAAGACAATATCTAAAAAACCCTTCATCCTAGCCTCCCTTCTTCCCAGTCTCAACTTCACTGCTTTCTTCCTAACTCCTCTGCCTCTTAGGATACAGGGAATGGGGGTTGCAGTCAGTCCATAACGCTTTGGCTCTGCCATTCCTTCCTCATGCTTCTCCTTGTCTCCAATGTGGGCTCTCTCTCACAGTGTAGTATCCTTCACAAACAACACGGGTCCTTCCCATGGACCTCAGTTCCTGCCAGGATAAACCTGTTGCTGCGTGGGCTTCTCTCCATGGGCCACAGTTTTGGGCAGGAGCCTGCTCCTGCATGGGCTCTCCATGGGTCAAAGTCTCCTTTAGGGCACCATCCACCCACTGCCGTGTGAGGTTCTCCCAGGCCTGCAGGATGGATATGGGCTCCACCATGGTCTCTTCCATGGGCTGCAAGGGAATCTCTGCTCCATCCCCTGGAGCACACCCTCCCCTCGTTCTGCTCTGGTCATGGTGTCTGCAGGGCTGTTTCTCATGCTTTTTTCCCTCAATTCTAACTCTTTCTGAACTGCTGCACAGTGGTTTTGCTCTTTCTTAAATATGTTTTTACAGAGGTGCTGTCAGCTTGGCTGAGGGGTTCAGCTGTGCCCTGCTGCGGGTCTGCTGGAGCCAGACCTGTGCTGCCAAAACCTGGGCACGGACAACTTGAAACTGAGTACAATGTGCTTATCAGGTGATAAAAAGTCGGTTTTTTCCTTAATTGAGATCTTAGAAATCATTCACATTTTTAAGCTGCTCAACAAATGCGACACTTGGAAAATGAAAGTGGTATCACTTCTCAAATCCAAAGCTTTGAAGGATGGTTTCTTAGCAAAATGTTTAGATAGCTTTTACATAAACTGTGAGCAACTCTGAAAGCAATGTGATCTTAGCTTACACAGGCTAACGAGCAGAGAAGAAATATGACAGCCAGCTGCGCATTTTCTAACCAACAATATGAGCCAGGTTTAGCATGACTTTCTTCATCACCACATTTTTTTTTTGTTTACTACAGTAAACAAATTAAAGCTTTGAATCTGATTTATTTGAACATCTTGGAATTTTTCAGAGTTGTGAAATTACAAAAGTTCATGAAGAAGGCTGTTTTGGTTTTTTTTTTTTTTGTTCGTTTTTTTAAAAAAGAGTGAATGCTACTCTAGGCTTCCCACTTTCCATCTGTGCCAAGGAGAAACGTTTAGAAGCACTTCAGGTTGAAAGCAAACTAAGGTCAGACACATCATTTGCTTCCGGTACCCCTTTCTTTAACTGGACATGCAGTCAACTTTTATCAAATCCATGATATAAAAAAAGACAGCTATTTGGAGTGCTGCAGAAACCTAAATGTTTTATAAACATCTGTTTCTGTGAAGGCTGGCCGGACTACTCTGCAAGGCACAGCCTTGCAGTTCAGTAAATGCATAAATGTCTTTTTGTGGGCCTTAATGCACTATGGTAAAAAAAAATGTAATAATATATTTTAAATTAATAACTTTGCTTTCTGTATAATCAATTTCTTGATCAACAAGAACAATAACAAAAATTGAAATACTTTCCTCTACTAAAAAAATAAATCTATATTCCAAGACAGTTAAAAAAAACCCTATTGGTAGTTCAGAAGTGACAGAATCAGGAATATAATATTTTGATTCATTTTCCCATAATATTTATTTAAAAGACAATAACTTTCTTTCTCCTGCTCTCTGAATCCCTTTAAGTCCAAGAATATGAGAAAGAAGGAACAGAGATATATAGAGGTTTATAGGGTTGGGGAAATTAGCCTTTCACAATTTGACCATGTTTGTTTTCAAGTACTACCTAAATTTAGCAACACAGAAAGCACTGATAATTTCACCTTAAAACCAAGATATGTCTGTAGCGAACAAGGTTCATGACAGTCTGACAGTCTTGAAAGGAAAGCAAGAGATACAGGACCGGTAAAAGAAGTTTAGCTTACACATGCAGGTCTAACGCACAAATTAAGCAAAAACATGATAGAATATTTATTTCAACTTTAAAATGTCAGTCTCACTTATATGTACTAATCTGAATTAGGATGCTAGCTGTTGACAAGTATTGCAGTGTAACACGTCTTGTACAAAACTGCTGAGGTACTAGTTTAAGGGTGAGGAATACTTACAGTAACTGAAGATGAACTTTCCTTAAACAGAAAGTAAAATACCCTTAACAGTACAATTTTTTAAAAATTATTTTTAAAGTTTATAAAAGTGGAAGAAATTTTAATAAATTTTCACTGTGCTGTGCTGAGGACCTTAATGATGTTTCATGTTATGCATATATAAAACATTAAAGAGAAATTATCTCCTACACGTTTCTTGATATGGACTACCTTTAAAAGTTACTAATTGTTAAGACCAGAAGGCATTTCTACAATGTTCCAAAGGCTACCTCTGTTAGGGCATTATGGTACATATCATCTTAAAATACACTGTGCCCAGTGCAGGGCAGTGCCTTCAGACTTGGTGATTACATATAAATTTATACTGCTCCAATCCCAGTTGTATTCTTCAAACATTCAAAAGGTAACTATTACTACTATATTCGTTCGAAACACAAGGTGAAAGATAAATGATTTGAAAGGCCGCAAGTTGATTCTGAAGTTGTGTTGTATCATTTTCTAGAGCGTATAAAGCTAAGACTGGGTAGCTATACACATGCACGCTTAAAATAAGTCCTTAAGGGCAATCACCCAAATAATGCATTGCCTTCTAACAAAACACATAGTGCTCGAATGCTATCCAGCAAAATGTGCAATTTATTACTTATGAATATTTTTCATTTAGAACACTGACATACCAAAACCAAATTATCAAACAGATTATGGCTCAGGCACCCTTAGGATCACTGCGGTTTAAGTGATGTCTAAATATCAGAGTTTCCTAGATAATAGTATGTCTGTATGCTTAGAATAGAGTGGATAGAAAAAAAAAAAAATCAACTGTAGGGAAAGTGACTTCCTTAGATTGTTTATCAATGCTGAGAATAAAGTGAAAAGTTAACGTATCTTTATTTAGACAAAGAAAAAACTTCAACCATGTAAGATAAACTCTCTAGAAATACCAGCATGATAGCTAAGATAACTATATTTTCTTCTGTTCCTACATTCAGTGAAGCACTTATTGATGTACCAATTATTTGGCAACAGACCCTGGCTCTATTCTGAAACATTAAAACGACATGTTCAATATTTACACTTCCATCTTTTCACAAAAACATGAAGGGTAACTGTGTCTTACAGTTTTAACATGCATCCCACATTTTAGAGCTACAAGTAATAGCTCTTGCCTTCACTGCACAAGACACAGGGAGCAGGTTAGAAGAGTGACTGAAAAGTCAACAAACAATTTATTTTGATTTTTCTTATTGGTAAAATTAGAGAAAACTTTTTTTGAAAGCTTGGCTTCTGAAGTATGTGTTGGAACCACAATACTGTTAATAAATACTCATAGTATTGTAAGGGACAATATAGAAGCAAAATCATCCAAGGTATAATAATATAAATGTATGGAACAGCAAGAGATGCCTTGTGGATGACTATAAATGACAGCATGGAAAGCACAGAGAAAGTTATCCAGGAAAATTGTGCCACAGATGTTTTTAATGATGATATCTTTTAAAAACATTTAAAATATTTTATTCCATCATAAAAGGAATGAAAATTTAAATTACTTATTACTTTCTCTTGGCTAGCATTTTCATTTTTTAAAAATATTTGTAGGAAAAGTACGTTAAGGATGGATCAGTTAGCAGCAGCTTGTCAGCTAAAGCAATTTCTCCTGATCAGAAAAAGCATAACAGATGCATGTAATAACTTACAAAACACATATTTAAATATATACAGGCAAAGTATGAAGGATGAAGCATGACGGATGGAAAGGAGGGAGCAAATTATCAAGATTGTCACTGAAGTGTTACTTCTAACTAACACCTGACAATCACCTCATTTGACATCTTTCATTGTGACTAATTTGATTCACCTGATGATGAAAATGAAGATGGTGAAAATGTAACTGCTCAGAAAAGAGGCAGAAGACAACTGTCACAGAAGATATACAACAGGCCTTCAGTTTCTAGAAGAATTAGCTAAGCTTTTTTGAAATAGTGATCCAACCTGAAATGCCTGCATCAGCTTCAGTTGATTATCCTGCTCCTGCCGTTTATCCCCTATACTATAAATACTATGCCTGTGTATTTAAATTGTGTGCATGCATTTACCTGCTGTCACATTAGTTCTTACACAAAAACTGCTTTACTGTTCAACACAGACACTTCATCTATTACACTAGTAAAGGCTAGAAAGCAAGGTAATGATTGGCAAGGGAACTCTCTAAATAAAGCAGCAACACGTATCAGAGAACTCCTGTCTGAGAAATGCATACATTGGAGAGGCTGAGAAGTAAAACAGAGCTTTGTAGCAAGAATCAATTAATATAGGATAAAAAGCAATGAAAGGAACCTGCTTGGACAAGGTTGCTTAAGAGCATAGTTGAAAGAAACTCATGATTTTTCTTAGGAAACAATATAAGCCAAGAGCAATAAGCAAGATCCAGCAAAAGAAAGTGCCCTTTCCTTATTTTATAGTAAGGGTACATATCTTCTGTGTGTTTTGATGAGAAGGGATTAAACAAAGCCCACTGCTGGGCTCCAGAGTCTGCAAGAATAGCAGCAGCAGTTACAGCAGTAACTCTTGGATTGGTGCTATCTCTCCTCTGCATCTCTTATAATTCTGACTAATCATACGGAAAGACTGACCTGCTATAACAAAAAGAAAACAAAAAATGAATATTTCACAGTTCTATAATTTTAGAATCTTTTTAATCTTTCCAATTTTTTGAAGAGCAAAGAAGCAAAACTATTACTGATGCAAAAGCAAACCTGAAATTAATTAATGCTTTTATTATATTTTCTTTGAAAATATAGGGACTAAATTTTGGGTCACATATAACATATAACATAATGGCTTCCACATTTTCCTCTTCAAGAGACCATTTTTCTTCCCATCTAATAGTTTAAGAACTCCAAATACACTATACTTCATATTTCTGCTTTTGTCTATAAAGTACATATGGAACAATATAAATCTTTAAACAGCATTGAAGATGAGTAAGTTTCAAATAAAAAAAAAAAATCTAAGCAACGAGATGAATCCATGACAGGAAAAAAAAAAATTTTACCAGGGTCATTTGCCATTTCATAACCTTGCTGTTTCTTCTTGATTTTTATTAAAAAACATACTTTAGTCTAGTCTCAAAAAGGGAATGAAGAAGTATGCTGCTAGTGGTATTCTGGACTAAGACTAAAATGCAAAGGCATGACGAATCAGACAGTCTTTCTATATTTAAATTACTACCTTGCTCTAAATTAGTACTTTGTTTATATTAACAATTTCCAAATACTAGAGTAACTTTGTAAACGAGTTTCTACATGCTTTCTTAATAATGCCTGAAACTCATTTCTTTTAGTTCATTACTTCTTTACTGGATGTAGGCAGAGTTTTAGTAATGAGGCAAGATTTTATGAATTACACTGCAAACTAAGAGACCAAGATAAATTAGCACTTTTCCATTCTACATCAAACTTTGTAGTTACATTCAAAGCAGGCTTTTCCACTGTCACTTCAGTGATTACACATGCTCTCTCACTATTAAGACTCTGACCTACATTATTATGTGGCCTAGCTGAAAAGCACTGTGAAAACAGAAAGTAATTTTAAATTATAATTTCCTCTATGTAAATACTTTCAATTATTAAAAAGTCTCTATTGTAAAGTTTTTTATTTTTGCAAACCTAGTTTTAGGCAGACAGTGTTGCATAATAAATGTGATAAAGTACCAGTGATATTGCTGTTACTCATTGATATTGGTTTGTTATTTATTGGCTACCACAGCATTGTGACTACATGCACCAATATGTATGCCTATACATCTTCTAATAAGGAAGACTGTTATCCAGGACTTCATACTAGGTTACTGCAATGGTCCTCTTTATTATTAATTACATATCTATATCTTTTCTTGTCATTTGAAGAATTTTCTTGAGTTGTACCATAAATCACAGTATCACAGTATCACAAGGTTGGAAAGGACCTCTGAGATCATCAAGTCCAACCTATAACCTAACACTAACACCAACACTAACACCAACCATCATCTAAACCATGGCACTCAGTGCCTCATCCAGTCTCCCCTTAAACACCTCCAGGGTCGGTGACTCCACCACCTCCCTGGGCAGCCCATTCCAATGGCCAATCACCCTTTCAGTGAAGAATTTTTTCCTCATATCAAGTCTAAACTTTCCCTGACGAAGCTTAAGTCCATGCCCTCTGGTTCTGCCACTGGTCACCTGAGAGAAGAGACCAATCCCTGCCCGACTACAACCTCCTTTTAGGTAGTTGTAGAGAGCAATGAGGTCTCCCCTGAGCCTCCTCTTCTCCAGACTAAACAGCCCCAACTCCCTCAGGGGAGGGAGTTCCTCACAGGGCTTGTGCTCCAGCCCCTTCACCATCTTCGTTGCCCTCCTCTGAAAATATTCCAGTATCCTAACATCCTTCCCAAACTGGGGGGCCCAGAACTGGACACAGTATTCAAGGTGAGGCCTGACCAGTGCCGAGTACAGGGGGACGATAACTTCTCTGGTCCTGCTCACCACACTATTCCTGATGCAGGCCAGGATGCCATTGGCCTTCTTGGCCACCTGCGCACACTGCTGGCTCATGTTGAGCTTCCTGTCCACCAGCACTCCTTTTCTGCCTGACTACTCTCCAGCCACTCTGTCCCCAGTCTGTAGCTCTGCATGGGATTGTTGTGTCCAAAATGAAGTACCCGACATTTGGACTTATTAAACATCATCCCATTAGAATCAGCCCAGCTCTCCAATCTGTCCAGGTCCCTCTGTAGGGCCATCCTACCCTCTAACAGATCAGCCCTTCCTCCCAGCTTGGTATCATCTGCAAATTTGCTGATGATGGACTCAATCCCCTCATCCGGATCGTCAATACAGATATTAAACAGGACGGGACCCAATACCGATCCCTGGGGGACACCACCGGTGACCGGCCGCCAACTGGATGAGACACCATTCACCATCACTCTTTGGGCTCAGCCATCCAGCCAATTCCTAACCCAGCACAGAGAGCTCCCATCTAGGCCACGGGCTGCCAGCTTCCCTAGGAGTCTACTGTGGGAGACAGTGTCAAAGGCCTTGCTGAAGTCCAGGTATACCACATCCACAGCCTTCCTCTCATCCACCAGGCGAGTCACATGGTCGTAAAAGGAGATCAGGTTGGTCAGGCACGACCTACCCCTCCTAAATCCATGCTGGCTGGGCCTGATTTCTTGACCGTTCTGCAGGTGGCGCATGATTTCACCCAGGATTATCTTCTCCATGATTTTACCTGGGACCGAGGTCAGGCTGACAGGTCTGTAATTACCTGGATCATCCTTACGGCCCTTCTTGTGGATGGGCGTCACATTGGCCAACTTTCAGTCTTCCGGGACCTCTCCAGTGAGCCAGGACTGATGAAAGATGATGGAGAGCGGCTTGGCAAGCTCATCCGCCAGCTATCTCAGCACCCTAGGATGGATCCCATCCGGCCCCATAGACTTATGAGGGTCCAAGTGGCTCAGCAGGTCTCTAACCTCCTCCTCATGGATTGCAGGAGGGCCATATTTCACCCTGCCCCCATCAACCACTTCAGAGGACCAACTGTCAAGCGAGCTGACATCCTTGTTGTTAAAAACTGAGGCAAAGAAGGCATTAAGTACCTCAGCCTTCTCTGCATCTCTGGTTACTATATTTCCCTCCACATCCAACAAGGAGTGGAGGTCGCTGCCGCCCTTCTTTCTGCCATTGATGTATTTATAAAAACTCTTCTTATTGTCCTTAACAGAAGTGGCCAATTTGAGCTCCAGCTGGGCTTTTGCTTCCCTGATTTTCCTCCTACACGACTTAACAACATCCTTGAACATGACCTGATTTACATCCCCTTCTTTCCAACGATGATACATCCTCTTTTTCTTACTTAGTTCCTTCAGAAGTTCCCTACTCATCCAGGCCGGCCGTCTGCCCCTACGACTCTTCTTACAACACACAGGGATAGCCCGCTCCTGCGCCTGCAAAATTTCATTCTTGAAGTGTATCCAAGCTTCCTGGACCCCCTTGCCACTAAGAGCTATTTCCCAGGGTACTTTCCTGACCAGTTCCTTAAATAATCCAAAATCTGCCCACCTAAAGTCCAGCATCGATGTTCTGTTCCTGGCTTTTCTTATTACATTGTTCAGAGAGAACTCAATTATCTCATGATCACTACACCCCAGACAGCCTCCGACAACATCACTCACCAGCCCTTCTTTGTTTGTAAACAGCAAGTCAAGCAGAGCCTCACCCCTGGTGGGCTCACTCACCAGCTGTGACAAAAAGCAGTCCTCAATACACTCTAAGAACCTCCTGGACTGCCTCCTCTCAGCAGTGTTAAGTTTCCAGCAGATATCTGCAAGGTTAAAGTCACCTAGAAGAACAAGGGCAGCCAATCTAGAGGCAGCCTCCAGCTGCTTAAACAATAGAAGATCCAAGTCCTCCTCCTGGTTGGGCGGTCTGTAACACACTCCAACCAGGAGGTCAGACTTGACTGCCGCTCTGACTCTTACCCATAGACACTCAACCTGGTCATCACCGATCTCGACTTCAACAGTATCCAGGGTTTCTCTAGTGTAGAGGGCCACCCCTCCACCCCTCTTCTCACACCCGTCTCTCCTGAAGAGCCTGTAGCCTTCCATGGCAGCACTCCAGTTGTGACAGTCGTTCCACCACGTTTCCGTGATAGCAACTATATCATAGCTCTCCCGCTGGACCAGGACTTCTGGCTCCTCCTGCTTGTTTCCCATACTGCGTGCGTTTGTGTACATGCACTTCAGTTGGGTTACTGACAATCCCCTTTGGGATGGCTCATCCTCCACGCGGACATCTTTGGTGAGCCTAGTAACTCCCCCCTCCCCCATCATGCCTAGTTTAAAGCCCTCTCAACAAGCCCTGCCAGCTCCTGAGCTAGAATCCTCTTACCCTTCGGAGTTAGACGAGACCCATCTGGGTCAAGCAGGCCAGGTGCTGTAAAGGTTTCCCCATGATCAAAGAATCCAAAATTCCTCTGCTGGCACCAGCCCCTAAGCCATTTATTAACTGCATATATTCTCTTATTCCTGTCTGTATCCATCCCTGCCACTGGGGGAACTGAACAGAACACCACCTGTGCTCCTGCCCTATCTATCGACCGTCCCAGCTCCTGGAGTTCCTTTTTAACTACCCTTGACCCTCTTTTTGCTAGTTGATCACTACCAGGCTGTACCACCAGAAGCGGGTAATAATCTGAGGGTTTAATTAGGTCCGGGAGTCTCTTGGCGATGTCATGTACCCGGGCTTGGGGAAGGCAGCAGACTTCCCTATGAGTTGGGTCCATCCTACAAATAGGGCCCTCCGTCCCTTTCAGAAGGGAGTCTCCCACTACAATGACCCTCCTTTTCTTTTTCTTACTTGAGGTCCTGACCCGTCTGATGGGCAATGTGAGGTCAGCCTCTTCAGGTGATCCTCCACCTGAGCATCAAATTCCAACTCCCCAAACCTGTTTTGTAGGGGCAGCTGGAAAGGTGGCATTTGAAAGGGAGGTCTATAACCCCCACGAGAGCAGACCTGCTCCCAGTCCTCCTCACCAGTCAGGTCACTCTCCTTACCCTGTTGATGAGGAATATGGCATTCCTCAGCCTCCTGGGGAGGATTACTGGGAGGAGAGAGGGTTCTACTCCACCAGTCTATCTCCCTTTCACTTTCGCGAATACTTCTCAACGTCTCCACCTGATCCTTGAGATCTGCAACCATAAGGAGCAGATCCTGAATCTGTTCACACCTCAGACAAGTATTTTTGTATTTTTGTTATGGTCCTCAGGAGCCACAAGTAGGCTCAGACACTCCCTACAGTCTCGAGTCTGGGTAGCTGTTTCTCATAATACTGCTTCCGTTTGGATGCCTATACTCCTGGTGGTAGAGGCTTTATCACGCCTGATCACCATTGCAGCAGGGGAGTGGGAAGTCAACCACCTGTCAGCGAGTACCTGCTTGCCCTGCCTGCACGAACTGCCGTGCAAACTGCCTATACTGTGACCCTGTATACTGTGACCCTGTTTGCCCGCTCCTGTTCGCCGCGATCCGGTCGCTGGCGGTCCCAGGGAAATGCTTAAATACCCCGCGGCTTCTTCCGGGTCCGCCCCCCTACGACGCGGTCGGCCCACGTGACAGTTGCCGCTTCTGAAGTTCAGAGAGAGTCGCCCTGCCGGGGTCCTCTCCTGAGCTTTTGTCTCTCCCAGGAACTCTCCACCCGCCCAGATTGAGCACCCGGCTGCAGTACTTACCGTTCCTGCCGCCGATCACGCTAAATGTGAAATACTGGCAAAATATAACCAATCTGAATCAATGATTGCCACAAGTTACATTTATAAATGTTCGTATTGATAATCCAGCCAAGACTTATTCTGTCTCTTGGACTAGGTAGAAGGAAGAAGAGCAATTACAAAGATCTCCATGTACGAACAGATGTGAAAGTATCTCAGTATTTTGGAAAAACGGTACTTCACTGACAAAACCAGCATTTTCCCGAAATAAGTAAAATGAGATGTGTCTGCTGGATGACAGAGTAAAATCTCCATCTAAGTAATATTATTTCTGAGGCTAAAGAAGTAAATCTTCTCTATGAATGTTCAAATGTTTAGCCTAGTGATGCCTTACGCTTTTCCTGATATTTCCTTAAAAAGTAAAAGTAAGACCAGCCATTAGGAGTAACGTACACCTTTACTAACTTCTTTCCCCCCTAAATAAAAAAGAACTTTTTTGTTATGACATTTCAAATTTATTTACAATTTGCCATTTGCAGAGCAGACCTTCTGCTTTTCAAAGATGAATTACTGATGAATGCCAAATTCAAAATGATGAGGGTTAGGTTCTTGCAAACACATGCACAAAACTCTTGGTTTATAATTCTGAAACGGTGGGGGTAAAATGCATCAAGGTTCACAAGCTGGAAATCAGGTAAGATTTTATAAGGAGGCTATAAGGAAGTGGGGTACCAAGACCAAACAGCAGAAACCAGAGTTTAATAATGAGCCCACTGCTTAAGATATTTCAGATGTTTTAAATCACAGAACAATAGTCGATGTAATTACAGACTCAGTAATAACATTTCAGCTGCTTCATCAGCACTTTCATGAGAACTTTTTAAAAAAGACTAGTGATAATCATGAAGAAACAGGAATACATATGCATATTTTAAAATATTAAGCATACCTGTGTTCGCAGAATTTCACCTTTTGACAGTTGCATATCACCAGTCAACTCTTTCACAGTAATGCCTAGTGGTTCCAGACGCTTGCTGAAGTAATTTGTCATTTCAGCTGCCAAAGCCTTCATGGGAGCAACATACACAATCTGCAACAAAAGGACACTCACTTGATAAATAGCAAAACCCACAATGTCCTTTATTTCATGGCAACCATTACAAATTACAATTTATTGTGAAATATGATGCTGAGCACCTAGAGTGAAAAATCTTAATAGTGATATATGAAAAGTAGTTATCTTTGTTGGATAAGTGTGCAGCTGTTCAAAGGACAACGGATTTTGTTTATACAGCCTCATCACTTTCAAAATTGGTTCTGCATCAAAGCTAAATGTGTTTTCATAGCTTTTTACACGCATAATAAGATTTTTAGAACACAAATAAGAATAGCTTTAACAGTAACTAAGTAAATCAAAACTAGCCTTATCTTTGACTTGGAAAATTGTAACACCCTTGAAAACTTCCTGATTTCATAGTCCATGTATAACATATAATGGTTTTTACCTTAAAAGTTAAAAAGCTGTTGCTTGGTTCGTTTAACTCTTACCTTAAACTCATCCTTTTTGATAACACCATGCTGGACATGCTGGCGAATTTCATGAAGGACTGTCAGCATAGCAATGTTAGTCTTCCCAGCTCCAGTGGGGGCGCAGATTAACATGTTCTCATTTGTGTTGTAGGCAGTCTCAAAAACTATAGACTGGATTCGGTTTAGTCTTTTCATGCCTTTAAAAGCAAGTTGTCCAATCTGTTAAAACAAACATATATGTGTATGTGTGCATACATACATTAATCATAAAAAAGAACACTTAGTAACAAAACTTTGGATACTTGTTGAAATGCATTTATTATTTCAAGGTCTTTATTCGGAGGATACCACCCTTGCCCAACCTTCGAATATTGAATCCATAAAGAAACCAAATGTCGCAGGTTAACACCTCTTAAAATTAATCAAAATCTTTAGCTGCATACTATTCCAGCACTGAATTTATTTTTTAATCAAGAGTGTGATCAAAACTAATATAGAGTAAAAAATGACCTATTAAAAATTAGACATCAGTAAAACAACACTAGTCAGATTACAATATACATCATTACGATGACAAGCTATGACTACTTCAGTGGAAGAAGAGACAGCAATACACAGGAACTTGCTGAAGAAACAGACGATTTAAAAATTATTTATGATTAATTCTGTGCAATAAAGTTTAGTTATGTAAACACATACACACACAAATTCACTAAAAAACCTCCTCTTTTCTTCTGAGGAAATCACCATCTTGCAATTGTTTAGACTTTTCTCCAACAATATTTACAACAAATTGCAGCCTCCAAAACGAACATGAAACTTGCATGTGTAGTTCCAAACGAACTTAGAGAATGTTTTCAAAAATTAAATTTTAGAGCTAATATAGGGAATTATAGCTATTACAGTTTAATGCATATGTTATGAAGTAAAAATCATCAACTGTAAAAATATTTATTTTGCTACTCTCTGAAAAATGAGATTTTCAGCAAGAAAGAGCTGTTGTAGACAGTTACAATTCCTGCATTTGAAGATTCTAAAACTTTCGCAGCTGAAGAACAGATCCTTAAGATAGAGGTTATTTTTCTAATAAACTTGCTTTTTCGTAGTTACTTCTCACAGACACTTAAAAGAGATCGCAGAACACAGAATTCTTTCCTTTCTACAGATTTAAATACGTGCATTGAATTTACATTGAGAAGTGTCTTATTGATATTTTTGAGTATTATTTTTATTTTAATCGTAGGACAATACAACCGTACAAAAGTACTGTAAATACCACTCCTGAAAGCACCTTCTGTAGATCTCCCTTTCCATTATTCTCCGCGTTTTAGTTAATTTACACTCATTTGCTGCACTAACAGTCTCTCCAATACTAATATTATTCTTTACAATTCTAAGCAAATCATTTGAACAGGACCAATTTATAACTACCTCAAGTAATGCAAAGCTTAGGAATGAGAGCTTTATCAGCTATTTACTATTTTATATAACTTTGTGGCAAACAGCACTAAGTCTATCATTTTGCTGCAGCTTCTTGGTGGTAGCCTCTTGTGAGAGGTTGAGATGTAAGTTATAAATTTAGGTTAATACACCATTTTCACAGTACATTACAATGCTCTACATCTAACTGTAGAGGAACTCTGTACTTAATGGCTGGCCAACTGTAGTTTTATCCTAGAGGGCTTTAAATATTAATAACCAGCATTTATTGATATCAATGGTAATGAAAATGCAATGCAATTAACACTAATTATTTTAAAAAACTATTATTTTCAATTTAGCAGTACCTTTGTCTTAGCAAAGCTTTCAGATTGAAAACTTCTTGTGCAACATTGAAATAAACAGTTTGATTCAAGTTGCAGATTGCATTTGTATTTACAGATTGACACACCTCAAATATATTCAAATACCTATTCTAAACTGTTAAGTGTCTTTGGTAAAAAAGAAGAAAAGTACTTAATGCAATTACTTCCAGTACTTTTCATCAAGTTACTTAAATTTTTTTAAGTGGCTGAATTTCAGGAATACTACAGTTTTTGCTGTTAATGTTCTTTCACAGTTTATTCGGCTTGCAAGATTGCAGGGGGAAAGCTTATTTGTTCTGCACCAAGTTTTGTATACATAACGTTTACTTGGTGTATGATCTTCAAAATTCATTTCAACTTCATCAATGAGACTATTATAAAATGTTAATGGTGACACTAGTGCTATCAGGGTTCAACCAGCTACTTTTATGGCCTCTTCAGTCATTTCAGGTTTCTAATTTGCTTGTTACTTCATTTTGAGATTTCTTGACAGGTCTTTGAAAATAGTTATATTTTTCTTTTCCCTCACATTCCATCTAACTGGTTTTGGAAGCTATTATAAACATCACAAATGTTACACTGTTTATAGTGCTTATAACGAAGGATCTATGGAGAGGAACTGACAAACACAACTGGTGAGTACAGAACTGAACTAACAAAATACTACACTGCACAATATGTATATTATAAAAGAAGTAGTTTTTAAACAAAAACAGAGACACAGCTGTGTAAATGAGGTCAGGTGTTCTTCAGAAAAGAACAACAGAAATTTTTCACAGTCACATGGTTGAACACACGCAGCTTTACACATACAGGTCTCTTATGACTGTGTGATTGTTAATAACCTTAAATAAAGTATGTCTTTAAGCATTTTCTAAAACTATTGCCTCTATGAATCAGATACTGTTCCTGTATCTCTTGATCTTCAAGCTGGCAGTGTAAGACATTTTTTACCTCTACATTTTGAAGAAATTTCATATTCTATAGTCTGGAAACATGCAATTGTTAACGAAAATAAATAAAGCTTTAGAGAAATAAAAAAAAAAAAAGTGTTCCTTTTCCTACTGGAAAGTACTCACAGCAGAGCTTAAGTTTGACTTGGTGAGCAGCAACAAATAAACAGATGTTCTGGAAACACCAGGAAAAGCTGTGTAACCATTTAGAAAAATGAACCCCAGCTTGTTTTCTGGAAAGATGCTAAGATGACTGAAAGAGGACTATTAAGAGTGAAATAAAGACTAATAAAAAATAAAACCCATAAAAGCCTGGTTAAGAACTAGAAGTGTGTTTTTTTTTTTTTTAAACAATGGTATTCTGACCAGAATATAGACCTTCTTTCAACACACTGATTAATTTCCAAGCAACTCAAAAGAAAAACGCAGGTCCTGACATATCAATACAAAACGTGCACTATCAGACTACACAGTCAATGCATAACATTCTCTGAAAGAGGACACTGCAGGAACATATTAAGGACTAAAAAACTACAGAGAAAGGAATTCTAGTAAAAATCTGTATCTTAAGACTTCTCCACTCACATTCGCATTTGATTGAAAAAATACTACAGATTACCCTTTACCAAAACTTAATTTTAGTCCAAGCAGTAAGTACAGCTAAATTAATAATCCAAACCCAATATTTCTCCTGTTAAAAGTCAGTAAGAAAAAAATGGACAGTCAAAAGATATACAATAGCATGCACAGAGGTCCACAGTTTGACAAACATACATTTGCACAAACTACCTAGTTTGAAAGCTGAAACTGAAAACAATTTTTTTCCCTCTGGCATATTAACAGACTTGTACAGACCAATTCTTTTATAGATAAACCAATGAAATTCCTTCTTACTTAAAGAAGTGGTAGCCACTGTATGGTTAATTTGTTTTTTACTGAAGGTGAATGAGATGCAATATTCTTCAGCTTTCTGTTCCACGTTGATTATCCCTAGAATTCTATGCAAATCAAAGGAAGTTTAAGCAGAATACAATCTGAGTACTATTTTCAGCAAACACATCTTCATGGGTAAGATAGTGCCATTTTTGTATAAGCATGGATCTATGTGAAAGACCACTGACAAGCAACTCTTTCCACAACACAGAAGATGATACTTGAGGTCTGATATGAGAATATAAACTCATTACTTTTACTTCAGTAAGCTTTCCAATTCTTTCCTAGTGAATTTACTATTACGACTAATGTATTTAGGAGTAAATGAGATTACATCTAATAAAGATACTCCAAATCAGTCATTTTGTTATGAAGACATTTGTGTGTTGATGCTCTAACAGCAACTTAAAAATATGACAGAACTGAACTGTTAAAGTCATTAAAGTAGTATTTATGAATGAGTCCATACGATCCAGCCTGCAGATAAGCTACAACTCAGAAACACAACTGCTTTAACAACATGGTAGTAACAGTGTTTATTCTCAATAGCACAGGACACCAGCATGTTAGAGAGAGTTTGAGTCATGCAATTAATTCATTAGCCAGACCTTGTAGTTCTACACAGTTTAATAAATATGATACAGCAGATAATTTTTTCCCCAGGCATACCTCTGAAGCCTGCTATGGCCTACAGCACCCTCCCTCAATCAGAAAAAATGGGGGCTAACTACAAGTTCCATTAAAAGCTGAGACCATCTTCCACTCTCCCTATCACTTTATATTAACACTAGATGACAGAAACAGCTTGTCAGATGCAATTAACCTCACTAACACAAACTTCCACTTCATGGCCCAATGTGGACTTAAGTCAGCTTCAAGGTACAATGCCAGCATTTTAGTAGCAGCTTCTAAATTCAGTGTTAGCATGCACAGACCTAGCATAACACATCTTACCTCATCTATCCAGAACAACACTAGAAAAAATAGAATCATATTTAATTCTTAGCAATTTATCTAGAATATATGTTTGGGTGTCATCTCCTTTAGAATTATGATATTTTACTGATTTATCTACAGGTCATTCTCTTTATATTCCTCATCCTAAATGATATTTTGTCTTGTTTATGTTCATTTTTCCAGTTTTCATGTAATACCAAACAAATTTTTTCATTGTCTGAAAATAAAGAAATTAGTCATCTACCCTAATTTCCATAGCATAAAACTACCTAAAATAAATGTTCTACCATGATGACTGCTTCTGTCATATTATAACAAATAATATCACTACCCATTTATCATACCATAATCCATTGCACTCATAAATCAAGTTTACATTTTCAGCATTTTCCCTACTCATTGGCTTAATTTAAATGAAGATATATTTTAGTCAAAGGACTTTATGTATTTCAGATGCAACAAATCCCATTTTGCAGTCACTTGTTCTATTGCACTTTCAGCTAAAAAGAAAATTTATTTAACTGGTAATAGCATGACACGCCCATGCTGTTTTACAGAAAACCCATGAACCTTGGGAAATGCAGTTCAGATGTTCCTTGTCCTGGCATGTAAATCATCTTTAGACCACCTTTCCCCGCTGCTGTACTTTGGAATGTTCTTGGTTAATCTATGCATAAACATTAATATACACACACAAAAATAGATAAATATACATATGTATACACACGTACACATTTTAGTAAGCACATTCCCACCATCCCTTCAAATTACTAACATTTAGCAGTCTCTCTAGCTTTCTAATTATGCTTGTATACACTTAGAGCACTTTTGTACCACTGTAAATCCTATTCTGTTACTGAAGGTACACTCACAAATAAACATGGATATTATACTTCAGGACATCAACAGCCGCCCTCTCCTGATGATACTTTTCATATTCTGCTACTTTCATTGAACTGGTGGCTCACCAGATTTCGGAACAATAGCAAATGAACAAAAATATAACAACATAAATACCATAACGGTCAAATTATTTTGATATTAACTTAGAAGTACTTTTTGAGAATATAATTTCTTACCACCCCAAAGACTGAAATACTGTCTTCCAAAGCTCATATATATATATATTTTAAGCAAAGGCTCATAACATGAAGAAGAAAAACTGCATGATGTTTGGATCTGCTCCATTTAGCACCAAATCATATCAGTGAGATTTCATTGGACTCAGGGGGACAATTTTTGTAAGAACAAGTAGCATACACAAAGATATGAAAATTACATAAGCATACCAAATAGAATTTAGGATTTGCTTTGGGCCATAATCAGCATTACAATTTCTTCAAGTAAGTAAAAATTATGTCTCATCCAAAGCATACTACCTGAAGTGTTATGTGCTATAAAGGAAGCTTGAAGTAAAGCACATTAGACAGATGCAAGTAGCAAAAGGCACCAGAGAACCAGTAGCTGATGTCGAAGCTGTACGTGCCACAGGTGACTAGACTAGAACTAAAAGAAATTGTTGCATGGTATGGCTGTCCATATTACAGCAGTGGTAATCACAGCAGTATGGAGATCACTTAGTCCAACCCCCCTACTCAAAGTAGTATCACCTGCATCAGGTGGCGCAGGACCATGCAGTCAGGTTTTAAATATCCCCAAGGATGAAGACTCCACAATCTCTCTCTGGGCAAGGCATACCGGGATTTAACCACCACACAGTAAAAAACAACTTTCCCACGTTCAGATGAAATGTCATGTGTTTTATTCTGTGCCCAGTGCTGGGCACCACTGAGGAAAGTCTGACTCCCTCTTTGTTAATCATTCTCACAGCAGGTATTTGTATACACTTGCAAGATTCCCTCCCTCCCTGAATCTCCCCTTCTCTGGGTCTCTCAGCCTCTCCTCACATGAAAGATGCTCCAGTCCCTTAATTAGATGAAGAAATTCCTAGAAATTACAGATAATGAACCACAAGGGTAAATTATACTCTGACAACCTACAGAACACAGAATCACAGCCCACTAGACTTTCCTGGATGTTTTTAATTTGAATTAAAAATCATCTTTTAGAAAACTATGAAGTCTTGATTTTTAAAATTATCACATTCACTGTTTAAAGCAATAGGTTTTTAAGTAGCTGTAGCCATAAGAAACCAGGGAAATTTTCATACTTTCAAGTTATATTAGTGTCATTAAAGTCAAAACAATAACTGCAAAAATTTCCTAGATTCTGACAGAGAGTTCACAAGAATAAAAAGTATCCTGAAGGGAAAAAAAAACATGATATGCATACATTTTCACTGTATATGAAACTACTACCTCTGCTGAAAGTTATCATAGCACACAAACTATAAAAATTATTATGGTTTTACTTACTTACTTACTGTTATTATCCTGACAGTTATTCAGTTCTCACAAATGTGAAAATTTTGGGCAGCTCATAATAGTGAGTGCTCCGCAACAAACTTTCATTAGAGAAGAAACAGCATCCATCCAGAGGAATTCCAGAACAGTTCCATTAAAAAAAAAATTGCAGCAAAATATATTAGTGTCCTACTAACTACGATGACACAGGCACTCCTTGAAAAAAAACAGCTAATTAAAAAAAAAATTAAAGAATAAAAAATAAATTAAAAAATAAATCAGTCTTACCACCTCCTCTTGTGAAGAAAGATCTATTCAAAAGCAAAAGTTTTTAGGGTAAATATTTATCTTCATGTATGACAGCTAAGAGCTAACGTGCCTGAAGTAATAACAACAAAAAGCCTTTTAAGTCTATAGATACATTGCCACTAACATTACCTAAACTATTCTCTTGACAAGCTAAGTTATACAAAACAAGTACAGCAGTAATACCTTTTCTATACATTTCTGAATTATTCAGCCACTTATTGTTGTATTAAAAATAAAACATTGAAAAATATTCTTTAGTTCAATGTACAGATTAAAACCAAAGACTTCTGCCTGTACAGACCGGAGATCAGTTTGATGGAAATGTTGGGAAAGCACCATAGCTCCAAAGCTTTAACTGCTCTAAGTTAAAAGACTGAAACAGTTTGGGGAATTTCCTTCCCTCACTGAGAGAACTGTTGTGTGCTTCAGCTATTTATAATATGACAAATGATTATAGACAGAATGATTACACCTTCTGGTGATCTGATATTAAGAAATTCATAATAAAGCGTTTCAGAAAGATTTTTCCATAAAAACAACTATTTCTACAGGACAGCATATATATATAAATTTTGCCATCCAAATAGACACACAGGCAAGATTCTGATTTCAGTGACACTATTGTAAACTCAGAAGTATCTGCTGTCAAGAGAATTATTCCATATTACAGCAATGAAATGGAGATCAGAATACAGTTTCCTCTTAGAGCTCTCTGATGTCATTTGTGAATTACACACAAAAATTACCTTGAAGTAATGCAGCTATTAGGAAAATAGCAAGAGGAAAACTGGTGACAGTTGTGGCATTTCCTAATAAGATCAGAAGCTAAAATTTTATGAGGATAGAAGGATTTGAGTCTAATTTGCTCGCACTTGATCCATATTAACAGTATCAAATAAAGAGCATTTCTTTCCTTTAAATTTAAAAATAACTTAATGCTATACAAAGCTAAGTGCATGGGAGAGTAAAACACACAAATCTCTACAAATATCAAAACACTTAAAGTGTTGTTATCCTTTCCAGCCAAGTTCCTCCTCAACTGCTATGTACTGACACCTCCACTACCACCATCTCCATGTCTTTTCTAGATGGAGCAATGAGGAAACCCATATTTATATGCACAGCCTATTCTACAGATATTGTTTTTTTTTTTTAATTCAGTGAAGACTTTAATAATTTCTTACACTTGTATACAACTAAAGCAGATTCCTAGCTCTTCTTTTGGCATATTGCTCCCTTAATTTATTCCTCTGGGAAAACACAGTGTGCCTCTTTAAAAGGAAAGAGAAACAAAAATCACTTTTAGAGGCACACTGTGTTAAAACTAACTGTAATCAAATAGTTAATACAGAACTCTTTTTCTAGTTGTGCAAGAATGTAGACACTGCAAGGCAAAGAGAGAAACCCAACAAATAAGAAGGAAAAATAACGAGGGCATCGTGAAAGGAGCGATGTAAGTTCTAGCCACTGGTGAGGAAAAAAAATCATTCCTCTAACATGCAGCATGAAAACTGAAGCCCTTTGATGCAACTAATATAAAATTTCACTGGTCTTAGCTAACTTTCCCAAATAAAGATATTATTATATGATACGAAAGCACACACAAACTATTTTTTGAAAGCTAAATTCTTGCATGAACCCAATTTCTGAAGTAGTTTGCAGAACTTTGAAACAAGAGAGACCTAATTTATTCTTTTCCCTCCCTATTTTTGTTGCTGCTTTGAAAGAATATATCACCACTAACATTGAAAAAAAAGAAAAAAAATCAGAAAAATATTTCTAAGTAGTAAGTTGTGTTGATAAGGACATATACATATTCATCTCAAAAAAGGGGTCGTTACCGCAACTGTAAATAGCATAAGATAACTGGAAAATCTAGCAGGAATGGAGAGTACCTACAGAAAAAAAGCAGATAGTTTATGGCCAAAACCAGAAAAATAGTGACCGTGAAGAGATGGATATCAGACAAAAGGAAGCAAATTCCAGATCCTCCCATACCACACAGACTTCTGTGAATGATTGAGGCATGGGTCAGGATGAAGACACAAAACTTTTTAAAGTGCTGCACCTGGGGCACTTCCATTCAGCAATTCTCGGCATTTAGATTAATGGAAAATTAAGTCATTGAAACTATAGAATTACCAAAACTGAAAAGCTGATGAGGAAGATAGCCCTTGCTTTGCAAACAGCACTACAGATTCAACAGAGCATTCATGCGAACTTTGAAAAGGATACATGCTGCATGTTAAAACTGGACCAGAATTTTTGTTTTGCTGCTATAGTAGCTACTGTATGCCAAACAATCTTTTTTTCTGATACAGCTAAATTACTGATTGAAAGAGGTATTCTTTATTCCTGCTTAACTTAAAGATACATTTGACAACAAGCCAAAAAGTCTCCATCTAAGAAGTATGCATGGCAAAGAGACAGTTTCATGCCTAGAGGTCCAGAAGGGTGAAGGTGCACAGGTGTCAAAAGCAAGAGGAAGAGGAATCAGGAACAGAGGAAATTTACTCCTGTGTAGCCTCAGATAACTCAGAAAAAATCCCCGTATGTTTCAGATCCAGGAAACAAAAGTAGAGAAGGAGGAATATTTGTACAGAAGTTTCCTTCATTATACTATGTTCAGTTGTAATTCTTACAAATGGCTAAATAAAATCCTCTTCCTCTATACCTTGTTTCCTGCAAATGAAAAGCTCCTATTTCTCTTCTCCAGAATTATTTCCAACATGCATCAGATGAAAGAAATTGTTCCTACTATGATCACTGTTATTATTATTATTATACAAAACACACCTATTTATTTATATGGAAAGAAAACAACTCCATTCATTTCATGTGTTCAGCTCCAATATTCTAACTGAAAGATCAAGTGGTAGGGTAATCCCAATTTTCCAATTAGAATTCAGAAAAAGTATTTTGTTAGAACAGGATACAAAACACATACAGAAAAAAAAAATCTGTTTCCTACTTTAAAAGGCTTTAAACTACTTGTTGCTCCCTGCCGTTCTGCAGGCTCAAACAATGACTACTTCTTCGATAATCTTAAAACTTCCACTATACGAACAGTTACCATGTGATTTTCGAGGTTAATGGAAACTGCAAGTCTGAGATTAATAGTCTGTCAGATATAACATCAATCTTTAATTCATATAGCTTCTTTATGCTAAAAATTTTTAAAACCACTCAAAACTATTTGGTTATTTCTAACTAAATCCCTTGATGGACAAGCTCAGTTGCATTTCTGTTACTGAAAGACTTGGGACATTCTTATCCTAGATAAGAGATTCGTATCTCAAGCAGAGTAGTAAAACTTGTACTAATTAAAGACAAACAAAATCAGACAAACAATAATTTATCTAAAACATTTTCAGCGCAAGTAAATCTTTTAGATGTTACAGCATAACAGAATCAGCATACACTTCCTTTTATTTCCAAAAATTTTCACTTTAAGATTGAAAGAGAAAAACAATTTTTGTCTTGAGCATAATTTTAATTAGAATTTAAAATACTGTCATGTATTTCTGTTTAAATTGAAGACTTGATTACTCTCAAGAACGAAAGCTTGCCTTCAGGTACGCTATCAAAGTAAAGCAGACTACTGCATTCTTCTTCTACACTTGTACTATAAAATTCCATTGAGAAATGGCTATGCCCTAAACAGCAGGCAGCAGAAGCACATTTTTCACTCTCCAGTCTTAATCATCAAAATGACTAAAACTACTTTGTGTTGTTTTCATTAAAAACTTTACAGGTCTTTGCATGTGCTCTATAACAAAGTCTCTCCATTCAGTCAATGGCGTAAATGTACCTCCCTAAAGAATGAGAAATGGACATCTAACAAGATGCTTTCTCAATTTAAGTATTTCACTTATTTTGATCATTTAATGAGGTCAAGAAACATAACAGCTGCAAAGTCACCAGGCACACATATTTGGATTTCAAATATTAGAGTGATTAAGTACAAGAGGAAAAAAATGCTGTGAACCAGAAAGGTGAATTAATTTGAGCTACGTGCAGCTGCACTGTGGCAGAAAATGTCTACCTGAAATGCTTGTTGGATTTTTACCAGTCATTGATTTTGTTATAAAAAATTTAATACATGAAAATTCATTAAAATTACAGTTAGTTGAACATCGTAATTTGGAGCCGAAATATTGTCTGCCTTTGAACGCAAACATAAACTTGCCTTTAAGAGAAGGGTAACAACACTTCATACTATTATATACTTTTAAAGCATTAATGTTTTCAGTATTTTTAAATAAATCCTAATAAATTCAATACTATTTTATTAACACAAAGGCATCAGTTCTAACTTTTCATGTAAAAACAAATATTTAAACTGTTAATACGGAACCCACTTCAGGATAATATTTTCAAATTATTTACTTTAACTTGCCCTTAATGTATGACATAAGCTGAAACTAGCAACAATTTAAACACATCGAGTAAAAATGAAAGGATGGCAACCCCAAGAAAATTCCCAGAGGAACAACTACTGTTGTCATTATCTTTCTACAACTCAATTTTCTTCTCTATTCCAGTTAATTTCACTCTACTGCTAACCAAGAAGTCAGTACTATTTTACTCTACAGATTTTCAATGACTTTTTTGTAAATTTTACAAAGGAAGACTACAAGCACAATCAGTCATTTTTCTACAAGAATACAGCTACTTTGTTCTCCTAAATCTCAACCAAACCAGCAGCATTCACAGAAGTTTTTCTACCTGATCTACTGTAGGAAAAGAAAAGGTAGGAGAGGGATGATGAACTTGCATGGAAAGGTCACCAATGTGTGGGAAAAACAAAAGTTAAAGTATTAAAAGACAAAAAGTACCACAGTTTTAAGAAGTATTTGGGAAATTTGTCTAATGACTTATGATTGTAAAACACGTTTTGTGCGCACATTTCTACCCATTACTAAACCATTGCTACGGTTCAGTAGGCATGACGGTGTTAGGCTGATAGTTTGACTTACGATCTTAGGGGTCTTTTCCAACCTTAATGAATCTACAATTCTACCCACAAAGAATCAAATATGCTGTAATGAAAAAAAGAAACATATATTCCTGCTGTCCTGCCCCCCCACCCCTGAGACCCGTCAAACTATGCCAAATAAAAACTGGAAAGCTGCTCTTCAGTAGCATGATCTCTTCCACAGTGACTGCATCCTTTAGTAAGACACCACCCACAGTGTAGCTGAGACCTTTGGCTACTGTATCTGGGTTTGTTTGTATTAAAACAAAAACATAAAATAGTTATGAGAATAAGAAGCTTTCACAGACTCCTACTTCTCAGAAGCAGTCCTCTTCAGCACAAAAAAAAAAACCACCCAAGGTTTTTTTTCCTTTTCTTTAAGCATTCAGAAGTTGTTTCATTGGTTGAATCTTTACACAAATTAAAATCCTGACAATTAAAAGCAGGTACTTTGTTAGATTACATCTAGATACAGGCAGATGCATCTATTCCCACAGTGGCTCAGCAGGTGTTCTTCAACAGCTGGTGCCCTTTACTGGTTTGCCTTTGTAAGTGTTCCCACCAGATTTTCAACCATTTCAGAGGCAGCACTACACAATATACACACACTTGACAGCTGTGCAGAAAATGAAACAGGCTTAACGTTTTATTCAAATCAGCAGCAGTCAATTTTATCTCATGTTAATACTAAAAAGGGTATTTCCTTATTCATATTTACTATTTGCATAAAAAGGAGCAACCAAAATCCTAAATCATGCACGTCTCACATGACAGTATCCACTAAATATTTTTCAGCTAGTTTAAAGAAAAGACCAAAAGAAAGGAAGTTTTCTATATTCATCAGTAGAAATACTCTCAATATTAGACTTTGACCCATATTGTCTATTACTTGTTCTTGTCTTCAAACTTATACTGCCCAAGAAGAGATAATTCAGTTTTTATAGAGCTTTTTAAATAAAAAAATATTTTACCTTACTAGTACTTAAATAAATATCTATAAAGGAGAAGATATTTTTAAGTTTCAATTACAACTTCACTAATAGAAGGACATTTGAAAACACTATTTTATATTCACAAGGATTTTCTCTTGCTGTATCTACATTTAACAGTGTTTTTCACATATATTTTCATTAATATGAAACCTCTAAAAATAAAAAAGTGTACAAAAGGTAACACAGATTGACACAAGAAAGAGCATATTTATCAGTTGTTCATAGCATTCTTGCCACCCTCAAACACTGCTGGTGTCTTAAATTTGTCTTGTTCACATAACATAATGGCAGACTTCTAAGATGTTAAAGGATTCTTATAGGAGTACCTAAACAGACAAGCCAACACCAAAATATATAAAGCTATACAGTATTATACAATATACTATCTTAAAAGTGTTTAGAAACTGATGGTTAAAGAAAAAAAAAGATTGAAAATCCTAAAAAGAATAAAAAAAATAAGGCTACAAAATGTCTTTGACTAGACTGCACATGACACTGGGACAAAGGCAACTTAAGGAAAAAATCATGAGATCATATTTTATGCAATCAATTTTAAGACAGTGTAAGACAGGGAAAGGCATTAGGCTATACTGGAATAGCAAGGAGAAGCCTAGACCAAAAAGGAAAAAAAAAATTCACCTTTGTGAAAAGCCATCTGAAATATTTGTGTAGACGAGCTAAGATAGCACATACTGCAATGGAAACCTTCATTCAGCCTGATTCTAAGCTTCTGAACTTGCCCAGTGGAAAACCAAAACAAATAAACCTCCTTGGAGCCACCAACAGATAGGTTTATGACAGAGCCTGACAGAGAACACTATTTTGGAGTAAGAAAATGGTTACATTGCAAGTTGTTGCGTGATTGTTTTTTTACATCAGGGAAACACCGTACAATTTGAGAATGTGGGTGCAAGTAGTTATGTATTAGTTTCTCCATTAATCCAGGCAACCTAAACTTTTAAGAAAGCATCTGCATCACTTCCTCATTTTTATGGACAAGAATAAAAACTTCTTTTCATTATACTTCTCTGGTGAATGTTTTTCGAATTTCTATAAAAATAATCTGCTTTTAAATGATCCTATTACAGTGATTCAATCCACAATTTCATGCCAAAAATAAAAGCTCCATCATAAGAAAGAGGACATAGTTTGAGCAAATATAGGCTTATATCTGATCATTTAAATCACACCTAGCTCTGAAACTCATGAGCAATGTATTTTCTTCCTTTACCTTCATTCCTTCCCATCCCAAAAGAGATGAACTATGGCATTACTTCTACAACAGTGGATTGAAGCACATTGTTTCAGTGTGTATGGGTGGCTGCTGCTCAGTGAAACATGCTTTTTGCTCTTCATAAAACCTGATGTAAGATCATACTTCAGTTCTTGCCTCTCTCCAATTATTCATCGTCTTCCTCTCTTTTTTTTTCGTACAGATCTTTTTCTATTTGAAAAATGAAAATGTAAAAGTCTGGCAAGCTGAGGGAGGTAGAGGGAAAGATATATAAAATAGTGGTGACGAGTCTGTTAAAAAGCATCTGTTACTTTAAAAATCAATTCTGCACTAAAAAGAAATATATATACACACACACCCCAATAGATTATGTTGTATACATAAAAATATATTTTATACATATATTTTTTAAATAACTAAAATATATATTACTGGGTTTTTTATGTCTAGGATAATCTTGTACTACAAATAGAAGCAGCAATATGGATTAAGGTAAAGACTGCAGTCATGTTACACCTATCCAATGCAGAGATATTTCAGAGAAAATGGTTTCAATTTCTCGTCCTGTGTTAAGAGACAGGTGCTCTCAAAAACTATAATAATGTCAAGAATATCTTTTCACTGAGTCAAAAATTACAGTTTTCAAAAGCCAAGGGTATATCACAATCCTGACTGCCAGGTACAACTGCATCCCACAACATTTTTTAAAATAACAGTACAAGTTACTAAATAGAATGTTTTTGAGGGAATCCATGAAATTAACATATCCAATACTGTGTTCAGCTCTCAAGAGCTAGCACATACCTGGGATGTGTATCTCAGGAAAAGAAATTATATGATGGGTTTTGTCAGAAAACAAAGCGACAGCCTCTATTTCTTGCTTTCTTATTTTCAGTACAGCCTTGATATCAGTATCCCTCATGACACTTCCCTTTTTTTGTTTTACATATCTGCTTTAAAAAAGAAAATCATTATCCTCAGTTTACATCCTCTGGGATAGTTTCTCTCTTATTTCAGCACTAGCCTAAGTTCTTATTCTGATGTTCCAGGAAACCTACTTTATATATTTTGATACAGACTTTGGAGATGCAAAAATTCTCTCATTTCAGGAAAAAGGAAATATAGGTGGAACCATCCTTAGTACTATAACCCTCCCAAGATTTGCTTCCAAGAACTCTGCCTCGCCAGAGCTGGGACACCCAGGTGCCACGTCAAATCAAGGAATCCAGATTTTCACATTTAAATCCAGAATTAATTAGAAGTTGTACTGTAATATTCACAAATCCTTGCCATCACTGCCATGTACCTGTATTTCAGTTATGTAGTCTATTTGATGTTATAATATCAAGTTTCTTTCTCTCTTCAAATTATTTAGATATGTTTTGTTTTCGATGAAGAGTTAAGAAAACTATTTCTAATAAGAAATAAGATTTTTGCAATAGAAATACTTATAATTTTACACAACATAGGCAACAAACTGTTGGTTTGGCACGAAGCACAGATTTTTATGTGCTTTCAGAAAAAGCAAGAGTGTTTACTTAGACAATTTAAACAAAGCAACATACAAAAGCCTCAGCTGAAGCTCATCAATTTGATGCAGAAATTGTAAATTTTGCATCGGAAATTTTAAAGTAATGATAAAAATACTCATTAATTCACATACTGCAGAAAACCAGGCTAGAACTCATAAGCTTTAAGATTAACTCCAGTATTCTCGGTAACCTGTTATTGCACATACACTACCTTCTTCGGACCCTTACTTAGAAAATATGAAGACAGACTGCAACTCCTAATACACAATACCAGCTATTAAAAACATTGTATCACGACCTACATGGTTGTTTTCCTTGTCTTAATGATTAGGGAACATGTTAACCTTCCTCAGTGCAATTTTCTAGTATACTTCATTGGACAAATGACAAGATTTCAATGAAATTAAAATATTTTTTAAAACTACTCAATTCAGTTCAATTGTCAATTGCTGCTTGGAAAATATGCAACTGAAATACACACTAAGATCAACTTTGGAATAGATTGTCCAACATTCTGGATGTGGAAAATGTAATTTATACACTAGACTTATTTATTCACTAGACTTATTTGCACAATTCTAAAAACATGAAAACATTACAGGAAAAAAGGGAATATTGATTTTGTAATAATTCCTTCACATAATGCAGAGAAAAAAAAAAATCTCATTTAGACCACTAAGTAATGCTACCAAAAGAAAAAAGAAATAACATGAAACAAAGAAATAAATCTTACCCTGAACACCCACTTTAGGTAAAAAGCTGAAGTCATTTTTCACCAGAGCAATTTGTTACATAAAACACGTTTTCACAGTCTTGAAGAGGAACTTCTCCTGACGTGAGTTTATGACTTTAAAGGTACATTTATTTGGCAAAACGGCTGGCAAAAAAAATGCCTTTATAGCACGTAGAAAATAATATATTTCCGTAACAGTCAAGCTGCATGTCAAACAGTCAAAGCAAATAAATTTAAGCTTGTGCTTCCTCCATTTTTTAAATTCTCATTATTGAAACAACCTTTCATAAGCAGCAGTATCACAGTACTTCAGACTAAAGTGGTGTGACCAACCAGCTATTTATAATCTACGTGTGCTTGTAATGTTTTGAAAAGAGAGTTCTCCAAATAATAACAAATGCCAAGAACAATTATTTACAAATTGAGTTGGGGGTGGGATTTGCTGCCTTGCAGTATGGCATGAGCCCTTCTCCTTTGCGACTCTTTCTGTGGGATTCACTACACCCTTCTGCCATTGAATGCCACAGCCGTTCCCAAGCAGCAGCAAAGCACCCTCCATACAAACCACCACCTCCTGATCCCAACAACAGGGGTAGGAAATAAAGAACATGAGATGACACAGGTGGAGTCAGACTCTGGCAGGAGATGAAGCACTTCAGATTATACTGTAGAAAGAAGTGACAAAGCAAAAAAAGGAACAACACAGACAGTAAGAGAGTGCTACTGCCAGCAGTTTATGACAGATGCTACGCTATGCCTTTATGGTAGCTGAATTGTGAAAAGCTGGCCACTCTTGATCTCTCATATTAGCAGATTAGATATTAGGTATGGAATTAAGTAAGTATGGGATTAGGTAGGTATGGCAGCTACAAAAAATTGTATCATGAACTTCGTTTTAGCATCTGGATTCTTCCAGGCACTGATTCCATAATGCTACCTGTAGAATAACTTAACTAACCACAAAATGAAAGTCTTTAGAAAATCTCTGATCCTTCGCAAGGAGGCTCTAATAAATACTTACTTTGAAAATACTAGACATAAGATTTCAGATAATACAGAGACAAACCTGGCTAAAACATGTTTTTTCTTCATTCTGGAGTGAATGCCCATCATATAAATGAGAATCTCTTGTTAAGGCCTGTGCTAGTTTAAGGCATGGCCGCTCCCTTGGTTGTTGGTTCATAAATGTTTTGTCATATTGCCTTACATTTGTATAAAAGAAACAACAACAAAAAATGAGTTGATACAATATTTAATGTACGGTTAAAATGTGGTTTATTAGAATTAATATTTAGAGGAAAAAATTTCTCTCATCTCTTCTTAACCTATGTTTACGTCAACTTTAGGAAATGAGAACAAACTGAATTAATTAATCCCAACTAATACTTAAAACCACTTAAAATGAAAAAAAGACCTTCATCTTTCACGATCCAGCAGCTTAGTTTTTGGCTAACAGTTCAAAATATAACAAACTCCTTATTGTGAACTCAGTTCTGACCTTATGAGCTTTGAAGATTAAATTTAGTATTGTATTTTGCAATATGCATGTTACATGGTCAAAGATTCTACCCAGACTGCTGACAACATGATCAAAGTCACATAACCAATGAGAAAGAATCCTTAAAATTACTCTTGTGTGAATGAAAACATACAGACTAAAAAAGAGAAGCTCCTATGACACTTCAAAAATTCTCACATTAATATTCAGTTGAAAGCGAAACATTTTTTCAAGAGTACAAAATAGCCCATTTTAGACTCATTCTTATCTTCTATCTATTAAAAAGAAAATTAAAGTGAAACTTTTTGACAATTTAATTTCATTACCAGCATTACGTTATGCCTGTATGTTATAGATTCTCTCATAGAGTTCCGTTGTCTGTTAAAAGACAGAGGTGACAAGAATGCAAACTAGTAGCCAAATAACAATTTTCACCTGCTAGGTAATGTGTATACATAAAGTTGAATAAGGAAGACTTTCTGTCCTTAGCCTCTGCACCACCACCGACTGCCATGTCCACTGCCTATTCAAATACTTATGCTACTACCAGCTACATCTTCCAAACACATTTTGTCTGTGAAATGCACTCACTTAGCTATACAGCACATCTTTCTGATCTGTGTTTGTACCTTCCCAGACCCACAGTTGTGAATGTACCTAATAAACACCATCAGCAAAATCTAATTTTATTTTGTATTGCTACTGTTCTTCTCATGTTCCTTCTTATTGGTCACACATCAGAATGTGGTTTACTTCTCTTCAGTCCTTTGGGAATATGATGAGCAACTGAGGGAGTTGGGGCTGTTTAGTCTGGAGAAGAGGAGGCTCAGGGGAGACCTCATTGCTCTCTACAACTACCTAAAAGGAGGTTATAGTCGGGCAGGGATTGGTCTCTTCTCTCAGGTGACCAGTGGCAGAACCAGAGGGCATGGACTTAAGCTTTGTCAGGGAAAGTTTAGACTTGATATGAGGAAAAAATTCTTCACTGAAAGGGTGATTGGCCATTGGAATGGGCTGCCCAGGGAGGTGGTGGAGTCACCGACCCTGGAGGTGTTTAAGGGGAGACTGGATGAGGCACTGAGTGCCATGATTTAGATGATGGTTGGTGTTAGTGTTGGTGTTAGTGTTAGGTTATAGGTTGGACTTGATGATCTCAGAGGTCCTTTCCAACCTTGTGATACTGTAATACTGTAATATTAATGCAGTTCAAATTTTTAACCTTTAATCAGGTACCACTGGAAATTTTCAAATCAAGATATAGTCTTCTTTATATTAACAATGTCATATAAATTTCCTTCCCATGTGAAGAAATTTACACCAGCCATTAAAAAACTTTCCATATATCAAATTTAAATAGAAGCACACTTTTCTCTACAACACAATAAAAGAGAAAGTCAGCTGTACAGTATTTCTACTGACTACCTCTCCATACTTGGGCAAGGTTGTTAGCAAGTGAAGAAGAGCCCAGGGGAAGGCCCAGGAAATTTCTAATTGTACAAAAATTGCTGTACGCTGTATCTGAAGCAATCACGGAATCACAGAATGGTTTGGGTTGGAAGGGACCTTAAAGATCGTCTAGTTCCAGTCCCCCTGCCATGGGCAGGGACACCTTCCCAAGTAGATTAGATTGCTCAAAGCCTCACATAACCTGGCCTTGGAACTCCTCCAGGGATAACGCATCCATGACAACCTATTCTAGTGCCTCATCACCCTGTAAAATATCATGTAAAAAATGACCTCTATGTCTCACAGATATCCCTCAAGTTTCAAAGAGGGGATGTGTTTAGATGGAAAGGTCAAAATCTTCTGCAGAGCAAATCCATTTCTATTTCTGTCATCTAGTCACAGCTTCTCACAGCAAGTAAAAGAAAGCTGGACTTTACAGAACAGAGACAAAAAAAGTATATAGAAAAAGAAGGGGACTACTGTCTTTTATGATTATTGTGTAAGCAAAGTAGTTCCAGAAAAGTTACCAGCAGTTTATAACAGCTGGCCTCTCCCCAGCAGGCTGACACCTTACACCTACAACAGCTGAAGGAGGACTTCCATCCCACATCACGCTAAGCACCAGTGGTTCCGATCCAGCCCACCCTCCTCCTCTTACAATGGCTCTATGGCAAATGAGAACTTGGTGCTTAAGCCTGAAAGTAAGTCAGTAAATTCATATAAAGTAGAAAAGTGATCTATTTTCTTGATGTAAAAAGACAATTTTACAAGGATTAACACTTTAGAATACCCAAAGTATTTGCCTCTAAATTCTGGGACTAACAGATCTTTGTACTTGAGGCAGGGAAATACAGCCAGAGCCAGGCAAGAAACTCACCACAGCATAACAGAAATGGGAATGGTGAAAGGAAGAATAGATAAAAACTCATTTGGAGAAGAATATTTATCATTTTTAAAACCATCAGGATTTCTCCATAAAACAGCAAGTGCTCAGAGAGCTGTGTGATAAATACCCTTTAATGGCAACAACAGACTATTTGGTTGCTCTGAGCTTTTTTTCCTGGGAACCTTTATTAGTATAGGCTGCATGTATATTGACTCATTAAACAGAATAAGCACCTTAATCTATATGATTAAACCAACTAAATGCCTTAGAACAAAATCCTACTACTAATGGCATCACAGAACAGTCAATTGTGGCATGTGCAGAGGCATAAGACAACTATCTGCCTTATACAGCATGGGATATGCTACTTATGCTAAGGAGAAAGCTAAAAAACTTCATCTTGCTGCTTTTGCTTACACTATTTTATCAAAAAAGAATAAACAATATCGAGAGAAAAACTTCTTGGCCTCTAAATTCACTCCATTTTATTGACAAAAATTTTAAGCACCCACCAGTATTTTATGAGCTTAAAGATCTAGAACAGCCATACAGAGAAAGCAAAAAGAAATTTTGCCCTAAACAAAATACTTATGTCTTGACCAGGTATATCTTGAAAAATACAGACAGTGGCAACATCAGGCCCATTTCCTGACTGAGAAAAAGATGTTCTTCAACAAAATTCAAACCTATGAGGCTCACTCATGGAAACGGGAATCTGACATGTCCTGCAGTTGGAAAAGCTATTCATAGATTTGTCATCTTTTACTGCAAACTGATATCAAAGTCGGGGGTGGGAATAAATACATAAGTATTCAAACACTCAAAATTGTATTTGCTGTTGACACTCCTATTTGATGTCCTGTAATAAGAAGTATACGGAAAACTTCTGAAGACTATTTCTGTTTCAGAATTTCACTGTGAGCCTGAAAAGTATACCTCTTGATGACACACAACCTACAAAGGAGATGAATGACTTGTGAAATCTGCATAGCTGATGGATTTCGTAACATTTATTTCAAACATTACACATGTAAAAAACTGCCAAACATTTGCTATTGATATTAATTTTTCTGCCTGAACTATACTTTTTCTGAAAAAAAAGTTACCGTCTCTTGAAATATTGGTACTTCTTGCAAAGCGCTTACAGATTAGTAAGCAGTATTTAGCTTAAGAGAAAGTCATTTCATGGCAAAAAGCTGTCATGCTGAAAATTGCCATATAAAATGTTGCATTTTACAGCTGCAGTGGATCAACTCTTCTATCTAGTTAAGCTGTCATTCAGTTCATAAACATGACATTAGGTACTGTCAACCAAGCAGAAAAGAATGGATTCTGATTCTAAAATTCAACTATCTTCTGTCTTAAAACAGTTAAATCTTTATGTAAGGTATAATCTTTACTCACAATCCCAATAAAGTGCTCTGGGCAACCCTACTGGATTTATACTCTCACGTCTTGTTTTCTCACTGGGAAAATATTGGAAAATTTTTTTCCATGTTGTATGCTGCTGAAAAACTAAGAAACATAAAACCTTCTTCACATGCATGTCCAGCTTGCTCTTCATCTCCCTACTGAAATACCAAACTCTTCCATTACCAACAGATTGGTTTTATACAATGAAAAGCGAGCAGGTACATGTGATGGAGTACCGGAAGTTTTAGGCTATAAGTCTAACAACCAATTTAGTTCCCTTACCTCAGTCTTTTCACCATTTTTAAATCAATAAAAGTAAAAATGCTAATGTTGAATTTTCCCCCCTCTATCATCAAAGTTTTGCTAAAAATGATTTGCCTTTTTTGCTCAAAGAAGCATTACGCCAAAAGGTTTTTCATGTCATACAGCCTGTAACATCATAACTCAATACCCCCACAATCGCATTGCACTCATGGACTGCAAAATAGTGCTGTGCAGCCACAAGCCAATCTGCATAAGTCAAGATATAGAAGCCTGGGCTAAAGTCTCCACGTCCTCTCCAGAAAAAAGCTGACAGCCCAAGGCTTGGACAGGAATGCTCTGTGATGGGTTAGGAATTGTTTGGATGGCTGAGCCTGGAGAGCAATAGTGAACGGTGTCTCATCCAGTTGGTGGCCGGTCACTAGTGGTGTCCCCCAGGGGTGGGTATTGGGCCTAGTCTTGTTTAACATCTTTGTTGATGATCTGGATGAGGACTGAGTCCATCATTAGCAAGTTCGCAGATGATACCAAGCAGGGAGGAAGTGTCATTCTGCTGGAGGGTAGGAGGGCCATACAGAGGGACCTCGACAGACTGGAGAGATGGGCTGATTCCAATGGGATGAAGTTTAACAAGTCCAAGTGCCAGGTTCTACACTTAGGACACATGCAGAGCTATAGTCTGGGAACAGAATGGCTGGAGAGTAGTCAAGTGGAAAGAGACTTGGGAGTGATGGTAGACAGGAAACTCAATATGAGCCAGCAGTGTGCCCAAGTGGCCAAGAGGGCCAATGGTATCCTGGCCTGCATCAGGAATGGTGTGGTCAGCAGGACTAGAGAAGTTATCAACTCCTTATACTCGGCACTGGTCAGGTCGCATCTTGAGTCCTGTGTTGTGTTCTGGGCCCCTCAGTTTAAGACAGATGTTGAGATGCCAGCGGAGAGCAACGAAGATGGTGAAGGGGCTGGAGCACAAGCCCTAAGAAGAGCGACTGAGGGAGCTGGGGTTGTTTAGCCTGGAGAAGAGGAGGCTCAGGGAACACCTCATTGCTCTCTACAGCTACCTAAAAGCAGGTTGTAGGCAGGCAGGGGTTGGTCTCTTCTCTCAGTAGATGAGTGAGAGAACAAGGGGACATGGTCTCAAGCTGCATCAGGGGAGGTTTAGACCTGATATTAGGAAAAAATTTTTCACTGAAAGGGTGATTGGCCAATGGAATGCACTGTCCAGGGAAGTGGTAGAGTCATCGTCCCTAGAAGTTTTTAAAAACAGATTGGATGAGGCACTTAGTGCCATGGTTTAGATGACGAGCAGGTGTTGGTGTTGGATCATAGGTTGGATGATCTCAAACGTCTTTTCTAACCTTGTGACACTGTTTAACAGCCATAATATTTTCTTTTCATTGACAGATCAAAACCACAAATAGCTGAACAGGTAATGTCAAAGAAATTAGTTTAGAGCAGAAATTTCTTGTATCTGAGTCATCAATGGAAGGGATTATATCACTGAACTACATCCCCCCAACAAACATTCTCAAAATTAGTAGCCAAGAAACATTTACACATGACAAACCACACTATTAATTAGCAATCTTTTTCAGTTAAATGTTTGAAATACAAAGTAAAATCTACTTTAATATCTTTGAAATGGTTTACTCACCTCATCTAAGTCTTTAATATAAACAATTTTCTCTTCAATACCAATAGGCATTGGTTCACTATGGGGGATCTTCACCTCTTCATACATTTTATTGTTTTCTCTCTGAACTGTCTCTGGTAAGAACACCTGAAACAGTATTACAGGAAAATTAACTGAAAGTATGAAAACAGAAACTGTCATTACATATAATCCAGTTTAAACAATGGTTCATCACTTTCCTTCAAAAACTGAATCCAAAATAAAAGCAATTCTCACTAATTCATTTTATAGATAGCACTGATCCTGTCAAAGGGAAAATAATCAGTTTTACTACTCAGAAAATGGTCCAAAAATTACCAAAAAAACCCTCTATTTCATTAAATTTCAAAAGCCATTAAGTCTAGAATTTCATAAAGCATTCATTTTGTTAAAGTTAATTCAATGATTTCAAAAAGATAGAAAAATAGAATTTTAATGATTTAAATGACCCTAGAAATTAAAATAAATACATTTGTTGTGAAAGGGATTATTTCTTCTATAGTCAAAATAAAAACAGAATATATAAAAAGTGTTATATATGAAACCCACTGCAAAGAAGGACTGCTTCATATATTGGATTCTGATAAGGAGGAGAATCTCCAAGGGAACAAAGAGAATCGTACTGCAAGTTATTCACTGGGAAAGACATACATACTGTTCAAGAAGGGTCATGCACCAAGCACATACCTTTGCACCCCCAATGAACGCTGATGTTTTCATAGCTTCAGCTCGGGAATCATAAACATGTGGATAATGAATTTTTTCAAAGTCCATCTCTCTTTGTCTAGCTAAGACTGGCATGCTTCGAGCATTCAGAAGTGCTAGTTCTCTGTGAGCAGAAAAATAACTGCAATAATTCTGCCCATTTTAGGCAGCCATCAAAAAACTGAATGTGGTATATTAAAGTTGGAGTTGTCAAAATTTTAGTAAGAAAATATTGCATATAATAATTACCAAAGCAATTTTACAGTGTTATTCTCTGGCATCAGCTAAACCAAGTCCTTATAACACACTGTTTAGACGAAAATCAAAAGTGAAATCCTATAAATACAAGGATTTCCTAAATACAGTTTTTCCTTTTTTTTAAGCAATACAGCAACATGCATTCACAGTTAACTATCAGTCTCACTATATTTTTCTCAATACAAATACAACAGCTTATTTGCTCTTCATTCTCTCCCTCCTCTCCTCCTCCCACCCCGTTTAGCTGACAACACGGAAAATAGTACCCATTAATCTTGAGAGGATAAAAAGAAAGATAGTTCTGATGGATTTAGTACAGACTTCATAAATCTTAAGCAAGTATTGTGGATACAGGAACTAAGAAAGATAGTCTACCCCTCTAATCTGCATCTCCAGCCCACGTAGGTAAGATTAAGAAGATTCTCATTAAGCAGATCACTGCTTTCTTTCCCTGAAAATTAGGTTTTTATACTAAAAAAATTCTACACTTGTAATAAAACGTGACTTGAAATCAGAATCACTGAATCACCAAAGCAAACTAAAAGAAAATAAACTATTATGATACGATAGAAATAGCAATTACAACAGAAACATTTCTCAACTTTTGACATTTATTACCTCTGCATCCGCAGCTCTTTGGGATCAAAACACATTAGTCCTTCTCCAGAAACTTCTCCATCTTCCCCAGCTTGTTTTTCTTTTCTGGCATTTCGCTTTTCTTCCCGACGAAATTGTTTCATCAACAGCTTTTCTTGTTCAGACTGAATTGTAACTTGACAACCATAATTTGGCTTAGTGTTTTCTCCTTTAAACATCTTACATTGTTCTGCAATACGATAACAGGTATGCACCTCCATAAGGACGGGATTCCATCTTTATTTTCCCCAGTTCTCTTCAAAGGTTTGTTTTGTGAGGATTGTTTTTTTTTTGTCTTGGGGGGGGGTGGGGGTGGTTGAGAGGGACAGTGAAGATTTATAGAGATGCCCATGCAGCAGTTGCCCTCAAAAAATCTAACAAAAAGTACCAGCTCATATCCCAAAGGTAGGATGTTTCAAGTTACCATTGTTAAGCAAACAAAAATTCTTCACTCCAAATCAAGAGTGAAGAGCTAGCAGCAAAAAGAAGAGCTTTTTTCTTTTCTGCATTTATAACTTCATAAACAGTGGGAATGCTACTTCTCTCTCCTCTTACATGTATACACTTAAGAGTAGAATGGTGTGAAAAGAGATTAAGCAGGTTGGGTTTTTTTAAACAACCTCTTCATATAACAATCAGTATTTAATTACTAGATAACATGACAGTATTGAATGCATACTCACAATGTAATTTTCTTAAACAAGAGAGAAAAGAAATTTTATTCTATGTAACCACAAGGGCTCCTTCCCTTTATGTGGAAAACAGCATGACTGTATCAAGAAGTATTGGAACCACAGAGAAATTACAGTAAATAATTAATCTAGGGGAGCAGAGAACCTGAAAAAGCCCAGTCACATTCAACTTTCCAAAGCCATTACTGGGCAAAACCAAATCTTTTATATGCAACAGGGTGGAAAGATTTGTTTTGGTTTTAACTATATCAGTGTTTTGAAACTTCTATTTTCAAAATTCTGCAAACAGATTTTTAGTTTATTTTTCACTAAATATTATATATTTAATTAAATATACTTAATTGTTTCTTATGTACTTTTGCAGTCAAACTCTGAAGCCAAATGCTTGAAACCATTTCTCATCAAATCAATCCACTTGACTCATATTTTCAACAATCTGTGCTGCTTAGTTTTTGCCTACCAGTAACATTGAAGTTCTTACCTCCCACAGCACGTATACTGGATAAGATGACTACAAGTTGTTAAATAGCATTGAAAAAATTCTAATAAACTGCCAAAATGTCCATATTAATATCATTACGTCTGTAGCTTTAACTTTCTCTCTCATATTAAAAGGGGACAAAAATGGATGCAATTTCCTAAGTAAATTTAATTCAGACTGATCACACCAGGGCAAAGAACTGTAACTTGATTTGTCTGATAAGCACAATCACCTTCACTGTAGTGACAGTAAATTACATAAGAAGTAGCCAAATAATACAGCATGCTACAAAAATGCAGTACACGTACAGTTCCTGGACTTGTGCTTACCTCAAGACACAAATTACTCAAAGCTGACTAAATTTATGCAAATTATTCCCTTTCTCAAATGTAATTCTGAAAAGATAAAACTTCAATCCCCATTAGAAATACCATTTCGATCAACTTAAAAAAGTTTTATTAAAATTAATAAACAGAACTTGAGGCAGACCATTCTTATTCTCAGAGAAGATACTCAAATATTATTGACTTCTTTACCAGAGTGAAAGGAGGGTTCTCTCATCAGTCAAAAAAGCATATGATCAGTAATGCTCTCCTATTGTCCCAAAAGCACAACATTGAAAATATTCTTCCTACACATTCTAGCTGAAAGTAGTGATAGATTTTGCAGTTGGCATAATAAAGAATAAATTTGTAAAAGCTTGCAGAATACTCCATTGCTAAGAAAAGACTTGTGTAACTAAAATCTGCACACAGGAGAAAAAGTTAATAGTTCAGTTTCTATGGAATGCATTTTAATTTTTTTATTATTTGATTATTTCAGAAGGGAAGAAATCCCAAGACACAAAACATCGTTATACTAATAGCAAGACATTCTGCTTAGTTCTATCTGTTCATGATTTCAAATGGTTGTTCTGATGAGTTTACACTAACCATCATCACAATAAGAGGTGAACTTTCAAACTCAGGCCCAGTTAACATTTCATTTAAGATAAATATTAAACTGGGTTTTTTTTGTATTTTAAAATTATTGGGAAGATATGTAAGTCCGCACTTACTAGTTTGATTCACACTTGGCTAATTCTGTATGCTGTGAACACACAATGGGTTGCATGGTGCTTTGTCCATGTCAGACTTATCCCAAGTCACAACCTATTTCCAAGTAGATTTACTTTTGTCAGAGCATAAGGTGGCAAGACTTGTTTTTAAACAACAGTAATTTGTAAACAGATTTGACAATAAATACTCTGTGCAGACAATTTATGTTATAAAACCAAAAAACCACAGTATAAAACCTGAACCCCTTTTTTCCCCTCTCACTTATCCATCCTTAAGCTTCACTTTATCTTTTCAGAAGTGGTTGTTACCCTGCTTTTTCTCCCCAAGATCTACATTTGATGATAGTACACAAGTAAGCAAGAAAGGAGATGAGTAACTTATTTCAAGAGTAATACATTTAAAAGATGCAGTGCAACAGTTAATATATTGAAAAACTAAATAAATATAAGCAACAGGTATTTGTTTCCTCTGCATAATGAGACCACAATTTACTGTCTAAGCCCATAAAACTACTTTTTATCTAGTTTGGAACAAATATTCTGAATATTCTGTAGTCACTCACCTTGCAGAGTCTGGAACCTGTTATCATTTGGAAAAGTCAAGGATCTTTCCAGAATCAGAGACCTGTTCTGTAGGAGTTTCTCTATGAGTTCAAAACCTTCAGGGCCTAGCAGTTCAAATAACTACAAAGAAAACAAAGCTGTAAGTCATTGTCCAAATTAACGTAAATTTATAAATAGTGCTGTAATATTTAAACAAATTAACGAACTTCATTATATCATTGCTAGTATTCGCTCAGATTCCTGATTGTATAAAGGGAAAATTATAGAAAATTTTTAGTTGGAAATACTCAAAATCTGTGAATTTTGTCTTTAAGTAAAACTCCATCTCTCCAAGAGATTCTTGTATAAAATTAAACTCTCAAGACTAAACATTATGTGTCTTTCTTTATGGTTATTTACATAAACTATGCTCCAAATTTATTTCTTCACAATCTAAAGAGATAAATCAAGAGAACTAATGCTTTCCCAGAAATGTCAGATAAACAGGAAGCTGTTCCTATTCCAGCAAACAAGAGAAATACTCTACTGCATTTTCACAGTCACATCACACAAAAAATATCCTCAAAACCCTCAGATGTGGACTACAGCAGGAATTTGAAGAAAAAATTAAGACAACACTAGGATTGACTTCAGTCTATGCTACTTGCACGTATAATGCAAGTGTGTGTCAGGATGTAAAACTCAAACACATGATGTAGGTGACTTACACCAGAACAGAATTCTGTACTAATTAACACCACTTTGGCCCAATTAGTCTCTTATTCAACTGGTTCTCTTACTCAAATGATTCTCTTGCAGCAGGTTAGATGAACATTGTTCCCTATTTAAAGTTCCCTTTCCACGTAATACTGTTTTTAGTGGAAAAAAACATAACCAAAACATTAAAAGCACTCCCCTTTACATCTTATCTATAATTATTTTGTCAAATATCAAAGCATTACCATACAGCAGTAAGTTACTCAGAACCCATTCTTGATTTCTAATACCACTTTTAAAATATTTTTCTCCATTTTTTTCTATTTCCAAAAAGGGAAATAGGGCAGTTTCTCCTTAATGCTCTTTAAGTTATCTGCTAATATTTTTCATACAATTTCAGGTATCAGGTAAGAATAAAAGTTATGATGTACTTTCACATATTGTTCTATGAACGAGTAAGACAGGCACCATATGACTCGAGTATTTCTGTTCTAACTATTAAAAGGAGAGAGAGAAGTCTTACTGTCCGGTATTTTATTTGTCAATTTCTTAACAGAGTTTTCCTGCGGCCTGTCTGTGACTTCTGCCCTCCAGGATCACCTCAAAATAACTTTATGCTGCCTCTTTGTGTATTTGCAAAATTCTGAACAGTGCCAACAGCATCAGACCAATGATCCCCCTTTTCAGGCCAATATGCACTTCCTAACACAAGCTGTCATTTAAAAATAATAATAAAAAGGGGTCACGAAGTAGAAATAGTATCACTTACTCCATCTCCAGTGAGCTAGGGACTCAAAAGAAGAGTACCGAGCTGAAACTGTATACCCTACTGTCCAGACAGCCTATCAATCAAAGAGAAGTGAACCCATACAGTATTACGCATGACAGACACTGCCAACACTCATGTAGTAAAAGTCTCTCTGTTTCACCTTCTTAATTGCTGGACAAGAGAGTCGTATTCATTTGCTACCAGCAGCTTGAGAACTGTCTGTATCACCTAAGAGTGAGCATTATTTTCAAAGTAATCAACAAATTAAAAAACAACCTAAACTTTCACAACAATAGACACCATTAAAGATGTGCAACTGCATCCTATGGTTAACTCATGAAAACCTGTATGAGTTGAAGACAAAATACCACTTGCTGAGAACCAGCTTCAATGAAGTGAATGCTAAGTCTGACATCTTTACAAATAGGACACAAATTGCTTTCTTAAAAAAAAAAGCCTTTTCACCGTAATAATTAAATTTTTAATATTAATAGTTACATTGCCAAAATAATCCTGGGCCAAAGTTTATACAAAGTAACTATCTCACTACCACTATCAATCTTATATTGGAAAGCATTTACACTTCATAGTGACAGGTTGATTGTATAAATCAAAGAGCAGGAAAGAAAAAAATTAGGAACTGTGTTAAAATGCCTCACATTTACTACAAGAAATTAAGCCTCAAGGCACAGAAGACATCTGACCGTGAAATAAAGTGGACTTCTTTTGCCAGGACATAGCTTTCCTATAGTATTTTTATTTTTGATGGTATAAATTGATTTTATCACCCTCCAGTATCTACTAAATGCTGGTGTAGTCCTGACTGCTCCAGTTCAGTTTCATCCCTGTATGTTCAGTTGGAAGCACAATGCTGATCTGACTGCTAACTAAAATTGCATTGCATGTTGATTTACAAAAAACAAACATATTGCTTGCCACGGGAGGCTATGTCATTTCCTAACACACAGAGCAGGCTTCCTCATGACAGTGTTTGAGATGATTGTCCTACTGCTTTGCAGAACGTGTCCATAAAGAATCAAACCCCACAAAAAGAAGTGAGAAAAAGAAAAGTAACCATTTCTGTAAAATGGAAAGCTTACGAAAATTATGAGGAAAGCTGTCAATGCTACCTACTCTTAAGCTTCCCCACATGATGAAGCACTAGTGCCCATTGAGCTGCACTGCTCCTTTGGACAAATATCTACTATAAGCTGAATAGAAATTCCTAATATTAACTACAGAAAAGGAGAATATATTGTTTGTTTAGATACAACATTTTACTTCTAAACATTTTGCTTTCTCTTCTAGAGAAGTAGAGGAAAATTGAAAAACTGTGATGCACTCCCAGCAATTTACATAATATATTGAGCTTCTGCCACTCATCTCAAGTGCTCATTCCAAAAAGGTGACAATAGGGAAACTGAAATAAAGATGGTGCAGGTTTGAATGGCAGATATGCGTTACTAGCACTGGAGCCTGGAACTTTAATGTTGTTAATGACTTCACATGGCTGATGGAAAAAACATTAAACACTGTGTAACACTCTGTAGGGGAAAAAAAGGGTTCTTAGACCAATAGTTACCCAGATCATGACCCTTTCAGGATTGCCTGGTAGGAAAAAAAAAAAATCTGTGCAGTAGTGTTTGCTAATATATGTAAGGGTTCTGACACAGAAAGGGGCACAGGGGCATAATTCGGTATTCAGTGTAAGTGTTAGCATTTCAGCTCATCATTATATACTCTAGCCTGAAAAGCCAATGTCCAAGACCCTGAGAACGTGCAAAGGAAACTGGTGAATGTTCATAGCTGCTTTTTTATTAAGCTATAACGAGATAAAACTAGACAGCAGGCAACAGTTGGAGAGGCTGTGTGTCAATCAGTGGGTTCTTGAATATCAGCCAAACTATTACGTTCCTTGAAGTCAGTAACAGATTGTGCCCAAAAGGCAACCCTGACTGCCTTCAATAACAAAGGTCCCAGATGACTTCAGCTACTACTCAGTGACCATAAAGACATAGATGAGTGTGATGTATGGTCACTTACATTTGTTTGAATTATTTATTTCATTTTATGTGCATAGCCTTAATACCTGGAAGGTATTAAGTATGAGTAATCAGTCTAGGAACTGAAGGACAGGATGTGTCATATTGCATTAGAGAGGTGAAGCAAGCTCCCCATGCTAATGATTTCTACTAAATATATACTAGTTACACGGAAAAAACAAAGAGATACAGGCAGTGGTCTTGCAGATAGACAGCAGTCAATCTGCCAGAGCTGGTAACAAGCAAGAAGCTGAAACCCAGTACGATGCATGACACAGTAAATTTTTTCAAGTAAGGCTCAGCCATTAAAAGTACATATTTATTGTTAAACTCACAGTCCAAGACTGAAAAAAGATTTTACTCTGAATGTTAAATAGCTAATGTCCACTTCTCAATTCTATAAAGCACAATTTACAAGGAGCCTTGGAGGTCCTTAGTGTGACCTCAAATTTGAAGTACAGAACTGTGAGCACTACTGTGACACCATAAACCTTCTGCCATCACAAAGGCATTTTCTTGATTTCTACATCTTCTATCAGGAAGGAAGAGATCCTGTAAATCTCAGAAAATATTATATTTTTCCAATGTGAACAAAAATAGACTGGGAACAGCTCTTGTACCTCACTTGATTCTTAGTGTTAAGTACTGTTCCGCAGCAATACATAAAATGAAATTCAGTCAACTAGTGCTTGTCCTCTCAATCTCTCTACCTTTATAGCATAACAGTTGGTCTAGGCTACAGAGTACCACCTGCACAACTAACTGTTGCACTTGCATTTAGTGGGTTGTTTACAGACAATTTTGCTTTACGAGGCATGGTTTTCAAACAGCATCATCTCCATAGCACAATCTCAAATTTCTTCTGTTCTAGTAACTCTGAAGCAACAAAAATGATGGCTTCATTTCAAACATTATAGGGAAAATACACTTGGGCTACAGGCTTACTGCAAAAGCTGTCTGGATATAACACCCGAAGTACTAGACAGACAAATTAAAAAATCAGATTTTCTGTATTTTAGTGTTTCTTATAGGTTGATTAAAACAAGACAAGACAGACAAAACATAATTTCTTACCACGGTTATTAGAAACAGATATCAGGTGTGCGAGAGAGTCATTCAGCTCTCAGATCTACTTTTCATTTTTCAAGCTTGGCATTTTTGAATACGCAGCCCAGCACACTAAGCAGAAATGATCTTTCAATCTTAGGAACCATTTCCACCTAGCAGACTCGCACAGAGTCTTCACAAGCTCAGCTTAACTACACTTGCCTCATAATGGGTGGGCACTTCAAGCACTTTGAAGGTGAGTCGCTAATAAACTATGTGTATGCAAAATGCATTTCTGACTCTTATTGCTCAGCATAGGGGCCAGAAGAGTCTCACATTGCAACCTGAGGAACCATGGAGATCAGATACGACAGAATAATGTGTCCACAGGCAGGCATTTTCATGGGACAAGGGGCACCTGGCTCCCAGGCTGTCTCCAGTGGAATCACGTGAGGATGAATGGGAAGTTACTACTTGTCATCAGAAAGGCTGTAAGTGTCTGATGGTGAAATCAGCTAGTTTTGAATTTTTGGATTTTACTTTCAGTTAGCACTTGGAAGTAAATAATGAATTAAATACAAAGTTAGAAACAGGCAGATTAAAGAAAAGCAGTACAACTGGAGTATTGTGTCCAGTTCTGGAATCCTCAACACAAGAAGGATATGGAACTGTTACAATGCGTCCAGAGGAGGGCTACAAAGATTATCAGAGGGCTGGAGCACCTCTGCTATGAGGACAGGCTGAGAGAGTTGGGGTTGTTCAGCCTGGAGAAGAGAAGGCTTTGGGAGGACCTCATAACGACCTTCCAGTTCCTGAAGGGGGTCTACAGGAAAGCTGGGAAGGGACTTTTCGAACAGATTTGTAGACATAGGACAAAAGAGAACGGTCATAAACTGGAAGAGGGGAGACCTAGCTTAGACATTAGGAAGAAATTCTTCACCAGGAGGGTGGTGAGACACTGGCATAGGTTGCCCAGGGAAGCTGCGGGTGCCACCTCCATGGAGGTGCTCAAGGCCAGGTTGAGCAGCCTGGTCTAGTGGGAGGTGCACGTGCCCATGGCAGCGGGGGTGGAACTGGATGATCTTTAAGGTCCCTTCCAACCCAAACCATTCGATGATTCTATGAATTCTAGTAATTATCCAAACAAACTTTATTTACTAAAAGAAGGCTACATAAGGAAACTAATGGAAAAGTTTTGATATAATGTTGTCTCTGGGAAAGATAATCGCATAAAGATAACACATTCATGATATTCTTCATCAACATTCAACCTCTGGTTGCGTTGCTCATTATTACATTTGCAGTGCAACAAGAAATCCTGGAAATCTTCAACCCAGGACACATTTTTAGTCCAGATGTAAAAGTTCAATGTGCAAATAAAGACACAGCTAATTGTTCTTTTTAATATTGTCTCTCCTGAACACACTGGCACACTCTCTATTTCTGTATCCACAGATGACTATGCAATTTTACTTCAACCATACACTAGTAGAAATAAATGAACAACAGGAAGAAAAAATCCAAAATGAGCATTAAAACATGAAAACTAATTTCTTAGAAGACTCAGTCTACTGGTACTAGTGAAGAATTCTTTTAAATCACACTAAAATCCAGAGTTAAAACACTAAAATTCACCAGTTACAGGGGAAAAAAAAAAAAATTTTTCTTACAACAAGACTCAAAAAAATAAACCCCACTATCAGATTGAAAGCATACACAAATGCTGCTTAATTGGCCTAAAACAGTTGTCATAAATATTTAATTTCCTATCAGTTTTGATTACAGATATCTCTTCAGTATTCTTCTTATATGAAAGAAATAGCATAATCTGTTATACCATAATTCTAAAATATTTGCTGGAAAGCTTCCTCCAGCTCCTTTAGCAAATTTGTACTAAAACCGCCCACCATATTCAACAAAGAGACAAGCACAAGACCACAAATCATCTTAGTAAATTTTCTTAATATTTTTAAATGCAAATAAGTAGACTTAAGAGATCACTACCACCATCGATGTTTTAACACTAATTAGAAACTTGCATAGATACACTAATTTTGAAAATTTCAAACATATAGCTACAAGCCAACTTCCACCAGCTTTTATTTAGCTTGAAGACTTCAGTAATTAGAAATAATGTTAAATCCAGCTACAAAGAGCAGTCTACTGACGTGCCTTTTCAAAAGGAAGCCCTGAAGACCAATTTAAGCATAGAAAAACTTGCTTTAGTATTTATCTTTGGAAGTATTCTGGGATAAGCTATTTACGAATTTTGAAGAAAATAATCCTAATATTTGATAATTGCTGCATTTGCCACTGTCCTTGGCATAGGAAGCAGGCAAATTTTGAATTACTGAATATTTGTAAAAATACTAGACAGATGCCAGTGTCACTGCAGTAACACACTCTTCAAAAAAAAATAATCTAATACAATGTAACTTGAATCAAAGAGCAGATGCCTATTTCATTCTGTAGTGAGAGCTAACAGCAAGGTAGATACAGGAGAGTAAGAAATTCTAACCTTATCCAGCAGGAAACATCAATTTATAGAGGAAGTTTCTATATTGGAATCAAACATCCAAACCAATATTTTTAGGATTGATGATTTCAGATATTGTATGGCAGTGGTTGGTACGGCATTCTTTTCTGCAAAAGACAGAAACCTGCAGATACTCTTAAAAGACAGCTATTCCTAAATCCAACCATTTCAGAAAAGGGACTAGGTAAAGCATGGAGTTTGCCTCTAGTCCAAGACTTCAGCTATCCTAAAGCGTAGTGATAACATAGGAAAATGCCAGAAAGCCAAGTAGCTAGTTCATGTTGCTTAATGAAGGTGGATGATGAAGAGTAGTACAGGACTTTAATATGGAAAGTTACTTTTATCCCAAGTAGGACTGTGATTAAGATCTCCAAGAAAAACTGTCAGACCCAGATGGCATCCCCACAGAAACAAGCCAAAAGGCCTCACTCACATCTTAGCTCATGTTGACCAGCCCCAGGCTACCTGCTCCAACACCCTGGGATGCCATATGGCCAAGTAGGTGAGAAGAAAACAAGACAAGTTTTTCCCTGAAACGTAGCATTCTGTATCATTTTAGGTGTGTGTAGAAGAGAAGACAAAGGGTTTCAGCTAAGGAAAGATTAATTTTTATACTAGCTTTCCAAGGAAACAAGGCCTATCTAATCACAGAGCATGTACCAGCTCACGAGCTAACAAACAAGTTTTGAGTCTCTTCAGCAACTTCCAAATATGACAGAGGGACAGAAATTTTCAGAGATCTGAAAGGGCGAGTAGAGGGGACCGATCCAGATGACTGCTGTTTCTGCCTCCTGTTCCTACCTCTGTGCGGCTACAGCCTGAGCACAGTGGCATTCAAATGCACCAGTGAATCCACCAGTAAGGCACCAGCACACACTCTTCTTTGTCCAGAAATGCTGCAGAAGAAGTGGGGTACTGGAAACCATGCAATGCTGAGAGCTGCAGGAAATCTGGCCCTCTGACTTCTACAGCTCAAGTAGCTGTGGATTTGAGGTTTTGTGGTGTTGCCTTCCTTCCTGCCTTCCATAAAATGATATGGATTGATTTTGTTTCTAGTTAATAAGTCTTAATCTTTCAGGTGCCATCCGACTGCATTTCTTGCAGAACTCGTAGTATCTTATGTCTCTTTGAGGATGTGAAAAGAACTCCTCAGCAAAGAAAAACAAAAAAAGAAAAAAAAAGTTCTATCCACTACAGGCTGACTCACTCTAGAAACAGATCTCATTAATTTTAATGATACATTTAAGTTGATTCAAAAGTTATCATGAATAGATCAAACCTCAAATCACCTCAAAGATACAACAAGCTTTCTCTCAGTACAAAAGTGAAGTACAGGAGGTGGCAGGAAAGAGGCAAAATTACTGACAGGAAGGAGAGGACCAGCTTTTAGCACCAGGATGAAGCCTAGCATCTCTTGGCTCTCACTATGCCTCTTTAATCTTTTTCTCAACTTCTGTCCTCAAAAACCAGCATTCAAACACCATTCAATTTGGTTTCTTGTGAAGGCAAACAGCAGGGCCTCTGTTTTCACAAAAAAACAAAGTTTTCTGTCAAGTGTCCTGTCATCCTTGGGGTTTCAACAGCCCTTGGACATCAGAGCTGCATGCTTCTGATTTCGGTTTAAAAAAAAAAAAAAGAGAAGGCCACAAACAGAAAAGGAGAAAACTGTATAAAAAATAACGGGATTATTTTTTCTATATAAAAGAGGAGCAGATAAGCTCCATGGTCAAGAAGAGTGCGACTCAAGCTTTTTATTGTCTGAATATAATTTTTTTAGTAATTTTAATAAAATCACAAAGAGAAGACTATGAGCTTGAAAAGCCAGTCTCATGCCAAGTTAGAAGTTTTGATGAGAAAGTAAAGATAAAACACCACAGGGGTAATCCACATATGCCTGCACTTTCCCATAATGGGTACTGCTTTTATGAACAATGTAATGGGGAATAAGCTTTATAATATGTTAAATTCTTTGGGTTAGAAAGTCCTTTTACTGAACAAAAGGAAGAGCCACATTGACACTTAAAACCAAACATGAGACAAGTTGCTTTGGCATGAAAATATCTGTGATGCAAGGTACACACACACAAAACTAAAAGCTAATGTTATAATGTCACAATACATTACGAAAAAGCAAATTAAGTTATATCGACATATCCATCTGAAGCTTTCATGTAGTGTTGCACATACACAGCAATGAACATTTAAATCAGCTGTTTTTAAATCAAAATGGATGTTAAGCAGTAGCAATGGATGTTAAACAGTAGCTTTTGAACTGTTCTCTCAAAGAAGCCTCACAACAAGAGGTATCCCACTTCTTTATTGATTTTAATCAAGAAATAATTTCTAACGACAGCTTGAATTTTGTTTTTTCTCTACTATGCAGATAAATTCCTATGGTAAACTTGTGAGTGACTTATGTTAAGAGACAAAACTAAAAAATTAACTTCTAGTAAACAGTTATATGAAAGTAGTACAAGGGCAACAGAAATTCAGTCTGTCCTCAAGGAAGTTCTCTGGCATAAGTCATCTAAATTGTTCAAAGACACAAGAGGAGCCATATTGAATTCAGAGAGGTTTGGAAATTAAATTTTGGAATGACTTCAGGGAGTGCATAAGCAAATAATGACAGAAAAGAAAGAAGGAGGAATGTGAAATACTAAAAAATTACCCTGGCTGTGAGTACCTCCTTTTCTTTGTTATGCCCCAGATACTTGGAAAAACCACTAAGTATTGCTTTTCCACAATTCATAACAAACCTCTAAAGTATGATACTGAAGCTTGGGATCTATAACCATTTTCAAACATTCAGACAAGGTTCCTAGATAGGTTTCCTGAATTTACAGCCAAGCTTATAATCACTAATAGATTTGTAACAATCACTAGTAAGGTTAGTTGAAGAGATTTCCAGGAGTAAAAGATGAATGTTTCAGGAAGGCAGAACTTCTATTTCCTTCTGTCATCAAAACCAAGCCATTTATAACTTCTGAAGTGCCTTATACAGTTTTCAGATAACATTTTAACTATTGCTTCAGACTTTGTTCAATATTGCAAGAAAAGACACCAAATGAACAGCAGCTCAGTAATAATGAACCAGGTAACAGGTACAAGGACATATCAATACAACCTGTAACAATTCCCATTATGAAAGATAGTCTAGTTATGCCCTATATTAAATGGAAATTGAATATTTATTGAAATAATAATAATAATCCAGTCCTTATTGTCAATACCTGCTTAAAGGTCTTACAGGCAACTGGCTTTCCATGCCCAAATGGAGCATTCAGGTAACTTAAGCATCCTGAAGAACATTTCACACGGAGACAACTGCTCTGTGTGTAAGAGTTCTGAGAGTTGATGCTCATGCACATTTCTTTTAACACTGAAAATTGCTCGGCTACTGCAAAAGCTAGGCTAGCACTGGAAACCAACTTGCCTAGAATCTGAAAGTTAACCAAAACTCTTGGTGAGATTTTTCCTTGCTAAGCAGAAAGGCCAATATATACAAAATGTTTGTTTTATGCTGCCAGTGTACTGCTATCTTCTCCCTTTCTCTGAGTCTTTTCCTGCAAGCCACAGTCCATTGATGCATCACGCCCACACTAAATAAGTTTGCACTAATGCTATGTCATCGCATAAAGCTAGACTGGCAATTATTTTTTCATATCTCATTTCCTCAGTTTTCCATGCCTTATCTTACATGCTACTTTCTATACGATGGACATCCTTTTCTCATTACTTTTTAGCACCTCCAGTATACAATAATGAAGTCATCTTCTAAAATCAATCTATATTAACACATTCTCCACTTCAGATCAACTATGAAATGCAGTTGTAACACTGAAAAGTATGTCAGTGCTTACAATGAAGGTATTTGTCTTTACAAAGGGATATAAACATACAGATGTTGATTTTTTTTAAGTATGCTCAGTCAAAATAACATTTTTTGGGTTTAAGATTTTGTTCTTTATTTAAATATCCACATACCTGGATGAACATTTTTATGTTTTCAGCACCTGAATTTTTTAAAGAATTTAACTGGCACGTCAGGATATTTAACGTTTAACTTGGTTATTTTGAGTAAGGAGAGTCAATAGACTCCTTATTCCAAAATTCCACTTGCAAATCCCTTCATTCAACTGACTTCCACAGGTTTGTTTGGTTCCTTAATGAACTTAATATTAATAAGGAAAGGTTTAATATTGACTTCTACATAACAAAAAAAGATGCCAACATTTCCTGCCATTCTTGTTATGTAGTCTCCACAAAAACCTAACCTGTACAAAATTGGGGCTTCAATAAACATTGCCAAGTAATAAAAAGCATAAATACTAAAAAAAAATATCTATATAATACACTATATTTATATTACAAATAATATAAAGCAACATAAGATGCTGAAGTACAGAATGCTCTTGTTGCTTTTCTGAATAGTCCGTGCCTAGCTCCAGCACAGCATTAACATGGTAAGTTTAGAGGCCTGGAGAACTGCAATATGACAGAAATATGCTCCACAGACACTCAGTTTTGGCATCAAATATCCAAGAATTTCCCTGCCTTGTATTTTTGAAAGCTCTTCCAAGACACCTTTTGTCTCTTATGATAAATAATAAATACAATTGCTCGTAAAAAAAAAACAGTTCATACTCTAAATCAAGTTATTAGGCAAAGTTTTATGACAAAAAAAAATATGCAATCTAACTCTGTTTTCCATTTTGAACAAAAAAGTTGCAGTATGACTATTCCTCAGCCCAGAAGGCCAACCGTATCCTAGGCGGCATCAAAAGAAGCGTGGCCAGCAAGTCAAGGGAGGTGATTCTCTCCCTCTACTCCACTCTTGTGAAACCCCACCTGGAGTATTCTATCGTGTTCTGGAATCCCCAGCATAAGGATATGGAACTGTTGGAACAGGTCCAAAGGAGGGCCACGAAGATAATCTGGAGCACCTCTGCTATGAGGACAAGCCGAGAGAGTTGTGGTTGTTCAGCCTGGAGAACAGACGGCTCTGGGGAGAACTTACAGAGGCCTTTCAGTACCTGAAAGGGGCTACAGGAAAGCTGGAGAGGGACCTTTTACAAGGGCAGGTAGTGACAGGACAAGGAGGAATGGCTTTAAGTTGGAAGGGGGAAGATTTACATTAGACATTGGGAAGGAATTCTTCACCATGAGGGTGGTGAGACACTGTCACAGGTTGCCCAAGGAAGCTGTGGACACTCCCCCCCTGAAAGTGTTCCAGGCCAGGTTAGATGGGGCGTTGAGGAGCCTGGTCTGGTGGGAGGTGTCCCTGCCCATGGCAGGGGGATTGGAACTGGACAAGCTTTACGGTCCCTTACAACCCAAATCATGCTATGACTACCCTCTGTTCACATGAACATTCAGTTTTGCTAAATGTTTTACATAGTTATTACTACATCCTCTTATATCAGTTGTTCAAGAGTATTTTATTAACAGTGTAAAACTCATTTCAAACTAGCTAAAATTATTAAAGAGTAGTTCACCAGTCAGTACGTAAATAGATATCCAGTTCATCTGTGGAAAAGTCTCATAAAAATCCAACAGCAACATAGCATTGAAGGTCCTCTAATTGGCAAAATTTTCCCAAGCCAAGTAGAAATACAAGTTAATGCAATCCTCTTTCGTAATTTTGCTAGCTGTGGATGTAAAATATCATGCTATACATATACACAGTTTAGAAATCACCTCTGTAAAATAAGTTAAAAACATAAGCACAGACTAACGCAAGCAGTAAAAACAAAACCCTTTTGAAATCAAAGACAAATCTCCAAATTATTTTAATGATGCTAGTATTTTACCCTAGAGGTTTTGTGTTTGCACTTACACATGTATAATAATTATTTGAGAATATATTCAATTTTGCAATTTCCTTCACTTTGGACAACCACATCAGCCATTTCACCACTGCCTTCAGTTTCTGGCCAACTTAATTTTCTCATTCACTAACAAGTCATACTGTTTACTTCTGCCTCAGTACATTATGCTATTTAATATATTTCAAAAAGCATTTCTGACAACATTTTCTAAAGCGTATATATTATAATTACTTCTATCGGCCTCAAGTTCTGACAAATTCCATTTTGAATCCAAAGCTGTTTCTCGCCACGTATTAACAGCTTGATGAGAACTGTGCAGGGAAAACAGCACTCTTGTGCTGGGGATCTTAGAGCATCCTTGGTTGTGCTTCAGATGAGTTAGAAAAGCTACAGCTGGAAGTCCTAAGCCTGAAGAGAAGAGCAGCAGCTTATAAAGAAAAGTCAAACTTTGGCTTTGACAGGGAACAGAGAACCTTCTGGGAGCACTGAGGCACACACAATTAGACTGATGGGCAGAGACTGTGACAATTAAACTGAGTTTCCAATAGCAGAATATTCACGTTTGATATTTGGAAGAGCTAAGCATTTGCAAAGTCCAATATTCTCTGCTTTGTAGAATACCGGATGACGCTTCATGTCATATTTTGCTTAAGAAAAGTACACACTTACGTTCACACCTGCACACTGCGCTTTTCTGATAGAGAAGGTCAGCTTGTAACTAGGGGAATGGCTACACTGCTTATGCAAACAAGCTCCACTTGCGTTCTGAGCCAAGCAGAGTATTAGTCAAATATTGAGCCACAGCTGATTGCACTCTGCACAGATAATGCAGCCAGTTTGTGGAAAGCACCTCTCTTGGAGCCTGCAGAGTATGTCAGAAGAGTGATCTCAAAATAGCACCTGAGCACCACATAAAGTCTGCAAAAAATGAAATGTCAAAGCACTTTTCACAGTCTGTATTATAATGTGAACTGTGAAGAGTTCAGAGTTCTTAATGTAAATTACATATTCACACTGCTCAGGGAATGAATACAGACCTGAGAATTATTAAACTGAATTCAGGTTTAGAAATGAGAGATAAATGTTTCTCAGGTCACCATATTTTTGGATACTAACAGCTAGAACACATAAGGTTTTTTTGTAAAATATAATATTGAAGTTCTGAACACTCTTGAAAATAAGTGCAAAAGTAGGTAAATACAGAGACTAAGTGCAATACGTGCTACACTAACAAACAGTACACTAAATCACTAGCGGGGAAGAAAATCTGCACACATTTGCTTACTCTTATTCTGAAGCAATGTGATTTTGTGCAATGCTGATAGTGCTCTTCCATTCACTTACCTTAAGTATTGAGTAAGTATATGCCACCTGTAGGAATTTAAAATCCTGGTTTGCATTATAAGCTCCAAAACATGATCTTTCCTGTTGAACTGTATTTCAATGTCATTTCACAATGTTACATTTGTCTTAGCAAATTTTGTTCACAAAAATAATGTTTGGCGTTTAAAAGGTATTAAAAATTTAGTCAAGTAGATTAAGACTCTAAGTATTGTAAGAGAAAAATGACCATTATTGATTCCTATTTAATGCGGGGAACTTAATGATTGATTTCTCTGAACAACAAATGCCCATTATTTATAGATCCTTAATTTAGGAGACGAATTTAACACGTCTGAAATCAAGGTCACTTTAAAACATAATTGAGATTACTTGCAACACAAAGACTATTTATTTTCTGAATACCTTAATTCATTAATCTACACATATGGTTAAAATGTAAGTACTTAAAAGGCCCACTCCACTTACTTATTATGAGATTCTACTAACAAGGAACAAGAAGCTTTTAACTTAAAAAAAGAACATATGTAAGGGATAGTTTACAGTTGATTTTAGGAGTCTGTTATTGGCTGGCCAGCCAGAACAAGGAAACCGATGAGCTCTTCTACGAGCAACTGGGAGAAGACTCGCGATCACTAACCCACATTCTTGTGGGAGACTTCAACCTTTCAGACGTCTGCTGGAAGTATAACACAGCAGAAAGGAAATGGTCTGGGAGGTTCATTGAGTGTATGGAAGATAACTTCCTAACACAACTGGAGAGTGAACCAACTAGAGAAGGTGCCCCACTGGATCTGTTTTTTGTGAAGAGAGGGCCTTGTGGAGGAGGTGACTGTTGGAGGATGCCTGGGACTCAGTGATCACGAGATGACTCAGTTCTTGGAGGAGCAAGGAGGGGGGTCATCAGAACTGACACCTTGGACTTCTGGAGGGCAGATTTCAAATTGTTTAGAAGGCTGCTTGATAGAGTCCAGTAGGAGATGGTTCTAAATGACAAAGGAGCCCATGAGGGTTGGATGCTCCTCAAGAAGGAAGTTCTGGTGGTGCAAAAGCAGGACATCCCTGTGTGCTGTAAAATGAGTCGGAAAAAGGCCAGCTTGACTTAACAGAGAGTTCTGTGTTGGTCTAAGGAAAAAGAGGAAATTATATGAGCTTTGAAAGAGGGGGCAGGCATCTCAGGAGGATTACAAGAAGCAGGTGAGACCATGTAGACAAAAAATTAGAAGGGCTAAAGCCCAACTGGAACTTCAGATGGCCAGTTCGGTGAAAGACAGTAAGAAATGTTTCTCCAAGTAAATTAACAGCAACAGGAGGACGAAGGAGAATCTCCCTCCTTTACTGGACGCAAAGGGAATGGTAGTAAAAAAGGATGAGGACAAAGCAGAGGTAATTAACACCTTCTTTGCCTTGGTCTTTAACAGTAAGGTAAGATGTTCTCTGGGCTCCAAGCCTCCTGAGACAGAAGACTGTGAAGACGAAATCTCAGTTTCCAAGAAGACTTGGTCAAAGACCTGCTTGGCCAATTAGACATCCACAAGTCTATGGAGCCGGACGGGATACACCCAAGGGTACTAAGAGAGCTGGTAGAGGCTCTTGCCAAACCCCTTTCCCTCATCTATCAACAGTCCTGGCTGACTGGGGAAGTGCCGCTTGACTGGAGACTGACAAATGTAACTTCCATTTACATGAAGGGTCAGAGGGAGGATTTGGGGAACCACAGGCCTGTCAGTTTGACCTCGGTACCAGGGAAGGTCATGGAGCAGATCATCTTGAGTGCTATCACACAGTACACGCAGGACAGCCAGGTGATCAGACCCAGTCAACACGGGTTTATGAAAGGCAGGTCCTGCCAGACCAACCTGATCTCCTTCTATGACAAGGTTACACGGTTAATGGAACTGGAGAAGGCTGTGGATGTGGTGTACCTGGACTTTTGTAAAGCCTTTGACACCATTTCTCACAGTATTTTGACTGACAAACTGGCTGCCATTGGCCTGGACAGGCATACCCTCTGCTGGGTAAAACACTGTCTGGATAGCTGGGCCAAGAGGGTGGTGGTAAATGGAGTTAATTCCAGTTGGAGGCCAGTCGTGAGTGGTGATCCCCAGGGTTCAGTGCTGGGTCCCATCCTTACTAATGATACACCACTTGTTCTAATACTTCATTAATCTAGAAAATGAATAATTAGCAGTTGTCTCACAACTGGACTTCATTTCAAACACTGCAATTTTCCACATGAGGACTTGTGAAATTTGTGTAGATGAGCGTTAACAGAAAAATTAAAAGTTGCCAAGGAATTGCCTTAAGGGTAAATGAAAGGAAGGGCAGTGTCTAAAAGGCATAGCATCGTCTGGAAAAAAGTTACAATCACAGTTCTTTGATGTTCACTTTTTAAATTGGTATTAAAAAAAGACAACAAATGTAGCACAGGAAAACTGATCATAAAACCAGCCACGAATAAAGCTAGAAAGCAGATAACAAAAGTTGGTTTTAACCATTAAGTCAACAAGAGACTAGAGTAGTCTTGAGGGGAGAAGTTGGGACAGACTTTCCCACATCCTTTTACTAATGAGCTTTCTTTAGTTCAAGATATTGTATTACTGACAGAAACGGCCCCTTCCAGATTCTGTGAAAGTTTAAATAGATTTTGCTTTCCTTTACTCTTCTATACTTCTTTTGCAGAAAAGTTGGTGGCAGACAGAGAGGAGCTTCCTGTCAGTTCATTAAATTGACAAACCAATTAAGTTTCCCTTGTTCTTGATCCCAGGAGCATCTACAGGTTTGACCAACAAAGCATATTGGCAGACAATTGTGGTGGGATTAGGATAGGGCAACAGAAACGATGTAGATGAACTCAAGCAGAAAAAAAAAATCATTATATTGGCCATCAGTGACAAAGGCAGCTGAAGAAAAGTTACTGGCAGAAGCCTGAGAGACAACAGAGTTCCCCACAGCAGAGTCTGGGGGAAACTGTCAAAAAACCTGCTGCTACATAAAGCATTCAGAGACACACCAACACCACACTGAAAAAAATCCCACTTAATTAAACAACAAAATAATCTACTAACTTTGTTCCAAAGCAAGTTTGGCAACCTAATTTCACTAATAAAGCTATTATCTCCTGGCTCCAATGAGCAGTACATTACTGGATAATCTATTAAGGAATTCATACAGGAAGAAGTTCTGCCCAACTCCTGACCTCTTCTTTTTTTTACATCATATAAAATCTATATTTCACAGTTTGTACTTTTTTTGATTTTGGGTCTACTTTGACTTGAAAGGAATATTTTTGACCCTTATAGGAAAGATTCAGCACTTTCAAACTTGACATTACTACCCTTTGGCCTCTTACTGTAGTTCTCATTACCTGAATGTTCTCAGATGCTTATGACAACAAAGAAGCAGCCACATCTTACTTTTTCTGTGGGAATGATGAATAATGTATTTTTCTTAGAAATGAAATAAAAAAGTATGTTTGTTTCCCAGTACAAGTTTGCAATACATTTAGATTTATTTAACTGATGAAAGCCATAGATGCTACAGTTCAACCACGTGCATATGCAAAACATAATCAAAGAGGGACTAAACTCCTTCAACTGTTCCCTAATTATCCTAGGAGACATTAAGTGGCAAAGTTTTTAAAATGCCCTCAGATGCCTCAAGTCCTCATTCTGAAAGCATCATCTCATAGAAACTGAGTATTCAAATTAAGGAATGCACTACATACTACTTTATTGTTGTTATTATTAGTATTATTACTATTATTATTAACATACTACTACTAATAATAATAATATGCGATGGTTATTGGGCAAAGCTGTCATCAGCTCTTTCTTCCTTTTTTTTCAAAATAACGGTCTTGTTACTGCCATCGTTACCATTTCATACTCATCAACGAAATCTGACATGGAGTGAAAAGCACTCTGCAGTAGCTGTAATTTAATTTTACCAGACTTTATGTCCCCAATGAAAAGAATTATGTCCTGAACACTTAGAAAATGAGTTAGAACTCCCATATCACTCCTAGTATAAGAATCAATTTTCCTCTAATTAAAAGTCACCAGTGATGTGCCAGATAAACAAACTGTCTCAAAGGAAGTGTGGAATGCTTTTGAATAGTGAAAACAAAGAACAAGGTATTTCTTCTACCTTGCACACCAGTTTAAACATAAGCTACACAGTGCAGGATAAAGAAGCTAATTTCAATTCATTGTACAGTTCATTAAGTAGATAAAAACCTAAATAGCATACCCGTGTGCCTATATATACAGTACAAAAAAACCCCAGGATGTCACCTCTAAAATGATCAAAAAAAAAGCTCATATTTTTCATGTGATCTCGAAGCTTAATAAACTTTGCTTAAGGATCAAATTAAATTGTCTTGGGTGCCCACTTGCCAAAATTCTCAGCATGTTCTTTTCTTGTTTAATAATAAACAGGCAGTGGTATCTTACTAAACAGAACAGACATGGCCATTGTTCTAATATGAAGAAGTATTTTACAGATCTGTATTTTATTTAGTAAGAATTATCATTTCATATCAATGGGTTTCTTTTTTCTTGGTTTATAAAGAAAAAAGGAATTTTGCAGGATAAAGAGATGTTAGCATGTAAGCACCACCCCAACTAACAACAGATTTTCAGTATGCATGACCATTCACATACATGTTTTAGCATCTCATATGGCAAATCTATTACCTAGTTCTAGAAAAGGTTTATCTTCAGGCTTATAAGCACTATCAGCTCTTAATGATGCTACCAGCAACACTGCTGTAATAAAAAAAAAAAAAATCCCTAAGTGACGGCAAAATCCAAAGCCAAGAGGAAACTTTCAAGTCATGACTACTTTTACAGAGAGCAGAATAGAAGTGCTAGCTAGCTTTTAACAAAAGGTGACTAGGTTCAAATTAATCTTACTCTCCTCCCAGCACCCAAATTGTGCAGTGAACAATGATTTAATAAGATAGTTGCAAGGAAAGGCAACATAGAAGCTGGAAAAAGGAGGATGAGAAGAAAATTTATTATTTTATTACTAAGAACCCTTAAAAACCCAAAATAAGATGTAGGTTTCAAATACTCCAGGAAAAAAATCCTTTTTCTCTCTGATAACATAAAGAGAAGGGTTTACTCTGGCTAAATTGTCTTCAGAAAGGTATGTGTACATTGGCAGAGTAAACAATTTTTCATATAAGGAAGTTAAAACTCTGTAAAGCTGTCAAAACAGAATTTTTGGCAGAAAGTCTTTGTTCCAAAAACCAAGGGATAGGAAGTATTTATTGGTGATCTACATAAAAACCCATAGTTTGCTCTTTCTGCCAACTGATTTAGCAATCTATTATGATCATAATTTTGGAAAATAAAGTTATTTCTTCGTGTTTCAAGTTATACGCTTCAAGCCTTTAACATTTCACAAATTAAATTTAAGGACTGAGTATGCCTTATGCAGAAGTATGGAATTATTTCTGCATGCTCTGTGACCATACCTGATGTAGAAAAAAAAATAGAAATATTCATCTCTGTACAATTAATAAACTTCAGGTCCCTATCACAAATGAAGGTACTCCTTTTTTATGCTTCATTTGACATGCAAGTTTCTTTACTCAATCTCCTCCTCCAAGATCTGTTGATTTTTTTTATTTTCACATGTCTTCTCTCAACACAAACATGCAAAATATGAAACTGTTTGCAGACATGCATGGAAGTGATATTTTTCAAGCATATTTCAACGCAGTAGAAACTAGATCAACTTCCCTTTACATGCATATTTAGATTCTCAAACTGGAAGAAGTTTATTAAAAAAAAGTTATATAAAGAAAATGGCTCAAAGGACAGCCAAAATGAAGCTGAATATCAAACAAGAATATGACCCCAACAACTGTATCATTATGCGATAGACATCAATACACAGTTTTCTAAATCCAAAATAAAATACTTAAGTCCTCTTCCTTATCACATTTGATTATTCCTTATCACAACTGTAATGACAAAATTCCAGCAAATGTTCATTATACTGTCTTTCACAGGATTGTATATTCCTATCAACAGTTGTATTTTTGTGGCAAATTTTCAACATTTAAAGTCTTTCTGAAAAGTTAAGTTTTGAGAATTTGGGTAGTGGATGTTTTCAGGGGATGAAAGTAAGGCAGGTCAGAAAAAAAACAAAGTAAACATAATGAAAAACTGCACAGGAATAAGTAATTAGCAAACTGCAGGAATTCTTTCCTAACCCTTTCAATAAATAGTTCTCTCTTGTCTAGATTAATCCAATCATCTCACCTGCACATGCCTTGAAAGCCTTTTCACCAGTCTTTACGCATGCTCTTCCCCATTATACCACTATGCTTACCCTTCAAATCTAGCCCATCAGCAACTGTTACCTCTCCCCTCAAGCTTTCGCTGCCCATTTTGTGGCAAACCCTCTCCGTTTCCTTATCAAAAGAAACAGAAGTGATATGATGAAGTTTTAAGGTAGCATCATCTGCACAGTCCTCCAATTTTCCTTCCAGTAAGAGAAAGGCTCTGAAACCAGAAATGGAACCTGTGCAAGAAAGTTAACTTCAGTTTGGCTTGGTTTTGCAATACTTACAATTATATGGTAGCTTGAATTAGCTAATGCTTAAAAAGAAAGCGTGAAGAAGCTAAGCAAATGGCTAAAAAATTAATAGCCTGTCCTGGGCCAAAGGCAACTATTCACAAAATAATCATGCGGCATCCATGTTCTGCTTGGGAAATTAAGATGCTTCCATGTAATTTTTCTCAAGACAAAAAAAAAGAAAAAAGTAGCACAGACAACACATGGATAAGGAGCGTGAGCATAATCCAATAAGAAGTAATCTGATATTTGCACAGCACTCAAATATATGCAGTATGGTTAATATGCTACTGTACCTCATTTTGAAGTTCATCGCCACTTTTGGTAGAAGCAAGCATCTCGTACAAGGTACAGCAGAGGTCTTCTGCTGTGGGTCCTCCAGGGATACCCCCTTGAGATTCATTCAGATACTTTCCAACTTCACACCATAAAAAAGAATCGTCTACTTTTTCCAAAGACTTGAGATCAGATTTATCATCACTATAATTCTGTAAGTGATTCAGCTGGTTATTCAGAAATTTGTTATAATCCAAACTTATAATTTTCTGAGCATCAGCCTCACCATTCACAGGCAGCTCCTCAGAGTGATCCAAATCATGCATGTCAAATGAAAACACTATATTTTTACCAAAGAACGCTCTGTTATCACCATTTTTCTCTTCAGCCATCTGCATGAGGGCTGTAAGCTGTTCTTCAGTGAAGTGAGAAGTAATCCGACATGTGGCATTACAAGCTGCAGTAGCAGATGATGATGGAAATGGCCCAAACATCTGCTTGATCGCCTTTGTCTCATCATGGCCAACACATTCTTTCCTGTGAAACATCTTAAAGAGAAAAACAGCTCCACTCTCAATTGCTTCTTGTCCATTTTCAGCTCCAACTGTTAACAAAACCAAAACCAAATGTAACTTTATATACTTCAAACAAATTCCTCTTTCATTGCCTGAAACATAACTGTACTCAGTTTATTCCTGCAAGTCTTACAAACAGAGATATGAAATGAAGACCATAACAAGAAGTATCAATTGTTGCAAGGTATTGAATTATAAAAGATATATAATAAAGCATCTGTCTTCATTATCATTCTACTTACTAGAAATTCATATTAAGGATTACTGATGCTGTCTTATTTTTCCAAGTAAGAGGAAAAACTTGCCTCAGGTCCTACATTTACAATAGTATATTTATGAGCTTTTAAGAGGTAACAAATTTCCACTTTGTATCAATGTTTATTCACCGCCAAATCTGAATATTCATGACAGACTAAATACATGGAACTCAGCTGGGAATTACTATATTCTTGTACTAATTCCCAGTAAAATTACTACATTCTTCTAGAAATTCCCAGTAGAATTACTAGAGAATGTATGTTAGTTAGAAAAATTACCCAAAGAAATTAAAGCAAGTAAACACACATATTTAGATTTATGTCTACAAAATAACCTATTATGCAAGTAAAAAATATATTATTAGAGAAAAACATGCATTTACCTCTTACACAAATAGCTGTAAAGGTACTCAAGGAAAACATAAGCAAACCCACCATAGGATGAATCCAAACATCACTTTTAAACAAGATATTAAAAGTCATCAAGCATAAAATAAACAAAACCAGTCAGCATACTGTGGTTTTTGTTTGCTTTGTATGAAGGTAACACGCAGATTTTCTTGTTAAGTTTAAAAAAAAATGTGTTCTAAAAAGTGTGGTAGGTTACTCCAACATTTTTAGAAGAATTAGCATTTCTTACAAGACTGCATAATTTCTAAAACATCTTAAAGGCTTAGTGTTGAGATTTACAAGCTGCTATTGTCAAGATGTCTTTATCTGGTCAATTCTTTAGTCATGTCAGAAGCAACCAGTACAGCTCCAGAAGAGAAGAGTAAGATTTAAGCATTCACACTTGTGAATAACCCCAGCACCGCTAATTCAAAACAACTATTAAACCTCCAAACTATTCATTCAAACAGGAGCAATATTATCCATTTTTAAAACCCCCAAAAGACTCTTTGGACACAGTAAATGTGTCCTCCATATACCTCTACTATTCAGTTATGGGCCTATGCATCTGCTCTACTATGTCTCCATTTTCTGCCTCTTAAAAAATTACGGAAATTGGTAGTAAGATCTTTTAATTAACTTCAGATTGTTATTTGTGACTTGATTCAACTTAAGTTAGGTTCAACCCTGCAAAAGCAAGAATTTTCTTCCACAAAATATAACAGGAAAGAGCAAAAGAAATACAACATAAGCAGACGGAACTAGAAAAAAAACATAGCACCTAAATATTCAGCATTTCTCTTGAATTTCCCTGTTGGTGCACTTTGAAAAGCTAAAAAGTTCATGGAGGAGATTGGAGTTGATACTTGCAGGATAATTAGATACCTACATATGGAAGATACATGACACGAAGATGCACACAGATACTATACATGGAAATACATCTCAAAGGAAAAAGGTGGTTCATCTTCTTTCTCAGCATTAGCTATATAGGAACCACAGGACAGAAAACCCAAAATATCTAAAAATTTATAGGCCTATGTTTGTCTGCAAGAATCTCCCTCACATGTATTTCTGTGTTAGGAATGCAATTATTTAAAGTCACTTGTGTTGGAACAGAAGTACACATTACTAAACTTAAAGAGGAGTTGTACTGAAGATTTGAGAAAAGTCTCTTAAGTTTCTTAAGTGCTAATTCTCCTTTGTTATCAACATCTCCTATTCATGGAATCATCTCTTCAGAAAACACTACCCCTCCCCTCTGAATATAATCAGCTAGCCACGATGGCAACAGATGCACTACTCGAAACTACTGTTTTCTTTTTTGCTTTTAAGCTAACCAGATCATTTCAGTAAGACATTTTCCCCATAAAGTAAATAAATACTACAGTATCTGTTTCCTAGGCTGAGATTTATTTTCCTTGAAATTAAGGGAAAAAGGCATACAAGCAATTCCTTTTCCTTACCATACATTTCTGAAGATGATGGCTGGAACAACACTGTCAGTTCAGTTTGTGCCTCAGTCACTGTTATACGTTCTGGTTTATGTCACCATAACATTACACATCTTTATTCAGAAGTGTCAAAGTGGATGGTTCCTTTTTAACTTGCTATAATTAAATAATCATGCATGTTTTTGTTTGTTTTGCCCTCTCTCCACACCATCAAACAAAAATTTATCAGTATTACTTTCAAGTCTTTCAATTTGCTCTACCTACACACCACACTGAAAATGGAGGGGGGAAAGGGGTGTGGGGGGAAGGAAGAAAAAAAAGAGAATGTTTTTGCAGCCATCTTTGGGAAAAAGTGGAAATAAAAACAACAACAAACACCCCCACAGTTAATACTAATTTCTGTCATTAATACAGAAAACAAAAATATGCTAAATTATTTTCATACATAACATCTGCAGGTAAGACTGGCAAATATTTATTTGGCTTATAACCTTTTTTCCAGTATCAGCCATTTTGTCCTACTTCCTATAGTACATATAGTTTTAACTTTTATATTGCAAACTTTATAGCCATCACATATTTGTCAACCCTAACTTAGCCAACATTTCACTCCAGTACCTCTTACAACTAAGCTGCACCCAGTGGATATTTGAAGCAACTATGCTGATCTTCTCCACTTATTCCAGGTTGCCTGTTATAGACATAAATATTCAGATTAAAGGAAAATGACGCTGCCATATTTCTCTGCAGCTCTGATTTACATAGTTTGCTGTGCCTGATCGGTGCTTTAGCCAGGTCCCCGTTTAAACATCAGTTCTCTTCTCCAAGGTGAGTCTGATGATTAGGGGCAAAATACAGCTTGCAGTAATTTCTAGATGAGCAGCTTTTCCTCAAAAATGATACTCAGTTTTTGCTTACATTACTTACAAAATATTACTATAAAATCTAAAACGAGGACAAGCATGGAATAGAACCATGTATTCTAGTGGTGAACTGCAAAATCCCCAACTTCTTAGCAACAGCTTAAAAAACACCATCTGTGTATTTTCCACATTCTTCTCATACTAAATCTAAAAAACAAAAACAGCTGTTTGATAGAAAATTAACTCCATTGCAGTTGAACATAAACATTATCTGGTAACAACTAAGAAAACTGGTGTTATCAACACTATTCTTATACTAACTCCAAAACACAGCAGCTACTGGAAAGAAAATTAAGTCTATCCCAGCCAAAACCAGGACAGAAACAAAAGCCACTGTAAGAGAGCTGTCTGGACTACCTGAAGGGAAATTAACTTCTTTCGTTCAAACTCACAAAAATAAAATATTTTGCATAATTAGTAATTCCAACAATAGATTTAAGGGCTTTTATGCATTTCTGTGAAAATTTACACTAAAATTATTTTTTTATCATTGGAAATGGTTCCATTTTTGGCTGCCATCAAGAAAGTTTTCCCTTTCAACCTGTGAGGTTGATGATACGGTGGGTACATATGTAGCAAGAATAGGAATCAACTGGGAAAAAAAGTAATTGCAGATTGTTTATTTAATGAGCAAAAGGGCAACAAGAAGAAGTGCCAACAAATAAGAAAAGGAGAATATAAAGTATTTAAATGTTGTCATTTGAACAGTCCAGGGTTAATCATCAGGCAGCCCAACAAACCAACCACATATTTCAAATATGTCAGGAGAACTAGGGGTTGAGGAGGAGTTGCGCTGCCTTCACTTGATAGTAGAGGGCATGTGGGGCAGAGGGATCAAGCACCTCCATGACAACGTATCAGCACCTGTTCCACATCTGATGGTGTAAACATCATCCTAACATCCTAACATGCCCTCCTGAAAAAATACCTGAACTGATCGTGTCACAGAAGTCAGAAAAATGGAGAGTATAGCTTTTGAAAATTACATCAATAATATGTTATTAAAATGGAGTGCTGAGAGAAATCTCATTAGCCTTTCTATATTCCTAAATTTGTTATTCATACAGACATTTCTAGTTCACATGTACCAAACAGGACTTTTATTTTTATTTTTTTTTAAATTGACTATATCGGTACCATTGGATTACACCTTCCCATCACAGCTGTGTCTGAAACCTGCCTTTAATATTACAACACAGCAATAAACATCTCTTAAGAACTAGTAAGAGAGCACGAATTGTGTGGGCAATCTCAACGAAACAAACAAACAAACAAAAAGGTTAAAAGGATAAGATTTATTTTTTTTGATCAATTATCAACACAGACTACCCCTTTTCCATATTAAATTTAGGCATCAACAGTTGATGCAAACTCACCCCACACCTTGTGACTTTCCCCCAAGCCTTGCATACCATAAGTGCCAGCTGAGATTAGTGCACTGAAATAGAGATACTTGAGTTTGGGTAGATGTCTGGCCTTTCCTAGAGGCGCCTCTGTCTCAGAAAGACAGGCAGCCACATGCTTAACTTCTGGCCTGAAGAGGTTAAAACCTACTAACAGCACAAGCTCTCCTACTTGGAAAAAAACAGGATTAAAAAGAAATTAGCACCAAATCTGTAGAATTAGCGAGTTAGGTCAAAAACATTGAAAGAATGAACCACAAAGCAAAGTTTAGAACATACATATCTTCAGATAAGTTTAAACATTTTTGTCAGTGATTTGAGAAATACTTGAGTTTTTCTTCTAATAACTCGCTAAAGCAATAACCATTACAACCATTAATAGCTTTAACAGACATCTGTGCGATTGTAAAGCATGACTGGAGATGAATAATTTGTCTAGCTTTTTTTGAAAGCCCATGTTTAGATGTTTGCTTCTTTTTTTAATTTCCTAGTTATTTGCAGAAGTACTGTTGAAAAATAGAAACATGAGTGAGGCAGGTTAATGTTTGGATTGTGGTAAAACACACTCTGGTCTACAATGCCAAAAAAAAGCACAAATATATTTATATAAATCAATTCTTTCATTTTTTTTTACTTAAGGTTCTGTCCAAGATATTTGAAACATAACCAGAAAAGAAAATATACCTATTAGATTGAAATTAAAAATTCTTGAATGTTTGATAGTTAGAGCTTGAGCTATATGTTCGGTTTATGAGCTCATGAAGTTAAATTCTGCCAACAGCACAAGCTGAATTAGTTGTGATTGGAAACTTAAGTTTTTTTATCTACAGACAAAAACTAAGATTTCACACCTTCCTTGCCAGAATGTATATTCAGTTTTAAAAGTTTAATTCCAGATGAGTGATACTTTTTATTTCTCTATCCAACACCAAACGCTTCAGCTGAAATATTTTTTTTACATTTTTATCTGCCTATATAGCAATCCAATTTTTCATTATAACAACCATGTGGAATTAAAATAGATAAGACTAAGGTTGCTCTTTTCTCAGAACAATGCCACTGCAAAAGAAGTTGATGCTTTTGCTTACTACAGGTTGATCACAAACCTTACCACATACTACACAACAATGCTATCAAAAAGCAAGAAAATCCACATAACAATGGAAGCATATTTTAAAATAAAACAGAGGACCAAATTTTGCATACACACATCGGAAAAACTGCAGTTTCAAAGATATTTCAGTGCAAGCCTGGAGTCAACGTAGAACTAAAATTGCACCAGTATGTAAAGTATGCAGGCAGAAAGCAGTTTGAACCTTGCCCCCAACAAAACATTCTATTATTAGACTACTAGTGAATGAAAACGTACCTATTTGTTTTGCAGCTTGTAATATAGTTTTTAAATCACCATTTACGGTTTTATTTTCTTTATTGTCCAAATTGTCATCAACAAACTTTATTATCTTCTTCCAAGTAAGATCAGACTTCAGCAACTGTTCGTGTAGTTTTGATCTTTTAGTCTGAAAACACAAAACAATTGGGTTTTTCAAATTAGTATCCAGAGTTCCTTTAAAATTAAACACCAGATAAAAAAAATCTCTTTCCAGTTGCATTCAGTCATTGTGTAGTAAAGACTGCAATTCCTATTACCTGTTCTTCACACCCTTTCCTGTGCGTAAGGATGCATGCTGTCTCCCTACTTTACTCTTTCCAAGGCAGAACTCTGTAAATCCAACTTATTGCAACTTCTCAAGACTCCCATTTCATTTCACATTACAGGTTCCCATAATGCATCTATTGCTTTAATGTGTTATTTCTTGGGGGGGGAGGGGGTTGAGGGGGAATACAGAAGTTCAGTATCACTAAATTTATTCTATACATCCTTCAACAAGAGTCTGATCAGGGTGAACTTAATATTCAGAGGGACACGTTTGGTTCCCTGGCTTTACATAACCCTGGAGCTAAAAACATACCAGCCCATAAAAACTTTAAAAAATTCCTGAAAGATGAAGTAACAGGGCTGTACTAACACAGCTGAGTGACCCTACCCACATAACAGATCATGATTGTAAGGGCATAAATCACAAATCTACAGCAAATTTGACTTTCAGTGAGGACACTATGAAGGAATGCACAGGAAACTATACACACACTGCATAGACTTGCTTATCTAGTCTTATTAAATACCAATACTAACTAAGAAAGTAAATAATTCTTACTATATACATACTAATACTTTCCCATTATGCTTCAGAAAAGAAAATCTTTACCGTTAAGTCAGCTAATTCTTCACTGTGATCCTCGTGTTTAGTGACATTTGAAAAGGAGCGTAAAGCGCCTGTAAGACGAGGCAAGGCCATCTGTTACTCATTCAGTGATCCATAGGATGAGAAATTAAATCCCAGTTCAAGCACCTAGATGAGAACAAAACAAATAACGCGGCTTTGTTAATGCTATAAATACAAATTGACATCACAAACTTGAAAGACCTTTTTGAGCAAGTAGAACTTGTCTTGCACTTCAATTTAACAAGTTTAAAAATACCCCTCAAAAAGTTGATAATCAAAATTCAATAGAAGGGAGGTGAAAGGCACAGAGTATAGGCAAGACATGAAAACATGCAGAGGTCAATCAGCAGGTTCTTCTTCTCTCCCTCCCTGAAGAAAAGTTACCACCAATGAAACAAATTGACAATTATTCTTTTAACACCACTATCACAAGAGTATTACACTGAAATCTATGTAACTGAACTTTAGCTCCCAACAGCAGTAAGTGATTACTACCTACAAAAAGATTTCCTTTGAAATAGCTCACACTGGAATCTTTTGGGTCATTAAGAGCCTCTGGCCCTGATGCAGGAGCATCCTTCTTGTCAAGTGCTCAGCCATTCTTAACCAGCAAAACAGGCAAAGAAAATTACAACAGGGAAGACTGTAATACACATAGCACTGAACTATTGTTAAGAGATAAAGGAAAAAAAAAGGGCTACCAGAATTCTGAAAAACATATGCCGTGGGATGTTTTCATCTCACAACTGGAAGTGCACACACACACTTAATCGGCACAGGGCTCTCTCCATGACTACAGCTTATTTCTGTGTGGTCTTATTTCCTCTATGAAACAAGCTGCAGGTATACAGCAAAACACAACTGTTTTCCATCCTAACTGGAACTCCTTCCAAGCCTTTTACTGAAACTATTCTCAAAGTTGTTTAATTTCAAAAGGTGCTGCAGCTGAATTGTTTAATGAACTCTAATGCACAGCTACAATGTCTGATGGTAGCAGATAGATAAGATTTAGATTATTTTTGAAACAATTAATGATACCACTACAAACCTAAAGATCTGCATCATTCTTAGCATGCCTGAACACCATCAACCATCCAGAATTTAAATAACCTAAAACAGAGTTAATAAAACTACTTCCACCCTCACCAGTCATATACTGTACAGAAATCTGTGCTTTAATCCAATTATCTTCAGCATTTTTCTTCATTTAATGACCACATTTTTATTTCAGCTATCAACTCTGCAATACAGTAGAAAAGGAAATCCAGATGCAACGTTCCAGTCACAGACAGAAATTTAACTGACTGGTTAGGTCTGCTTGTCTTCCCGCCTCGCATTAAGATACTTTTTGAGAAAAGCTATCACAACAGCTGTTATTTCGGAGACAAATGTTATAATAATGAAGCTACAAGATACGGAAATATAAAATCTTTAACTGCGAAGGGGATAGAGATGGCATGTTCAAATTCAAGCCTAGAAACAGACAAATCCAAGCAACACTGCGGCTTTTGAAATGTTCCATGGATATATATGACATGTAAGCCATAACAGTGTAGCTCCTACTGAAAACAAACAGTGATCATTGCAGCCACCATTATAGAAAAGAAATTACACATCCAAAATTTGAGGGAATCTAACCTGGCCATTTTGTTTGAACCCAACAAAAAAAGGTAAAAACACTCTCATACTGCTCCAACAACAGCACTGCCATTAGCTATTAAAGATTACTCCATTTTGCATATTTATTTTATACTTTTATTTTATACATTTTATACTTACAGCCATATACATGTTTGTATAGAATTAAGGTCCTTTACAATAATATATAAAAATGTAATTGTAATATTATCTGAATTGTCTTTTCAGAAATAAAATGCACAGAAATTTACAAAGGTTTGAATCTGCTTTTAAAAAGTTTGCTTTTGTCATACAGTTTTAGATTTTAAAGCATCTCCAGCAGGCCCATTTGTTAGGAAATCAAGTTTTGAAGGAATATTTCTTCCTCCTTTATTTATACAGTTATTAACGGTTTCTGAAACAAAAAACCTGGAACCCCAGCTGACAAGCAAGGGCACAACTCCCCAACCGCAGGCTTGGCCAAAGAGTGAAATACAGCCCCAAAGCCCTAGAGTTCAGCTCATATTAATAAATGATGCTCCACATTTGCCTATGTGCTTTTAGAACTTGCTGGTCCCCAGGGGGGTTGGTTGGGCAGATCAGCTGCCCAAGGCTTCTGCACCTCTTTTACAGGCAAACCCTGCATATCCTTCATTTCTGGTCCATGTCACGCGCCCTCACTAGGGCACCACCAGAAAACAAAACCAGCCATCAACGCAGAGGACAGGTGCAATTACTCTATTGCTACTGTGAAAACCAAAGTAAAGGTTAGGAACTTACACTTATGATTCTCCAGCATGCTAGAGCCAGATGTAAATGCTGGGTCAGAAATGTTGTGGCCCTATGAGATGCAGTGTAAATTTATATTTGGTTTGAAGAAATAAGTTACCTCCTTTCACGTTACACGTGCATCACACTGCCTTTAGAGTGCATCCGCTACTGCTTGTCTGCCGCAGCCACCATAAGGGTAACTAACTGCTTCTAATTTGACAGACATGTACCTGTTTGCACACAGCTTGATCTGAAGCATCTGAACTACCAAAAGATCCTGCTAAGGTCTGTTGGTTTGGAACAAGGTTCTAAAAGACAGCAGCAGTTAAATCCTATTTACCAGGTCCCATATACAAAGAAGAAAGACAAACTTTTCCCATTCTTCTACATATTCCCTCTCCAGAAAAAGGTGAGAGAATAGGTTATTTCACATTTGTAAAGGGACAAGTGGTATGGGGCTTTGACCTTGAGATCAGTAAAAGTTTGAAAAATGTCTTTTTTCCCCTCTTCTCTACCCACAAATCACAACCTCGGTGCATTCTGCTAGTTCTTTAGGAAAACGAACTGAAGCTTGTAGATTCCTAGCACTATCTCCAATTTCCTGCCTTAACTGCCTATTAAACTTGTTTGTAAAGCAGCAAGAGCAACATACACCTCTCTAAAGCTTAGTGAAGATGAGAGGCAGTATCTTTTAAAGCCTATTTTACTTCTTTCAATAACAAGTGTGATTTCAATGTTGAAAGTTTTTATGAGGCAAAGTAAAACATAAAAGCAGATTACACTCAGGATTCAGGTATGAAACCATTCAAATTTTATAGTTCCAACGTAAACTTAACAGTAAACATGGATCATAACCTCAGCAGGGTTTTTTCCTGTCAAAATGAAAAATCTAAAAAATTCCTGTCAATATCACAAAGATAACTAACATTACTCAAGAAGTTTTCCATTTCATATTTGCATCAGCTACTTATATTTTCCCACCACTCCCAGTCTTTCTTCTATGAGCAAACAACAGAATGATTTCTTTCTGTTGTCCACTGAAATGTTACAGAGATTATGGTCAAAGAGGGGTATTTTTGGTTGTTGTTGTGTTTAAAAATTTTTATTTTAGTTGCTATGCACTTTAACAAAATAAGGCAGCTGCCTAGTAGGGTTAAGAGGAGAGCTCAAATGCGGTACCTTGAGGGAATGACATAGCATTAATAAAATCACAGGTAAAATCCACAGTTGTGTTATCCTAAAGTACCAACTTGCATAGTTCCTACTATTTAACTTGTTGCAGGTCCCTTAAAACCTCACGGCAGTTATTTTGTTTAAATTGTTTAAGGAACGTTAAGCCATTTAAGCCAGGTTTTGCCTATAATCCTTTCAAATATTAACAAGTTCTTTGCTGTCTATGTAAAATTCTCATTTATAAAACCTGAAGAAGTTATTATTGATTACTAAACTAACCAAACAAGGTTATAAAGAAAAAGAACCTTTAGACACTGGCAATTAATAGCAGGTTGCTATTGACCACATCATATTTGGATCGAATGGCATTTTCACTTGTCAAAGTGGAATCATTTCAAATGAAAAGGAAGCTAAAAAGGCAAATGATATCACTGCCACAAAGCAATAAAACAAAGGGCAAAGAGGAGGAAAGGCAGTGCAGTAAATTTTTTTGCACTTTAAAGGCATTTAGAAATCAAACACAAAAGCAGCAAGACCATGAGGACACAATGTGAGGCATTTTAAATATATCACACCCAGAGAATATTTTACTTCTTTATGTTACTACATGGGGAATAACACAAGAAAAATAAATAAAACCTGAAGCATTAAATTTTAGTGACATGAACATACTTTCCATTAGCTGAAATTAACCTCAGTAGCTAAAATTAACCTTCATTAACACAACAGTAAACTTCACATTTTGCTTACAATAAGTCTCAGTATTTCCCCCATAGCACACACACATTCTATTTGGTATTTCTCACTGCCATTTTAAAGAAATAAATAAAAGCAGTGGATAAAAAAAACTATTTTACAACATTGAGGACATTTTGATTGGATTCACTTAAACTTCTTATCCAAGCATGTTTGATACAAACAGTACAAATATGGCATCTAGTATCAAAGTTGACAGCCAGAGATAATAGTGGTTTAATAACGTCTAGGGCATTAATCACAAATAGTAGGCCAAAGCAAGATACTACAATATTCCAACTACATATTTTGTACCTTTAGAAGTGGTGCTATATGATGTATTAACAATTGTACACTTTTAGACACCTAATTTTCTGCAAAAGGCCCAGGCATAATACTAGAATTCTCTCAAGTCGTCTGGGTCGAATAGTGCTGATCTCCAGACAAGACTGGGTCAATCTTTGAAAGGGAGATGTCAACATTAAGGAATACGTACTCAGGAAGGAACAGTGGCTGCCTGATACAGGGTATTCCATGTCAGTGAATACCAGAATTCAAACAAATGCTTCATCATAATGAGAGGCATAACAGTGCCTCTGTGTGTCATCATCCACGTAAGATACAACCTCAGGATCTTAATTATGTAAGTTACTAAAACACCACCACCAATGCCCCCCCCCCAAAAAAAAACCCAAAACCCCCAAATAATGGAATTGCAAGCCATGCATTTCAACAGTGTGTTAACCCTTTCCAGATTCTCTCTCTCACAATATTAGCCATGCACATGCGATGAAACACCAGCTGCCCACCACTGTTCCTGCTAGCATCAGCTGGAGAGGCTATCCTGTGATTACGCCCGATACTGTTTTGGTGTGATGCCAAACACGTGGCTTGGCCCAGTAATGTGTTCATTTTAGATATGCTCTGAGATCACTAATAAGGATAGCTGTCATTTCTCAAAATAATATTAATAAAAAAGCTTTTCCACAATAACTCATCTTCCTTTTCCAAGAATATAAGATGTAGTTCAATTTTTACAGACTGAGAAATGCGTGCAGTTTTTACACTCTATCACCCTAACTTTTTTATTCTCTGCAGTGAGAGACAACTGCATCACAAGCAGTAGAGACTTAAAGACTTGCCTTACATTTGGAGAAGTACTATAAGCAAATCTCCAACTTCAACACAGTTAATGTGTGTTCATTTAAACAACAGGCATGAGCCACAAATACAAGATGGTGTGTGGGGGGGTGATTTTGCTTTAGCATAATAGAGGGCTCTCTATGACTCTCTTTCACATTGTGCCATCAACAACCCCAGGGGTTTCATCTTACTCCGTTACAGAAAAGTTTGTCATAAAAGAAAAAGTAGGAGGGGTATGGAAGGTGAATATGGATGTGCGTGTCCAAAGGAAGTAATGGGAGAATGAAAAAAACAGATAAATGAGAGAAAGAAAGAATATTTGATCTAATGATGGCAGCTGAGTAATGCATGTTGCATCTCATCGAGGACCGCTGAGAGGACGTAGGATCACGCCAGCAAAAATAACTGCTGTAATAATACATACATAATACATAATTGCATAACCACTGTGATAAGTCCAAACGAGAGCACCTGCTCAGATAGTAGTAAGCAAGTCTCCGTATCACATTCCTGTACTAAAGACTTCGAAACTACAAGCACACGCACGGATACAGCATCCAACGCTTAACTGCACACCACAGAGATGTCATTGCCAGATTCCCTACAGCTCAGCTTCAGGAGGTAAAAGAATTGCTTGTAACATTTGCTAAAGATTAACAATAAAATTTTAATGGAATAAACAACCTGAGGTTAAGCACAGAGGCACAACTGGGCTACTACTTGTGAATGAAAATTTGTACAAGTAATAACCAGCAAGCAAAACAGGCTTACTGTAGCACAAAACCAATAATAAAAGCTTTTATCTTTCTTTTAAGCTGGAATTGGAAAGCAAGAATAGAAAGAATCTGTATTTCGCACAGATCAACACTACACAACCCGTGGTAACAAGAAATCCTGCCACTAACAGGGCTTAATTGTACTTCTGCAGTTGATTATCATATCAAAGCCCACAAAACGTCTGAAGGTGGCCTCAAGCAAAGCTTAATAAATGAAGCCCTTCCATTCCACCACCACTTCTAAACCATACCGGGTAGTTGTTTCCTTGTCTTCCACCCCCTTGCCTTCTCCCAGGAGAACAGTTGCAGGTACATTGACCCTTCCAGAACATCAGAAAGTGATTTCTCATAACTCTTCAAAACATTAGTGAAGTTTAACTGGGAGGGTGAAACAACCCTACATTATATAAAGGGAGAGAATGGATGCATCTGTATATCAAAATCCTTTGGCAATTCAAAAAGTAAAGCTACAACCAGAAAATAACCATATTGAAAAATGTTCTTGTGAAGATATAGCTAATGTTATTCTATAAGAAGCATTAAATTGTAATATAATTGTGCAAGAGGTAAAAATCACCACATTACAGCTCTTCTAGAAGATTTTTTAAATACTATCTATGCAAACCTGTGTGAACACCTTTATGCAACCAAGGCGGATCAACAAGAAGCACTATTAAGAATAGCACCAGCTTCAAAGTGCAGTCAGGTACATTTCTCATGGATAATGCACAGCTATGCCTGGGCATAGATAACTATGACATACTGTGAAAATCCAAATGTCTCTTTGGAATTAGCTTGTAACATTTCATGACCAGAAGGGATAATGACTCAGATGAATACTAATGAAGTTAATAAACTCAACCTCTATCTTGCCAGGGCAAGATTATTACTTTACGTATTTTTATTAACTTTTAAAACAATAAAGCTATAATAAGAAAGTAACTTTCAGATAACACAAAATATCCTTAATTAACTGAAATACCAATACATACTATAGAACCTTACTGTTGGGATATCCAAAGCTCAGGAAGCAAGTAAAGTTAACTGAATAATTATCTTTCACAAGGTAAGAAAAAAACTGCACTTGGCTCATGAGCTTGGTGTACAACTAAGACCAGGTTCAGCTTTTCATTTTCTTCTGAGAAATAAGTTTCTTCTGTTACGTACGCAGACAAAAACAAAGTCCAAAGAACTCTTCAAGGGAAACATGATTACTACAAGGAACACAATTCTATTCCACCTTCAAGCTGCTTCAGTAAACCCAAAAGGACACATTACTGAAAGTGCAAAATATCAAACTATGTACCCAGTGACTACTTAATTAGGGTACCTAAGTCATATTGTTCATGGTAGGTACATCACACTAATAATTTAATTAACTCTGCTTTGGAATTCTCCAAGGACAAAAACGACAATTTTTTTCTATATTTCAAATCAAGCTTGACTAGCATAGGTTTGCTTAAGAGAAGAGACAAATGAAACTTCATTTAAATAATATGTTACAGAAAAACATACAGATGTTACAGACAAAGTAAAGATACTGTACAGGGACAACTTATGTTCATTATCAGTGAATTTGATTGAAAATCATGCTCAAGACATAGAATATACTTAATTTTTCTCTATCTCTCCCTCCCGTCCCTCTCCACTCCTAAAACACTAAAATATTCAGTCCTACAAACTGACCCTGGGATAATCTGGAGAATTTGACCATTTTGAACCGAGAATTAAGGAATGCCTTTTCACCACTGTTTCCTATGAAAACAACATTGACCCATGCCTGCAGGAGGAAACTATTCCCCAAAACCCAGCACCTTAAATATTAGGACAGGGTGAGGAAGGACCACCAGTGTCTAATCCTAGTCCCTAAAGCATAATTTGAGATACAAATCCTACACTTAATTCCAAAGTCTGTCAATCTTGCCTAGATTAATCTTAAAAACTAGTCTAATTAAAGGCTGCTTCTAGCCAGATCTGAGGTCAATCTCTCAAAGGGAAACAAGTCTGGAAAGCAGAAACAAAATAATCTTGCATTAAAGAATGAAATAAACAAATTGTTTGGCAGAAGAGCTACTATTCTTATCTTGATTCCCAGCATGCATCCCTGGCATGTTACCTGGGAATCTGTATAGGAAAATTAACATTCTGATCAGTGCTACCAAAAGCTCTGTGTTACTCTGTCGACTCAAGCATGTCATTCAGTATGAGCACCTCTACGGTAGTTAAGTTTACAACATACACGAGCAGACATGCTTATAGAGAGAAAAGCACCACACACAGCCTAGAGCCCATTTCCTTGTGGGCATTTACGCACACGCACTAATATTTTCTCTTCAAAATCAGCTGTGGTTTTGGATAAAAACCCAAAAATACAAGAACATGTCTGCACACCTGTGCCTGAATCATGATGGTTTGGGTTGGAAGAGACCTTAAAGATCATCCAGTGCCAACATCTCTGCCACGCGAAGGGACACTTCCCACTAGACCAGGATGATCAAGGCTCCATCCAACCTGGTCGTGAACACTTCCAGGGGTGGGACACTCACAGCTTCCTTGGGTAATCCGTGCCACTGTCTCACCACCCTCATTGTGAAGAATTTCTTCCTAACGTCTAACCTAATTTCAATTTAAAGCCATTCCCCCTCATCCTATAGCTACTTGCCCTTGTAGAAAGCCCCTCCCCAGCTGTCTTGTAGGCCTCCTTCAGGTACTAGAAGGCTGCTATAAGGTATCCCTGAAGACTTCTCTTCATCAACAAGGCCAACTCTCTCAGCCTGTCCTCATGGCAGAGGTGCTCCAGCTCTCTATTATCTTCGTGGTCCCCCTCTGAACCTGTTCGAACAGTTCTATATCCTTCTTATGCTGGGGATTCCAGAATTGGACACAATACTCCAGATGAGGTCTCAGAAGAGTGGAGAAGAGGAGGAGAATCACCTCCCTCGACCTCCTGGTCACACTTCTTTTGATGCAGCCCAGGGTAAAAAAGGCAAAATTTCAGCCTAAAAATTTATGAAAAAATTCAAGAAGCACTTTTTTAAGTATTCATCTGTGGCCTGAAAACCTTCATACTTCCTTTCAAGATAGGCCCTTCTATCAGGGAAAATAAAGTTAATTAAAAATACATTTAAGCAAGATTTGATTATTGAATAGACGTCTATTCCCATAAAATATTAGAAACAGTGTCATCTCTGATTCAGAGTTCACAGTCATGCAGGCACATCAAACAGCACATCAGTTATTTGATGACAGAAGACGTCAGATTCATAACTGATAATTTATTACTACTACAATTTTGAATTAGAACTTTAAAAAAAAAAAAGAAAATAGTGCTGCATTCCTGTAACATTACCATGTGTGCAAACTAGAATCAAAACTAACAGCTGCTACCCACCCTTCCTGAGCTGACTGCCTACAGTGTTGGCAATCTATACAAGAGGATACTTCGAGAAAGACACCTTTACGGTTTCCTACAGTGAAAAGGTTGCTTTGCTTTTCTTCTTCCTGAAAATCTATCTCTGCAGTCTCCCATGTGGACATACACAACCCTTGTTGCACCTTCTCTGTATTTTCTAATAATTTTTCTACTCATTCACTAGATTTAACTTAAGTCAATCCCCAAGAAAATAACCACGCTTGACTACTAGGTTTCTCTCCTGCAAAACTGAAGATTATGTGTTTCATTTCAATAGCACCACTTGAGTCAATTCTTTAAAAAGACTGAAGATTGAAAATGGTATACACAAATGTTAGTATACTAAAAACAACAAAATCTTAATTCAGAACTCAAAAAAGCTTTTGAATAAAGATATTATTTGAATTCCAACATGATACTCTCTCATGAAGCACTTGAAAGGTAAGCCTGAGGACACAAGATCATCACACATTTTACAAGATGTTGCTTTATCACTACCAACCAAAAAGGAAGAGCACTCTACATAGAATCATAGAAAGGTTTGGGTTGGAAGGGACCTTTGATATCATGCAGGTCGAACCTCCCCTGCCGTGGGTAGGGACACCTCCCACCAGACCGGGCTCCTCAAGGCCCCATCCTTCCTGGTCTTGAACACTTCAAGGAGGGGACATCCACAGCTTCCCTGAGCACCGATCACGTGCCGGTCTTTCATTCTGCATTTCTCATTCTTTACAGATTAACACCAGTCGAAAGTAGAGAAAACATCCAGGCCCGTTCAACACGTGTGTCATTTTCCAAAGATTCCCGTTATCCCTGCTTCAAATAAACACACCGCGGCCACGACCAGACACAGCGAGAGGAGAACGGGACCCCGCCTTTATTAGGGACCCGATGCCGCGCGCCGAGCTGCACCCTGATGCTCGGGCAGGCGCACGCAGCCGCCAGGCCCCGGGCCCCGCTGCCGGCCCAGGGCACCCTGCTTTGCCCTCCCCTCCCCCCCCGGAAAGAGCTCGGGCTCGGCACCGTCCAGCGGCCTCGCTGCTCCCCGCCGGAGCCGCACCACGGCTCAGTATCAGCCGCAGCGGCGAAGAGCGGCATTCGCCCCGCCTTCCGCAGCGCGGGGAGCCCCGCGGGGAGTCCCGCCCGCCGCCGCCGCCGGAGCTCGGCCAGCCCGGACCCCCTCCCGCGCGAGCCCCGCCGCACACCTGCCTTCCGGCCTGCCCGTTCCGCTGCCGCGAAGCGCCGGCGCGGCGCGACACTGCCGTAAAGCGAGCGGGCGTGCCTCTGCGCCCGCCTCCCTCCGTGCCGAGGGCAGGTAACGAAACTGCCGGCAAATAAACTCACTTAGACTCGTTTTGGAGTTTCAGAAAGTAGGTTCCTTTATTTCAGCGCTGGGCGCGTCAGGGAGTGATTTCCATCAACCACGCGTACCAAGAGCTGGGGACAGACAGAATACATTCCCCACTGACATGCATGTGTGTGAATTTTCCCAGAAATCTCATGCATATTCTGTTACTTTCCAAGGACTAATTTTAATGTTATTATAAACTCCTCAACAGCCAGATCTTTTGCTAATTGGAGCTTTGAAGCCAGCTCTCTGTCTGACCTTGAATTTTAGGCAAGAAAAGACTGCAAACAGAGGTGATTATAGAAGACACATCTGTTAAGCACAGACCATACTTAGCACAAGATATTGTTATTTCTCAAAAAACAGTGCCTGGAAAAACATTGAAAAAAACCATGTTATAACCCCCCCCATGCTATCACAGGGACATTCTATCTAACGTTCAAAAAAATTACAGTTACTTAGATGAAACTTTACTTTAGCTAAATCAAAATATTCCACATTTTGTAATAGTCACTACTTGTGTGTACCTTAGTGCTCTCCCACTCTTACTCAGCCTCGTGTGTTCCTGAGCAATGAGATTCCTGATCCAAAGGCACCATAGTAGAATGTCGCTAAAGGCTGAGCTGTGCAGAGAGAGAGGGGAAGAGAGTGAACAATGTTAGATAATTGTAGGACAAAACCAAATTGCAAAGGAAAAAATGTACAGTCTGGAGTGTTCGGGTGTCTGTAGGCAAATGCAACTGGACTCTTAAGAGGCCTCCAACTGGATAACCATTAGCATTCAGGTTATTTATTTCTGACTTATGTATTCTCAAGTGTTTTTTCTGTGTTCTTTCTTGCAAAGCATGTAATGGCATTCTTTTTTGGTATCACTGTATTGCCTTCTTATGTGCTATTTTAGCAAGTATTCTGCTTATATAAAAGAAGTCAAGCACTCGTGCACGTATGTGCCTGTGTGTATATTTGTACAGATGGATATGTAAAAACATACTGCCAAGAAGACAGTAATATGCACAGTTTAGAGGAATGTTAAAGCATACGTATCTTGGATTTGGTAGACAGTGTTGTGGAACTAGTTATAATGTTTCTAGGCCACTTATCCTTACAGAGTTTGATTATTCTGAACACTGGAAATCCTGAGTTTTTATCAGTTCTAATTTAGCCATTGCATTGTAAAACATCTTCATAGTGAAATAAAGCAGGTCAAGCAAAGAATAAGTATTATAATTAAGGTCCTGTAATTTGATGCCAGATACCGCAGGATTTCAATCTTTGTAGCATAATTTTACAATCATATTTTCAAAGCAAATGTGTACGGCCTGAGCCAAATGTAATTAAAAAGAAAGGCGGCATCTTAATATAATTAACAAAGATAGCAATCCTTTTACAAATTCTTTTAATACTCCATTTTCACTTTTTAAGGAATTTTTTATCTTTTTGAATGCAGATTTTTAATGGAGAAGGAGGACTAGTCATTCATGTACCTTAAGGCAGAAGGAAATTCCATTACAGACTTGTAAGTCAAAGATATCACTTTATAAATACTAGAGATGTATCCTTCCTTCCTGACTCCTTCAAACACAAACTTAACACAAAAGCAAGTTTCCAGCCTAGCCAAACCAAGACTTTTTTTTTTTTATATATATAGAGAAGAGACTGAGGCAGATTTTTCCAGATGTGTATAATTACATTTGTAGGCAAAAAACCCAGTATGGTTTCTAATAGATAAACACAATACAGAAATACTTTATAATAAAGACTGCCTTTTCTTAATAGACATTTAGGATGACTTCTACAAAGCCAGGCTTTGAAAGGAATACTTTGGATTGCAAGATCATGTTATCTGTGGATCTCGTAAGACCACAGGTTTTCTAGCCTTTTCTGTGTTGCACTCAGAATCTTGTTCATAAGCAAAAGAGAACTCACCATATATATATAAGAACAAGAATTAACTTTCAGCCCAATTAATGTTTTAACAGTTTAAGAAACCAAGTTATCTGCTGGAAAGAAGTCTGCCCCTTTTATAATGCAGCTAAAACCTTCCTAATATATATCCTTTTCTTTTGTGTTATGGCTGTCTTTCAAATGTTGCTTTGGATCCTAAGGTAAACACATCTGCCCCTCTCAAGAAGAATGCAGGAGTAGTGTGACATTGCTACCCTCACACTTCCTGGGTTACATTTGCTTCCTTGTCTTGGAAAATGTTGAAACTTTGCATTTTTCTGGATCTTTGTTATTTTGTGACATGCAGTTGCTAGCAGAAATTACTATCCTTTACTATGACCTAGTTTTCAAAGACCTCAAATGCAAAAAACGTTGTACATACTAACCTTATACTGTTGTTCCAAATTTTAAATCATTTTTAAAGCAAATTTTTTTAATACAACTGAGGCTACGTCCTCAGTTGTATCAATACTGACTGCATGCATGAGGCGATGTTTTACATAAGGGAATTATCTGCTAGAATTTAATGTACCAGAAGTGCCAGACATTGCGTAGAATTAATTTTATCAGATACAGGTGACGTAGCATAGACTTACTAAGTATCTCAGGAAAAAAGTCTGATTTTCTTCTATGTATACTAATTTTTTTGAACACTCACTTTATATATAAAAGTGATAACAAAGTTATTCATAGAGAGGAATTTGTCTTAAAAATTTTACATTCATGCTATAAGGAAATATGTCAGTACTCGTCTTCTACATTTGCAGAAGTATTGGTGGAAGCATGCAGCTTCTGTCCATCTCACCCTAAAGTCAGATGAATCATACTGTAAGATTGTCAGTGGTTCTCAGTTATCAGTAAAAGGAGCATAAAGTGACCATCTCACGTGTAAATGTATGTATTCATGTAATGTCTAAAGTTAGCTAAAGAGAGATATACAAGGTGAGTACAACTTCATCCTATTTTTGACCAAGATGGATAGAAATGTAAATTATGAGATGAATTTATGAGGAATTTGCTCCTCAGAAAAAAAAACTATTTCTTCTTAAATCACTCAGTTGATGTCCCTCCCTTGTTTATTCTTGGTTTTATAATCCCAAATTTTGGGCAACATGTCGTTATTTTATAGTTCACAATATCTTGCCCTTTGTTTGACTGTTATGCCTCTTGCAGGTCCAATAAAAACATCTAAAAATATCTCCCCCTATCTTTTGCATCAAATCCTTCCAGCAGAGCTATGGGAGAAGTTCTAATGCAGAAGGCCCAAAATTATGGAATCTGTGAAGGAAGGAAGAAACATATGATTTTAAGTTTACAAAATACCGCGCAAATTTACGTGACTGAATTCACTACTGTATTCTATATTTCTCACTTTATGTGTTTATTAATGAAGCAATACTGTATTCAGAGTTAAACACGTGTTTTCCACACGGAGAACAAAGGTCACTCACAAGACCTGATCCCTAATGTATGGTTGCTGTGAGTACTGCCAGCTGGTGACACATGAATTATTATCTGCAAATGTGTTGTAATTTGTGGGCTATTGAACTGACTTTTGTTTCTTTTTGACAACTAAAAACTGATTCTAATGTGTGAACCATGATTTTTATGGTTGCTTGAAATGAACTAATAATTAGAATGACTTTGTCTTTACCTATTAAATCACCGTATTCCAAAATATTCAACAAATTTTGCCTTTGTTGAAGTTGTAAGATGAACCTGAGAGACCTCCTTCACTCACTGTTGATGTCTGCTGTGATGAGACTATCAAACATTCAAAACTAAGCTGCTCTCTGCAGATGTCACTGTTACCAGCACTGGGAGAAGAATTTAAGACTAATATTATGCATGGAAAATGCAGCTTCCTCAGAAAACATCCAAAATCTCTATTACCCATGATTACAAAGTAATTATATTGTGCGTGGCCACAACTGCAATATTAGCAAAAATCGGTGTGTCAGATATGCTGTCATACAAATGAACTGCAATTCTTTACAGTCCTCTTGTTCCCATGGCTTTTAATACTTTATTTCAAAGTTGCAGTGATATTGTAAATGGTCTGTGAGTTCTTGAAAGTTAACACACAGTGTATTGTAAGAAAATACTGCTGAAGAAAATACGCATAATAAAATACGTAGCCACAGCTGCTGCAAAAAAATTCATAATTAAAATTTGTTCTTGGAGACGTGAACCTTTTCTGATGACATGCAGGCTACATAAAGGGGATACATCATCTCCATTATCACTGGTTCTCCTGCATTGCTGTCTGACTTCAGCCTATTTCTATTATCTTCTACCGGATATGAATGTATGTGTGTTGAACACCCAATTGCTCTTCTTTAACATAGTGTTTTCTTCAGAGCAGTCTTGTATTTTGTCCAGAGGTTTTCTGGTTAATTAAGCAGCATGATATTCCTTCTGTACTGATGAATGTGTATATAGCTAGAATAGAAATTATGTTTCTTATTAGTCTCCATTTATGATTATCTGTAATTTCTTAAATTTATTTAAACGTGCAACAGTCTTACTTGTATAGAAAGTTTACAGACATTCTCATAATTTAACAGTGTTCTGGAGTGGTAGTGGACAATTTTTTCTCAGATGTTGAGTTTAAGTTGAAACAGTTCCAGCTTTCTTAGTAATTCCCTGTGCTTCTTTTTTTTTTAAAGATAATAGATAATCATCTCATCATGGATGACTTTCCATGTATAATACTTAAATAAGGAATGCATTATCATTTTGCTTATTTTTTCCTTTCAGAAGAATATAATATTTTGTATAGTTTTCAAAGTAAATACATCAGAAAATTCATATAATTTATAAAATTTATATAATGCTATCCAACAAGGATCTTGAACTTAGAAAACATCAAAATTATTTTAAAAACGTTTACCAGTATTGATTTACAGAATTATTTTTAAGGGTCTTCTGTAGCCATAATGTTTCTGTACCTCTGTATTCTGTCTAATCTGATCTGTGCTTGCATAATTTCAAGATGACAATGCATCATGTTTCCTGAATTTGCATTGGCATATTTGTCAGTAAAACAAATGGAAACATTTAATCCTGAACACAAACAAATAACATGTCTTTTGTGAAAATCACCATATAGAACCATAGAATTAGGAAATCATTAATGTTGGAAAAGACCCCTAAGATCATCAAGTCTAACCGTCAGCCCAGCACCCCCATGCCTACTAAACCATATCACTAAATGCCACATCTGCACGTTTTTTGAACACCTCCAGGGATGGTGACTCCATCACTTCCCTGGGAAGCCTATTTGAAAGCTTCAGCACTCTTTCAGTAAAGATTTTTTCCTAATATCCAATCTAAACCTCCCCCGACACAACATTTCCTCTCATCCTATCACTTGTTATTTGGGAGAAGAGGACACAACCCCTTCACTACAACCCCCTTTCAGGTAACTGTAGAGAGTGATAAGTTCTCCCCTCAGCCTCCTTTTCTCTAGACTGAATAGCCCCATTTCCTTCAACTGCTGCTCATCAGACTTGTGCTCCAGACCCTTCACCAGCTCCGCTGCCCTTCTCTGGACTCACTGCATCACCTCAATGTCCTTCTTGTAGTGAGGGACCCAAAACTGAACATGGTATATGAGATGCAGCCTCACCAGTGCCGAGCAAAGGGGGACAATCCCTTCCCTTCTCCTGCTGGCCACACCATTCCTAATACAAGCCAGGAGGCTGTTGGCTTTCTTTGCCACCTGAACATACTGCTGTCTCATGTTTCTCCAGCTGCTGACCAACATCTCTAGGTTTTTTTCCACTGGGCAGCTTTCCAGCCACTCTTCTACAAGCCTGTAGCATTATGTGGGATTGTTGTGACTGAAGTGCAGGACACAGGCACTAGGCCTTCTCAAATATCAAACAACTGATCTTGGCCCATTGTTTTAGCCTGTCCAGATCCTGCTGCAGAACCTTCCTGCCCTCCAGCAGATCTACACTCCTTCCCAGTTTGGTGTCATCTGCAAGTTTATTGAGGGTGCACTCAATCCCCTCATCCAGATCACTTATAAAGATGTTAAACAGAACTGGCCCCAAAATTGAGCCCTGGGAACATTGTTTGTGACCAGCCACCAATTGGATTTAGCTCTGTTCACCACAACCCTCTGGACTTGACCATCCAGCCAGCTTTTACCCAGTGAAGAGTGTGCTTATCTAAGCCATGAGCTACCAACTTTTCTAGGAGAGTGCGGCAGGAGACACTGTCAAAGGCTTTACTAAAGTCCAGGTAAATTACATCCACAGGTTTTCCTCATCTGCTAGGCCTATCACATTCTCATAGAGGGAGATCCAGTTGGCCAAGCAGGACCTGCCTTTCATGAAACCATGCTGTTTGGGCCTGATCACCTGGTTATCCTGCGCATACCTGGTGAGCGCACTCAATGTGACCCATTCCATAATCTTCTGCAGTACCAAGGTCAGGCTGATAGACCTGGAGTTTCCTGGATCCTCTTTTTGGCCCTTCTTGTAGATGGGCATCACATTGACAAGCCTCCAGTCATCTGGGACCTCCGCAGTTAGCCAAGACTGCTGATAAATGATGGAGAGTGGCTTGGCAAGCTCCTCTGCCAGCTCCATTAGTACTTTTGGTGGATCCCATCTAGCACCATAAACTTTTGAATGTCCAGGTGATGTAGCAAGTCATTAACTACTTCCTCCTGGCTTGTAGAGGGGGTTATGCTGCCCTCTGATGATGTTGAATCATATTCTGATAATGCTGAATCATTATAGTTAATCGGTTGCACTTCACAACTGAAGCTGATACTGATTGCTAATACTGTACCACCGGGTTTGAAACCTGGGGAGCAGACCTTACCTGTCATTTTATGTTTTCTTTGATCTTTCTCTGTATTTTTATGTGCTCTGGTGGCACATACAAGAAATGGTAGAACTGGTTCTCCATCTCAAGTACTGCAATGATTCATACTGTTTGTATTTCCTTTAATAAATTTATCAAAGAAAAGCAGCTGAAGAAAAAGTACTTTGTTGAAGAAAAGTATCACAGAATCATAGAATCACAGAATGGTAGGGGTTGGAACGGACTTTTGGAGGTCATCTAGTCCAGCTGCCCTGTTAAAGCAGGTTCACCTACATGAGGTTGCACAGGAACATGTCCAGGCATGCTTATAATATCTCCAGAGAAGGAAACTCCAGAACCTCTGTGACCAGCTTGTTCTAGTGCTCCATCACCCTCACACTAAAGAAGTTTTTCCTCATGTTGAGATGGAATTTCCTGTATACCAGTTTGTACCTGTTGCCCCTTGTCCTATTACTGGGCACTGTTGAGAAGAGTCTGGCCCCATCTTCTTGACACCGGGCCCTTAAATATTTGTAAGCATTGGTAAGGTCCCCTCTCGATCTTCTTTCTTCCAGGCTAAACAGGCTGAGCTCACTCAGCCTCTCTTCATAAGAGATATGCTTCAGTCTTCTGATCTTCTTCATCGCCTACCACTAGACTCGCCAGTAGTTCCTGTCTGTCTTGAACTGAGGAGCCCAGAAATGGACACAATACTCTAGATTCAGCCTCACTAGGACAGAGTAGAGAGGGATGATAACCTCCTTCGATCTGCTTGCTACCCTCTTCCTGATGCACCCCAGGATACCATTGGCTTTCTTGGCCACAAAGGGCACAATTCTGGCTTATCATCAGCTTGTTGTCTACCAGCTCTTCTCCACAGAGCTGCTTTCCAGTTGGTCAACCCCTAATCTGTAATTGTGCAGAGGGTTATTTCTCCCAAGGTACAGAATCGTATACTTGCCTTTGTGGAACTTTGTTAGGTTCATCTCTGCCTTACTTTCCAGCCTGTCCAGGTCTTGCTGAATGGCAGCACAGCCTTCTGGTGTGCTAATGACTCCTCCCAATTTTGTATCATCATCAGACTTGCTGAGTCATTGATGAATATGTTGAACAAGACTGGGCTGAATACTGATCCCTGCGGAACACGGCTGACCACAGGCTTCAACTAGACTCTGCACCACTGACAACAACCTTCTGAGCTCTGCCATCGAGCCAGTTAATCCATTTCACTGTCCACTCATCTAGCCTACACTTTCTAAGTTTACCTATGAGGATGTTCTGGGAGACAGTGTCAAAAGCCTTGCTAAAGTCAAGGTATGTGATATCCATCAATCTACTCTCATCTGCCAAGCCAGTCGTGACATTATAGAAGGCTATCAGATTAGTCAGGCATGATTTTCCCTTGGTGAGTCCATGTTGATTACTCCTAATAGTCTTTTCTTCCAGATGCTTGGTGGTGAGATCCAGGATAAGCTGTTCCATCACCTTTCTGGGGATGGGGGTGAGGCTAACTGGCCTGTAGTTTCCTGGTTCCGCTGTCTTGCCCTTGAATACCTTATCTCTTAGTACTGGATAATGCTGAAGAAAGAGAAATATAAGTAAGTGATTAATTCACATGGGTTTTAGAAAAAAAATTAGTGGAAAACCAACAGTGTTACAGACCCTCCTTACATCAATTAAGCTTCTTAGTTTCAAGTGAAGAATGCTGAGACCTAGTCTTCAGTGTTTCCAATATAATGCTTTTCTCAAAAACAAGATGGTTGTATCGTAGTTTTTGTGGTATTAAGGTGATACTTAGACTAGATGATAATCATCTACAGTCACTTTTCACAAGAAAGGAAAGGTTGCTCTGCTGGCCAGACACAGACAGAAAAAATGCTTTTCTCATTTTAACTTATAATTGATCCTTTAAAGCAAGATTTGAGTGATCAAATGGCAAGAAGAATAACCATACTCTCAATGGATTCTGAAACTGGGGCTTAGAATTCGCTCAGCAATCTACAATTGCAAATGTCATCTCAACTCCACTTTCTTGTTTGCTTCTTTTTAGTCCCACAGCCTCATGGCAGGATGCTGGATATCCCTATGAGCTCTGCTGGAAGTAGAGCATCTTTTTCAATGCCAGGTGCTAGGTTGTTGTCAGTTATGCTGCTAGGTGTTTGCCATTGTGGCACATGTATGCCATGTGTGCAGTATTGCTACATTAAAAAAAAAGTTAGATTTTGATCTTGGGATTTGTTTCAGAAATTAATATGTGAAAGAGGTTGGTAGCTGTTAGAAACTGGCAAAGGTCTGTTGTAGCTTAACAGTTCACTGCATGCACAAACTGCTGACATATTTGTGTGTGTATGTATATCTAGGTAGAGAGAGAAAAAGAAACTGTCAGGATTTTATAACAGTTTTTATTTAAAAAATAATTTTTGATAATATCCAGATTATTGTTGTATATTTTTTTTACATCAGGAGGTTTCTAGGGGCCTATGAAGCGTCTAAAAACCCAAAAATGTTATTGAAAGCTCTGCTGACACAAGATGGGATAGCACAATAGAGATTCATGTCACATATGCTGCAGGGGAGGAGGAGGCTGTTCCTACCAGCAGCAAAGCAGAAGCACCAGAGATGGGATAGAGTCATTTCTATTTTAGCACTTTTTAAGTCCTGCTTAGTTGCTAACTAGGAGAATGACTTCAGGCAAATAATTTCAAAAGCTATTAGAAAAATAAAGAGAATATTCCAATGTATCTAATCAGACACAGATGTCAACATTCGCCCTGTTTGGAAAAAGAATTGTCAATGTAAAGGAAAAACAGAATGAAGTTAGGAGACACTTAGAAGAGTGCTGCCTGAGGACACTAAAGACAGAGCTGTCCCAGGAAGAGATGAGTAATACCTTGTGCTTCATAAATTGCTGAAGCCGGTGTGCTTGCTGCTGGCTTAGGATGGTTGGAATAAAGTAATCAATAAATAGCTTTGAATAGTAAGTCTTTTCTTATGGACACCACAGTTTATTCAGAGGAATTGTATTAGCCTAAAGGCTTTTAAAAGTACTTCTATTGAAAAAGATGTTGGGATGTTCCTGCTGAGATTATTTCTTTGTACCTCATAAAAGACTCACAAGAATTGTCCAGGTATCCTTTAACACACATAATAAGCACGATTATCCTTTTGATGTGATCGTCATGCCCCTTCTCTCTTTTGAAGACTATTCAGGAAACCAATTATTTGTATTGGAGGCAATTGTTGCCTGAATTGAACAGAAATGATCCTTTCACAGAGTGTTCTTATTTAAAATGCTAATAGTTAGTTTGTCTGGAAGGATATGATTTTTTTGGTTCTGTTAGGCTATGTAGTAATAAGCTGGTCTTAGCACTCAGAAGGGAGCACAGAAAGATAGTGGCCATTGGGGATCCCTGGATTACAGACTCAGAGACACCCTGTCCAAGTCCCTTTTGGGGCATTCCAGGAGAACCTTAGCCATGGGTCAGTTGACATCAATATGAGTCTTCAGAGTACCATTCAAACTCAGAGAGTCACTGTAGAGGTGTATGGGGATGCATTATGGGGTGCAGGGGAAGAACATTTTTGGTTTGTGCAAGACTTGGGATGTTTATGGAAGAAAGAAAGCAGAGAAGAAGATTAATGTAGGTTATTTGGGGAGAAGAAAATAGATAAGGGGATCTAAGGGACCAATTGCAGTTAAACATGATTGGTACACTTGTCTGGCCGTGCCCTGTGCCCAATCAGTGCAGTCTGTCCTATCTTCTTATCAAAATACATTTTCTAAGCTTTTTCCTGTGTCAGGGGCTTGATGTTATCTGTGGATGTGCCAGTGGTGCCAGTGAGTGTGTGAGCACTTTTGAAGAGCAAACTGGACTAACCAGCAATAGCTGCAATGGCTGGGGAGAAAATCCCAGGATGAAACCAAGGAGGAGCTAGGTGCTAAGGAATAGGAGAGCCACAGCCATTTGTGTTTGTGTGTATATCTGTGAGTGAGTGGCTCTGCAACAGCAGCTAGAGAGGGCTGTGGCCACAGGGGCACGGATGTCCAGGTTCTGGCAACTGGGGGAGGCTGAGATCTAGGAGTAGCTATTGGGCAGAATGAGTCTCTGAGCCCAGCTGCTGAAGGAATTCACATTGTGCATATGTGTGTATATATATATATATATATATGTGTGTGTGTGTTTCACACTAAGAGACCTTCCTGCTCAGCCAGAAGGGGAACAAGGTGAGGCTACTGCTGCTGTTTGTGTGAGTGCTCTGTGTGTCTGTCTGTATTGATCTGTGTGATCAGTCGTGTATATATGTACGTATGCGGTGTATAGCTGTGCTCTGTGTGCGTGTGCCACAGTACTAGGAATATATTCTCAGCCTTGCTGCTGCTTGGGCCTAGGGGCATGGATCTGCAGCAGCCTCACCTCTGCCAGACTCTTGGAATCACTCCCCCACTTTAGGTTCCTATTCATCATTTGTTCTGTCATCTGATCAAACGTTTTTTATATTTTAATAACAGAACAGTGAATGATCACAGATCACACTGGTGACAAAGCTTCTTGAGGGACTGTGATGCCAAATTTACCTTTTGCACTCTGGCATAGCGGCACTACATTATACATTAGTTACGTGAAAATTACGTGAGTACAAAGAGCTGAAAGCATGCCCTATAAATTACTAAGAATTCTGTTTACTATTTTCTATGCTTAACAAGCTATACTTATAGATTTATCCCCTTCTGTTTTATATAATATCACATCAAGCTTTACAGACTAACTCAGGGTAAGGCAGGGTAGACCTAGAGGGCTGTTCATTAATTTGTTGCATTCAACTACCATTTCCTTTGAACTATATGGTCTGTCTGCTGGAAATCTACAATAATAATCTGACTCTGTAAGATTTTAGCTAGTACCGTACTATAAACATTTATCAGCCAAAGATCAGCTAGGTAGTATTTAAATACTAGAAAAGGCATGCTTTCTTATGCCTCTAGTAGATAAAATGTTGGTGCCTTAATCTCCCTAACACTGCAATGCAATTCCTTAACTATAATCTTGTATTTCTCCACAAATAAACTACTTTCTGTTTTTATAAGAAACCATTTATGAGTAATGAAAAAAACTTCTGAAGTCATGATTATAATTTGCATTAAAATATAGGAAATCTTAATGTTGTAGATAGAGTACTTCCTTACATTACTTTCACTCATCAGATGATCAGCAGCCTGTCCCTTATTTCTGGAAGAATAGAGCAAAAGCCTGTTGAATATTTTGACCCTTTTTCTTTTTACATGAGGTAAGCAGCTATAAAAGAGTTCACTTACTCCCCAGGAAGGTGAGCAGTCATCACTAATGACTCTGTGTTGAAAGGAGAGGACAGAGAATCTACCAGATACTCTGAGATATTAGTAGGAGGTGGTGCACATTGAAATTAGTTATATGACATTCACGTGGAACTACACACTTTGGAAAGCTTCAGTTATCTTGAAGGGAGGCAAAAGACAAAAGCCTACATAATCTTCTTAGAGCCATTCTGAAAAGGCAGAAGATACCGAAGGGGACCACTGTTTGCATTGCTGTTATGAAAGGGAAGGTTTCAGTTTGTCAAGCATTTATCCTAAAAGATGGTTGGATTTATAGCTACTGCAGCTTACTTCTCACAGAAAGTAAGATGATAATCTTCTCAACTGGAGATTAGCTAGAGCAACTACAAGGCTATTAACACATAAATAAAAAAAGAAACAATAAGAATGCAAATGTGATATAAACACAGACTCGGGCTGTTGTGATCAAGGTCAACAGCTATGGAAAGAATATATTTTTCGTTGCTATATGCTATTATTTGAGGGCAATAAGCAAGAGAAATTGGAAATTCTCATTGATTAGAAGAAATTTGATATAACTAGTATTCCTAAAAGCTGATGAGTTGTTTTGCACGATTAAAACATTAAAATCAGTGGTTATTACCCACTTCAGGAGAACTAATTAGGCAAAAGAGCTCATAGGCTGTACTGAGGAAATGTAACTGTACGAAGTGGCACAGTCAAGAACACTGAAGAATAGCATAAATGAAAAGAAAAATATTAATAGGTTATTTTCAGTAATGCTGTAATCTTTAGAGACCTATTAGGGGTCTCATACAGCTCTTACAAATATATCCTTTAGTTCTTTTAAACATTATATATGACTGTTTTCTAACATGACAGATTCTGCTGCCAGTATGCTGTTTCTATATTTTGGTTGCCTTTATAACAGATAAAGCTGAATTAATCACCTGGGCTGAATCAAGACTAGTCATTCTGATTGTATAGTCTGGCAAACAGAAATAATTGATGAAAATTTACTAGAGGACAAAAATTATTTGATCCTACAGTTAAGGTGAGCCCACTCTGCGCCACTGGTGAAGTCAAAGTTAGAAATAAAATACAATATACAGCACATGAAATAATGACTAGATACCAAAACGTGCCTGCTGTAGGTATTGTAAAAAAAAAAAAAAGTAGCAGGAATGTAACAATATTGGGAAAATGTCTATGATGGATGTTCTGACAATAATAGAGTAATTTTTAGGGATATGAAAAAATATTCAAGAAATATGAATTTACCACATTGCTCACTGGTAACTGTCACTGAGTCTCTCTCCTGCATTTTGAAAGAAGTGCAATAAAGGGCTTATTTCACAGGAGCATGATAAAGTATTTTCTGTTAGTAACCAAGAAGGCTAAAATCATCCACTGTGGCAGGTGATTTTTAATTCACCACATCTGGATAGAGTTCCAGAAGACATGATTGAAGGAATGTCTAAACAGCTGATGTGCATCCTCAAGAAATCTTGAAGAGTGGATAAATTCCAGAAGACTACACAAATATCTTGTGATGTGACTAAATAAAAGACTTTATCCTTGAAAGAAAAATTAATAAGGACCTGCTTTAATAGTGAATTATTTAAAAAATAAGTAATGTGTGACACTATTTATAGAAAACAAGTCATGTTAAACAAACTCGAGTTAATTCTTTAAGATTACAGTTTGCTTGCTGAAAGGAACTGCTTGGATGGAACATACTTTCATCTTTGTAAATCATTTGACTGTGTCTCACGTCATATCTTGATTACAAAATCAGCACTGACCAACATTGACAAAGTATGCATTTAGTGAACTAATGAACTGACTAATGAATAACCTACGAGTAAGTAGTTATCAACAGAAAATCATGCCCCCTTTGAGGGGTTATGTAAGGGTTGGGATTGAGCCCAGCTCTCTGGAAGGTTTTCCTCACTCCTCTGAAACTGAGAATTTTTCAGTGTTAAATAATGAGAGCTTAGAATTATACTGTATGACATAAATTTCTTGATAAAATACATTCCATGAAAAAAAAGTTTATTTAAATTCAACAAAGCGTGAGTGCTATAAATGCGTACAACATAGTTCAAATTACATATAGTTAAAACAGTACATACACAGACTTTCTAGTATGTACCCCTTTCTGTGATACAATGCTCACCCTTCTGCTTTCTCTGTGGGTCTTGAAGTCCAGGTCAAGTGTATACAGCAAGTCCTCATCTTCCCACGCCACTCACTGGGAGGAGTACGATGATGCCTCACTCTAGGATCCACTTGGTGTCATTTTCAGGTGTTTACTAAAACAGGCTGTGCCTTGCTCTTTCTCCGTTGGTCTACAAGTCAGTGTATTTGATGTAATTTACATGTCATAGATACTTGTTCTTTGCTGTCAGCCCTAAAGCTGATTTTGCTATCTCTGAAGCCTGCATTACTTTGATGATCAGTAATTGATGACCATTGCTACATATTGTCAAGTGGCCTCTGGTGTCTCCTGTGCCTGTACTTTCAAGGCTTCCACTACGGTCACATGTCCGTGCTCATCTATGCAGCGTTTCACTATATGGTCACAGATAACTTGTTACACATAGCATAACTACTTGTTCTGACTCTTTATTAGTTACAAAATATATATGTAACAATAGGACATATTTGTACCACTGTATGAAGCTTAGCAAATGCTAAAAAAAAGTAGGTACTGGTTACCTAGACATTAGGTAATTTCTGTTACATACTAAAACAAATCTCCAGGCAGGCCAAAACGAATCCAGACCAAGCTTGACCCATTCTGATGCCTTTGCTGTTAACTTAACAGTAAGCCTGTGGTCTCTTATGAGCAATGGTAGCTCCATATTTGATAGGCTAAGGCTAACACAATATTATGTTAGAAATTACAAAGAAAAAATACTTACAGTTCAATATTATGCTTTATATTCAGTATTATTTCCATATTTCACATTAGGTGACTACATTTCACATTGACTGAGTTTAATGTTTATTTTTAAAGCAAATTCCATATATTTTTCTTCAACAGGAAGAGCAAATTTAATGGAGAGTTTTTGCTTGTGAGTATATTGAGATACTGTTGTCTTTTATATTGGAATGCTTTCTCCTGCAGCAAGCAAGCAAACAAACGAAAATGCTATAAGATTTTTGAATGCATTGTCTAATATTGTCATAGCAACGTTAAAAACTCCACATAAAATTTAGTTCTGTGGAAATAGAAGGAAGCAATATTGTTGCCTGATAACTTGGCTCAAGTCAGTATGCCATGATTTTAAATCATCTAAAGAGGAAATTACCATGAAACGTCTTGAAGTCAGTTGTCTGTGATTACCTGGATGTTACTGATACAATGAAGATTCAAGCATTAACTTTATTTTGACGCAGAGGCAATATGCTCTAACAGTAGGATCTCCGATGTGTATTTGCACGCAAGCAACGTGTTGGGTTTGACCATTACATCTTTAGTTTTTCAGAATGTGGCAGCCTCAGCTGTCCCATCTTTTATTCTGAAACATCTTGGTAGATGAGCAATAATTAAATAGTCTTAGGTTTGAGCAGTGTCTGAAAACATTCCTCAGTTCTGGATGTCATTCTCACTGTTGGTGTCAGATCATAGAATCATAGAATCTTCTGTTTGGAAAAGACCTTTGAGATCATTGAGTCCAACTGCTCCCATCATCCACTAAACTATGTCCCTTAAAAGTTCATCTATCCTTTTTTTAAACACCTCCAGGGATGGTGACTCAACCACCTCCCTGGGCAGCTGTTCCAGTGCCTGACCACCCTTAACGTAAAGAAATTCTTCCTAATATCCAGTCTGAACCTCCCCTGGTGCAATTTATGGCCATTTCCCCTTGTCGTATCACCTGTCACTTGAGAGAGGAGATCAACGTTTGCTCTCCCACAGCCCCCTTTCAGGCAGCTGTAGACAGTGATGAGGTCTCCCCTCAGCCTCCTCTTCTCCAAGCTAAACAACCCCAGTTCCCTCAGCCTTTCCTCATAGGACTTGTTCTCGCAGCCCCTTCACCAGCCTTGTCACCCTTCTGTGGACATGCTCCAGAACCTCAATGTCATTCTTGTAGTGAGGGACCCAGAACTGAACACAGTACTCGAGGTGTGTCCTCACCAGTGCCAAGTACAGGGGCACAATCACTTCCCTTTTCCTGCTGGCCACACTGTTTTTGATACAGCCCAAGATGCCATTGGCCTTCTTGGCCACCTGGGCACACTGCTGGCTCATATTCAGCCGGCTATCAAGCAACACGCCTAGGTCCTTCTCCTCCAGGCAGCTCTCCAGCCGTTCTTCCCCAAGCATGTAACGCTGCACGGGGTTGTTGTGCCCCAAGTGCAGGACTAGGCATTTGGTCTTGTTAAACCTCATCCCGTTGGTCTCAGCCCATCGATCCAGCCTGTCCAGATCCCTCCACAGAGCTTCCCTTCCTTCAAGTAGATCAGTACTGCCACCCAGCTTGGTGTTACCCGCAAACTTGCTAAGGTTGCACTCGATCCCTTTGTCCAGACCATTGATAAAGATATTGAACAGGACTGGACCCAGCACTGAACCCTGGGGAGCACCACTCGTGACCAGCCTCCAACTCGATCTAACTCCATTTACCACCATCCTCAGGCCCGGCCATCCAGACAGTTTTTCACCCAGCAGAGGCTGTACCCATCCAGGCAGCCAGTTTCTCAATCAGAATAATGTGAGAAATAGTGTCAAACGCTTTGCAAAAGTCCAGGTACACCACATCCACAGCCTTTCACTTGTCCATTAAATGGGTAACCTTGTCATAGAAGGAGATGGGGTTGGTCTGGCAGGACTTGCCTTTCATAAACCCATGTTGACTGGCTCTGATCACCTGTCTGTCCTGCATGTGCTGTGTGACAGCATTCAGTATGATCTGCTCCGTGACCTTCCCCAGTACTAAGGTCAAGCTGACAGGCCTATAATTCGCCAGATCCTCCCTCTGACCCTTCTTGTAAATGGGAGTTACATTTGCCAGTGTCCAGTCGAGGCAGCACTTTCCCAATCAGCCAGGACTGTTGATAGATGAGGGAAAGGGGTTTGGCAAGGACCTCCATCCGCTGCCTTAATATCCTTGGGTGTATCCCATCCGACTCCATAGACTTGTGGATGTCTAATTGGCCGAGCAGGTCTTTAACCAAGTCTTCTTGGAACATTGAGATTTCATCTTCACAGTCTTCTGGCTCAGGAGGCTTGGAGCCCAGAGAACGTCTTACCTTCCTATTAAAGACTGAAGCAAAGAAGGTGCCTGAAATTGACTTTTTCTCAGACATTGCTATGTGAAGAGGCTATATGATAACTATTGCTTTTAAACTGCATACCTTATACATTCAGCTTCTAAAAGCTGATATTATAACAACATCTTTTGGAAGATCAGGGACAGCTGTTTACTCTGAGTAGTAAGAAACCAAGCTTTCAGGAGCATTTCTGGGAATGAAATGACATGTACTTAAACAGTACCCAACAATGTAAAACAAATGATAAAATTGGCCAAATTAAAAAAAGGAAACAAGGTTTTATTAAAGTATGTATTGAGATAAAATGAAAGAAAATAAACAAAAAAAAATCTGAAAGGAATTAGTGTTCCTTTTCTGTGCATCCATCTGTCAAGGAAGAAAAACCCTATTGGTTTTATTACACATACAGATTCTATGTAGCTAAATTTGTACAGCTTGCGCTAGTCACCATGTACAGAATCAGCACTGGGAAAAACATGTAAGAATTCCATTTTCATGCAGTTTTTCCTGAAGAATAAGGTTCCTAATCTAAGATGTCAACAAGGTGAACAACAAGATGGAGATCAGAGTGAGATCCCACTGTGGAGTCCCTCCCACTGTAGAGGGAGATTATATTTGTGACCGCCTGAGAAATCTGAGCATATACAAGTCTGTGGGACCTGATGAGATGCATCCCAGAGTGCTGAGAGAATTGGCTGATGTGGTTGCCAAGCCACTCACCATAATATTTGAAAAGTTGTGGCAGTCAGGGGAAGTCCCTTGTGACTGGAAGATGGGCAACGTTGTGCCCATTTTCAAAAAGGGTAGAAAAAATGATCCTGGAAACTGTCAGCCTTACCTCTGTGCATGGGAATCTTGTGGAACAGATCCTCCTAGAAGCTATGCTAAAGCACATGGAGGACAGGGAAGTGATTAGAGACAGTCGACCTGGATTCTTCAAGGGAAAGTCCTGCCTGACCAACATAGTGACTTTCTGTGATAGAGTGACTGTATCAGTGAACATGGGAAAAGCAAAGAATGTAATCTATCTGGGCTTCTGTAAAACCTTTGGCATGGTCCCCAACAACATCCTTCTCTCTAAACTGGAGGGATATGAATTTGATGGGTGGACTGTTCGGTGGATAAGGAATTGGTTGGATGATCGTGTTCAGAGAGTAGTGAACCTCATGAGGTTCAACAAAGCCAAGTGCAAGGTAGTGGTCAATGGCTCAGTGTCCAGATGGAGGCCCATGACAAGCAATGTTCCTCAAGGGGTGCATACTGGGACCAGTGCAGTTTAATATTTTCATTGGTGATATAGACAGTAGGTTTGAGTGCACTCTCAGCAAGTTTGCAGATGACACCAAGCTGAGTGGGACAGTGGTCACATCAGAATGATAGGATGTCATCCAGAGGGACCTGGAAAAGCTGGAGAAGTGGGCATGCATGAACCTCATGAGGTTCAACTAGACGAAGTTCAAGGAACAACACCTGGGTCAGTCTGCAGTTTCATTATAGGCTGGGAGATGAAAGCATCTGTGAGGAGGTGTGATTGAGAGCAGCCTAGTGGAGAAAGACTTGGGGGTGCTGGTTGATGAAAAGCTTGATATGACCCACCAATGTGCACTCACAGCCCAGAAGGCCAACCGTGTACTGGATAGCATCAAAAGAAGTGTGGCCAGCAGGTTGAGGGAGGTGATTCTCCCTCTCTGCTTCACTCTCACGAGACCCCACCTGGAGTATTGTGTCCAGTTCTGGAATCCCCAACATAGGAAAGATGTGGAACTATTGAACAGGTCCAGAGGAGGGCTATGAAGATGATCAGAGGGCTGGAGCACCTCTGCTGTGAGGACAGGGCGAGGCAGTTGGGGTTGTTCAGCCTGGAGAAGAGAAGGCTCCAGACCTTATAGACCTTATAGAGTCCTTCCAGTACCTGAAGGGGATACAGGAAAGCAGAGGAGGGACTTTTTACAAAGACAGGTAGTGATAGGATGAGGGGGAATAGCTTTAAATTGGAAGGGGTAAGATTTAGATTGGACATACAGAAGAAATTCTTCACCATGAGGGTGGTGACACACTGGAAGAGGTAGCCCAGGGAAGTTGTGGGTGCTCCCTCCCTGAAAGTGTTCAAGAGCAGGTTGGATGGGGCCTTGAGCTACCAGGTCTGGTGGGAGGTATCCCTGCCCATGGCAGGGGGTTGGACCTGGATCATCTTTAAGGTCCCTTCCAACCCGAGCCATTCTATGATTCTATGCCATCCCTATCATTCTGTAAATGTCTGTGAATATTCTGTCAGAAGGTTTCAACTGATTTATTTATGCTGAAACCTCTGTCATATGATAAACCAGACCATGTCATTTTGTCATGTCATTCAGAAATCTGTTATTTGTGTATGTATAAAATGTTTGTCAGTCTTTACTTTGAATTCTTTCTCTGTTTTTCTGTTGATTAAGCTCTTTTTTTTGTTTCCTACAGCTCACATTCTTTTCATTGGCACTATTAATCAGACGTACTCAGGGACATGCTTCTCTCTACCTGTTGCATGGGAATTAAATGGCTGCATACATTTTCATGTTCAATAGCAGCAGCAAAATCATTAGAATCCCAGAGCTCCATTATGAAACTTTTTGGTTTACCTGATACAGATGTTCATTTTCTTGCTTTGTTTCTGCCATAGTCTGCCACCTCATTTTCCTGCATGACAACTGAGCTGTCAGCATAAACTTTTAAACATGACAGAACTCAGTGTAACAATATCCTTTATAATAGTTGTTGACATCTAAGTAACAAAACTCCTTACTGTAGACTGGTGCTTGTCAGTCACAAATGCTGAAAGTATTATCGTCATCTTCATTTCATGTATTTTTGCTGCTGGTTCCACAGTGATTTGTGGAATCCATCGTAACTTCAGAAATCAACAAGTTCTGACTTTTGCTGTCACTGGTGCAGTAGATCAGTTTAACTAAAACAATTGGTTTTAACCAAATGACCACCTACTGCCTCTTAGGAATAGAGGTGCAAATTTAGCACTGTTGATTTTTGCCAGGTCCTGTCAGTCACTACTTGACTGAGCTTTTCCAGCTTCCCAAATACGAACTGCGTCATTTGATTTGCTTCAGTAAAAATTTAATTAGCATTTATAAAGTGATCAGCTAATCAGTGCTGGTATCTATGCTTATAGGGTCATAAAAATAATTAATGGATGTGTTTAGTTTCCTAATGCTGTTGATAGAACTGACTATTTCTTTTTGTTTCCTCATTTAGCCAAACACTGAAAAGAGAGAAGTTTCTACAGATCAGAGATAGAAATGAAAATAAATATATTGCTTCATGTTTAAGAACAGGTCTATAGATAATTAGTTTGCTCTTAAGTTCCGTAAAATAAATTCCATTTTCTGCAGTTAAAAAAAAAGTGTTTTCATTATTTTAAATAGTCTTTTCTTTTTACTTCTGGAAAATAAATGGGGTCATACTGTTATGCTTTTTACAGTTTCTACTGTAAGATGGAGTTATTGTTCACTGCACTGCAGTTTTCCTTCTGACACTCATTTGCTGAAGCAACTCCTCATTTGCAATTTGTCAGCCTTAGGAACGTGTGACGAACTGGCAGTATTACTGTAAAGACTGGTAAAATGAGTAAGACTTTGGCAGCGGTTAACGGTAGCAATACCCTGAGATGAGTATATCTGGCACTTCTTTCAAAGGGCAAAATTCTCCACCTCCCACTCATATCTCGGGAGGCCAAACAGCCCATTTGCAACGGTTGAATTTCTACTTATGTAAAGTCATGATGTTCTTGCATGCATTTTTTTTTTTACTATTGCTTGAAAAACGTGAGAGCACTGCACATGCTCTTTGTGGTAGGAATATTAAAAGCACAAGGCATTAGATACATATGCTTCCAAGTTTTTGAACCTTCACAGGCTGAGTATTTTAAGCAATTGAATACTACCAAAGTTAGCTTCCCTTTGTGGTTTCCAACAAGTTCCTTGGAGCAATTGAGGTGCTTTCTTTTTAGAACAAGGAATATGGTGTTTTTAATTACTTTTTGAATGTTGCAACAAATCAAGGAAAAAAAATGGATTCACTTACCAATGCTCCAGTATTGTCTTGCTTACAGAGTATAATATTTTTGTGTTGTTTTCACAGAAATAAAAATCAATCTATTAATTGTGTGCAAAGGTGTAACTGCTGTGCAATTGATATTAGCCATGTCTGTATTTCTTCATTAGGCTTACCAGGTATCCCATTGTTTTTTATTCCTTTGAACTAACTTTTTTTTGGCAAGCTTGCTTTGCCTGCACTGCTCGTGCCTGCTTTGACCTATCAGCATCTACTCTTCCATTCAGGACACTGCCCTAAAAGGTGGTTTCATATTGTGGCTTTCAAGGTATATCCCCACAAGTTTGTACTTTAGTGTGTGCTCTTACACACAGCAATGAAAGCTCTCAGTACTTGGTGCAGCTCTCCATGCTTTTTGTGCTCCAGATTTTGCAGGGGGCTTATATGCTTTTCTGCTATTGAACTGAACTTACCAAGAACACAGGTGGTTGGAGATTGTTCAGCATAGAAAGCCCTTACACAGTTGTTATAATACACTTTTTTTTCTTTCTGCATTGGGATTTCTTCTTTGTTTGGATACAGGTACATAACACCTTCCACTGTTCAGTACTGCAGCCTAAATGTGTGAGATTTTAAAGACCATCTGAGCAGATTGTAGCCTTGCAAACTCCATTATGGCATTTTAGTTTTCTTTCTTGGATCATTTGTGTCAGGCTTTATAGACTGTCAGTGTCAAAATGAATTCCCAATGTTTTTTTGTGTACATTTCTGACTCAAAGTTTTATTTATATTTATTTTTCCATTTTTTTTAGCTATAAGGTCTAAGTCTTCACTTTCTGAGAACTTAAAATGCAGACATTTACAAACGGTTGTGAAAAATTTGTAGGCAACATGGCATTTCTGCCACCATCTGGTGTTACTCATGTCTGAGCCTGAAAACCAACTGCAGCACAATTCTCAGACATTGTCAGAGGACCTACAGTTCTTTCAAATTACCTAATGTGTATTTTGTATACAAAAAGATATTGTAGATGTAGACAGACAAAATCCCTAGGAACCACAGTAAGCTAGACAGAAACTCTGCAGCAAAAATCTGCTGTGCTGTGGCTCTCTAGACAGCATTCTGCTGATTCTGATGCAACTTCAAGAAAAAAAAAAAATTACATGTTCGTTTAGCTAATTTGTAAATAATGGCTTATGTTGCTTTTGTGCAACTTAATAATAAATTTACTTCAAATAGTTTTCAATTCAAATTCATCAGTCTCTGTTGGACATATAGTATTCACATTCTTTGATTTTAATATTATGACACTTGTGTAGATGTTCTTTTAATTTTAAAGAGCTCTTTTCTAAGGAAAATATTAAAATTAATTTTCGTCTTCTCTGTAAGAGATTCTGGGACAATATGATCACAGACTTGCAGATCTAAATTAGGACTGATGCCTCAAACCAAGAACCTGTTTACATTTTAATTATTAATAATAATAGTAATAATAATAATAATAGCAGTAGCATATGGTGGTTACGATTCCTCCTTCATTGTCTATTGTTTTTTGCCTCCCCACACACATCTGTCAAGAGGTTTCTTTTTCTTCAAATGCATGGGAAGAAAAATTAGATGTTTGAGCCACCTGCATTCCAGCTGAGGGAGCAGAAGTCACTCTTGGAGACAGAAGGGAAAAGAACAGGAAAAAAATCCCTTTTTTATATTTGGGCTTTTTCCAGATTCATTGTTATTTTCATTTATGGAAAGGGACAGCTCTCTGTGTCTGACTTTCTGTGGCCAGCTCTTCACAGCAGCCAACTCTCTGTGGGACAGCTCTCTGCGGAACAACTCTACAAGGCTGACTCTCCACGGGGACAACTCTACATAGGAAGGTTTAAGTTTAGAGTTAGGGTTAGGGTTTGAGGTTCCCTGTGTAGAGTTGTCCTGCAGAGGGCTGGCTATGGAGAGTGGCCACAGAGAATTGTCCTTGACCCTTCATTTACAAGGCGAATGTAAGAATCTTAATTTAAACTTAATTTTTCTGATCAGACTATTTTTGTTATCTTCCTATCATTTTGCCTTTGCTTTCATGATCCCAGCTGTCCCAGATCTTACAGGATTGAAATGTCAGTCAATACAATTTAAATAACAAAAAAAATACCTTTAGAAGTTTTCTCTCCCTAGTAATGTCATAATTTCAAGCACAATAGAGGAGACTGGAGGCAAGACTGGAGGCATATGGCTCTGTATGTCGTTGGAATGTGAAGATTTTGCATTTCCAATGGAAGAAATAGATTATGTAAGATACAAGAAATTAAAAAGTGTTCAAAGATGAAAGCTTCTTGCAAATGTAAAACTAAATTGAGTGATATTGAATGGTGCAGAATAACTATGAGTTATTTGCTCTGTTTCTGACTGGAGGGAGATGAACTATCAAAGCGAAAAGTGCTACTCCTGTGCTGTCTCTGTCCTGCAGCATTCTTGATATCTGTCCAGAATACTGACAGGTGACAGGAGACACTGATTGCTTGTTTCTTGATTAGCTTGCTTACAGAAGATTAGGTGCTGGCAGCAGCTGATGAAGTTGCTAGTGTCTACTAAAGATTTATTTAGTCCTAGAGAGAATCCTGCATGTTTTAGGATGAGTAATCAATTTTCTGTCAAAGGAGATATTGGTCATCTGCCTAGTGGAAGTCTCAGCTCTTTATTCTCATACTGCCCTGGAAGATGAGTAGGGTCCTAAGGGCAACTGTTGGCAATTTCTGTGATTGTGAACTTCTGTGATCATTCAATTTGAATGAATGGAATATTTGGAAAGAAGGTTGTTATCTCACACTGAATTTGTTTTTATTGGACACATAAAGTTGTATTATTAATTTCAATTTGTTAATCTCTGGATGAGACTTAACAATGATATGAATATAATTGAAGAAGATGGATAGATTTCACTGAAATGTTCACCATTTCAGTCTTCCTTCCTCATTTTGATGCAGAATTGGTCATTTTTGCCAGACAGTAATGTATTCTGAGTGTATCACTGTTAATAGGAATAACAGATTAACAAGAATGTATGTGCTGAAGTTACAGACTGTTTTCCAGTAGTATAAACTCTCTATCATTTAACTGTTATCAACCTCTTGAGCAATGCTATGTGACAATATATTGTTTGAAAGGTGATTTAGTATTAATTTGAAATGATACATATTGCTGGTAACATATCTAATATTTTGTGCGCAGAGAAGGCTTGTATAAACTTCAGGTTTAAAGAAACTAAAATTGTGTTATACGTGACAAATATACAGAAAATTCAATGCTATCTCACTATAAGACTGCTCAGGTCTAAAGTAGGATATGCATGTGTTTAAGACACTGTGTTTACTCTTTGTTTGCAGAAGTTAGCTAGGGTACAGAAAATTTGTGCATTGCAGTGTGTCCTAAATGTGATTGCAAACTTTGATAGAAGAAGCAGTGGAACTCTATTATGTGACTGGTACTCAGCTACATGGGACAACGTGTCCGTGTAATCATTGACATTACAAACAATCAATTTGGAGTTAAGAAATGGTTTAGGTATGTTCTTGACTGGATAGTTAACCAAATCAGTGATGAAGAATCATTTCACTGTTTTGTCGTTTCCTGATATGGATTTGTGTGTTTTCCTTATTAGAAAGAATACTCGGAGCATTAGCTCTGATTTAGCTGAAACGCCCTGAATTTTTCTTTCTTTATTAATTATTTCCACATATTTTTTTTTTTTCATTCTGTTATCTTCACAATACTGGAAAGGAAAGGCTCTCTTTTTCTCAGTATATAGCTTTCATGGACTGTATATGTCACCACGATTACAGAACTTTGAAGCTGCTGGTTTAGATCTTATGGGTGATGACAGCTGCAGACCTGGCAAAACACTGACACTGAGGCTGGGTCACACTGGTTCAAGGTCTGGCAGAGCTTTTCTGTCTAGATAGAGGAGAGCCTTTTCTGGATATTTTTTGTCTGTCATTGAGATCATAGAGGATGTGTGGTAGGGTAAAGAAACTCACAGAGACCCAAAGGATTATGTAAAATTGTTGAATTGCTATATTACTGAATGTACCAATTTCCATTGCTATTGTTCTGACATACAAATTTATATAGGTAAGCAATTGCTGTTTTCTCCACAAAAAAGGAGCCATCTATAATTGTGTAGGGAAGCTGAATCTATAATAAATGATATGTCTGGAAAAAAAGGCTGTCACTGAAGTGGGATTCAGTTTGTGTTTAAAATGTGGATGCCTATCAATAGCCATATTCCAATGAGTCAATGAAGATATATCCAATATCATGAATTAAACCCAGAGAATAATTTGGCACCGTATGGGCTGTCTCTTAGAAGATCATCACCTGGATCACACTACAATCCATATTTTCTCAATATTTATGAATAGTAACAGAAGCTTAGACAATTCATGTGCCTTCAGAAAGTTCAATGAAGTTGCTTAAATTGTGAATTGAATCTTATCCTGTATGTTGAGGACCTATTATCTTTACTAGTGGTCATCAAAACAGGAAAACCTGCTTTACTCATAAAATTACTCCTATATAAATGCTGTGGTCAGCTCTCATAGATTTCTTGGAATGTAATTCTCATCAATTTACATTTCCTTCTAAGCATATTTCTCTTCCTGGAAAGGCACTCCCGAATACCTCAACTCCTGTACTCAAAAGTTAGACCTAGAACTGGCTTATTGCATTCCTCATATATGGAACATGAGAGCCTCAACTTCCACTTTCCAGACTCTGATAACTCTAAGCATTCATGCATATATTCTTTCATACTGCTCACTCATAGCAGGACTAGATGGTTGCATGTTGGAGACAAGATACTTCATCCTATGTGATTCAAGGCAATGTTACTTTCTTCCATGTTACTGGAAAAGATCTGTTAGCATGTCAGTCATCAGCTGTGGGTTGCAGGCATTATTTTTTATAGCTGCTTTAATTTTTCCAAAGAACCTTTTTCAACAAAGATTATGAATTTAGAGAAACTGACGTTATTCCTTTGAAACTGATAAAATTATCTGTGCAGCATGTGAGATAAATGTTCTGCCTACCTGTTTTATTTATTTATGTGATGTTTAAATCTTGCTCATTTCAATCGTGTGATGGCAATACACCTATAAAAAAGTGTGTTGTGGTATGAGTATGAGGTAAAGTAGATTCAGTTTTCTAACTTCAGCTAAGTCTCCTCTAAGTAACTCCATTTTCTGAAAGTTAACTGCATGTTTTTCAGACAGTGTTTCTCTCAAGCAGTGATAACGTGGCATTTGGTATGCAGAAAGACTGTTGCTTATACTTATTCCTATAGAAACCAAGGCTCTCCTTAAGCTGGTGGAATACTGTTAAGTGAAAGGGGTGAAAAAGAGTTGCACATTGAGGTAGGAGTGGACAGGACAGGTGACCCAAAAACTGAACAGCAGACTATTCCATCCCATATAGTTCACACTTGGTGTAAAGTATGAACTATAATGTAAAGTTCAAACTTGAGGGATCACAAAGGTCAGGTTCTCTTTTGAGATGGCTGATGTCCAGTGAAAACCTCATCTGTGTTTTTGCCCCTGATTCCAGATCTGTGCGTTCCTTAATCCAGTTCCTGGGTGCAGCCTCACTCCTGCCACTTACCTTGCCTGCCCTGCAGCATCTGTGGTTGACATACAGTCATCAGTGGAGGGGAAGATGGGGGGGGTGGGGCAAGGGCACAATTTCGTATGTTTATATATATAATTACTATTTTCTTATTAGTAGTAATTTTTTGCATTATCACTATTATTATTATTATTTTATTAAAGCTGTATTTTCAGTTTCCAAATTACAAGTCTTGTCCTCTCATTTCCCTTTTCCCTGGGGATGGGGAGAAAGAGAAATGGGAACCCAACTCCTGAGTTTTAGCAGCTGAAATTGACCAGACCAGGGCTAAATCATGACAGTTTTTTGACACCCAATGTGAGCACTATTTCATTATGAAGATGTTCTCCAGCAGGCCTTTCAATGAAACTGCTTTAATTCTTCTCTGTGTAGAGTTCTATTCACGTTTAGTTAATGATTTTAATGTAAAAATTCATTGGGTTTTCACTGACTTCCTTTTTCCAGGTAATACATAATTCTAATTCGTTTGTCTGATCTTTTCTTCAGTATATCTGTCTATGCAGGTGGCAGATGTCACAGCTTCTCCTGTCAATATTTCCTTCTTGCAGGTGAAATAATATTGTTGCTATCCCAATGAGCTAGTGCCCCTGCAGTGCCAAGACATCGGATTTGAGAGCCATTGAGTAGTTGGATAGTCATGTAAATAATTCATGCTCTTTGTTCTATAACTAAGCCTCCCTTCCAAAATCCACTTTTTTAAAGCATAAACTAGAATGGGAATCTGTCAAATTAAATCATCACATTGAATGGCTAAATGAAATGAGGTTTACACAAAACCCTCAAACATTACAGTCAGTTTTCTGAACATAGTGGTTCTGGAAAGCTGCTGGCTAACAAAGGAAAGATATTCAAGCAAGAAAGAGGAAAACTGAGAAGACAAGGGCAACTAACACAAGTAATGGCTAATAAGTTGCATTGATTTGTTTGATAATTGCAGTATCACAGTATCACAAGGTTGGAAAGGACCTCTGAGATCATCAAGTCCAACCTATAACCCAACACTAACACCAACACTAACACCAACCATCATCTAAACCATGGCACTCAGTGCCTCATCCAGTCTCCCCTTAAACACCTCCAGGGTCGGTGACTCCACCACCTCCCTGGGCAGCCCATTCCAATGGCCAATCACCCTTTCAGTGAAGAACTTTTTCCTCATATCAAGTCTAAACTTTCCCTGACGAAGCTTAAGTCCATGCCCTCTGGTTCTGCCACTGGTCACCTGAGAGAAGAGACCAATCCCTGCCCGACTACAACCTCCTTTTAGGTAGTTGTAGAGAGCAATGAGGTCTCCCCTGAGCCTCCTCTTCTCCAGACTAAACAGCCCCAACTCCCTCAGTCGCTCCTCATAGGGCTTGTGCTCCAGCCCCTTCACCATCTTCGTTGCCCTCCTCTGGACACATTCCAGTATCCTAACATCTTTCCCAAACTGGGGGGCCCAGAACTGTACACAGTATTCAAGGTGAGGCCTGACCAGTGCCGAGTACAGGGGGACGATAACTTCTCTGGTCCTGCTTGCTACACTATTCCTGATGCAGGCCAGGATGCCATTGGCCTTCTTGGCCACCTGGGCACACTGCTGGCTCATGTTGAGCTTCCTGTCCACCAGCACTCCCAGGTCCTTTTCTGCCTGACTACTCTCCAGCCATATGGGTTGCAAGATATCTGAGACACTTCTCAACAGGGGCATCTGGACTGTTAGTTTCTAGGTGTTGCACAAACAAATATTGAGTACTATTAGCTGTAGTGGCCCAACACCTTGCAAACACATGTTGAATTTCACAGAAGCTCTTTGTTTTCTTAGGTGTGGGACATGGGACTGATTAGAAGTGACAGTACAATACAGAAAAGGAAAATTCTGTTTGAATAAAGCAAGGTACTTTCTGACTGAAAACTTCTCTTTTAAGGTACATGAGATAAATTCCATTGCTTGGATCAGAATAACATAATATAGAATTTGAACAATATCATATTAGATATGGAAATTATTGAGAAGATGTGAACTTCAATTTCTGTGAGCTCTTAGTAGTGGTGGGCGTAATATTCCATGCCACTAGGGTTCAATGACATACAGACATTTTCTTTCATTCAATTGTTCCTGGTTCAAAAATGTTTTGTATATATTCTTTCTTAATTGTATGTTTCCCACTACTTACTAAAATCTGAGGCTAAGTCACTGTCATTATTATAACCATGACATGTTCTTACAGTGGGCTAACATTTTATCAGGATAATGATTGCGTGCCACTCTAGAAACTTAGTTCTCAAACTCAGATTCCTGAAAGAACAAGACCTGTAAATCTGCTCTGTATAGAATATTCTTTTGACTCAGTGGAAGTTCTGCATATTGAGGTATTTCCAGAAGTTAGTTCCAAGTTTATCCATTTGTTTTCAAATGTTGGTAATTTCAATTTGCTTTTGTCTGTATGTCGCAGGGGAAATAGATCTGTTCAGAAGCTGGGCAGCTAAAGTAAAAACATCCTTCAGTTTTTCTGTTGCCAGTGAATTTTATCTATGCTTTACACTAAACAGCTTTAGTTCAGCAGTTAAATGACAAGTTTTTAATATGTATAATGATAATTTTATGCTTTAAATTAGAATCGTTTCAATAAAGAGATTTTTTTTTTTTTCATTGAGTGGAATTTGTATTTTGGAAATACAATGCAAGGTTATGGGAACCTCCTATTACAGTTAAAAAATCAGCTAATTTTGTATTACCTATTTTGTACTTACATATGAAATATATCGCCACATTTCAGACCTCTAAAACACAAGGATAGAAAGAAATGTATTTGGAAATTTTAATATATGATCTTCTAGTCAGTTCAGTTGTTTAGAAATAAAAGGGCTTTGCCATTTGCTCATTGTCCATGAAGTTTTATCTACTGGGAAGAAATTTTATTGGCCTGGTCTACATAATTAACTTTTTCTGGAAAAAAGGAGAGAGCAAAACAGAGGATAAAAACATATGGCTTCTTTAGCAACACAGTCTCTCTTTAGAGAAAATTTTATAGGGAAGTGGTTTGCATGGATAGACCCTTAGCAGCCAAGACAGACGACATGTACTGAGTGAAATGCATATTTACTGGCTTTTACTGCTTCCTTCGCTGCACACTGTTTGATCAGTATATCGTTGAAGTATTAAACCTGAAGGAAGAAAACATGTTTTCACACTTGAAAGGTTCTATCTGAATGCAAATGTCCCTCAGGAAAAAATATGGATTAACTTTTAGCCATTCTGACTCAAGCAATTTCTTTTGTAACTCGGAAGTGTAATGTAGCTTATGTTTAGTCTAGACTTTCCCCCTATAATTAACTTTAGTATGTAAATTGAATATGATCGAAAATACTCTTGCAGGAAATTTTCACAAAATCACAGACTGTTTGAGACTGGAAGGAACCTGTGGAGGTCATATGGCCCAACACATCAAGCAAGGTCACCTACAGTCTATTGCCCAGGACCATGTCCAGACAGCTTGTGAATATCTCCAAACTGGGAGACACCACCACCTCTCTAGACAACCTGTGCCAGTGCCTGGTCACCTGCACAGTAAAAAAGTGTTTTGTGATGTTCGTAAGGGAGGTTACTGTGTTTCAGTTCATGTTCATTGCTTCTTGTCTTGCCAATAGGCACCACCGAAAAGGGTCTATTTCTGCCTTCTTTGCACCTTGCCTTCAGATGTTTGTACGATCCTCCCCGATATTTCTCTTCTCTAGGCTGAACAGTCCTAGCTCTCAGCCTTTCATTGTATAGGAGATACTCCAATCCCTTTATCGTCCTCTTAGATCTTTGCTGGACCCTCTCCGGTAGCTCTTAAATATCTATCCATTTCTATTCAGCACGGTATCTATCAGATTTTGCCATTTTGTTCAGGATATGTTTCTTCTGTGTTGCAGAAGGTTGCAACAAGGTCTTGTCTGTATTTTGTGTATATTTACATACAGAAAGAAGCAAGTTGTAACTAGAAAATATTGTTTGGGTGCTCCTATCTTCATCTGCTAAATTTTTTCTGCTTCTCTGTCATCTTACCTACCAGTTTGATCTGTGCAGTTTTGCGCTTGTGTACAGAGTTTGGCAGAAGATGGGGAACTGAAACTATCCTTGCACTCTTTTCTGAGATATACCAGTATGAATCCTGAACTACTATGGGCTCTGTGGGACTCTAGCAGTCCTCTACTGTTAATACTTTACATAGCAATTGGTATAAATTCACAATGGTTGAACATTTACCTTTTACAGGACTCTGTAATGTTTTAAGTGTCATCATCCATATTAGAAAAAAATGCACATCATTTTAAAAATGTATAATATTCATATATGGCTATATTTTTACAAGTGATTTGGACAAATCAAAATTGGTCCACTAGCCTATTTCACTCATTTGCTCTTAAAATGCTAACAAGGAGCTTTACAAGTATAGAATTTTCTGGAAATAAATGTGTAAGGAGAATCTTGCAGGAAGGTAAGTTATTATTAAGGGATCAAGGCAGCATCAGTAAATATTTTTCTATAATAAAATATAAAATTTGCAATTATTCTAGGATCCGGCAAGCACATATGTTTATGGTTTTGGTTAGTAGACTGTTCTCTGCTGCTGCTATAATTTCCAAAAGTTTTTGCTGCTAGCAAAAGAATTATGAGGCTCCTGTCCATTCATCACATAAGTGATCATAATTTTGGGCAAGATGTAAACATGTGCCATGTGAAGTAATTTGTCCTTCCAACATACCTTTATCAGAGCGTGCACATGGCTTCCCCCTCCCTTCCTCCTGTCGAAACCAGCCATAGTTTTGACAGGGAAATGATACACTGTGTGCAATGAATTCACTCCATACCCTGGGTATTATCTGAGACAGCTCCGGCAGGACTGCAGTTTATCATTCTTTCACGACATGAAGCTTTTGTTCTCCTCCATCCCAACAGCACATCCTCTGTGCGGCTTTCCCTTGACCTTGCACTACGTTTAAGGTGTAGGATGCTTGCAAGGCTCACTCGCACTGGGAAACCACACATTTCTGACTGTGTTTCTGGACATCTTCTACTCATGGACAGTGTACTTACCAAGCAGAATCTACATGGATTCAGGCAGGAAGAAGAACTTACAGTACATTAAGGTGTGGCTGACGTTCCTGGCTACCCTTCGGAAAAAAAACAGGACACTGGACTCTTTCTGGATGACAGGCTCTGGGTCGGGAAGGGGCAGGACAATTTCCACAGTTAGGTGACAAACCTTTTATAAAAGTTCCTCAGGTCTTTAGACTGAGCAGTGCCTTATGTGCATATCACCTACAGATCCAGGCACACAGAACGGGAAGAATATCCCACAGCTGACAGTTGGGCAGGATTCACTTCTGTAAATGTAGGCTTCTAGTGTCATTCAACATGCCTTCAAATATTCTGCTGAAGCTTCAGCTGCTAGTCCAAAATATGCAAGAAGTCTTCTCCAAGCCTCATGAATACCTTCCAATGTTGTGTTTTAGGTCCACTAGGGCACTCTAGATCACCATAGGCACACATGTTTAGGAAACCGAATTCCATTCTTGGGTCCTCCTCAAGCTCAAGTAACTACACAGACTAGATCCACATTCACTGTACTTGAAGCATAGACATTGGAGACACCGAAAGTTAGATTTATGAAGCTTGAACTGAATATTACTGCAAGAATCCTGCTATAATACTTGTAATAGAAAATGTGTTATTTTTTGATAATTTTGTAGTTTTAAGTAGTTGTATTTGGAAACAGCTCAGTTGAATCATATACTTTTTGTTCTTTTTTACCCTACATTTAGCTTGACCCTGGGTTTGGCAGGCTCATTAGTATCTTATGAGCTCTGTGATTTGAATGTTTTTTTGGTCAGTTACCACTGCTATTTTTCAGAAGGTAGTTTTCTTCTGTATAAAAATTTGTGGATGATGCACTTACTAAGCAAAAGTAATAACAGGGGAAAAAAAACCCCATCCCTTTTCTAGATGAAATAAACTATATAATGAGGCTCATATAGGTTGTTCATGGGAAAATGCTTCATTCTTTTGTGGTCTGTTTGTAAATGTATCAAGTTATAGTTACCACCTTGGAAGGAGAGTCTTGATTTTTATCAGTTCTAACTGGCTGAAAAGAACTTGAACAATTATAATAATGATTTCCTCATTTAATCACGTAAAATAAATACCATATCAGTAATGTGAAAAATTTTGACATCATAAAAAGTTTCTAAATTAGAAATTGCTAATTCTAATTCAGAACTTTTAGGAACTACTAAATGTGATTATCTTATTTCTTAAGAAATCATTGACTAGAATATATAGCACTACTGTAATAACAAAAATAAATCTTAATTTTTAAATTATTTTTCAATAATAACTTACTTTTTTGCCCCAATAATATAAACCTCTGCAGTACAAGTTCATCAACCAAAGCTCAACTTAGAAAAATAAATACAACAGGAATTTTCTCTTGATCTTGTTTCCACTCCACATCCCTCACCAAACATTCATCCATAATCTTGCAACAGGGAGCCTATAGTACTCCCTGATTTCATCTATCTTTTCCCATCTATGTCTTTGTTTCTGAGGGACCAGGAAAACACATCACTAATTTGTGGCAATGCATCCCATCTAAAGCATACCTCCCTCCATTTCACCTTAGAGTTCATCTTCCTGAGGAGGCTTTCAGTGGAATTACCACAGTTTTGAAGTGGAAAAATACAGAAAACTCCTTTGCAGAGTAATGTTTCAGTAATATGAGAGTTTCTTGTCTCCTTATTACTACCAGGCATCCTTTCCAACAGGAGATCACTTGAATTTAGGTAAAAGATGTTGAACAACTCTGGTTTTGTATAGGTAGGATACTGGGGGGAAAAAAAAACCACCTACAAAAGCTGAAAAGGGTGTGTGGTTATTGAGTCCTCTTCCTAATAACATGAGAAGGGCATGGACCTGTTGCTATTGGAGCAAGTCCAGAGGAGGGCTGCGAGGATGATCAGAGGGCTGGAGCACCTTTTCTATGAAGACAGGCTCCAGGATTGTTCAGCCTGGAGAAGAGAAGGCTCCAGGGAGACTTTCAGTACCTGAAAGGGGTCTACAAGAAACATAGAGTAGGACTTTTTATGAGGGTGTGTAGCAATAAGACAAGGGCTAAAACCTTTAAGCTCATTAGATATAAGAAAGAAAATCTTTGCTGTGTGGGTGGTCAGGCACTGGAAAAGGTTGCCCAGAGAAGTTGTGGAAGCCGCATCCCTGGAAATGTTCAAAGCCAGGTTGTATGGGCCTTTGATCTAGTGGAAGGTGTTGCTGCCCTTGGCGGGGGTTGATACTAGATGATCTCTAAGGTCTCTTCCTACCCAAACCATTCTATGACTCTATGACAATGCCTAAATGTCCTTTCTTGGGCACCTGCTACTAATGATCAAAACATGTCATCAGGCTCTCAAGTTGCCCATTTCATGGTATTTCAGGAATGGCTACAGGCTGCAGACTTCAAATTAGGATTTTTAATTGACTGATTTATTTAGGAGTCTTTTTACTCCATAACGATATTTAAAAGTCCACACTTGTCTTAACATTGCTTATATACTCTGTGAGCAGCTAATGTAACCACCAGATCTGTCATTTTTCATTCTCTGCTTGAATTGTTTTGAGATATGTAGCTTTTACTACACCATCTTTTTAATGTTCAGCTTCTGAGTTTATGGTATGTGTCTGATCATCACAATTTAATAAAAATTAGACATAAAAGAGCCATCTCAGTAAAGAAAAAACAGCTTCAGGGTTAGATAGCTGTTTTTCACAAGTGAACTTGTATGTAATACAGTTACTTTTTTGACAGTTTTTCCTAAATGTTATGAAGTGATCAGAAATAATTACAAAATCAGTGATGGCAAAACAGTGGCATTTCAAACTTATAAAACTGCTTTTTAAATTGATGTTAAATGTAGTACCTTTGTTTCTACAGGCTACAAGCACTGAGCTGTAGCTAATGACAGTGAGTTACCAATGGCTTTACCTGACAAGTGAAGAGTTACTTGATAGTGTAATAGAATTGGAACCAGTGATATTCATCCTTTTATCTGTTCCTTTGCAATCAACAGTGAGTTTTTTTCTTTCTAGAAGGCAGTATGTTCAAAGAGGGGAGATAACTGACTTATGAAGTCTTCCAAGAACTTCTGCTTGGTAAGTCACTTAACCTCTGTGTCTGAGTCTTACTAGCTGTTAAACAAAGATATTTGTATTTTTCTTGTTTTGTAAGACAGAGGAAAATAGCACTTTCATGAACATCAGTACAAGGTATAATAATTACAGACAACAACGACAGTCAAATGAAAAGCTGCTCTGGGAATAAATCCAAGTGGATGGCAGAGACATGAATGCTCATAAGCACATAGAAAATGCAAATAACCATTTCTAGAAGAAATATAAGTATGACATTGGTTTAATAGAACTGATTTGAATAAGGTGTGTAGTTATAGGAAGGGAAAATTCAGAGCTCACTGGAGGAGGCTTAAGGAAAATTGACTGCTGACTAGGGTGTCAATACGTAGAGAGTAGTGGACTGCCTGTCCTTCCTCTCATGGGGATTGGAAGAGCTCTTATATCCCCAGCTTCAAAGGCTGCAGCCTTTGCTGAGGTGGGGGATGAGAAGTATGGGAAGGTACTGCTCCTCGCTCAGTAATAACTTGTTTTTACATCCTTCATAAAGGTAAAGTCATGAAGAAGGGAATGTCCAGGAAAATGAAGTCAGCAGAGCAGGGAAGGGAATCCTGCAGGATGGCCCAGGCTGCTCCTTTCCTGCTTTTGTTCCTTTCCTCTGTTTACCTCTGTGTGACAATCTGCTACTGTCAGATTTTTCTGGTTGGCTGAAAAGCCTTGCGATATCTCCAAGATACTTAATGTGAAGATTAGAAATTAGTACGTAAAAATATAAAAAATAAATTTAAGGAAGTATGTACTAGGTGATGGAACAGACAAATTGATGATTGTATTGTCCTTCAGGAACAGAGACACTGCTGTTGTCTCCGTATAAACTTGTTCTATAGAAATAGTAATCAGACTTTGCAATATTTTGCTTTACTGATTTTAGTTGCCTGATGAATGATGCACAGTAATTCACAGTTTCAGGTGTCTCACATTGGTGAGATTCAACGGGAATTTTATTATTTAAATTAGACCAAACAGCATCTGTGCTCTGAATGAAAGACTTACAGGCTGGGTTAGGTACATTTATGGAGAAAGATAGAGCCTGTCGTCAAGGGCTACTTGAATTTCACAAGATGATGTAACACTAGCACATATGTAAGACAAAATACATATTAACATCACAACTGGATATCCATTTTTTTCCAATCTGTCAGAGCTTGCCAGCTAAAATGAATTACTTCAGTAGATTTTAAGGACAACAATGATTTGTGATTATCTGGTCTGCCCTCCTGAATAACATAGCCTAAACAATCTCCCTCCAGTGATTTCTGCATCAAGTTCTTAAGTTCTGTTTGTGTTATATACTACAGCATAAGGAAAAATAAGAAGACACCTCCCAAATACTCTCCCCCCAGTTCAAATATACAGATGGGATATTTCCCGTAGCTTCAACTAAGAGGAACAGAGTATGGTAATAGTGACTCACTAGGTGGCACTCTTACTTCTGAATCCATACTAAATTAAATTCCAGACACCCCATTAAAGGGTTCCGTATTAAGTAAAACACTGGGGTTTGTTTGTTTTTTTTTTGGGGGGGAGAAGACGTTATTCATTGTCCTCGATCTCTTTACTACTGATGATTTCAAAGTGTTATTTAGAAGAACTTAGTAAATGGGAAGTTTATTATCCTTTCACTCTTATGCCTTTTTTTTTTTTTTTTGCCAGAATATGTGGCCTTTTCCAAACCTTTAATGATTACCAAGGAGTTAAAATTTCCACTAAATTTTCTGCATTTGGGCTTTGTGTCAGGCCTGAAAGAAAGGATAGATGATTACCAAAGGATGAGTAACTTGTCTTTGAATGGAAGCATTTTGCATGTGGGAAATCTGGCCTCCTTGCTAGGACAAATTAGGTATGATCAACATAATTGCTTCCAATATTCTTCAAGAGTAGAAGACCTGTGGGCTACAGCAATTAGCTTCTCTGTTACTGAGTGGCTTGAATTCTGATGGACCAACGTTTTGATGAAGGAATTCAGCTATGCAGGATGATAATTCCTTAGGGAGCACATGCATTGAAATGTCGTAGATATATAAGAATCCTCCTAGATTTTCTTTGTGTGGATGGAAATTTATTTCTTCTTCTCAGTTTGTAACTTGGTCTGTAAAATATTTTATCACGTCTAAGGTATGGAAAGTATTGCACTGACAACTTTGTAAAGAGCTGATTATATTAAACAGGTCATTTGTGTAGTATCATTAGCACTATTTGCAAAAGTGAGCACAGTAGGAAATAGGCTTTTTTATCCTACCATGATATTAATGTTCTTAGGTTTTAAATTTGTACTAGCATTCTTTACAGAGCTCTTTAAATATACATGTAAGGTGCTGCACTTGTGATTTATTTTTATTTAGTTTGTTGGGACATTGTTTTAGGGCCATGCAAGAGTGTAAGAGGAGAAATAGGTAAGTCTGTGTACCTCAGTTTTGATTGACAGTACATCCACGTGAGCAAATAGTGCAATTGGAGCAGATGAGAAAGCAAAACAGGTGATGATAAGGACAATGTCCACATCGTATTCATCTGCAAGGCGTCGTATTACTTCAGACTAGCTCTGCTCTGCACTGACTACCAGTTGTTGGTTTGAATGTGCTGGATTGGGGGGGTCAGACTCAGGGCCTTGTTTTATCCAGCCTGGCACCTTGTTTCTACCGGGCAGCAGCTCTGAACCCCTTGCCCCTGTGCTCCTGCCAGCTCTGGTCACATGTGCAGCGCGTGATGCGTGTTACACTGCAGGAACAGGAGAACAGCAGGAGCTGTGAGTTTGACACCCCTGCACTAGATGTATGTCATTCTGGGGCACAGCTTCTGTTTTAGTTTCTTCTGAAAGCAATCCAGCTTGTGTGCTTCAAGACTGCTCCACAATATAGATGTAAGCAGAGATGATCAGAAATTAGCAACAAAAGGCATTCATGTTCTGCACTGAAATGCTCATGCAAGAGCATGCTAAGTATCCTCAGTTTTAGTCCAGTTGTAGCATCCATAGGATGGTACTATGTACTAGTGAAGAGTGGGTAGACAATAGCTTTAGACTGACTTTTTTTTTTTTCCCCCTGGGAAAATCCTTTTCAGCAGGAATAACCTGATTGTCTTCTGAAATTCAGAGGATGTTTTTCTATATCTCAATAATTTACTCTTACCTTAAAAGAAATCTTTTGAAGATAAAAACACACCTTGTGATTCCACTGTTTAAAAACATAATTTCCCAATAGAGGGGAATGTTGCATCATTGTCCTTCAGTTGTAGTAGGTAATGTAACCCTAGATCACTCTGTGTTTTCTATTTTGAAATATGTCTTTTTAAATATAAATAGTTGCATGTCCTCAATGACTGGCCTCAGCTTTATGTATTTTTGCTGCCAGTTTTTTTTGCTTACTAAATGTCAGTAGGTGACAACCATGTTTTGTAGATGCTCTTGTGTATTACAGTGATTTATTTGTTCGGATATGTCTCAACCCATAATGTGGTAGGACAGAACCTTTGTTTTAACATGCCTGGTGCTGCAATGACTCAAGGTGACAGATACAACTCAATACTACATACCCTGAGTTTTCCTAGAAACTTCTAAAACTTGTACCTGCTCAGTTTTAGCCCATAAATCACTGTTGACACATTGGATATAGAATTTTTCTTTTTGCAAAAAGTAGATTTAATACAGTATAACTGAGCAGAATTGCAGTATCTTCTAGAAAAGCCATCTAAGACTAAGAGAAGCAAATCCACTAAAAACCACTAGGAGAAATAAGATGATTTTCCAGTTAAAGAATACATACAGTGCCTCCTTTATAGATAAGCTGTTGTCATTGGCATGTGACTTCTTGTCTCCTTTCTTGACAGAACCCACTTATACATGGAAGAGAAATTTTTTTTTTTTTTTTTAATTAAGTTTTGTAGTTGGTAATGCAGCAGCTTTAGTTTCCTGGTTTCCTTTACTGGACAGAATGTAAGAGGGCATACTTAGGTGCTATAGTCCCTGCAAATCTTGTGCACATTTGATCTTTTTTTCTTTAACAATTGTTACATTTTGTTTATAAAATGGTAGTGAAAACCTTGTAGGAGACTGAACTATGTCATGCAAATGTTGTACCTTTTTCCATCATTGTCACATTCAGTTCATGGATTCTTGTGGCTGATTTTGCCCCAAGGTTTGCACCTCAGTCTGCCCTCTTCTATTTTCTTTTCATCAAGATCTTTTCATAACAAAATTCTGCTTAAATGAAGAAAAAATATAATGAAAACAGAAACATACATAATGGAATAGAAATATTTAGCTGGTAACATTTAAATCACTTCATTGAAATACTGAAAATTAATGAAATCTTCTTTCTTCTTTGCTCTATGTCTGCGTTCAAAATAATGTTAGATATTACATTAGATGAAATTCTCCTGGGCAGCCATTTTTTCATTCTATTACAGATTTTCTTGCATAACTAGGCCATAGGGACTTCTCTAGTGAATGTTTCTTGGACAGTAGGTCCTGAACTCAAGGAAACTCTAGGAATTGTAAATTAGGTTTCACATATATGAACACCTTGTTCGAAGCCCTGAACAAGGTTTTATCTTGTGCGCTTTGGCTTGTTGGGCTCACCAGTAAGTTTTAAACACAGCAAAGGATTAGACTGGTTCCCGGCTTGGAATGGTGTTCCAGGACTGATTCTGTGTTATTTGCTCACCCTGGGTTTCTTAATTGGTGTTTTCCTCAATAACCTATTAGGGAATAAGGATGTTCGTGAAATCTGCATAGAAAATTATTCTGACCTTCATATTATTTCCCTCATCTTCCTATAGTGCTTTGATCAGTGGCCAAATAAGTAATGTTGACAAGACAATCTTTCAGTTATTATTAATGCACATCTGAGTTAACAACCCTTTAAGCAATTTGCACATCCCAGAGCCCTGAGTGCTAGCTCACAGATGTTACAACTGTCCATATTCAGACCTTGTTTTATCTGCAAGGATTAGACAGGCGTGCTTGTTCAAATAGAAGTCTATAACATTGAAGACTGTCCAGGAAACAAGACAAAACAAACAAGAAACAGACATTACTTAATTAAAGCATTTGTTACTAGTAGTTAGTTCCTTCTTTAACTGGATCTAAACTGTCACTTCAGCCATCCTACTCCGAGACAAAGATTTTACTTCTTTATAAGGAGTGCTTTAAGCCATGTTTTGAACTCTGTTGGGGAAAAAGAGAAAAATTATCTAAGAGTTGTAATGAAATGTAGTAATTGAGATGTCATTTGGGCTAAGATTTATTAGGAGTAAAGAACTAAGCAGAGATCATTATTATATTATGTCAATGTGTAAAACTGCAATTTGTTTGTAAATGTTGTGTGAAGGCCTGGTAAAAATAGTAACAGCTTTGTGTCAGACTAAGGGTGTGTTGGGCTTAACTGTCTCCAGCAATGGTCAAGAAGGGGAGAAGAGGGGAAGCATATGTGATCCTTCTCTGGAGTTCTCTCCCATCCTTTAGCAATTTCTGCCACAATAAATGGTTGGTGGATATTTAGAAGCCTCTGGTAGTTTCCTCCTGAACTTATCCAGCGCAGGTATGGTTCTCATGACGCTCGCATACACAGCATACTGTGACATAGATTCTGCATACTCTGCTGTACTGGGTTTGACTGGGACAGAGTTAATTTTCTTCATAGTAGCTCATATAGTGCTCTGTTTCGGATTTGTGAACAAAATAGTGCTGATGATCATCAAGGCCTTTTCTGCTTCTCACACTGCCTTGTGTGAGAACTAGTCTGGAGGTGGTTAAGAGGGTGGGTGGGGACACAGCCAGGACAGCTGACCCCAACTACCTAAAGGGATATCCCACACCATATGATTTGTGCTCAGCAATAAAAGTGGGGGGGTTGGGGGTTGGGGGGGGGGGAGGTGGGCATGTTTGAACTTACGGCATTTCTCTTCCCAATTAACGGTTACATGTGATGAAGCCCTGCAACAACTGCCTGCTGATGGGAAGCAGTCAATTAATTCTTCATTTTTCTTTGCTTGAACGTGCAGCTTTTGCCTTCTTTACTAATCTGTCTTTATCTCAACCCATGAGTTTTCTCACTTTTACCCTTCCAGTTCTCTTCCCCATCCTACTGTGGAGGAGTGAGTGAGCAGCTGCGTGGCGCTGAGCTGCCTACTGGGTTTTAACCATGACATATACTATAAAACTATACATTGCGTGTAGAAACACTGCATTTGGATTTATTTTGGTGTACTGTCTGATGGAATCATTTGTTGCCCCCTAGTTCTTAAATGGGAAGAAATAATGAATAACTGGTTAAAACCCTTGCCTTTTTTTGGAGACTGAGTACTTACATCATAAGCCTTTATGGGAACATTTTCAGGCCTTAGATCGTGCTTCCTCCCTTGAAATTTTTGGAGATTTACTAAATCCATTTGACCATAAAAGACATCAAGGACTTCCACACAGTGTTCCAGATACGAGTGGCCTGTGAAGTCTACAATGACATAAAATTATTCTCTCTTTTCTTCTCAACATTCTCCATATCTCCCCAACTCTTTCCTCTCCAACAAAACTCCCCCAACGGACAAAACAGTGTCTGAAGTCTTCATGCAGCCCATGTTTGAGAACAATGGAATGAAGACTCGAAGGTATGTCTTCTTTGCTGGTTGCCTAGGATATTGCCAGAGTAATCAGTTATGCAGTTACATATAATTCTACATATCACCTGTTTGAAACAACACCACCCTGCCAAGGCCTTGTAATCCTCCCCAGAAATATTTAACAAACATAAGACTGATATTAAAACTAAAAACCTGAAACCATGATGTGTCACTGAAAGAAAATCAGAAAATAACGAAATTGGTGTGTCCTATTTCCACACATTTTGATAAAGATTATGGGTGACCCTAGTCAGGATGAACCAATGCATAAACATAAATAATGAACTACCTTTATTATATATATATATACTTAATTAATACTTAAGAAATTATATACATGCACACACATATGCTTAATTTTCTGTTTCTTGTAATTCAAATTTTATCGTGCAATCCTTTCCATATGCCACCCAGGCATAATTTTAAAGCATTTTATTTCTTATTCTGATGCTATCTACCTTGAAAATTGCCGTGGAAATTAATTTCTCAGGGACCAGAAACGTTATTCAAACTTCCTGTGTTAGATATGTTTTTGGCTAATTAATATTATTCCTTAAGCTTAATATAATTTTCAATTTACTGGGCTTGACCTATGGTGAAAAATTACCTACAGACAACTTAAAATTTTTAAAATATATGTTTTCTCCATTTCACATTGTTTTTCTGGTTACATGAGTATTTCAATAATTTAATAAACTGTGAATTTGCTAGTTTAAATACTTTAGTAGGAACATACTAAGGAAAAATAGTATATATACTACTTTCTTTGATAGATATGCTCAATGAAAAATGCCTTTTATAGAAAAATTTCCAAACCCAAATCAATTTGACAAAAAGCTAAGCCCAAGCACATGGACAATTTCAATCCTAAAAGATTTTTAGAAAACGGAGTAATATAAAATCAAGGTTTTAGATCTCTTAAATTAATTATTAGCTACTGTCAAACCTTATAACATGGACAATATTGCAATTTTTCAATTTCAATTTTTTTTGTGCTTGTTATAGCTATGGTTTCTTAAAGAAATAATAGTTTTTAAATCAACAGTATGCTTAAGAAAGTCTAAAACTAGAACACTGCTAGCAGACTATTTCGTGAATGCACTGCAGAAACAAAAAATTCGTTTGAATATTTTACAAGCTTAGGTTGTGAAATTCTTTGATCAAAGACTCTCAACTATGTCATAGCATTAATTCAAACTTTCTGAAGTGGTATGTGAATCTAAGGAATTGTCATTGTTTTCAAAGGATAATTTCAGCAGGCTGGCTTTGAAGTGAGGAAAACACAATGAGGCCTATAAGTAGGTAATCTGTAGAAAACACAGCAGTTATAAAATCACATAAAGATGCTTTTATTCACTGATAAGCATGTGAATATAAGGTTTTACACTGAAAAAGAGTATTTGTACATTCAAATAAATGCCCAAGTTCATAGTTTCACAGCCATAATCAGGAAGTAAATGATTTAAAATGCAATACTTCAAGACAGAAGTAAATGTTGCCTTTTTCTTGTGTAGGCAACTGCTGGTAATGGCTTGACCAAAGTAAATACAACCAGATATAGCAACAAATTGGACTGATATAAGTTCTGTTATTTCAGTAAATAATCAAATTTTAAAATATGTTCAGAGATTCTTAGGTTTGGTTTGAATATGTTCCAAAATTGTTCTAGCTAATTAAAATATGCTGTAATCCAGATCTCACTCTTAAATAATATAATACTGAAGTCACGGTACAAAGAATTCTTTTGATTTCCAGATGTTAAGAACGCTCCCTTACTTCTCCTGAAATAAATCCCTCACATTTAATATGAAAGAACAAAATGTCCGTGTTTGTGGCTTTCCTGCATTTTTACCTCTATAATATATGGAGTTCTTCTTCCTAAACTCTATCCCTCTCCTATTCCCACATGAACACGGGAAGGAACATCAGAAATGTGGAGGGCCACCGACACATTGGAACATGTCCAAAAGCTATAGGCCCATCTAGGAAGGCCCTCAAAGTGCCCCTGTACATTCCCTGCCGCATGAAAAGCAGAGAGTTGTGCAGTGAGCTGCTCTGAGAGGCCCTGTATCCAGCCTCAAACTGCTACAATAGCCACGCACTGGGGTGGGCTTTGAGGCTTCGCATCATGCTGGAAGACAAAGACAATACTGCCTGCAAAAATGCGTAATCCCAGCTTCAGAAGAGCATGTATGTATGTGCAGACAATAAGGAAAAACTCCAAAATGATTCTTGCAAAATCCCACGTGAACAAGAACAAAACAGCCATTAGGTCTGTAAATCAGAAACTGATAATTTGAGGTATATTTCACATGAAGAATGTGAGTGATGGTGGGGTGAGCTCCCTTTCCCCTTGGCAGTGGAGGAGCTTACAGCTACCAGTAGGACCGTTCCTAGGTGCAGGCTGGTGCTATATGTGTTTCCTTATCCTTAAGTAAATTAACTTGTAGACAGTTTCAAAAATTCCAGCTAAGTGACCAAGGTGTGCCATGGTCTATTCACCTTCCTATCTGGGCCTGCAGCATTCAAAGGAAGGAGAGAGCGACACTTGAATTAAAAAAGGATAAAAGCTAGCAAAGCCTGACAGGCAACCCCTCACACTCGGTTAATAAGGTTTCTTTGTCTATGACTTAAATTGATGGTCCAGTGTTTCCTTTCTTATATGTGTGTAGTAGCTGCCAGCTGGCAAACGTGTTTACTTTTGTTAGAAGTTAACTGTGCTCCTAGGGAGATGCGAGGCTTTGGAGGTATAAATACTCTGTTCAAAGCTGCTTAAAGGCAAACAGAAACAGTTTGAACAGAAGCCAAGTGGCAGCCTGGCTTACAAACCAGGGTACTTACAGCTTACACACAGCAGCAAAAAAAGCCCTTTAAAATAAACAAGGACTAGAATTGAATAAAATATTGAATACTTCTTGTAAATATTGATGTTTCTCATATATTTAGAACTAATGAAACTGAAACTACTGGTTATTTTTCATTTTTTCTTCACATTTTAATGCTTACATAAAAATGCCACTGTTTACATGGCAAAACATCATCAGTGAATATTTTTATCATTTTATAAGATTTATTTGAACTGATTTTGGTCTGGAAGACTTATGATGAAATCTAAGCAGTTATAACTACTATTCTGATGAGAATAGTTATTAGAACATGTTTTTAAACACATGCGGAATATTTTTTGCTTTCATGCTGTTGACTTCACAAGTATATATGTATAAACTTCTAAACTTTGCATCACTAAACTGCCTATGAGAAATTGTGGTTGCTATGCAGTTTACCATTAAGTGCTTTTCCTTCCTTAGAATTTTGTGTTCTATACCAAGTAATGAAGCACTAATTTCTTCCTTAGTGACCAAGGAAATCATGCCTAGCAGAAGAAAAGTCTGTGACTATAGACATGATGGAAATGAGAAGCTTTATGTTAATTCCATCACATTGGTGTGCCTGTCTTGCAATTATGTTTTCCTTTACCTGGGTACCTGATTCATGTGATTCTATTAAAATACAACAATCCGTCAAAACAGATTTTCCTTTGAGCTACCCAATATCTCTGTTCTTCAGCTTTCTTCTAGGCTGTAAGGGTGCAAGCATTGTAGTAGGGACATGCAGAACCATAAGGAACACATTTTAACTCTATACTTATTTTGCCTTTTTGTTAACTGTAGTATCTGGAACCAGATAACATTTCAGGATTGCTATGCTATGCTGCTATCCTGCTAATCTTAGGAGCGGCAGCTGCCAGTTGTAACAATATATGTTGCATATAGAACTTAGGCCAAAATCTTCATCAGATGTCAAGTGACATCTCTATTATAACCAATGAAGTTCTGATAAATGACAAATATGTAGCAGGACCATCAGTGAAAGGGTATTATGACAAATCACAGAGTTTCATGACAACCACAGGAATCCTTTGATTGTTATTTAAAAATGAAAGAAATACTGTTAATGTTACTTAGAAGGTTTCTTTCTCTCTGTTCTACCAATGGTAAAGGTTTTTTCCAATTTGTCTTGCATAAAAAGAGAAGATGTATTGTGGGTAATGGAAGATGATAAATTGGGAAGGCCCATTATAAAGCTTACCAGAATCACAGAATCATCGAGATAGAATATAAACAGATTAGAATTTATAGACAAAATGACTGCACAGAAAGAAGGGATTTGTTATCTTTTGTGATTCTGAGAAGGTGGAAATTTTACTGTAATAAAGTGATGAAATACTGTGGGGCAGTACCAGAATCTTAGGAGAGCTGTCATTACATTACCAGTAGGTACCAAAGTGCCTACTGTGGATTAGAAAATAGAAACCCAGGAATCTTCTAGGCTTGTGGAAAATCATTAAAAATATTTATATTAATATGAAGAGAGAGTGAATGTGAACACATGGGTGAAAACACCAGGAGGAGAAGGCCTGTAAAAATTACATGAGTTGCTGACACCTACAATAGCAGGTCATCAAGAACTTAACACACAGCTACTTGCATTTTCTCAAGACAAGCAGGTCTGAAACAGAGACAGTGACAAAATTCTAATGACTTGCAGAGGTTAATCACTGGTAGCTCCCAAAAGGTAAGATGAAACAAATCCAGAATAAGCACACTCCCAAGAAAAACCCAGGAGGTGTGGGAAGAAACTTGAAAACTAATGCCCTTTGTCCTCCATGTCATTGCAAGCAATCCTTAACAAACTGCATGGATATAGGTGTCAGGGTCAGAATGCTTGATAGGTTACTTATGCGCATATTAGTGGTTGTGGATATGAGGTTGTGAATCTGAGACAGTGAAATCAGTTATGATTCGACATAGATTAATCTCTCCTTCCTCAGAGGTATTTCATTGAGCTACATTGTTGCTACAGTGTTGTAACATCATTTCCTCCAGAGTAATTTAGCAGTCATTATGCTTAAAGGAGCCTCTAAAAGATATGTATACTGCAATAAGCAATTCAAAATTCATTCATATAATTTTCAAGATGAAATGTCCTATTTGCCAAAATGAACTGCCACCTCTAGTGCTGAACTACAAAAGAAGTCTGCATTTCTAGGACTGGGCTTATCCGATTGTGACGCAATGAATTGCCACCAGAGCACAGAACTAAACCTCCTGATTGTCTTTCAGTAACATTGTGTATTACTAACTTTAGGTATCTAAAGCAATTAAAATGACTAAATATATTAGTGGGACCATGACGAGGGGAGGGCGGGGGAGGAGGAACTGGTCTCCCATGGAGGACTGCGCCCTGGGCACTGCTTCAGTACTGCTGAGTTCAAGGGCTGTTGACCCTCATTACCCCTGCCCCTGCCCCTCTGCTGACCATAAGGGAGGCAGGACTGAGAGCCAATCACATGAAAACAAAGTGGGATATCACAATTGACAAAATGGTGGCTCCCAACCATAAACTACCACTGAACTGAAACAAAACAATGATCCCGTGTACATAGTGGGAAGGGACTTCCCATGCTGACAAGCTTCTGGGTAAACAGGAAGGGACAATTGGTCCTGCACCTGCAGGGCACTCTGTGATCATGTGCAGTTTGACATTTTACAAAATGGTGACCCCTAAAGGCAAATTGAGGTGGAGTAAATAGACTCTGTAACTGGAAGAGGGGAGGGATTTCTGGGACAAGGGGTCACGTGATAATCAGAAAGGGCAGCATTTTCCCAGGAAGTTGGCTGTGGCGATAGCCCTCACTTCTTCTCTTGGAGCACCCTTGTCTTTACACTGTTCCTCCAAAGCTGCCCATGTGCTGTTCGGTGAGGTTATCTTTGGGAAATAATTGCATGGATTTGGCTAACAGACAGAAGAAATAGAGACTAAGTTTTCCTTCCCTTTGGTGCTGTAAATTTTGGTCTCTCTCTTTATCTACCGAATTTCATAAACCTTGTAGCAATTTACTTATCTGGCTACTTTGAAACTTCAGATTTGACTGAAATTGACAAATGCACTCGAACTTTTTACTGGCAGATTGGGTAAGACAGACAGAATGACAATCTTTGATTGACATTGAGGCTAGCGAAGGTTAAGATATGAAGAGACAGGATTGAGCAGCTTCTTAATGACACCAAATATAGCCAAATGTGGGAAATAAGGCAGAGACAGTGAAAATGGACAAAAGCAAATTGTTGAACAAATTCTACTTATAATTTCTCTTAACATTGGATAACATGATGATTTTCGGAAGTTAACTAGGCTACATACTTCTCTAGATCTAGATCCGGCAAAAGCTGCCTGCTGGAGGGGGGTAGGTGTTGAATATCTGTTTGCTATGGATCTCTAAACAGGTTACAAACTGCAGCAACTCTATTTTTATATAAAGCTGCCTTCTTACATGATAGATTTAGGGTAGTTAAACAGGTCACTAGCATGTAGTAAGGAAGAACTGCAACAGTGAAACTTATGCCAGAAGTGAGAAAGAAGCTGAGGACATCCTGACTGCCATGCATGTTGCCCTGATTGAAGCAGAGGATTTCTTTTGTGTTTAGGGACATGTTAAATCATGTAGTGCACTGTGTTTCAATGCAGCTCTTAGATTTCAATTTTTTTGTTTCATTTCATTTCATTTTGGAAGTAAATATTGCGACAGTTATTTCTGTCAGTATTGCACATTTGCAAGCAGGATGAACAGACGTATATGTCACAGATGATTGAACAGATAACTGTCCTGGAGGATTCTAATAAGAATTTAAGAACAGAGTAGAAGAAAAGGTATTGAAGGTGGCTAAGATGAAAGTCTCTGCTTTTTGCTCTACACATCCATGTACCTTGTACCAGCTACTTGCATTGTATTTAGGGCACGTCATGTGTACCTGCTTTCCACCAGGACTGCCTTGGGCTTTTGTGTCTTGATTTCAGGGATTCACAATTTATCTCTCTAGTAGACTGGAGATGATGGTAGACTAGTGAAGTCATCATGCCAGAGAACGAAAATGCAGTCCTGAACTTTGGTCCAGACTTTTGAGAAGAGCTGTCGGCTATAAAGTGGCATATCTGCTGTTATCTACTGGGTTGCTAAGACTAAGAAGTAATCACAATTAAATGTGAAAGTTGTGGTTGAGGTGGATTTTCAACACACTTTCTTTCTTGTCAAACCAGTCAGAAGCAATAGAGTCTTCTCTGTTTTGTCTAACTTGAGGGAGACATGCGTATCAACAATTGGAAATAATGGGAGATAGAAGAAATCCTTTTTGGCTTCTTTTGTACCATTGGTGCAGTTGCAGTTGAAAAGACTTGGCTTTGTGCTTCTAACTTCCCAAGTTCTCCGGAGAGATGAATACCAGAGTGAAGAGAAGTTCTTAGCCACCAGAAGCAAGCTACAGGCAGCCAAATGCCTGCAGCTGCTCAGCTGCTGCTCCACCTGTCATGCTCTTTGTGGATGGAGTAAAAGTTGTCAGTTCAGCATGAAAAGAAAAAGCAGACCTGGCAGTATACTAAAATATTTGGTTTTGAACACTGATGAGCTGTGCTGGAACCAGTTTTTTGTTTCTGATGAGATATAGAGGTTCCCTGTTTGCCTTTTCTTATTCCCCTTGACTGACAACCAAGGCTTCGTTAAGACAGGAGATCTACTGATTCTGTGTAGGTGTGAGAACAGATTTCTGATTATTTTTTTATGTTGCTGCATCAAATCAGTCTGTCTTTAGTTTGTCTGGATGTGTAAGTGATACCAGGTTTGTCGTTACAGTCTGACTGAGCCCCAGGGAAACCCAATCAAATCAAAGGTTTAAGAATAGTAGGTGGAGAGAGAAAGGAAAATGGACCTGTTTCACGCAGATATTTGTATACTGACAATAACAGTTTTGTATTCTTTTGTGAAACTGTTGCCATCTGGCATTTATTATTTTCTTTACAATACTTGATCATAGTGACCTAAGGAGATCCATGCTGCGGACAGCTGTGTAGTGAAGAGATGTGCAACATAAGCCTATTAGGATGCTTGAAGAATCATGTCTGTATAAAGAAATTCAGATCAAATTTTCTCTTATGTAGATCTGTGCTACTAGGGTTAGACTTCTTTCAGTAAGTTGTCTATTGCAATTAGCTAAATTTTGGATTTCAACTTTTTTAAAAGCCTTAATTTCTGGGGAAAAAAGCTTAAATAGTAATGCTAAAGAACATCATAGAAAAAATGAGAAAGACTTTACATTCCTAAGATGGTCCTGTAGGGTTTATTGAAGTGAAACTAATGACTTTTCTAGGGAAAGTTGATAATTATTGAGCATAAAAATGGGCAAGCTCAAAGTTGATCCTATATGTATAAAATATCTGTAAATAAGATACTCAAAAACACACTAATGGGAGTGCTGTAGTTGCGATTACCCAGTATGTAGAGTATGTACATACATATAGTATGTAGCAGTATGTATATTCTGTGATTGTGTTAAGGATCTGATTTACTAAAGCTTTAATCTCACAGATGTACGACTTACTGTTGCCTTTTGCCAAGCAAATATAGAATCATAGAATCATAAATGTTAGTGATGTGGTAGAACATGCAGGATTCTTTGTCACTTGATCGAAAAACAGAGGCTATGGGAAGGAATCATGAAGAGAAGGACTCTAGGAGTTAAGTAATCCTGTCTTCATTTGAAAGGAAAACATAACTGAAATAAGAAATACAGTCTCTGCTCTGGAGAGCTGTGAGATTCTGTTATGAAAGAAATTCTGTTGTGAAAGACAGAATAAACTAAAATTATTAAACAGGTTCCAGATTTGAAATCTTTCAAGGTTTCAATCCCATCTTTCCCACCAAGGAAGGGTAGCATCAGGTTTGCATCAGATCAGTCCTTTTGAGTCATAGAATCATAGAACATGTCTGCACACCTGTGCCTGAAACATGATGGTTTGGGTAGGAGGAGACCTTAAAGATCATCTAGTTCCAACCCTATTGCCATGGGCAGGGACACCTGCCACTAGACCAGGATGCTCAATACCCCATCCAACATGGCCTTGAACACTTCCAGGGAAGGGGCAGCCACAACTTCCTTGGGCAACCTGTGCCAGTGTCTTACGACCCTCATTGTGAAGAATTTCTTCCTAATATCTGATCTAAATCTTCCCCCTTCCAATTTAGAGCCATTCCCCCTCATCACTACTTGCCCTTGTGAAACATCTCTCCACAGGCCCCCTTCAGGTACTGGAAGGCTGCTATGAGTTTTCCCTGAAGCCTTCTCTTCTCCAGGCTGAACAACTCCAACTGCCTGAGCCTGTCCTCATAGCAGAGGTGCTCCAGCCCTCTGATCATCTTTGTGCCCCTTCTCTAGACCCACTCCAACAGTTCCATACCTTTTTATGTTGGGGATTCCAGAACTGGACACAAATTCTCACAAGAGTAGAGTAAAGGGGGAGAATCACCTCCCTCGAACTGCTGACAATGCTTCTTTTGATGCAGCCCAGGATATGGTCGGCCCTCTGGACTATCAGTGCACATTGCCAGCTCATGTCGAGCTTCTCATCAATCAGCACCCACAAGTCCTTCTCTGCAGGGCTGATCTCAATTACTTCATCACCCTTGCTGTATTGAAATCGCGGATTGCCCTGACCGAGTTGTAGGACCTTGCTCTTGCCCTTGTTGAACCTGATGATCTTCACACAGGCCCACTTCTCTGACTTGTCCAGGTGCCTCTGGATGAAATCCCGTGCTTCTGGTGTGACTGCCTCGCTACACTTGGTGTCATCTGCAAACTTGCTGAGAGTGCCATTGGTCTATATCATCAATGAATATAATAAACAGCTCTGGTCCCAGTACAGAACCTTGAGGGACCTCCCTTGTCACGGATCTTCATCTGGGTATTACGCCATTGACCAGTACTCTCTGAATGCAGTTATCCAACTAATTCCTTATCCACTAATGAGTCCACCCATCAAATCCATATCCCTCCAATTTAGAGAGAAGGATGTTGTGGAGGACTGTTTCAAAGACTTCACAGAAGTCCAGATAGATTACAACCATTGCTTTTCCCATGTCCACTGATGTGGTCACCCATCAAAGAATGCCAGTAGGTTGGTCAGGCAGGACTTGCCCTTCGTGAGCCATGCTGGCTGTCTCAAATCCCTGTCCTCCAAGCGCTTTGGGATAGCTTCTAGGACGATGTATTCCATGATTTTCCCAGGCACACTGGTCTTACTATGAAGTAAACCATAAAGTATAAAGTAAACAGAGTCTTACTACAAAGAAACACTCTGCAAGGGCAAGAATAATGTTAGTCACCAAGTTTTTTTCCTCAAATAACTTATGTGAAAAGAGATAAAAAAAGAGAAATGTGATTGTCATATGATAACATCATATCCTAACAAACAGCATACTACTTTTGAACAGTGCTATAGGGTTACTGTGTGCCTGCTTAGTTTAAAAAGCCAGTACACTTTTCATAGAGTCATCTAGATGGAAAAAAACTCTGACGTCATCAAGTTCAACCATACCGGTCCCCTTAGTAAACCTTGTCCTTAAGAAACTCTTCTACCCGCCTTTCAAACCCCTCCAGGGATGGCGACTCAGCTACCTCCTTGGGCAGGCTGACCACCCTTTCAGTGAAGAAATTTTTCCTGATGTCTAAACTGAACCTCCCCTGATGCAACTTATGGCCGTTTCCTCCCATCCTATCATCTTTCACTTGTGAGAAAAGACCAGCACCCACCTTGCTACAACCTCCTTGCAGGTAGTTGTAGACAGTGATGAGGTCTCCCCTCAGCCTCCTCTTCTCCAAGCTAAACAACCCCAGTTCCCTCAGCCACTCCTCATAGGATTTATTCTCCAGCCCCTTCACCAGCCTTGTCGCCCTTCTCTGGATGTGCTCCAACACCTCAATGTCCTTCCTATACTGCAGGGACCAGAACTGAACACAGTACTCGAGTTGTGGCCTCACCAGTGCTGAGTACAGGGGCACAATCTCTTCCCTGGTCCTGCTGGCCATGATGGTTTTGATACAGGCCAAGATGCCATTAGCGCTCTTAGCCATCAGGGCACACTGCTGGCTCATATTCAGCCGGCTATCAAGCAGCACCCCTAGGTCCTTCTCCTCCAGGCAGCTCTCCAGCCATTCTTCCCCAAACCTGTAACACTGCATGGGGTTGTTGTGCCCCAAGTGCAGGACTCGGGATTTGGTCTTGTTAAACCTCATCCTGTTGGTCTCAGCCCATTTGTCCAGTCTGTCCAGATCCCTCTGCAGAGCCTCTCTTCCTTCAAGTAGATCAACACTTCCACTGCCACCCAGCTTGGTGTAATCTGCAAACTTGCTAAGCGTGCGCTCGATGCTTTTGTCCAGATTATTGATAAAGATATTGAACAGGACTGGACCCAGCACTTAACCCTGGGGAACACCATTTGTGACTGGTTTCCAGCTGGATTTAACTCCCTTTACCACCACTCTTTGGGCCTGGCCATCCAGCCAGCTTTTTACACAGCAGAGAGTGTGCCCATCCAGGCCAATGGCAGCCAGTTTCTCAAGCAGAATATCTTTTAAAAGAGAGAGTCAGTGTAGAGAGAGAAAAATAATGAAAATAAATCATACAGTTCATAACTATTCAGGGTGAGGGAAGTGTTGACAAAAACCCCAGTTTCTCTGGATTAACACCCAGTAATGAAGCATGTGCTATTGAAATGCCTGAAACAATTACAGACATTGATATGCATGAGATTATAAAAAATGATTCAACATCCGGTAAGTAAATATGAGGTAGCAGACAATACTGGAAGTTGTGCAGGTGTTATGAACAGCAAAACTGTAAAAGACATTTGAAATATTACTCGGAAGCATATTGCTGTTTAGTGCTATTAATTCACCTTTAAGTCATAAACACTAGAACAAAGACAAATATTTTCTCTTTTTTTATGCATATCATTGTCTTCATCCTGTGAAAACAGGTAGAACCCATGTTGACTGGAATAAATCCAAAGGCAGATGTATATATGAAAAGCATTATTTTTTCCAGGGTATTCATTAGTTACATACCTCCCCATCAGTACCCCCTGCATCCCCCCCAAGTCTCCACACCATATTTCAGTGATTGTAAGAAATTTATCTGAAATTCTAGTCAGCTATTCTGATAAAAACTGTACTGGGAAGAAATCTCTTGGTATAGTTCAAAGTAAAATGCTATTATTGCTCAATGTCTCTTTCTAAAGAAATTATATCGACTGGATACACGTTCTTTTGTATTAGATGCTTTGTGTGAGTCAGAACCAAAATTTTTTCTTTAGCTCTCTGAATTTGTGGTCATTTGAAGCACCAGCATAAAATCCATTGCCAGTGCTTCACAGCTTCTCCCTCAGCCCCATTAGGGCAGTGATATGTTTGGAGTTCTGGGTTTTGGAGCTGGTTCCATTTCTCACCGCCTCCTTGAACTTTACTTTGGTTTTATACATCTCTTTTTTCAAGCTGTTTACTTTTTCTACCCTTTATTTTCTGGAGCTGATTGTCTCTTCTGAAATTTTCAACCAAACAACTGAACTTTTTATCATTACCTAAACAGAGTTCACCAGTTTGAGTTTGACACTCAGACAATATTTTTAGTGCTGACATTACATCTATACACAGTCATTTAGTGACCTTTTCCTATTGGACTCCACACTTGTCAGTGGTCTTGACACATTCCTTGAAAATGTTTTCTGTGTAAATTTAAGTTCCTGATTTCTTCAAACAAAACATAGTGTGTGTTCTCCCTATAACTTCTGTCTCTGGATGTCTAACAAAACCTGATTCTAGGAAGAGAAGGGATTACTTTACTGTCATGGAGGCTTCAATTCAGGTTACCTGAAGAAAGAGGTTCACTTTAGAACTCTTGAGCTCTCTGAACAAAATTTTCTTGAGGTTGGGCTGTTCTCTCTCTGGGGTGTCTGCAAGGTGCACTTTCAAAGCAGATCTTCATGTCAATACAGAATTGCAGCCTTACATCTCTACTTGGAAATGTGACTTTGAAAACAGGAAAACTTCAAAACATGAATGATGATACATCTTTCCCTCAGACTAGTTGTCTATCAGCTGACATAAAAGCAGCCCATTAGCACTGCTCTTAAAATTGATTTCAGAGTGGAGTTGCAAAATCACAGAAGCAATCTAATTAATGTTGTGGAAATACTTGAAACAATGTCTGATAATCTTTTGATTGCTTCTAAATTGAAGCAATGTGGTATCATAACTAATCTGTTGTAGCTATACACAGATTTATTGCAACCAGCTGTACAGGTGAAAATAATAACAATAGTGGGACAGGAAATAGGGATGGGCTTCCTAGAGTAAGTGGCACTGAACTTCCGTAGTAAAGCTGCAGCTTTTGCCTTTCTGCGGGAAATATGTATTAGAGCATGAATTATAACTTATGGTATGATATACAAATCATACTCTTTCTCTCTATATAAACACATATTCTGGATCTAAAATTAATCAATTGACCTCTTCTTTTTGTGGAGTATGATTTTTTGCTGATGTCCAGGAACAGGAAAGATGTTTCATAATCATGGAAGGAATTAATAGGAATTAGGTAATTATCTTTAGTAATGCCAGGATTTGCACCTAGATTAACCTGTTTCTGTTTACTTTGTTGTGCAAACAGGGAGAACAAAAATTATCCCAATGCAATTTTTCTTAAGTATCACTTTGTAATACTACTTGCTGAAGTCCTAAATCTCTAGTCATTATTGCATATGACTTACTGTGAAGAAAAGACATTAAGATTCTGCCTTAAGAAAAGAAGGAAAGATATATGTGTGAAAACTGGTCAGTGTGTAAAAAGGAGACTTTATAATTAGGTCTGGTTGTATTCTAGGTACTCAGTGACTTGGTCCCATTATTTGTTTACATACCTAATCAAACTCCAGCTTTTTTTGGCTTTGATAGATTTCCTTAGCTGGGATTTATAATTCGGGAGACAGACGATTCCTTAGACTAAATAAGGATTGATTATTATTGGTGATTAATGTGATTTACCACCAATTCAATACTGAGAGTCACTGCCTTGATGTATTTCTAGTTTAATTTAATATTTTTAGAGAGTAGGTCTGCAAGTGACTTTGAAAGGTCATCTAGATCATCACCCTGGGCCGAGGCAGGAACACTATACCCACGTCATTAGTACCAATTATAACTTAGCTTCGATGTCATATTTTCTTTATTTCTCAGTGTTGTGTTAAAACTTATACAAGTAGCATTAAATCACAGTACTTTCAATACAGCACATTCATTCAACCTTTTGTATTTCAAGCAATCAGTTTAAAACCTAAATTTTCCCTCCTGATCTTCTGATCTTCACATGTAGTCCTGGTTTCTCCTAGTAATCATAGGGGTGTTTTTAGAAAAAAAAAAAGAAGGATAAATAAAGGCTTATAATTCTGCCTATCTTCAGAAAAATAGACATCAAAGTAAGTCTGATATCCCCTCACCTAATCTTGTGAACATTTAAAACAGGAGTGTGGATAGACTCCTTCTTAAGACAGGCTGACAGAGTATCTTTACTCACATTATCCCATTTTGTTCTCAAGGCCAATTTTGCTGCATGCTTTTATCTCATTTTTTGCCTTTGCATTTTCCTTTTCCATTTAAATGTTGTCTTTGCTTGTGTGGTGTGTTGAGGCTGGTGCTTATGTAGTGCCTTTTACGGTCTTCGGTAACTGCGTTGATCTGGGGGACTGCAGGGCTTTTTGCAGGTAGGTTAGAGGCAGTATCTTGCAATTGTATGCATTATGAACTTGTATACAATAAGATTGACATGCAACACTACAGGTGTTTTAGAAGAAGAGGATGTAGATTACAATCTTGAGTAATTTGGGCATTTGAACTAAAAATAATGCTGCAATGCATCAAGGTGAAATACGGTGTGTTAGTATAAGGCTTTCTGTGAGTGTATCTTAATTTGACATCAGGAATTAAATTTGGTTTAGTGTATGGGATAAAAAATGGAGCAAGGATTTATGTATATGCTGGTTTTGGCTAGGATAGACTGAATTTTCTTCATAGTAGCTGGTATGGGGCTCTTGAATTTGTGCTGGAAAAAGTGTTGATAACTCAGGAATGTTTCAGTAATTGCTGAGCAGTGCTTGCACAAAGTCAAGGTGTATTCTGCTTTTCACACCAGTGAACAGGTTAGGGGTGCACTAGAAGCTGGTAGGAGATACAGCTGAGACAGCTGACCCCAACTGACCAAAGGGATATCCCAGACCATATAACGTCATGCTTAGCAATATGAAGCTGGGGGAAGAAGAAGGAAGAGGAGGATGTTTGGATTTATGGCATTTGTCTTACCAAGCAACCATTACACATGATGGAGCCCTCCTTTCCTGGAGATGACTGAACACCTGCATGCTGATGACAAATAGCTAATGAATTCCTTATTTTACTTTGCTTGTGTGTGTGTATTTTGCTTTACTTATTAAACTGCTTTTATCTCAACCCATGAGTTTTCTCACTTCTACTCTTCCGATTCTGTCTTCCATCACATCACTGGAGAATGAGTGAACAGCTGTGTGATGCTTAGTTGCTGGCTGGGTTTAAACTGTGACATCAGGTGTTACTTATTTGCCCATTTCTTCCCTCATACGGAACTCTTTTTTTTTTGTTGATATTTTACTTATTTGTGATGTGTATGTGTCTCTTCCCAACTTCTTGTGTACCCCCAACCTACTTGCTGGGGAAGTTGTGCGAGAAACAGAAAAATCTTGACTCTGTGTAAGCACTGCTCAACAATATCTAAAACATCCCTACATTATCAACACTCTTTCTAGCACAAATCCAAATCATAACCCCTATTTTCTATGAAGAAAATTAATGGTATCCCACCCAAAATCAGCACACTTGAGAAGTCATCCTGCTCATCAAATTTTAGAAAGAGTTGTTGCTATTGGAATGATGAGAACATGCATGAAATAGGTTTGAACTCTTCTGTTGAGCTAAATAAAGAACCAAATAATTATATTATGTACTTATCTGAGAGAGACTAAGGAGTGTACTTATATTTTCAGAAGTTTTTTAGAGTGTTCTCAAATCTTTATAGTTGTGGAGGGGTAAAGACTTCTAGTAATAGATTTGGACATATTTTGAGGAATTTAACTTATTCACTAAGAGCATTGCATCTTCATTTTTTAAGACTGATTGCCTTCTTTGATCCTTTCTGTATAGGAGTAGCTACAGTCCTTCAAGAACATTTTTTTGATTTTAAAGACCCCAGCAGTAATGAAAAATGTATTTCTCTTATGAAAAATGCATGCATTTATCACATGATTTACAAATAAGAAAAACAACCCAAACTTTCTTAAATCTGATACATTCTGCATTGTACACCAATTACTAAGTTTTATTATTTTTCAATGTAATCAGTTAGGTGTTGTTAACGGGCTCTGAATATTCTTGCTGATGATAATGTAAATTCATGAGCTGTAATTAGCGATAGAGTTATTTTGCTCAGATCATTCTCAATGAATTTTTATAAAGAAAATCATAATTACAGTAATGAGCATTTCAATGCTCAACCAATTTTATCTCTTGTGATAGCTTGTGACAAGTTCTGTGACAGTGGTGGTGTTGTATTTGTACGATAGAGCCATAGGTTTGTATAGAAAACAGTAATAAGTACTTACGCTTTGTAGAGTGAGCTGTTCACGACTTTCTGAAATGAGGAATGAGCAAGACATAAAAGCATGTTAGTAAACATGAATGATCCCAAGTGAATCTCAGAGGGAGGAGAAGGAAACCATCAACATGAACATCATACTTCATACCCAGTGAAGAATTTGCGTACATTGACAGTTTTTGTAACAGCCCCTCCCTCTCTCTCAATATTGGATTGGAACCACCGACTTTCTTAGAACCCAGAGGGGCAGGGAAAGAGTGAGCATTACACCAAGAGAGGGAATAGAAACTAGGATTTTTTATTATTTTAATGCATTATTAGTATTAAATAATTTCTTTAAAGAAATACTCTTCTTCTATAGTAATCTGGATTAATAATAATTCTTTGAATAGGCAACTATATTTTTGACTGTGCTAACAATAAATCCTTTATATGGCTTTATACGTACTTCAATTTTCTAAACAAAATATGAGTGTAAAAAGTTCACAAGAAAAATCAATTATACAGTTATAATATGTCCACTCAAGGTAGTATTCTGAAGAAGTGTTTTTTCCCCTATGGAAACTAGCTGAGCAATTTGGAATTTGACTGAAATTACTTAGATGAGAACATGAGAGTAATCCTGAAATGAGAAATATGATGAACAGTGATTTTCAGGGTTAGGATGACTACTGGACTGTAAGATGTCAACTTGACTTTTTTTATGCAGTTATGAACAAATTGCAAAGCTTATCTTCCTTCAGTCAGCATTTTGCTTTGAAAATTTCTGAGGACAAATACAAACAGAGAAGAATTTATTTTGGAAAGGGATCCCTTTTTTCCACCAAATGTTGTAAGAAATACGTGCATCTCACTGTTTGGTTGATAGCACCTGACTTGTGCCAGGGCTGTTACACGTATAGCACAAGATTGCAGAGGGCCCACTTGAATGAAGCTGTAGTTCTGGTGTGTTGGCTGCCACACACACACACACACACTGCGTAGCATAATAAGTGATGGATGGTGCACTAAGAGAGATTTTTGAATAGAATGCAGTTAAGTCTTGTTGAAACAGTGGCAAGGTAAGTAGATCTGTTAATGTTTCTATGTGGCAATAGCACTATGCCAGATTGCATTATATGATGCAGTATATTTACTGTAAGCATATTTATTATTATAGTTGTCCTTCACACTTTTGCTATTTTGAGATCAAAGCAGGAGGGAAAAAATATAGAATTTCCTTATTTTCTAAAAATAAATCTTGCTTCCTTTCATGAAACTTTTTGACAGAAGGTGTTTTGTCTTGCAGCTGCTCTAAACTGTATTTATGAACTAAATGGCTCTGATACACTCCATCACTGTCCAGACGAATATTTTTGGGGAGGGAAAAATATTTTATACTCTGCTGAGATTAACTCATGGACATTCCACATTCTTACTGTTGTTGCAAAATTGTTTTTTTAAAAATCATACCTGAAAATTCATATAAATAAAGAAAAATCCAAGTGAATATCTGCACAGATGGGAAAGAAACCCTTTTAATATTTTAGATCATACACTGTGGTTGAGTAACTCCCATTAACAGCCTATAAAGATCTAGCCAGCCATGAGTTTCTGTACTCTCAATTGTCAAAGTACGTTAAATGTGTGCATTAGTTTTATACATTCTTCTAAAAGTGTAATGTAAATCCCTGTCTGCTTCAGTTCGTAATACATGAAGTTACATTAGTCTGCTCCATTTAGTAATTATTTTTGTTTTAAATGAACTTTTATATGACAATGTACAGTATACTGTATCCCACATTTAAAATTCTAATCTTATTTAAAACGCAATGTGAGCATTGTATTTCTATATTGAGGTTGCTACCCCCTGATAGTCTTTGTTTTTCTAGGTTGGAACTAAAAGAAGAAATTCAGAAAGCTTTATGAATCTCACAAACAGACATTTATTATTATTTAATATTAATAAGTAGGTATTTCTTCAAAAGTACTGACAGGTGGATAATAGTTACGTTTAATTTGTAATCATAAAAATACCATCCCTACAAACAGAAATTTAAATAGTTACTGAAACTTGAACATTCCAAGTAGTAGTCATTCATGGCCTATTCTCAATGATATAATCTGCAACAGTTATGAACAACATGATTAAAATTTCCCAAATGTAATGCTTTAAGGACAAATAATTACTGTTGAATGTAACAGTTTAAAAGAAGGTCGAATAATGTGGATATTCTGAAGTTAGCATTGACTGCACACAAACTACGTATGACTGAATTTTGACAAAAGTTTACTGTAGTGTTATGTGACAAAGCAGACTGCAATATTGTTTCCACATATAATGGTTGAATGTGCTTAGTTAAAGATAGAAAATGGAAGTGTTAAGAAAGTTAATTTTCCTTCCATATGGAATATTTTGGTTTTATGTTAGTCTTGCTACACTTAACAAGGAAGAACTCTGGATTTTTTTTTGTTCTGATTTTCATATACTGGTAATGGGCATAGACTGGGGTTTATTAAATTCTTTTTCCTCTTTCAGAAGTTTATATTTTGTCTAGTAAAGACCCCACTTATAACAAATTATAGAAAATTACAAGTAAATAAGAGATGACAGCAGCAAATCTGTTTGGAGTATGCACATCAAATAGATAGCCCCAATATACTTCTCTTGTACACACGACTCTGTTCAAGGTCATAGTCTTGTTTGTTTTGTGTGGCTGATCCATACCTGTTTGTTTGAAAATAGTCTTTTTCCTTCCATGAAATCTTCATTCGTAAGTAAAACACTGCGTTATAAAGATAAAAAAAAGGATTACTACCCAAGAATAGGAAACAATGCAATGTTTAGGACCTCTGTCAGTAAAAATAGTTACTGGAATGTTACATCCACTTTTCCTGTCCAGAAAATAATGTAATATCTAGTAACTTGTAAAAAATGATTGACTGTGAAATTACAGTATAGCTAATTTTGGTCTCAATACTTTGCATTTCTGTAAAATGTTATAGCCTCAAAATGTCACATAAACAATTGATCAAATAATTCCCTTCATCTTTCAACCTTTCTGTTATTCTCATTTTTAAGTGAATTCTTTAAAACAGAATATTTTTATTTTCAATGAATAGTTTATCTTATTATTAATTACTCATTTCATCACGTTTTGATATATAAGAAATATAAAATTACAGAGTTTTCTTTGTATAGTAATTTTCATATCGAGTAATATTGCTGATTTGAAAAGGGACAGCTCTATGAAGCTTGCAGCTACTTCAGCAACTGAAAATCCAGGTGGGGACTCCTGTTAGACCTATGTGGATTTCATCCTTTTAACTACAGTAACAGTACACTGGATTATAAATGTATACTGTTATATGCAGTTATTTATCACTTTAACTGCATATAAGTATTATAGATGTCACATCTTTTTTAAGGTACGGTGTAATGAGAAACAGTTGTCAGTTATAGGCATGGGGGCAAGGTTTTAGCAGTTTTAAGGAACTCCCAAACACTTTGTTTATCATTGACGGTATAGAGTTTTTAGGCATCAGGCTACACCTACTTGTACTCTTTTCACTGCATTGGTCTCATTTACTCTTTGACTTAATTGAGATAATTTTAGAAGGAGCAGGAGCCTTAAAATTGCAGAATCAAGCCCTAAATCTATGTAATCTGACAAGATTTACTGGAACACTCAATGATACGATATTTTATATGTTCATGTCAGTACTATTTTAAAACAGCTTCTGATTTATTTGAAGTAAAACATATAGAAATTAAACAAGCATATAGGAATAGTATTTTAAATTAACATAGCAAAAAAGATTAGATTTCCTTAGATGACAGTTTATAGCTTTGCCTCTAATATACCACGATTGTGATCTATTGAAAATCTTTCCTTTGTGCTTCCAGTGTGCTGGCATTATGAGATAGAGGTAGACACTGATGATATTAAACGTGCATGGTATTTACTCAATTTACGTAATTTTTGGATAAATCACATCTGAGGTCAATGTCTAATATACTAGGTTAGTAAGCCTAATTTAAGTATTGCAACAGTGGTAAAGTCGAGTTTTGCAGAAGATGGCTAGTGAATTGAGAGATTTTTTTACTTCAGCTATCTCTTGGTTAAAGCACCATAGATATTGTAAATCTTTGCTAAGATCTGTCTCTCTAAGGCCTAGGTTATTAAGAGGGCTTAAAAGGACACTATTTCAAACTCATGGAATGTACCTATATTAATGTTTTAGTTCAGAACAGAAGGTCATTTTCATAGAGAATTTCCAGGTAACCTGTACTTGGATACATGCTGCGCCATGGCCCCAGAGAACATAGATTCAGTTCTTCTGGGGCGAATTGAAACTGGGTTCTGGTTGAAAGAACCCTAAGTCACTTCTAAAGTGAATTCTAATCACCAACTGTTCTTTGCAGATCCACTTCTAGAGGTGCACACTACTTGCTTATGTAAGGGCACATCCTAACAGGGCAAAAGGATAGTAAAATAAGGTAAAGCCTAGTTGTTATGCTGATATGTGATTGTGTAATAAAAAGGTATGGAATGCTTTATTAGGTTTGTTAGATAACTTCATATTTTTGCCAAGAATATAACTTTTTCACTGTTAAAGTTGATATGGGGAAAATTAGGGCCTGTCACTTAATCTCATTTTATGCTAATGTTTTCTTGTCTTCCTCCTTCTTCTCATTTAGAGAAAGTTAAAGATAATGGCAGAATGACATTTAATTTGGTTTTCTCAGTTTTCATAAAAGGGAAACAAAGTTCCTTGCTCTTACCACCTAGTAAATCTAATTAAAATTCTTACCTGAAAGAAAATACTAGTAAGATCAAGTAACTGTTTGATATTATTTCTCTGTATTTTTGGTGATGTAGCTGAAGAGAGATGTATAAGACATTGTTATGCCACTTTTGTAATACTGTTTCAGATCTGGATGCACTGGCCTGGTTCTCTGAGGTAGTACAAACCACCCTTATGCATTTAAGTGCAAAAGCCACTAGAATTACTTACAATAAATACAACCTAACTCTTGTGATACATCAGTTAAAGCTAACTCTGTTTACGTATTTCATTTGTGTGTGAAGGCATGGCACTAAAGAAGGTAGGTGGCTAACTGTCAGTGCTCCCTGTAACTACCTTCTCTTTGAGCTCTATAAAGAGGTGTTTAATGTCACACAATGTTTTGTAAACCTCACTATGCATTTATGTAAACATACTCCAAAGAGTATAAACATGGAAGAAACAAGATTAATTATTGGAAATATTGGATGCTATAGATTTGATCTGCGATATATCTGAAATTTCTAAGCCCTCCCTGACTGTTATGAAGATATTAAGAAGTTTCAAGAAAGAGAAAAATAAAAGTAAATAGACTGGTAAATAGACTACTTGAAACTACTTATCAGTTTGATTATTTTTTTTCATAAAAATGACTGCATTTTTTTTTTAAAAGAACATTTCTTACTAAATGTGATATTGCATAGACTGAAATATTAAAGTTATATACTTACTTGGTTTTGGCCACACAGTAGATTGCAATGGTAGCCAAATGTATTAGATGTTTAAAACTAGATAATAGAAGAACATAAAAAGCCTCCAATCAAAAATCAAATAGCCAAAAGCTACTCAGCCAAAAACCTAACAATCAAAAGCCGAATAGTCAAAAGCTGAACGACCAAAGGCAAACTGTCAAAAATGAATTAAATACATTTGGGAATTTAAAAATACATTTGCATTTCTCAAGCATTACTTTCGTCTTTGAGCAATTTTTTAGAATATCTTCTGCTACTTGCATGAACATTTCTGTCAGAAAAAAAAACAGGTTCTCTAAAATATAGTTGCATTCAGTTGTTGACCTTTGGCAGACTACTCAAGGGTTCGCCACATTGGAAATTCAGGCTCCTTCATGCATACATGATTGATTATTGGTTTTCTCTGAATGTTGCTATTGAGTCTTATGGATTATTTAATCCAAAACACACCCATAAATTCACATTCAACACAAGGGCAACATTCTTACATTAGCATTTACAGAGATCCAATGCACACACAGGATGAAATTAAATCAGGATGTAGAACACCTCAAACTGTGCCCCATTTAAATTTGCCTGTTTACACAGAGAATGGATTTGATCAAGTCTCTAGCAAACAACTAAATAATTCAGTCCAGTGGCAGTCTTATTTCACATGACTTGTACATCTGTCTTGATTGTGAATATAGCTGTTTTTGCAGGAATAGAGCTTTGCTGTGATGAAATGTGTCTGGAACAATTTTTAATACATTCAGTAAATAACACTTTGTTTGTCATTCAGTCCACGTGTTTTTCCATCTTTGTTTTAGATTCTGATGAATAAATAATTCAGTTGTGTAGCACCAGGATTATTTCACTTTGAAATTACAACTGCTTGAGGAGGAGATGAGTGTCTTGTCGTCTCCTCCTGGTGTTGTGGAGGGTCTTCCCCTGATAGAGTGCACTAGAAAAGACAGTCAAAAAGGATAGATAGATACTTTTAAAAATAATGCAGAATTTCTTTGTATGGCCACATAGTGTAGAATTATTTAGGCTCCATTACATCATGCTGTGTTGCATTGTAAAATGAAGTGATTACAATGTGATTGGAACAGCTGATACATTTCAAACCACTTGACAAAAGGGGAAGTGTAGTGGAAAATCAAATGGATATATATGGGTAGCAGAAGCGATCAGAACAAATTGTGAACATAATTATCTTTGATTGCTACCCCTTTTTAAAATGCAACTGCTTTGTAATAGCAGTTTGGTTTGAGTTCATGATGCTATAGAACTTCTCTCAATTTTAATTTCTCAGAAACCATATAGCAAATGATAGTTGGATACCATGGTGATATCAAAACATGAGTAGTTAACTGTGTGAATTTGTAGCCCCTTTTTCTGTTTCAATACATTTAATTGATTGTAATTCTTTCTAATCAGCCAGGATAATAAAGATAGCATGAATAGAGGGTTTTCATCCCCATTTTGATGGGCAATGGATCTCCTCGACCCTTATTCTCCAGTTCCTCTGGGCCAAAATGCAACTGCTCTTAACACATTACAAAGTCTTGGATCTATTCCAATCTTAATGTAAGCAGCATAGACATGATGGCATTTATTTTGATGGATAATGTCCTCAGGGATATAGACAAGGACAAAATGTCAGTGCTAGTATTTTTCAGTCTGCTAAGAATCCCTGAAACTTGATTACCAACTTTCTCTCTAATATTCCATATGAAGACCTCTTTTCATGTTATTCACTATACAGTCTATGAAATGGTATAAATAATTCTGTTTTCTGATAGGTATGCAATTCATCAGCACACAGTTTTTAGCAGAATCTTGGAAAGCTCAAAGCAAAGCAAATTTGTAAAGGGAATATCAACAAATAGCAAATTGAACAAAGTTAGCAAAACAAAACTCAGATGCCATTTCAGTATTTAGGGTTATGACTCATTGCAACAAAATCATCAGTTTCAGTCTTACCAGTGGCTCAGACTGACTGTGATGGAGGTACATTTCCATATTATGACTTTATCATGTGTCAGGATGACACCTTGGCATGGTTATTCCAATGGATGTTGCTGACAGAGCAAATTTTGCAAGTGGAGAGCATTTCACAGTCTGTATTATATGTCTCTCTGAAACCTTCCTTTCTAGTAATTCACTGTAGGCAAGCTAAATGGTTGCCAGAAATTCAGGAAATATTTCTTTATTAAAAACTATAAATATATAGAAGGTAAAAACATAAGTGTTAAAACATGCATTAAAAAAAAGCATTTTTAAAAAATATTTTTCAAGGTCAGAAAATAATGTTATAGTTTCTGGACAATATGGGGATTTGTGTCTGATTTTCAGAAATTCAGTGCCCTCTGCCTATTACTGTTTTATAATTAACCAATACTTAAGTAAGTGCTGTGCAGATAGTATTAGATCTTTTATAAAAAATTGCAAAACCTGAACCATCAACACTGAAATCTGAGATAAAACCAGTAAATATAAGGCAACTGAACTCCCATACTAAATGAATTTTTTTCCTTCGTTAATAACTATCTTATGTTAAGAGTGAGAAATTCATGTAGATAATTTGTTGTTTAATTTCCTATTTAATACAATCGTTCTTTCCTGCCTCACAACAGAGTTTGCAGAGAAACACCTTTAAAAAGTATAACTTCCTTAGGATGATGTCTTGCAAGAACCTGAGATTACTCTTCTAATATGTGTGGGTAAATGGGGCTAACAATGTAATCAAAGGAAAGAGAAGGAAAGGATGGTTGTTATAGAAAGAAAATAAAAATAGAAGGTACTTGTTCTGCTCACAAAGTTTAGAGATGACTCCTAGTTTTGGTGTCGAAGATGATTTCTCCCAGTGGCCTATTATGGAGCTGGTCTGGGTCTCATGAACCCTTACTTGGTGTGCGGCTCGGAAAGAGTTAATTTCCTCTGTCTTAGATGCTATGGGGTTATGCCTTGGATTTGTGCTGGAAACAATTCTGGTAATACATGGATATTTTAGTTATTGTTGAGCAGTGCTTACATAGAGTTAAGGCCTTTTCTTCTTCTCATATCAGCGTGCAGACTGGGAGTGCACAAGAAGCTGGGAGGGGATGCAGCTGGGGGAAGAAGAAGGAAAGGAAGGATGTTCAGAGTAATGATGTTTGTCTTCCCAAGAAACCATTACACGTTATGGAGCCCTGCTTTGCTGGAGATGACTGAACACCAGGATGCTGATGGAAAGTAGTGAACGAATTCCTTATTTTGCTTTGCTTGCATGTGCGGGTTTTGCTTCACTTATTAAACTGTTTTGAATCTCAACCCACAAGTTTTCTCACTTTTACTCTTCTGATTCTCTTACCCATCCCATCGCGGGGAGTGAGTGAGCAGCTGTGTGGTGCTTAGTTTCTGTCTGTGGTTAAACCATGACACTAGGAATGCTTGGAACAGGACATGCCAAGTTCCTGGCATAACTAATTTAGGCATGAACCATAAAAATGTCCCAGTGATACTTTTATAGTGGGATGAAGAGAGAGAAGACACAATTCCAGACATAGTTTCAGGCAAAAACCTTGAAACCAAACAAACACCCCCCTCACCAAAAACAGGCAAAAGAGGACATTCCTTAGTCATAAATCCCTCTAATGTGACCAGCAAAATCTGTCTTTCCTCCATGTATGTGTAACTAGCTGCTAAGCAGGAAGGTTGTGAAGTATTTCCTATACAAAGAACGCATCTGGCACGAGGAGACTGGTGACCATTATGGTTTAGGCTGGCCGCAGGAGAGGAGGATGTTTAAATACAAAGTTATTCCTGAAGGAGCAACATTGCTTTTTCCTGTCAAAGAGACTTTTCTGATAGTTCCTTTAGCATTAAGGGTCATGGTCTTATTTATAAATCTTATTTCACTCTGAGGAAACAAACTTTCCTGTGGGAATCACTGGTAATTTATATGAATAACATTACTTTGCCCATTGAAAGGAGAAAAAGGAAAGCCTAAAACCTAAAGGTTGTTCCAGGTCAAGACATCTTCCAGGTCAGGATATTTTTTTGTCTACAAATGTGTGCTATGAGAAGCTAAGGATCAAGTTGTTTATATTTATATGGTAATGAAGATCAGTCCGTCATCCAAATGCCGATTTCTTCATAGTTATTTATGATACATGTGCTCGCCACAGTTAAAATTCCTAGGTTGAAACAGTGTCAGAAACTCTGATCATAATTATAAACTGACAGTATTGAGAAGGCTGTTTGCTTTGTTTCAAAGGTGGCTGAAGGAGAGAAGTACGGGGAATGCTGTCACATTAAAGGAGTGTTAGGAGGAAGGAACTGAACTGATTCTACTTATACTGTGAAATGCTGTCATATGATGAGTATACTAGATAGAATATAAGAGGTTTTGTTTTGGCAAATAAGTGGACATATTCATCTGTGAAAGGCAGTGTGTGGTAAACTGCTGTCAGCATATAGTAGAACCTAAAGAAAATGATCTAATTTCACACTGAATAGTCATTCAAGTATCCAAAACCTAAAATGTCATTGTTCTCCAAGGACGATTTGTATGGCCTCCTCTAAGATCAATTTCCACATCCGTTCAAGTCAAGAGCCAAAATCCGACTGACTTTAATGGGAGGAGAATTAGGCTCACACTGAATTTTTGGAACAATTTTAACAGTGCTGTCAGCAAGATTATGAGTTCTGCCCTCATGCGTTCCCCTGTCATCTGCCTGTTTCAAGGTATAAACAAATTAACACACAAGGCACACACTTTGGGAAATTTTTATATCTGCCTGTATTGGCAGCCAGGAGAGATGCTGTAAAACGCTGGATGCTTGACAAACCCTGCAGCTTTCAAAAGTTAAATTGCAAATGTTTTCAGTTCAGCCTCATTAAGATAAGAAGAATAGTAAAAAGAAGCCCAAAATTTAGATTTCTTTTTGATCCAAGATAATGCAAGAAGACAGAACAAGTATTTCCACTGAAGACCTACAATCAGTTTGAAGTACAGATTTATCTCTGTTTACAGATTGAAACTAAGGGCAAAAATGGATTAAATGATCTATTTGGTATCCGGTTAAAACTTTCTTTCTTGTAAAACAGTAGATAAAATATATGTGAAAAAAATTTCACTTAACAAACCTTCTGCAATTGATATGTTGCCTTTACTTCATACTGTCTACTCTTCTGAACCTTTAATTATCATATCTGCTCCTAATATTTTGTATGCAGACACAATAATTCTGTGTCCTGCATTGTTTGAATAATATGTAGCAGATGTCTGTTCTGTTTTTGCTGTTGTAAAAATCAATATATTTTCTTAAATGGAAAGGAGGAAAAAAAGGTCATCCTAGATGTTGCAGACAAACTGAGTTTGTCTAGTCTGAAATACAAATGCAAATGTAAACCCAACAATCTCTTTCCACTGAGCATTCAGAAAAGTCTTCCTTCTAAGAAATATTGAAATATTTAACTCCCACTAGTTTATATCTCATTAAATTACTTCAGCAACTTGTTCCAGACTTTCCAAAGATACTCCATTCTTGACCACAACTAAGAATACTTTGTTTCTTAAATTGGTTTCAGCTTTTGTTTTATTGCCATCAATATTAACAATTGCATGTCTTTAACATGCAAACTAATTTTATAAGAAGGAAATGCAAGCAGTTTCTTAAATATTGCTTTAAGACCTAACAATGCAAAGATACTGAATGCTTCCTGTAAAGTCACTAACTACTTCAGCTTCTTTTGTTTTTTCAGTGAGCAGAAATTGAGAACATTAATTATCTCACAGGATGTACTGAACAGTTCTCAGGTCATAGAACGAAGTTCTGCCAAAATCTTTACTGCTATAGATTGTACTTTGTAGTATTTTCTTACCAAGATGATTTTCTATTTCCATGGTAGCAGACAGTTTGGACAGAATTTAAGTGTATGGGGTTTTTTTCTTCTTAACAAAAGGACTAATGAGAGCAGAGGGATTAAATTATGGCATCTCTTTTCTGTATGTTATACAAAGCTGTGGTATGTGGCTGTTCCTGTCAAGATGAAAAATGAATGAGATAGATATGCAATAGGAAGGAACTAGAGGTGAAAATGTCAAGTACCTTGTCTGGGATGTTTCAGTCACAGGATCTCTGGGTCGTAACTAGTGCTTGCCCACTTTTTGCAGCTTTATTCTATGTGGTTTTTTTTTTCTTTTTTCATAATTCCTTTTGTCTTAAAGTGTTACATCTATGCAAATGCAATGTACATGTTATAACTAATGGTTTTCTCCTCCACACTTTTGTTTATCCAGTCCTCTTCTCTCTCCATATTACATACTAGATCTGAGTTTGGATCGCATTGCTTGTAGCAGAAGCACAAAATCTTACTGCTGCTTGAGTAAGTCTAGGAGAATGAGCAGTTAGACTATGTTGGGCATCCAGAGTGTTCAGCAGATTTGGATATAGAGCAGCAGTGAGCACAGAGGATAACACTGCAATGGAGTAAAAATCAATCAGTTTGAAAGGTCTGACAGAAAAGTGGGGAGAAAACAATGTTGTGTCCCAAAGACAGCTTCATGTTAAGGTAAGCATGTGCCAGCTTAGACTGCTGGCAAGGATGACCAGGAGCTGCCTCAGTCACTAACAATAACTGTAACGTGCTGTAGGTAAAGCCAGCCATGTCATTACAAGCTCATGATTGTAAATTTAGGTCAAGTCACAGATCTTGCTATGTGGCTACCCCTGCCTTCTACTGTAAGTAATAGCCAAAGGTATTATTTAATTCTGTCTGTGTTAACTATTGGCAGATGTTGCTTAATGTGACTAAATAAATGCTTTTCTTTTGAAAATTCTTCCTAGAGATTTGTAAACATGTCAAGTTAGAGCCTCCTTTTCATGGAAAACTTTTGGTCATAAAATTAATATTTCGTCCTAATTTTTTTTGCTTTATGCTACTTGGTATTATTTTTTTCCTCCCTCTTCCCCTAGCTTTTAATGCTGAGTGCAACATCATATGGAATATCCCTTTGGTCAGTTGGGGTCAGGTGTCTAGGCTGTGTCCACTCCCAGCCTCTTGCCTACCCTCAGCCTGCTCGCTGTTTGGGTGGTGTGAGAAGCAGAAAATGCCTTGATGTAGCGTAAGAACTGCTCAGTAATAGCTAAGATATCCCTATGTTATTGACACTGGTTTGGTCACAAATCCAAAAGAGAGCACCATATGAGCAGCTATGAAGAAAATTAACTCTATTTCAACCAAAACCAGTACAGTCACTTAGTAGCTGCTAACATTATTTTGATAGAAGGCTGCTTCAATTCCCGGTTTGTTTTCTGTTTTTTTTTTTTTTAATTAACCATATCTTGCTCTTCAAGTTATGCAATTCATTTCACAAAGGTTCTGCAATATCACTTCTATTAAGTTTGGGCATGTAAACAAACAATTCTGATTTATCATATGTATCACTCAAGCCCCTAGCTCAGTATCTTCACCGGCTTTTGGTTTTGGATAACTTATTTAAAACACAACTTGATTTAGTTCTAAGCAAGTGCTTTTATCTTTATCTTTACTAATAGTTAAAAACCTAGTAACTATGATAGCAAGCTTTATTCAAGAAGGAAGATGATAACTAAGCATTGTACATACCAGTATTCAGAGAAGCAAGTGATGTAGAGGACAACAGTAGATTTCAACCACATACTCAAAAGTTGTTTGGGAGATATTTGCACATGAGTATTTTTTTTTAACATACAGTTTGTAATACTTATCCTAAAAGTTTGCCTCTACTTCCTCTTAAATGGCTGCTAGGTGAAAAAAAACCCAAATTTTTAGAGTGTACAAATAAGTTTATAATTGAGCTGAATAATTTTTCACATGTATTTCAGCTCATCTCTTTTTCTATATTAAAGAGTCAGTGATGCAAAAAAAAAGAGAGAAATCTTGATATATTGCAGTTTTATGTGGTAGTCTTGGTGGCAAAATTGACTGTACCTCTTTCTGCAAGCAGTGTTCAGCAAACTACCAAAAATATCACTGTTTATAATATATTAAAACATGGCAAAAGCACTCAGACAGTCAATGAGAGAAACTGCGGTTACCCCATGTGGAGACATTCAGGGATGGAGAGACTTGAGGCAGAACTGATCTTGCTTATTCAAGTGTATCTAAAAAGGTTGACCATTCTGTCATGCCTAACCATATCAGCTATGATGAATGCTCAAATGAACAGTACTGCCGTAATTTATGGTAGATGCATGCAATACTGCTGTGTCATATACAATCCAAAAGGATTAGCGTTATTTCAGGTTTGGGAAAAATCTTCCAGGCTCTCATGACTCCTGCTACTTCTGTGGTACCACCCAGTAACAAAACCATCAAGTAGCAGTAACAATTTTACTGAGAGATGAGGAGAGAGGGATAGAAGGTAATTCCTTAATTTCATAGAACCATAGAATCATAGAATGGTTTGGGTTGGAAGCGACCTTAAAGACCTTCTAGTTCCAACCCCCCTCTCACTAGACCAGGATGGTCAAGGCTCCATCCAGCCTGGCCTGGAACACTTCCAGGGAGGGGGCATCCATAACTTCCCTGGGCTACCACCTCCAGCGTCTCACCACCCTCTTTGTGAAGAATTTCTTTCTAATGTCTATTCTAAATCTTCCTCCTTCCAGTTTAAAGCCATTCCCCCTCATTGTATAACTGCCTGCCCTATTAAAAAGTCCCTCCCCAGCTTTCCTGTAGGCCTCCTTCAGGTACCTGAAGGCATCTATGAGGTTTCCCCGGAGCCTTCTCTTCTCCAGGCTGAAAAACCCCAACTCTCTCAGCCTGTCCTCATAGCAAAGGTTCTCCAGCCCTCTGATCATCTTCATAGCCCTCGTCTGTACCCATTGCAACAGTTCCACATCTTTCCTATGTTGAGGATTCCAGAACCGGACACAATACTCCAGGTGAAGTCTGAAAAGAGTGGAGTAAAGGGGGAGAGATTCCCACTGGCCCACTTCTCCAACTTGTCCAGGTCCCTCTGCATGACATTCCACCCTTCTGGTGTGACAACTGCCCCCCTCAGCTTGGTTTCATCCACAAACTTGCTGAGGGTGCACTCGATCCCACTGTCGATATCAATATCATCAATGAAAATAATAAACAGCACTGGTCCCAGTGTGGACCACTGAGGGACACCACTTATCATGGATCTCCATCTGGAAGTTGAGCTGTTGACCACTACTCTCCAAATGCAACCATCCAACCAATTCCTTAGCCACCAGACAGTCCATCCATCAAATCCGTATCCCTCCAATCTACAGAGAAGGATGTTGTTGGGAACCATGTCAAAGGCTTTACAGAAGTCCAGACAGACTGCAACCACTGCTTTTTCCCTGTCCACTGATGTGGTCACTCCATCACAGAAAGCCACTAAGTTGGTCAGGCAGGACTTGCCCTTGGAGAAATCTTGCTGGCTGTCTCAAATCACCTCCCTGTCCTCCATATGCTTTAGCATAGCTTCTAAGAGGATCTGTTCCATGATCTGCCCAGGCACAGAAGTAAGGCTGATGGGTCGGTAGTAAATAATATATTATATGGTTGAAAGTAATTTATGTCTTGGTTAGGCTTAAAATATTCGTAGTGGAAATAATGCACTTTTTAGATAAAATAACATAGTTTTCTGATTCAGAATTTTAGAAGAATAAATAATTTTCTGGTTTAAATAGTTCTCCGCACTTTCTCCTGGCAAATTTCTCTTCCTTACTTTGTTAGAAACACTCCTTCAAAGTGAAGTTAACAGCAACAAAACTTTATAACATTTCCTCATCTTTTATTTTTACATTTTGGAAGTAAACCTCATTTGCTATTTAACAAATACAAAGATACAAAGTATTATTTATTAATTGCTTCCCCCATCTGTATTCTCCAGTCTCTTTTACAAACAGTAAAGCTAAACCTGTTGTCGAAGCATCTAGATGCACAGTACAATGTTTCCACAGCTAATAGAAGAGTTAATAAAACAAAGTTCAAGAGACTGGCAAGACTTTAAAAGGTCAGAGAAATCTGGGAGATTATTTAATACGGTTGAAAAGAAATTTAGCATACCTCTTTCTGGGAAGACAAATTGTCATTTGCAGTCTAAAACAATAATAAAGATGCTACTTTATTAATTTCAGATTTGTGTGTAAATATATCTGTTTTATGAAGACTAACAACAAAAAAAATATGAAGGATATATTCTATATGTCTCATGCTGCAACACGAAGCAGTTGTACCTCAAGTCATACGTGTCATACAAATTTGCTTATAAAAAGAGTTGCTTTGGCAAGAGTGATCCTTATCAATTAAGCCTTTCTAAGCATGTATTTGAAACATTTCTGATCAAATACATTTATTTCCAGTGTAACCAAGAAGAACTTGTCACTTAAGGCATCCTGTTTAAAAGTTTTAACAGTCATTGAATGAAGATTCAATATTTTCAATGCTTAGGCAGAGATTAGTAATGTTTATCTGTAAGTTTCACAGTTGCAAAACACACACTTAAGAAATAGGGCAACAACATTCTCTCTGAAAAAAAATTCTTGCCACCTGAGTTTCTTGGCAAGATGAAAGGAACTCTGTGAAATCTTCTATAGCTTTTTGGAGACAAGATTGTTTGTAATTTTTCGGTTGTTCTCAGGATTTGTGGAGGCTGATTAGCAAAGATGTGGTTTTCTTTTCAATATTTTAAGCTGAGTAATTGCTACACTCTTTTAAGGCATTTAAAAAAAAAAAGTTTATTATTATCATATCTAAGTCTTAGCTCCTTGCTAGTAAAATCGTTGCCCAGGGAGTTCTCTTGTGTATTCAAGACGTTTCCATGTTCTCCAGTAAAGCTTACAGCTGTTTAAAGGTAGGAGATATCTGAGAAGAATAGGTTTTATCCTTAAAATACTAGTCTTTTTAATTTGTGTTTCATTCTGATCCTTCAGGAATGGATTTTCTTTTCTAATTGAATCATGGTAAAGTGTGGAAAATCAAATCATGGTAGAGTAAGACCTGGTGCATAACGCTAAAGCTGAAAACTCTGTATCATCTTAGTTACAAAAGAACTATTTTTAAATACAAGAAAAAATTTTAAAAATACTACATCTTCCGAAATACTATGTATTCATTACAATTTTTTTCAGCATTTAAGAATTCTGACAAAATGTTTATGCAATTCAGCATGCCAAACCATGTTCCAATGCATCAGAACAAATGGTAGGCATGTTACAATCACACCTAATATGTAGCTAAATTGAAAAACTTATCATCAGAAAAATATTATCTATCCAACACATTATCATCAATGAATTTAAGGAGTGCCTTCAAGTATTATTCAGTCATGATACAGTTGCTTTCTAGCATGTTTCTCACAAGAAAATAATGGACTAAATCCTAATTACAGCATCTATATTAGTGGCAAATGCAATATAAAAGCCTGGAAGATTGTGATGTGTTTTTTTTTTCTCTGCCTTCATAATTGATTTAACTTTTTCAGTCAATGTAAAAAGTAACTTTTTACCTGAATAAAATGGGCATAGAGATTTTTGATATGAAAGAAATAAGGACCCCTATGATACTATTTATGTCATTGCTCTTCTGAGTGCTTTTTGAAATCGTTTGCCTTGATTTAAAATGCATGTATTGGGCTATAAAACACTTCTGTACAAATAGAACAGAATGCATTGGGTAGTATTTTATAAAAATTATTTCTGTATTTTGGTTTGTGAGACATTTGCATTTATTATAGAAACAAAGATTGAGCTGAATAAATTTCAAGCTTATTAAGTCAACTAAATGCAACATGCATCTACTGATGATAATAAGAAAAAATAGCTAGTGAAGTTGTGTTTGTTTTATTTACTATATTTACATATTTAAAATTTTTTGCTTTATGGAGCATTAATAAGATCGTATGTGCAATCTTCCTGGACCATCGCATTTGCCGTATTTATGGAAGGCAGCTCATGGCACCTGGCATGAATTAGGATTTTACAGCTGTAGGGTGAGTTATGAGGCTACAAAGGAGAACTTGAAGAGTTTTCATGGCATGTCTCTCATCTAAGATCTAAAAGCGCAAAATCTTTTGAGTTTTTCTGAAACACCAAATGTTCTGGAATTAGACACATCTTATTGGGAGAAAGGGCATTTTTTTGTGCAAAGAAATCACACCTCCTAGGACTGGAAGCTCTAGGGAAAAGTAGATCAGACAAAGCTTTTGTAGAAGTTGTTTAGTAGATAAATTCCTGCCAAACATGGGACGAATGGTGGTGAGTAAAAAACTGGAGAGCAGAAATATTATTGGGAGTGGTTTAATGGTTTCAAATAATCTGATTCACCTTGTATTCTTGTGTACCAATGTGGATGGGAGAACGTTTGTTAGATATCTAGCATGAATGCTAACATAAATGACTGGATTTTTTGCCAACTTGTGCAGTCAGCTAAAGGGCGCAGAACATGGCTGATTTACATTCATATAACACTGCTAATTATTAATAATCCACTACATGATCCTTTTACTTGCAACCTTTTTATTACAGTAAATTTTCCAAATGAATCCCTTGTAGATTGATAGGCTTTTATAGAAGCTTATTCTTTTTCTTTCTTAAATTCTTCAGTTTGATTGTTTCAATACTCTTTAATATCTTGATGGTGGTATAAAAGTAGACCTTCACAAAGAAATGAAACCTCCTTTGAAGATCTGTGTTTCTTCAACAATCATAGAAAAGATCCTTTGTCTTTCTTGATTGACAAAAACTATTATTGTTTTAATATCACTTTTGTATCTTTCATGTGCAATTCTGCATTACAGATAACTACAAGAACCATGAGCATCAGTGATTATTGCCTGTTACCTTATATAGCAATAGATTAGTCTCTACAGAGTTGTTTGCTATTTCATTTGCAGAAAAATCTGTTGTAATAATAGTTTTAGCTTTTTTTTCATGCTATATATTTTTTACAATGACGTTTTCCCTGTTTGTTTTTTTTTTTCTTTTCTGGTTACCATTTGGTCTAGTTATCAGCAGTCTCATTTAACTTCTTTTCACTTCCTTGTGAAAATTTTCAAATTCACCTTGATTCACCTCTTGTGATGATTTCTTTTTTTTTTTTTTTTCATTATTCACTTTGCAAGCAACTTTATATGATGAGGATATTTGGCAATTTGGTACACAAGGCACTGTCAGGTAAATAATGTATTTCTTCTAGACTTCTGCACATACCTATTAAGTCCATTGAACTCAAACCCCTTTCCAATTTGTAAGTTTCCTTCTATAACAATACTTTATATGTTCTCCTGATCCAGTCTTTTTAATCCAGTAGCCCATTTCAACCCTTATTCTTTACCTCAACCGCTAATCTCTAGTTTGGAACATTGTCAAACACTTTTGAAAACCTGAGTATATTGCATCCACTGAATTCCTCTTATCTCTTACAACAGCAATATCTTCAGAGATCTCCAACAGGCTAGATAAGCATGACAGTTCCCTGCCAGAGTCCTTGCAAGTTATCCTTAATCAAACTATGCTTCTCCAGGTGTTTTCTCTACTGCCAAGGCCTATGTGAAATACTTGAAATTATTTTCTTCATTAACTACTATCTACAGCTTGATGTTAATCCATTTCTAATTACTTCCAATTTAAATTTGCAGTTTTCCTTGGTTTTAGCTAATGCTGTTTTCCTTTTAACTGGCATATATGCTATGCCAATATTTTTTGCTCACATTTTAAATATTATTATTAATAGATTATTATTGTTTGATTTGTATCTCATCTAACCAAATCTGTTACTGTGAGCTGTGGTTGTTGCAATAATGGTATTGCTAAATTCAGATTCTTCCGTCTTTCTACAGTGTCAGCCTGTAAAATTTGGTTTTGATTCTGATTGTTTTCTTTATTTTGGTCCAATATTTTTATTCTCTATCTTCACAAGGAATTGGAAAACCCTATATCAAACCAGTGTTTCTATGTGTCAGATCAAAACCACCTTACAGGCTCTTCTTCAGCAGAACATGTGAAAACATCAGAAATGAACGGCTGAAGAAATTAATTCCCTCCTTAGAACAGTTTGGGGTACAATGGGACATGATTTTTCTATCCTCTTGATGCGCTGTTCCTCCATTGCTGACTGTGCTGGGATGAGGTTGTCAATACAATCTGACTGTAGATATTTTTATTCTCACAGGACTGTGTCAGATTGGTCTTTGTAATAAACTTGCCTTTCTGCAAAATTGTTAGTCACAGTTTGTTCCATTGCAGACTGATATTAGAGAAAGCTTAGAGAATTAGTTTAAGGTAATGGAAAGTACTTAATCTTTGCATGCATGCATCTGTCTTTCCTTCCCTGTGTCTACCTTTGGTTCCTTTATTCTGTATGGTTTCTCTAAAGCTTTTCTGCTTAAGCAATTGCCAAAGACATCAGTAGACCAATTGACTGAGCTATTGCAGTGGAAGGAAGCATATTGTGGACTTGTTTCTCAAACAACCCATATCAAACATCTGGCTCAGAAACATTTACTTTTCTATAAGTCCATAGAGACAGAGTCCCCCATGCACAAAAAAGTAATTTGAAATGTAAGACTTCCTTGTCCTCCTACTGACTGTGTTCTAAGCTACTATGATTGAATCTAGCTACAGTGGTTCCATGGTTCTTTTTTCATCTGACATGCTTTATTGTTGCTCTTGACTGAGATAACACTAAGTGCCTCTCCTATCAGAGAAAGCCCGGAAATCAACAAGTGAGGTGCAATTTCTCTTGCTTAAAAGTGATGCCTAAATTGCTATTTGCTTTCAGCAGTACTTAGCCGATGATTTGAAAGTGGGAATATTTTTTTGTAATGATTCTTTCTCATCACGCACACAGCTAAAAATTCACAGGCACATAATAATTGCTCTGACTTTGGAAACTGGTTATTGGGAATGATTTTTGCTTGCAGCTTTCTGATAGACCTATAAAAAATGATTAAACTCTGACAATTGAGGTGGTACTGTCTGTGACAAAGTCACAGCACATAACTTTTTAAGAAAAAAATTTTTATGAGGTTGAAAGAGTATGGCTATCATTCATTTGAATTGAATGACAACAAAATATTTTAAATATAATAATTAGCAAAGAGTATTGAGGGTCTGAATAATAAATCTACAAAATTATCCATTCAATTTTCTTCCACAGTTCTCTGTAACTCATGTATATGACTGTAACTTTTAGCACGAGGAAAGAATCCATTTTTGTAGCAGAGGTTTGCTGCCTCTTGGATATGTTTTTGGTTTACTGTTCTCATGCCTCACGCTGGTTGCATCAACCCCTTATCATGTGTCTTAGCTCTGTGCTCTATTGTCCTGAACTGAAAAGGTTTAGAGTGTCTCAGGGCTGTTAGCTTAGAGCACAGTCAGAACCTGACAAAGCTGGATAGAGTTGTCTGTAGTATGTCCACAATATTTCTCAATATATAAGCAAAGTCAGTTCATACATTTATAGTACTTTGTAGACGTATGATATGACTGAGAAACAGGACTCTACATTGAGGGTGTCTACCTGTGGTATAATATTGATGCTGTGTTAGAATATTTTGTTATGGAGAAATATACTTGCTGAACTGTGTCCTGTGTCAGATCTGTTGAGTATCTGTATGCTAAATGTGTCCAGATTTAGGACAGAGAAATCCTTTACAATAATTACGCGGTTGATAGCTATTTTTAATTCATGTGAATGAAAGTGAAAGTTGGGTCAATCCAAGTTTGGGCAAACATCATAAACTCAGGATATTTTCTGATAAGAATGGTATCAGTCTTTATTTCACCTTAAAATTATGCTTATAGGAAAATTGTATTGCAAAGTTGAGGATTATTTCAGGACAATTTTCTCCTTAGTGTCAACCTCCATTAACTAGACAGGGCAGAGCAGGATTCCATTCCAGAGAAGTATCTCTGTCTAAAGGCATGGCTTCACTGGCCGAACAGCACATGAACGCACTGTTAGATTCCTCCTTCCACCTGACAAACATTTTACTCATCGTTTTGGAAGTATTTTCTCTGAAAGGTAGTGGGAGGATAGGATGACCTCCAAAAAGGAGGCTTCTTAAATGCATTCACTTTCATAAATAAAATATTGGTCTTTCTTAAGCTAACACTTAAACAAAGGCAAGGTCTGCGTCATCTTGGGAATAATTTTTCATTGAAATTCATAAACTAGCAAATGCTTACATGACTTAAAAATAATTATCCTTACAGTATTGTTTTAAAAAATTATCTAATTTTATCAATACAGCAGAACATTATTATATTACCTTCATCTCATCATACAGTGAGACAATGTTTCAATTAGAATGTCTCAAATATTTTCAGCTTGGACTGTTTAGAATATCCTAAACATGCTCTGGACAGGATGTTCTGCAGTTTGGTCACTGTGACAACAGAAACTGCACAGAGGAAAAGAGTTTAATGAAGGTCGGGCTTGGTTCCCAGAATTAAGTTCCCAAAAATCAACAAATCAGACTAGAGAAAAAGTTGCGCTTGACCGATCTGTGAATGCTATGCTTAACATTTTGGTGGTAACCAACACAAAAGACCCTCAAGAAACCTTAGAGACTCCTACTCAACATGTGCAGGGAGAAATCGTGCCTTCTTTTGTTTTTGGTGTTATTGCGCTACCCCCCACTGGCTTGCAATGGAAATGAGGAGGAAGAGGTGTCACTTTAAATAAGTACCAATCATATGTATATATGAATAACAGTTGAAATTCAAGTTAGTAGTTATTTTCCTGGGGAACATCCAACAAAGTCAGAGGGGTGCAGTTCTTACCCCAAAATGTGTCCCTTCTTGGGGGAGGTGAGGGAAGAGGAAAAGACGTCCATGTCCATCAACCAGTCTGTCAAGTAAGGTCATTTTTCTCCCCAAATATAAGATTTTCAAGTGCTAATTTTATACTTTTTGAAAACTCTTTGGCACCTATTCCAAAGTGGGACTAAGGCAATGAGTATGCAAAGGCAGGACTTAGCAGTTCACCCAGCCTGTAGAGTGAGGAGCTCAGGACATGCTTTTGGGGGTGTTTCTGTTCTTAACTGATGCAATATCTGGCTGTGAAGCCTCTGCCTCACGCTGAGTGTCATTCCGCCAACTTAAGACACCACCACCCGATCCATCTGTCTTAGAAGATAAGGTTGTTTATTGTTCCGGTGAAATTGCTCTCTTTAAAAATAAGGTCTCTTTTTCAGACTTGTGGTGAGTTTGGTGTTTGCTGTCCACAAGGCCTAGCAAGTCTGTTACATAACAAGGGGCATGAAAGAGTGCTGCATAAAAGGTGTCTCCCTAGATGACCCACAACCCTATGACTTTCATGACAGATAGACAGGTTGGGTAATCATCACTGGAATGAAGGGTGGTGATATTTCTCTTCCTCTTTCTTTCTCTCTTTTTGCCTTTCTTTCTGTTTTCTGTCCCTTTATTTTCTCTACATACCAAAGCCTATTTTCCAGTAGCCACAACTATAGCCTAAGACAATGTAAATGTCAAATAAAATCAATTGTTGAAAAGCATTGCATGTGTTGTTTCACCTTAACTCAAACCTAAAGGTTTTATGAACCTCCTAGGACCTCTTTAAGGGTACTTAACACATACACACACACTTTATTTGTGATGTTTTTGCCATATCGTGCTTCTTTGTTATCCTGCCGGTAGCACTACTCTGCATCCTTAGTGTGTTTGAATCGGAACACAAATGAAAATTCCTCCAAACCTCAGCTGCACTTTATTTTCAATATGGTTATTTTAACTTGGATCAATTTGGTGATCCAGTTCACTCCTTCATCCTACAGATGGTTATATTTCCAAAAGCAAGTGAGCAGCACAGATATGGAAACAAATGTAAGGCAGAGAGAAGAGGAAAACTGCTTTAATTTATACATCTGCAGAGAGAAATGTCTGTGGGCACACAGCCTCAGTTAAACATTTATAAGATGTGTGGATATACTGTGCACATATCTAGGATCACTGGAATCTTTCTTGCTTTCATAAAGCATTTGTCATCAATCTTCTACAAGCTGTAAGTGAAAACGGAAGCTGTCATCTATGCCATAGTATTTACCTTAAACCCTGCAGGCAGCAAATATCAGCTCAGTTCTCTTAAACATCAGACTTTTCTACTTTGCTTTTTGACAGCCAGAAGATTTTCTTTGTCTGTCATCCAGTCCAGCATACAGATGTGTTTGTTAGGTTTTTTTCCTTCCTTCATTTTAAGGAACCAAAGAATGATTAAGAGTTTTTCTCTCCAAGAATGCCCCTCTTTCATCTCAGATGAGTGAAATACCTTTTAGACATAGAATGACAACTGTAGCTAGATAGCAGTCAAGAAAACTAGATTCAGGACATAAAGATCTGATTTAACATAATACACAAAACAAAATACAATAGAACCACAGCAGAAAATGTCAGTGAAACATATGGTTTGACTCTGTAGTCTTTCAGAGAATAAAAGTTTTGCCTCAAGAATTACAAGCTCAAGCTTTCAATCTTCATTGCCTGAGATGTGTGTACGATATTAAGCGTTGTGCTCTTCAGCATCTGGATGTAATGAGATGCATTAAGGAGAGTGTCATTCTTGATAATCTGCCATAGCCCTAAAAAGCTTGTTCTCTAGTAGTTTGCATTAAAAATGTGTTTCCTTGCCTGAAGTAACATTAAAAAATATATATATTCCTTTTCATTAGAAAACTCTCCATTAGCATATGTGGTTTACAGACTTATGCTCCAAATTATGAAATTAGTGTGTAACAAACTTCATATGTTATTGAGAACATAACAAAGAAAGTGTCATGTTTACCAGATAAACACAAAAGGAGAGTTTTTACAAAAGGATTCTTGCTCCTATTCCGAGTTCTAACAGCCCCAAAGGAATCAGGACCTTGTAAATCATAACACCAATTTTCAGTCTCTTGTGTAACAAGCTTCTTTGTAGCTTTTAGAAATTTCTAACTCTTAAATTGCCTTGGTGATCTGCACTACCTTTTGTGAAACTGCTAAAATTGAGTCAGTATGCACCTTTAAAATTATAGTGGATTTATCCATAAATTGTTAATTTTTTAAAATATTTTTCTGGCTTTTGAAAAACTTTAGTAACAAACAAATGAAATATGTTGAGAAAAAAGATGGAGTGAAGATGGAGACACCAGTTTTGGACAAATATGGATGTTACATTAAATGTAGAATACAGAAGAAACATAGATATTGATTTAGATCAAAATGGCAATCCATATTTTCCAGCATTATGTCTCTATAGAAGTATAGTATAAGATGCTGTAGAGACAGATGTAAGAAAACTTTTGGTGGACAACTTTTGAATAGCTATTCACACAGCAAGATAAGGTGTCAAAATAGAGAACAAAATACTCCATGTGAGTGCTTTATTTCCAAAGAAACAAATATTTATTTTATTTTTGCCTGGTCTTACACAGTACATTGACATTTTAACTGAGTTATCTATACTAAGTTTTCTGAAAAGAATTAAATGCTTCTGAAATGATTGAAAGCCTTTGGGTTTTCAGAAAAATTCTTGGATAGCTAATACTCCTTGAAACTGAAAAATATTTTCAAATAACTTAGAATTGTGTTTTACAATGCCTATATTCAGGCTAGAAAGTTACAGTGGTAAGAATGTATTATCATTCAATGACTTTGAACTTGGCTGGTACAGAACAACCTACATGCGTGCTATACGTTCAATTACTTTCCAAACCACACCAGCCATGTCTGAACTGTCTATCTCTATCTGCTTGTCCTTTGTTAAATTCAAGATACGTCCAAAAATTTCGTGAGAGACTGATACTTAGTCTGGGTAAAAACTGCATTGTTAACAGTTCTAACAGTTTCACAGGTTAGATTGCTCCAGCTCCTGGGGATGTTACATGGCACTGTTTATTTTACTAGCACAGGTATTACACAATCTTAGAATGGTTTGCATTGCAAGGGACCTTTAAAGGTCATCCAGTTCCAAACCCTGCCACGGGCAGGGACACCTTCCACTAGAGCAGGTCACTTAAATACTCATCCAAACTGGTCTTTTGATGCAGTGCAGGGTATGGCTGGCTTTCTGTAAGTGCAAATTGCTGGCTCATATTCAATTTTTCATCTGTCAATATCCCCAAGTCCTTCTCTTCAGGGCTGCTTGAAACTGCCTAAATTGTCTTAGATAACAAATCTACCCAATGTGCGCATTGGTTTCATTATGGTGTTTTCAAGGAGATAGCATTTTCAAAATGAATTTGCTATTTGCCTTACAATTTCAAATAGAAGTCTGACTAAAATATGTTCAATTCTATATAATACGAAAAATTGAACCTATATTGACAAAGTTTTAAAAGCCTAAAACCGTTGCTAAAAGTAGAACATAACAACTGATTTGATGAAGTCACTCTTCAAATTTATGCTACAAAATTTCAACTAAACTGCTCAGAATACACACAATTAAACTTTGGAAGAATTGCATAGTATTTTTGCTCTTTTCTGACGCTATCCATATAAATAAATTATTGTATTATTTTCCTTAATTTAAAGTTCATTCATTATGCAAGGTAAATTTCACTTACCGCTTTCCTACTCTGAGTCTTTCTAGTCATCCCAGTTTCCTGGGAAAATTGTTTCATGTTTACCTACGAAGTGGCTTCCTTTAAGTGAAACGTCAGCAGGCAACAGTAATTGATTGAAAATACAGGTTTCACTGAGTAGCCTTCTCTTTTACAACAGTTACACACTATGCAATTTTTTAACAACTAAAACTTCAAACGATGCTTTTATAACCTAGACTGATTCTACAACTGTAGAATTTAATCTAGCTGAGAAATGAGGCTACATAATGTAGCATTGCCCTCATACTTTCTTGAGATTCATTTCAGAAAAATCCTTAGCAATTCCTTCTTACTCATATGCTAACTCCACTAATGAGAAATGTTAACATACCAAAAACTTAAGATGTGTCACAGCTAAAAATAAATTCAATTTGTGGAAAAATAACACAGTGCTAGTATAATTCTAAAATGTATTTTATGTTAAAATGTATATTTACATCTATGTAGAATTTTTGCTTTAGATTCAGGGTAAACTGTCAGATTTACAGAGTTTTTTGTTATTTTCGTCTTAGATAAATCTTTTTCTCCAATTTTTTCTTAGTGCAATGAAGAATGTGAATAGAGGTTATGCAAAAAAATCAATTCCATGGGACTTGCACAAGAAAGCTTTTTCATCCCATAAATTCCATGGGACAAAATGTAGAAAAAGGGTACCATTTTAAAGCCTTTAACCTGAAGTTTTCCTAGGCTGTTGATACTTGTGTGAAAATGTTAGAGAAATCCAAATGAAAAACAGCTCTGTCTTTTTAAGGTCTTCTCTTGTTCCTGATAGACTGTTAACAGCTCTCAGGAAAAAACACTGAATGCCATTCCTAATTTATCTTTACAAATACTGGAACATTTAGTTCTAAGAAACGCAATGGTCAAAAGCATATGCTTCCCATGAGAAAATATTTGGATAGCTTGTATCCATAGAGAATTCTTTTTATTTCTAGAGGTATGAGTATGTATGCTTTAGATTGACCTTGGCTAGCTGCCAGGTGACCACCAAGCTCCTCTGTCACTCCAGACTGGGGTCCAGCTCACAGGAGACCGTCTCTCACATGGTTTTCCAATGCGAGTACTTTCCACGGGATGCAGTCTTTCAGGAATGGAGCATTACAGCATGAGTTCCCCCAGACTCACAGATACTGCCATAGAAACTGCTCCTGTGTGGGGTCACAGTTTCCTTCAGGGTACATCCCATCTACCTGCTGAGGATCCAGGATCCTCCACAGGGTACAGACTGGATATCTGTTCCAATTTGGAACTCCATGGGCTGCTGGGGGATGACCGGTGTCACCACGGTCTTCACTGCAGGCTGCAGGAAAATCTCTGCTCCAGCACTCAGAGCACCTCCTACCCTCTCTTGCCTTTGGTGTGTGCAGAGTTGTACCACTCACGTATTCTCACTACTCTCTCCCAGCTGCGGCTGTGCAGCATGTTTTCTCCAGAACCTTTAGCGGCACTCAGTCAGTGAGGCACACAGCAGTGGCAACAGTAAGTACTGGGGCTGAGTGCTAGATTCAGGCAGATAGGGGGTTCATGGACCAAGGGCATCCCATGGAAGAATGGCAGATCTTGCGAGAGAGGCTAATGTGGCCTGGGTGTTGCCAAGAGCAACTGTGGGTGATTTAAACGGCCCCAGGGAGCATCAGTGGCCAGGAGTGTACAGGGTGTGCAAACAGGGTGGAGCACATCCGTCAGGGTGTGATGTGGAAGTTCATGCAGGACTTAATGTGGATGGGTGCGCAGAAATGGCTCTGTAACCAGCTTGTGGGCCTACAGCCCAGGTAAGTGCTCTAGGTTTCTGCCAAAACAATGGGCACTCACCTCAGAGCTAAAATCAGTGTTCCTAAGGAGTGAGAACCCCTGAGATGTCTGACACACACACTCAGGTGGAATTAGTAAAGAAGAAGACTAGTACTGATGGTAGGTTGCAACAAATACCCATATGCTTCTCCTCAAGCTACGTACCTGCAAAAGATATGCATATGTCAATGATCTATTACATCACATGGCCGAAGTGTGAAGGTGACAGAGCACTGGAACAGACTGCCCAGCAAGGCTTGTGGAGTCTCCTAAATATGTTGTCACAGAGGTGTCACTGATGGACTAGCTTTGGCCAGCAGTGGGTCCTTGGAGCCGGCTGAAACTGGCTCTGTCCAACATGGGGTCAAGTTCTGCTGCCTTCTCACAGAAGCCACTCCTGTAGCCCCCAGCTACTAAACGTTGCCATGTAAACCCAGCACGTTATGTTAAATGTTACAGTATTTTATTGATGTTAACAAAATAGAGAAATTCTTTGAGCCCTGAGAACATGAATTAATTTCCTAAAACATACTTAAATAAACTCACTGCTAAAAAGTCTTGTGCAGTTAAATGGTTAACCATACTACCTAGTGGCACCTAATAGTTAAACAAACTACCTAGTTCCAACCCAAGCCTAATTTTAACATAAACAAGAACATGTATGTTCAAGAGCTTTTTTTTGTAAAGGAGGATTTGCAAAACTATGTTGATGGATGAGGTAAATACAGGTTCATGTGCCTTTCATCGACAGCATCTCTAATGGTCACTCAGCTTGGTAGACCAGACTACCTCTCTGATGCTCTTATGGTATTTGTAATGTTTGTATGTCAGCCACTGAGCATTCATTCACTTTGTTTTGTAATTCTGAATAAAGAAAAATGTCACAAGGTCACCTTCTATGCAAATTCCCTTGTCCTCCATCCACCCACAAGTATTTCTACCTCCTTACAAATATTTGAGTAGAATTGAGATCAGAAATTGCAGAAATGTTTCAAACAGACAACTAGTTACATCATACTTTTTTTGTTTTTGTATTTCACAATTCAAACTATTACACATTGTTGGTTTAGTCTATTGTTTTATTTCTGGTTCATCTTTTAAGACATAATTTCAGTTTCAACAATGGTGTAGAGATGAGGGGGTATGCAACAGACATCTGAACTGAATTGATTTGTGAATGAAATTCCTGCTTTTTGTATTTATCTGTGAATATAGCTTCTGAACACAGGAAACTGTGTCTTTCCACAATGACAGATAATGTTGATGAATAGTTAGAAAATGGCTTGGATGATGTATGTGTTAATGTTACTTTACAGTAATTTACAATGGCACAATAGTCCCATTAACAAGTGATTCACATGAGCTGGAAGCATTTTATTGTGTTTACAACACAATAGAGCTCTGCTTCTCTTCAAATAGCTATATTCATCACAAATCATTATGGTAGTGTTTTTTATGTTTTAAGTTTCTCCTTTAAGTTTTTTTTCTCCATGATCACCCTTTCACATCTTGTCTAATGCAATGAAATTATCTTTTGCTGACAATGACTGTTAACCACAGCTGCAGCCAACCTGCTCCTGCAACGACGGTAGTACAAGTGTTCAGTGATTCTTTTTTCAGGAAGCCCTGGGTAACAGTATAGTCACTGACCTTTATACTGTTCTGAACTTGTAGTTAATGGTTATCTACATCTTTGTCTGAAACTCACTCTTCCGTATAATAAGATACAATATATAAGGTTGATAAGAACAAAATTTTGTAGTTTGTACACAGCTTCAGCAACAAGTATCTTTTGTTTCCTATTCTTTTTCATTCAAATGGTTGCTGAGGATTTTGATGTATCCTAAAAACCAAGATACTTGTGAATTAGCCAAAATTTCACTTGGAAAATGGTAATTTTATTACAGACTAGGAAAGTGTACTTCTCCTTTAATGACATGAGGATATCAAGGGGATCTTGAAGGACAGATATAGAAAACCCCCCAAAGATCTATTTCAAAAAGACATTTATTTCAGAACTGTAATATTAGAAGTAGAATAAAAAAATTGTGATCCTTGCACATTATTTTAGACTTACATGAATTACTTGAAAGGATACAGCTTCTTAGTTGCAAAAAGTTGTTTAACAATTAATGTGCATTTGTCAAAACAATGTCTCAGACACAAGAGTTTGACCTTGTGTAACTCTTACTGAGTCATATGCTCACCTGACCATTGAATTACATCACCGCTGATCAGTCAGTCAAAATCAGTCATATCTCTTTGTTGTTACTTGAAGGGTTTTGTGTGTTAAACAGATTTAATGCCCTATATTACCCCATAAATGTGACTCTACTAGACAGAAAGTTATGTTTTAATATTAAAAAGAAGATTTAATAAAAAGTCTTATCAGAATGTATTATATTATATTGTATTAGCTCTCTCTCAGTGAAACATCTTTTCATGGTTTCAAAGTTACTGAGTGAGCCTTAATCTGAGATACAGGACTTTGGAAAAAGAGATTAAAACTCTGTGCTCATAAAGGTAAAATAAGTGATCCAGAAATCACAGTGATTTTCTTCTGATATAAAAACTAACACGTAGGATTGTGTTCATTTTTAGCACATTAAAGGGAAAAAAGGAAAGCAGGAGAAGCAGCATTTATCATCAAAACAGATACTTTAACCAATAAAACCTACTACTGTTTCCCTCAATACAAAATGTTATGAATGTGTTCTCTTCACCCACAACTTAAGGTCATACCTTGAATTCTTACTCCTTGTGATGAACAACTTGAGTCCAACTTAATGCAGAGTTTTGGGCTAGATTGTGATTTGACCTATTTTAGTCACTACCATATTACTGACAATATTCAAGGATTTTAGGGAAGACTTTTTAATATGTGCTATAATCCTTTGTGAGGTTGTAACTGTGTCATGATTGAGGTGCATCACCAGGACAAGAAAAAACATTTATGAAAGTTGTGTTATTCATAGCAAGGCAGAGAATGTTGTGGCCCTACGTCCAAACCAGGGTTTAGACAGTGGATTCTGGGTAACCTTTCTTCTCATTCTTGAACTTTGTTCAAATACTTTTGTGTCCCCTCCTTTTCATCACCCCATTCTAGAACCCTTAAATTTCTTCTTCACCCATATCCCTAAATACCAAATTATTCTTATATACATACCTCTTTTATCTACAGGTGGCCCAACTCAGAGCTACAAGCATCGTATCTTTCCTGTTCACATCTTGCAATTTGCTATTGGCTTTACTGTTGTCCAACTTACTGCTGCATTCAGCTACACAAAGGTCTGACTTTTGTAAAAAAACATAGATCTAGGCCGCAATAATTACAAAGAAACTTCCCATACAATTTTTGAAAAAACAATGGTGATGGAAAGCCATCAACAATAGTCTGAGAATTTCTTAGAACAGATATTCATATACATTTATAATAGTATATACAATTGGGTTATTGAAGTCTTGTTAACAGTTAATTGCATTAAAGTCTTACCCTGCTATGTTTAGATAAAAATACAGCTTGATTAACACTTAGTGCTTCTGTTATTCTTGTTTATTAACATGTCTGTATTTTCCTTTTACTTTTGCATTTTTCTGAAGATGCATAAAGTGTCTTATCAACGACTGAAACCAGGACTAATTCAGAACATTAGCCACTAATGTAACTGCATTCATTTAATCATGCTATTTCAGTAATAGCCATAATTCTTACGTGAAAATTGATCAAATGAAAACCTGTCATTAAGAGATCAGTATGTACATAGGGTGAACATGCCAATGTGACATACGTGGGACTTTACCGAAGTGCTGTGTTTTGGTTTAAAACAAAACTATAAAAAGATACAAGACATGGAAGAATATTTCTAGTATTTATATCTTGCGATGCCTAAAATAAAAATTGAGAGAACTGATGTGTTCCACTGAGAAAAGTCTGGAGAACCTACACCTCCCTTTCTCAATTTATGGCATTACTGCAAAGAGAATCCTAAATGTTCCCATTTTTCCCCTCCAAAAATAACCAAAAATTGTATGTCTGAATTTCTATTTATTCTTCCCAAGTCAAATACTTTGATGTGATTCTTTATGTTAGAGTACACACTCTAAACTGAAGACCTGCAGTTATCTTACTAACTCACTCTGAGATCCTTGAGCAACTAACTATATATTTAACTATAAGTGAATCTTATAGTGAATAACTATAAGTGGATCTTCCCAAGTTTTTTAGCATATAACATGGTTTTTGGGAACCTAAGATACACATGCTCTACCTAAATACAGAAATGGGGTCTGTAACCTTGTAAACTAAGAGCATCCTCTCTTTAGGCATTAACAAGGCTTTGAGTTATGAACTCTGGTCTTGCATCAGACTAGACTGATAGTTCTTCATCCCTTCTCATCTACCTGAGGTTACTGCAACAGTAAAAGAAAAAATGTGGAAGATCATGTGTCAAGCCTTTAGCTGGAGCAGTTCACAGCTGAGAGTATTAAAGTCAGTTGTCATTGCTTATTGTTTAATACACTTGACAGTGAAGTGTGGCAGTTTAGGACCCTCCTTACAATACATGTTGTTTTTAACTGCTATAACTGGTAGTTACCATTTCCCACTGAGACTAGTAACATCCTTGTCTGTGACAGCAAACTCACCAAAACTGTTAAAACACCAAAGACAACCATGAACTGGTGGAATACAGGTGCTAGGATTTGGCAGCAATTCTGGACTGGAAGATAAAAGAGATTCTTAACAAATATGGGAATTGATGAAATCTGCTGGGGGTATGACCTACCCACTTGTTTATTAGAGGTTTTCATACAGCTCTGCATTAGGATATTTCATTGCATTAATTTGAGAACTGCTATAATCTCTTACCTCAAGAGTCTGTAAATCTGGTTCAATTATTTGGAGGCTGTAATATGTCAGGTGCCAAAATATGGAAAACTATATATGAAAATATAAATCAAGTGCACAATGGCACTTGTATTGTGGGTATCTCACGTGCCAGATCAGTAGAAACTATAATAATTTTATTTGTTCTTCATCTGAAACTGGTGAGTAGGAAGTAGGGAGGATTAGCATTGTGGTGATTCTGAAAGTAAAGTTCATCTCAGGCACAGTTTTATTTGTTTATCTTCTGTCATCCTGATGTGAAGTGTTTGTTTAGAAATTCTCTGAGATTCTAAATCTCAGGTAAAATACACCTGTGTTTCCATGATAGTAAAATCCTCAGTCAAACAAATTCAGTTGATCTTAGATCTGCATTGTATTAGTGATGGTGTATATGCACTGGAAAAGTAATGGTAATTTAGGGCTCAATGGCAAGAGAAGAAGAGGGAAAAGAGGCACAGGACTGGATTAACTGCATTGATTTCTTCTCCAAAGAAATAGGAGAAACAACTACATCTTTAAAGCTGAGTCCAGTTCAGTAAAAAAATGCCTTAGGGTCTCTATAGTGCAATTTTGAAGTTCTGTCACAGTGCTCGTGGCATTGATGTATCAAAATCTTCTGTTGATGTAACTTAAAGCTCTGTCAGTGATAAAAAATTTCCATGTATTTTCTTGGGTTTCTTGTATGACAGATGTAAGAGACATTAGCAGACACTGCAGGCAGTCCTTTCCTGGTCCCTCAAAAGTGAGGATATGTCAGCACATGCAGCAGACTTTGTGGAGACTAGATCTTCTAGAAGAATACTCTAACATTAGCAGAATGACAGAGAAAACATGGGATCAGGTTCTTAGCTGATGTAAACTACTGGATAGTGGGATTTTTTGTAGTTTTAAGTGAAGGTTTTTAACAGATAACTTTATTCACAGTTTTCAAGAAGTAAGATTTGACCAATGGAATTTAAGGAAATCTTACTCAGAAAGTGAATTAATTTTGTCCACTTATCCAAGAAAGAAAACAAAATCTCTCAGAGCCACTATTCACCACCTTGCTTTCCTTAGCACATTTTGATTTTCTACTTTCAGAAACCCAAGAGTATTTTAAACAATTGTATTTTGATTCTGAAGTTTTTGAAATGTATTTTGAAATGAAAATTGGTCTATTTTGAAAGGGAAGAGCAGTATGTTAGAATATGTTTGAAGAGGGATTTGCTACAGAAAAATCTTACTGCTTGCAGTTGCTCTTCCATTCTCACTGTGCCTGTTTACGTTTAACGGCTCTTGTAGCCAAATCATCCTATAGCTCAGTGATGGGCATTTTGGAGTAGACAGTCAGTAGCATTAAGCAGAAAGAAATTACAGATAAGGGTGGTGGAGAGCGAGTAGTTCAGTGAGAAGTAAAGAGACAAGGAGAGGAGAAGAGTAAAGGGACAGAATGGGAGCTTGCCTTGTATTCCTTCTTAGCAATCCAGGCAACTGTAAGTGGAGAGAGGCATTTTTGTGATATTCATGCCTTAGTCCTTCCTTCAAAACTAACACCATACAGGGCTGTTTGGCTTTCTGTCTCTCCTAATAATTTTCATTTTGCTGTCAGATGTAAGTTGAATAGTAGATACGTGTAATGTCTGTAAGTCGGGGTTTTTCAGACGGCTAGATCTACAGATTCCCAGAGGATGTTTTTAAAGGAAGTTCACTCAATTATTAGCTCTGGTTTCTTACTCCTTTTGGTCAAATGAATGCAGTTCTAGGGTGGTTGTGCTACACAGTCTCAAAGGACTCTATAAAACAGCATAAATTAATGTGAATTTTCATAGTCATCAACAATTCTGAAATAAAAGGATTGTATGTGCTATGCATTTTAGACTATACTAGCTTGATGTAAGTTAGTATTTTTCAGGAACTGCTGTCACAAAAATACAGCTTTGCTATTAGTGTAATACCTTAGTGAAAGAAAAATCATTCTTAGAATAATTTATGAGCACATGTGTTTCAAAGTGATTACCTTAGGCAGTAGATCTGTGTTTTCACTTAAGTCTGCATTAGAAATGCAAATGACAGCATGAACAGACAGGAATTATATATCATTTCCTTCATAACATGGAGATACTTCATATTAAAAAATTATAGGTAGTTTTGGAAACGCTGGTTTAGACATCTCACAGGAAATTTCATAATTTGTCATTATAGAGAGCTACTTTTGGCTGGAGATATTTTTTCCTTCAAATCAGTTCAGCCTTACTACATGTCAGCTTAATTATGGTCAGGCAGTGATGAGAAAACATAGTCCTTAAATAATAGGGAAGAGCTACCATAAACCAGCAGATGGAGATGTATTTACATTAAAAAATACAAGTTTTAATTATTTGGAATAGATAGTCTATGCTTGTTGTGGTCTTGATGTCTTAGTGTAGTGGCAATGACATCATGCATCTTTCCCTAAACAACGGAGGTGCTCAAATTAGGAGTGAAACTACTCATAGCATATGAAATATCACTGGGGAAAAAAAATGGTTCTTCTATAGGGGAGCCTAAGTCTACATGTGATCCTCATTATGATTTCCAAAGGTACTGCAGGAGTATGATTTCTTTAAATGCTTCCTAACTTAAGCTGTTTGGTTAGATGGCATAAAACTGGCTCATAGAATTTTGTCATTCTCACATACAGGAAAGGCAGGAAATTAGTGGTAAACAAATACTGAGATAGCAGTGGCTGAGGGAGGGCCCTATAACTCTGTAAATGAGAATAGCCAACTCAACTGAAAATAGATATAACTTACTTTTAGTGTTAGTGAGAGGTATGTATTTGCTTGGTTTTGTTCCCTTCCTAAACTGACAATGAGCAACGCAGAATGATGAACACAGCTTTTGCAAAAGCTAATCAAGAATCAAGCCTTGAGTCTCTCATTTAAATTTCATGGAAAATAGAGTGAGAAAGCACTGGGGGAAGAGGAGGAAGAGAACTTCAGCTGAAAATGAGTCCAATTTATAAGCAATGTAAATTAAGTATTTCAGTTGTATTCCCAAACACAAAACAGTGAAATGGTTAAGGTGATTGTATTTATATAATCCTGTTTTTTTCACTATATGTACCCCTACATCTAAAAGGGAAAAAAAGTTGAGATTGTGATTGTGTGAATTGAAAAAAAGGAGGAAGTCTTTCTCCTCTTCATGATACACAGAATTATGCGGAAAATGGTCGTATTATCTGCTTTTTTGAATCCTTCTTTGAAAAACTTACTGGAATAGGTGTGCCCTGAGGAATTTTTCACTAAATCTGGAATTTTCCTGCAAAAGGTTGCATTGAGTATTTAAATGTTGGTAATGCAATAGATCAAGAGGAGTTCTGAAGATACAGTCACAGGCAGTTGTTTCCTGTGGATAATCCCTCCCCATGTAAACTGTATATGAGTACAGCTGTTGTAGATAACGTCCATGGTACCTGATAAGCCAAAGAGAGACAGCTGCTATAACTGGTTGCTATAATCACTTTGTCTGCAATTTTGTACAGAAAATAGTGTACAGCACTGAGGTGTGAGTTGAAAGTATTGAAGATTCTTGTTGTGCCTATCCCCACTCTCTTTTCCCCTGGCTAGGATGTGCCCTGGCTGCCAGGTCCTGCTCTAGGGAACATGGGGAACATCTGGCTCCCACTGCAAATGACACAGGTCATTCAGGATGAGTCTGATTTTAAGTGGGAACAGACAACACTCCAGAATAGGAGAAAAAAACTGTCTGCATCTTGTTTGGAATAAGCTGCCGTCAAACACTTGACAAATGTGGGAGATGGATAGGAAAATGCAGTAAACTGTCAGTAATATTAACACAGCACAGCAATTGCATCCATGCTCTATAGATTTATTGAAAAAAATTACTCAGTATCTAGCAAATTATCCTGTGAAGTAAAAAAAATACACAGTTTTTTCCCCTCCTGTGCTGATCTATCTTTTTATTGCTTGGTGCAGGTGATTATAATAGAAATTATTCTATTGTATTTTTTACACTTTATCTTTAAAGTAATGGTTTTATCAGTGGCCTTTTGACTGATATGATAGATGGAAAATGTAAATGATCTGCATCAAGCATCGTTGGCTTATCTTGTACAGCTTTTATGAAGATACTTCTACTTATATCGTTGTGGCATTTTCTGATGTTTATGAATAGGATCACTAAGTGGGTGGCAGCACTATATAATGAGCCTTTTATTGGAGTTGAAACCTGTCCTTCATTGTCATTAACGAGCAATCCTTAGATAATCTGTGATTCATAGACAGAGTCAAATTTCTGCTAATCAGGTTCAATTTCACAGGGTGCTCAGTATATGCTCTGGTAGAATTATGAGTAAGCATCGCATTGAATCTATAAGTAAAGGTGTAAGAATCATCACTCAGTGGAGGTGCACATATTTGATAAGATTGTAAAGCAGAATAGATTATCAAATACGTGTAGTAGGTCAGATTACAAAATCCTGTACAGAATCTTCAGCCATTTATACAACAGATGCCATAAAAGGAGGTAATACTTTCTAACAGCTAGAACAGACTTTGAAGATTGAACCTTCTCAGTGCAGAGAAGAAATTTATTTTGTGTTACAGTTGCTCCATAAATCAGTTGTGATGAGATCGAGTCACCTCAGTCACGCTAGGGCTCAATGTGATGAGTTAAACGACAAGTTATCCTCAAGGTGGCTCAGCAGAGAGAGTCAGGGGGCTTCTAGGAAGAAAATAAGTGCCTCTACTACTCTTCATTTCACCTTTGCCTTCTTTTTTTTCCTTACATTTGGTTGCTGACAAAATGTCTCTCTTTGTCCTAATCTCTTTTTTCTCCTTCATGCTCCCTTTCCCTCATTGTTGATTGAACAACAATGGCTCTGCACAATTGTATTCACTGGAAATTGTTCTTTCTTTTCCATACCTTGTTCATGAGTAGACACATATGAAGGTTAACTAAAAGTGTTGTCCAGAAGGTACCTGAAAGGCAGAACTGGAACTGAAAGTAAATTCAATTATACATTTTAATTTGGGTAATATTCAGTTTACCCTCTTCTGTTCAATGGTGAACAAAGAATTCAACAAAGGAAACTTTGGAGTAAATGGATTTGAGACCATAGAATTAATATTTGACATGAGGCTTTGAGGGCAATTCAATAGACACACAGTATTGGTGTGCCTCCCTCTAATATTCCTTAAGCATGTTGTGAAAGTCTGAAGAGTGAGGCAGACAACCTTTGCACAGGGAAGTGTGTGGCTCCACAGCACATGGCTCCACAGCACAGAGGGGCACATCAGAGAGTTGCAGGGAGGGTATGCAGGCAGGGCATAGAGATCCTGCCAGAAAGGTGCATGGGAAGGGCATACAGACCCTGCCAGCTTAAGGGGTGAATCAAATTGGTAGTTGTGAACGTATCAGAAACAGTCTAGCTGTGGTATTTACCTGAAAGAAAGCTTTGCCCTCTCTACTCGTCAAAATGGACATGGCAACTCAGACAGAGGTCCCATGTAAACATGTGGCCATCCAAGACTCCAGGTGCAGAGAGTTTCTGAACGCCCCACTGATACCAAAGCAGACAGCAGGCTGTATTGACTGTTCAATCCCTTCTCCTGGGGAAAAGGTAAGTACCTGCACAAAGTCTACAGCGGTGGACAACCTGTTGGATCAAGTGGCTGAGTTGCAGGAAACAGTAACTAGGCTGCTCAACATTAGAGAAGCAGAAGTAGAAATTGTCAGGTTGCTTCAGAACAATGATCCAGCAACAGACAATATTGAGGATGAAACATGACCAGACCGTGGTGTCCCACAAGCCCAGATCTCTGCCAGAGTTCCCACTCTCCAGCATCACAACTGAAAACAGATTAGAGGCTTTAACAACAGTAAACACCCATGAGCAAGACCCACAAGTTGCAACTGAACTAATAGCAGATGGTGAATATCGCAAAAAGAAGTGATGTGTACTTGTTGTGGAGGCCTCTGTTAAAGGGCATCAAGACACGCATCTGCTGACCTGAGAGGGAGTCACATGAGGTTTGCTGCCTTTATGGAAGCTAAGACCCTGGATGTTGCCAACAGGGTGCCACAACTTGTCAAGAGCACAGACAACTAACCCCTATTAGTCTTTCATGTGGGCATGAATGGCACTGTAAGCCCTAATCTAGGCTGAATCAAGGAAGACTATAAGGCTCTGGAGGAGCAAGTGAAGAATTTTGGTGCCCAAGTCATCTTTTTTTCCATATTACCAGTTCAAGGAATAGGGGCAGACAGGAATAGACGCATAATGCAAATCAACTTCTGGCTATGTGGCTGGTATTGCTGCAAGAGTTTTGGCTTTTTTGAAAATGGAACCTTCTACAAGGACTACAACCTGCTAGGATGAGATGGGATCCACCTGTCTAGAAGAGGTAGGGGAATCTTTGGCAGTAGACTGGCCAACTTGGTAAGGTGGACTTTAAACTGAAGGACCTGGGGCAAGGGACCCTGTATGGTAATGCCCATGCCACCATCACAACCACAACAAACTGACTTTTTTCACCTTCAGTAATGTAACAAAATTGCTTGGAAGAAGTATGAGTAAAGTCAGTAGTCAAATACTGTTTTAAGTAATTCATCGTTTATCTTTCAAGCGCAAAATTTAGCTTATAGGATGCTGATTTTATTTTGTGATTCACTTATGATCTATGACAGTCATCTCAAATATAACATTTATGAGGATTTTACGTTGGTATCCTTCTTGTAATAAACATTTATGAGCCACAGAAAGATAAAGAGCTTTTTCAAGAACCCAAACAGAGGTGTAGCTGGCTTTCCAAACACCAAGATCCACTTTACACAATTTTTATTTTAATCTCTTTATATCTAATCAGTTACCTACATGTACTTCTGCATGTAAAGCATCAGATGTATTTTGGGGCAGAAACATTTATCTCAAACATACTCAACTGAAAACTATTTTTCATTGAATCATAGAATATTAAGATGATTTAGGATGGAAGGTACCTTAAAGATCATCCAGTTCCAACACTCCTGCCATATGCAAAGACATATTCCACTAGACCAGGTTGTTCGAAGCACCATTCAACATGGCCTTGAACACCTCCAGTGATGGAACATCTACCGCTTCTCTGGGAAACCTGTTCCAGTGCCTCACCACCGTCATAGTGCAGAATTTATTCCTTATATGTAATCTAAATCTACCATCTCTCAGTTTAAGCCATTGCTCCTTGTCCTATCACTACCTGCCCTTGTAAGAAACCCCTCTCCAGCTTTCTTCTAGGCCTCCTTTAGGTACTGGGAGGTCACTACAAGGTCTTCCCAGAACCTTCTGTTCTTCAGCATAAACAAACCAAACTGTCTCAGTCTTTCTTCATAAGATAAGTTCTCTAGTCCTATGGTCATCTTTATGGCACTCCCGTGGACAGGAGTGTTCCAAGAGGTCTATATCCTTCTATGTTGGGATCCTCAGAGCTGAACACTGTACTTGTGGACATGTCTCATGAAAGTAGAGTAGAGGGGCAGAATCACCTCCCTTGACCTGCTGGTCACATTTCTTTTGATGCAGGCCAGAATGTGGTTAGCCTTGTGGGTCCCCTTGAGCTTCTTATCCACCCTTACCCTCAAGTCCTTCTCCTCAGGTCTGCTACTCTCAATCTACTCTCCGCCCAGTCTGCATTTGTGATTGGCCTGAGCCAGGAGCAGGAGCTTTTCCTTGGCCTTGAGCCTCATGAGTTTTACATAGGCTCACGTCTCAAGCCTGTCGAGGTCCTTCTGAATGGTATCCCTTCTCCTAAGTTTGTTGACTGTGTCACACAGCTTGGTGTCAGCTGCAAACTTGCTGAGGGTGCCTCAATCCCACGATCCATGTCACCAACAAAATGTTAAACAGTAAGGGTGCCAATACAGACCCCTGAGGAATAAATCATTTGAGGAACATTATTTAGAATACAGATGTATTACCTTGTTAATTCTATGGACGTTCTTAATAAATGTCTCTCTTTGCCTTGCAAAAAATTTTAGAACATAAACATTTTTTCAGAATGAATGCAGTATCTTGAACTTATGACAAGCTGTTTGTATATTGTAACCCGAACTCAATTTTCTGTAATATACACAGCCCTAGACTACTGTAATACACTTCCTCTCTTAGTGGAGGGGATCTCAATGAGAACAAAATAAATTGTTCAATGTTAGGGTGATAAGAGGAGAATAAATTGACATGGTACATACAGTAGCTTATTCGGGCAAATCTTTTCCTCAGATTTGGCAAGTAGAAAGCTGAAGAGCCATGCATTTGTTTGCAGTGATAGACAATATCAGGAAGAGCTAAACCCCAAATCAAGTCCTGGTGGACATGACACAGAAGAACGAAAGATTAGTTCTTTTACTGTGCCTAGTGCGCCTTTGAGACTAGCTGTAAACCAACTCATTGTTCATGAAGCACTTTGACATCATCACATGAAAAAAAGTTTGAGAATTATTAGTGGTTGCTTTTGGTCAGAAAAAATACATTATAGCCTAATACATAATCTTTTTCAGTGAAATGAAGTAATAGTAAATTTGATTTTTATTATATTTCTTTTATATTGTAATTACTTTTTAAATTATATCTGATGTTCAGTACCTCAGCAAAGAGTTACTTTATAACTAACTAACATTACTGTTGCCACTGATTATGAAATAACAGTTTAGGAGTCATATGTTGAAGAGAAGATGCGATAAAAATTGAGTGAAACACTCATCATTCAATATACAAGAATGATCAGCACAGAAGGGTAGTTGTTAATATATTTCTGAAACATATTCACATATTAAGCTATAAAAGTTCTTTGACTTTACAACTCAGGAATTTAAAGTATCAAGAAGTGCTTCTTTATTCCTTATTGGAATACAGACTCTTTTAAACTGATCTGCTCTAAACCACTTCAGCATAAGCTTAATTATTTAGTCAGCAGAAATACTGATATTCAGAAATGTAAGCATTATTATGTGCGAATTTCTTAGGAACTAATGGTGAAATAAAACAACATTCACTGTAATAAGAACGCTATGGAATTAGGCCTATAAATTGTAACATAAAAGTCTAATATTCCTCTAGATGTTAGTGTTTTTGGACTTGGTGGTAAACAATTTGTAGATACTTCAAGATCATGGGTTTGTCAAGTAGGATTTTTGCTCTGTGTGCTTCAGTGTGTTTATTTTTTAATTTCTAGAGCACAAATGTTAATACATGTAGAAATGCAATGTTATTAGCTCTTGAAGTTCTTCCAGCCTCTGTAAAAACGGTTTCCTACCACTCTCTCCTACCAGTCTCTCTCCTGTCCCTTTCATTCCCCTCATATCTAGGATTCCTCTAGAATGAAATTAAAATGATGAACACTCTCAGGGCTCAATTAACCCCATCTTTCTGAAATATTTGCTTTAAAGTGGGATGATACTGATGACTACTTTGAACACACAAAGTTGGGGAAGATTCAATTGAAAGATATTTATTATTGCACAATATTAAGAACAGCTACTCTGTAATTCTATAAATAAAATAGGCAGATCGTTCATTTTCACCAAATAATCAAATTAAACAAGACAGTTTAAAATTACCATTAAATAGAAACATACAATTATCAGTTGCTCTCTGAAAAGGATAAAATTTGTAATTACTGTGCAGACTGATTTCATAATATCACGTGAAAATAGAATGATATCAAGTATCTAATATAGATTTTACTGTAATTATTATTAATTTTAATTAACTTTTATCATATAAATGTAGGTAATTGTTAAAAGTATTCTTTCTCTATAATAACCTGTAAGTTAAAATAGTCTGTATCATTACATTTGTCACCATCAGAGCCTGTTTTTTTTGTTTATATTGAACCACAGGAGAGAACATTTAAATCCATGAAGAATTTAATCTAGAATCGGATCAAACATATGAGTTCACTGAAATATTTGTGCTTAAATCATATGATAATGACTTTGCCCCTTGTTATCTTGCCCATTACAGTAAATCTACAAGTGTTTCACCTAATCATTTCCATTGGTCCTCCACCTACAATATAGTTTCTCTCTACATTCTTTTGGTTAAGTTGTCGGTTAAAACTACTCAGATCTGTTAGAACCATAGAATCATAGAATGATTTGGGTTGGAAGGGAGCTTTAAAGGTCATCTAGTCCAATCCCCTTGCAGTGAGCAGGTTCTTTTTTCACTAGATCAAATTGCTCAGAGACCTCTTGCACTGGTACTGCTTCCATTTCACTAAAGAATTAAGGAAAATATCTGAAAACTACCTAAACTGTAACTTGTACCATGAGGCAGGAAGAAGAGAACATGCAAAGTCTGATGGTTAGGAATAAAAAAAGAATACATATATTATTCTTGTAGTGAAAGATATCATTGTTTTGATCATGGACATAACTGGGGAACAAAATCAGCAAATAACTGGGTTTGAGCTAATTTTCAAAACCAACATCTCAAATGAACATTCAGCTAAGGTTTAATCACACTGCCTTTAGCATTAATAGGGCAGAACTCATTGTTCCTGACAGGTAATTTTTATGTTTGTTAAAAAATCTGCCAACCACTTTACAGATTTTTCTCCCTGGTAACAAGTGTCACATTTAGCTATGTTGAAGCCAGCTCATCTCCCTGTTAACAACCTGATGATTTTTGCAAGTGTGTAGCAAGATTCAGTAGGAGTTTTGCCTCTTTAAATATTGCTGAGTGAATATTTTCTAGCTTTTCCTTTTTTTAGATTAATGGAAAATTATTTTCACCCATAAAATGGAAAAAAAAGTTTAAATTTTGAGATTTTGTTTTTAATTTTACTTCTCTTTTTGAAATTATTTTTGTTTGCTTGAGGGTGGTAGAATTCATGAAAGGTCTAATGCTCTCAAGTCATTAAATCTTCAGGGATCTTAAGGATTATCCTGTATTTTCTTACTCCAGTAAAATTTGGCAATGAAGTTATTCAAGAAAACACCCCAGAAAGGTGTGACTTTTTTTTTTTTAAGTTGGCATCTATAGTCTGAGTACTTGGCTCATGTTATAGCTGCGAGAATTCCCAGATGTTCAGAGAAAAAAGTTGTTGTCAAGCTTATGCATGGATAGACTTGCTTTTTCTGAGTGAAAAAAAACAAACCAAGCAACAATAGGTGGTAAAGAAACTATGGTTTTTGGTTTTTAGGTCGCTCGCACTGGGTTTTAGCAAGTTGAGTGCCAATACTAGAAAAAAACCTTGTATTATTTTACTTGCAGCAGTGTGATGTCATGCATTATCTTTATGGGAATAGAGAAGTCTTGTTTGTAAGATTATAAGTTCCAAATTGTAGTAAACTTTTATTCCAGATCTTCATGCCAACCATCTGCTAAAGCATCTCTGTAGAACTAGCCATCTGTTAAGTACTAAAGTTCCTCTAGTGTTGTGCTTGTGTATTTTTTCTCAAGAATATTTAAGTTTTCTGTTTTGGTTAGTTATGTACCAAAAAAAAAAAGAAGTGCATTATTCCTACCATGAAAACTCTTGTAGTATACATACTGCAGACGAATAACTTTCAATATAATATGTTAGCCACCATTCATAGGCAAATGTCCTATCAGAAAATTAGTGCTTTTTCCATTATATAATTCAAAACATAATTTCCTGTTATCTTGTGGCTGCATAATTTGAGGTTAATAAATAGATAATAGCCTTTTTCTCCATTCTGCTCACATTAGCAGTCGTAGAGCTAGTTTAATAACATTTAGTTCTCTTGCAGTTTTGGTGCATAGAAGATTTGGAAACTGTAAAATAAAATTCACTTATACATCCATCTTGGAAAAAATGTCCTGTGCATTAATAGAAGACTTTCATACAATCTCATTTGTGCCATTGGCAAATATACTGTATTGTCTGTATCAATGTTGTTAAGAGTTTTGCAGTTGGTGGTGCTATAATGAAACTAGTTTATTGATATGCTAGCTGGATGACCACAGAATTATTTGTTATTGATTTATAAGACATAGGTTTTTGTAGTAACTTCAAGTATAATAATCATTTGTAAGTACCAGGAAAAATAATCATAATTATTCTTGCTGTATGCAATTACTAAAAAATTTACCAGGTTAGTCAGATTAGTGTTTTATTTCTTTGTAGCATAATAACATTATACTGTAAAATAGATTATTTCTAAGACTACAAATGCTCAGCAAAGCACAATAAATGTAAGAAACAAGGCCAATTTCAGTCAAGTGAGCTTTTGAAAGGATAAAAAACACTATAGAAAGTGAAAATCTTGAACAACTTTGTTTTGGAAATAATAATGAGCATTTTAGAGCATCTGTTTCATTCAAAGAACAAATTAATGTCATAACGGGCAATATGTTCTCATATAACATAAAGCAAATACAATTTTAAAAAAATTCAGGTGATGCGATCTCAGAGAAACAAATGGTCAAAACCTTACAAGTCTTCTAAGAGGTCCTGATATATCATAGTGTTTACTGGACTGAATAATTCATAGTATTTATATCTTAAAATGGCTTTTGATTAATTCCAATGTTTATATACACTTATTTAAGGTACTGGTATAAAGATAGAGTTTACCATATCAACCAACTTCATCAACAGGTTCCCTTTAGAATCAAGAGGCAGAATCTGATGGTGGGCTTGGTGGAATCTCTACTGCCTAGACAGTGAAACAAAGCTAGACAGTGTTCCAATTTAGACGCATAAACTGGATGCTGAGAATTCAATGCTATGCTGTGACATGACAATTCTTTGTCACCAGAACGTTTGTATTAAACTCCTGTTGCTGAATTCTCTCAGCAAATGTTAAACTGCTGTCATTTTCTCAACTTGAGGACCAAGGTTGCTGCATATGTGCATAGTGCTCAAGCTGCTCAATATGAGATTGCATCTTTCTCACCAAATGGATATTCCTAGAAAAGTCCCATCTTTTCAGAAGGGCAGAGAGGAGTTCTCACCCTTTCTTTTAGAGAAAAAGTAGGTTTTATTTTGCAGAACTTACTTAAGATGACACCTGTCGCCCTGGCTGTTCCTCTGCGTTCCCCCGTCACAAGCTTTTAAAATTTTTCAGTTATACTGGTAGATGTTTGCACAGTTTGTGCAAATGGAGTATAAGGGTCTCTTATTTATGACTGCCTTAATGGATATATAACTTCCCATTTACTGACACTTCTACCATTTGTGTTTGCAACTCTGTTTTGAAGTACACCTCCCTAGGTACCCTCACGCTGTTTATTTCCGGTTCTAACTGAATTAGCATCTTATTCTGTACTTTAAAAAGTAATATGAATTTTGCCATTGTTTGCAAACTTCTGGTAGTTTGCAAGTACAATTCTTACTGTCGAGTTAATCTGAAGCACAGTAATGAAGATATTTAAATAGTGGGCCTATAAGACATTCTCAGGAATGTTTAATGTGAATTTGATTGCTCTGTTTTATAAAAGCCACATACATTTCCTTCAGGGAGAATTCAAGTCACATTAAGTTCTTAGTCTTTAGTCTGGGTAACTGAAATATGAGTGCACTGAGGTTTGCTACTGCATCTATGGACGATTATTTCAGAACATAATGTATTTCCCCAGGGAAGTAGTCATGGCTCCAAGCCTGACAATATTCAATAAGCATTTGGACAATGCCCTCAGACGCATGGTGTAAATTTTGGGGTTGTCCAATGCAGGGATAGCAATTGGACTCGATGGGCCTTGAGGGTCCCTTCCAACTCAGGACATTCTATGATTCCGTGATTCCATGATATTTTTAATTATTTTTTTTTACAGGTAAGCTGATGTGCCTTCTGTAAGTATTATACTCTCCTTTAGATTTGTTCGTTCTTTTATTAGATCAAATTGTAGGTCAACTGAGTTAAATTTACAACAGTGTATTAAAATGCGCATCATGGAAAAAGTACAGTAAAAATCCTTTTCTCTGAAAGGTCAAAATCACCAATTTAACAGAAAGGAGTAGAAAGATAAACTACCATGTAAAATGTACTACCTCTGACACCCAATTTATTATACAAATGTATTTTAAAGTAGGTGTGAATTAAATATAAATTAAAAAATGTTGGAATCAAGCACAGTAAACAGATCCTATAGGCTACTGCTTAGCAGGCTGGATCAGAAAAATTAGCAAAGCTGCAAAAATCACAGTGACTTATTTTCAGAAACCTAAACAATTGCAACCTAGAAGCAGCAGAATCAGTCTAGAGGAACTAGAAATTGACTCCTAATAGCCTGTTTCCAATGTCTTGGAAGAAATTACAGACTTTGTTCCTTTAAGTGTACCTGTGAAAAACTCCTTTCTTCACAACAGTTGAAAGATTTCATCTCTTAATCTAAGGTTTCTAAAGCCACTGTGATTTTTAGGTTACTTAATACAATTACAGATTTTCAGATGATCTGCTGACTTTTTATTTGGTCCATTACTGCCAACTAACTGCAGCTTTGGGGAATTCCAGGAACAGCTTTTTTAACCAGCATAGCTGCTGGCAGATGAGGACCCCCTCTTTCCAAGACACAGGGTGGTCTGGATGACTTGTTACCTGGCAGTCCTTAACTGTTGGTATAACACAAGGGATGACAGAGACATCTTTAAATGTTGAAAACCTTGGTAGTGCCAAGATTTTGAGGTATGAAAGGAATCTGAAGGTGAGTCCAAATTCCCTCAGATTCATAATACCAAATGGTGAAGTCGGATTTGTTAATTCTTCCCAGCCCTCACCTCTAATTTCAGTCGTGTATATGTAAGGATGAGAATGATATGTAGACAGTGCAAAAAAAGAACTACGGCGTGACAACATCAAAAATTTAGGTAGTTGGTCCCTGCATTTTGGAAGGAGATGATGTTTAACCTATTTCTAGGGAACACACAGGGTGGACCAGTAATGAATCATGGTTTGTCTTTCAGTATTTAGGCTTAGAGAGTAAATTCCTCCTTGTCATTTTGTATTTCTCTACTGCCTTGTTTTTTTAACTAGTTAGATGATCAAGAGTTTCTAGAGCATGGAGAAATATTGAAGACTTTTGATTTGTTTAAAGCTAGAGAAGAGAAGATTAAGACAAGAAATCATAGCTATCAAAGTCATAGAAGGCTGGTTCAAAGGGAAAGGCAATAATCTATTTACTATGGACAGGACCAGAAATCAGGGAAGGTTTAGGCTTGATATTTGGAAAAAATTTTTCATTGAAAGGGTGATTGGCCAATGGAATGCGCAGCCCAGGGAGGTGGTGGAGTCATCGTCTCTGGAGGTGTTTAAAAACAGATTGGATGAGGTGCTTAGTGTCATGGTTTAGACAATGAGCAGGTGTTAGTGTTGGGTCATAGGTTGGACTCGATGATCTCAGAGGTCTTTTCCAACCTTGTGATAATGTGATACTGTGAAATAATGCAGCAAGTAAAAATATTTGGCAGAAGTTTATACAAGTTTGCCAGTGAAACTGGATGTTGAAATTGACTGTCTGAAAGGCCTGAATAGTCTCCATCACTGAAGATGTGCATAAACACAATTGAATGAATTTCTGAAATCCGTTTAAGTTTTACATTTCATGTAATTCTATGATTTTAAGCCATATAATTGTATGACTAAATCCTATACGGCATGATGCAAAAGAAAAGAACAGCAGGGATATAACCATAGAGACTACGGGAAGCTAAACCTCTGACATTTGTGGATGTTATTGTGTTGAAAAGAACAAAGTATTTTCTTTCCAAAGAAAGAACAAAAGCTGAATACTTCTGCACCAAATTAACAAGACACTGGAATCTTCCTCATTGTACCTCTATTTCTGAAGACACATCAGCCTACCTAATTTTGCCACAAGCCTAACCTAATTGATGCTTTGTTATCCTGCAGACCACTAAATATGAACATATTTATCTCAATGTGACCTTGGAATTTGCTTTTACCTTTCTACAGAGTTCCTCTTTTAATGTCATCAGCCTGCCTTGAATTTAGTAAAAGTAAACTTTTATATTTCATGACTTGTGTTATACAACTAACGTGTTTTGCTATTTAGAACTTTGTTGCTATAAAAACCTTATCACAAACCCTCTGCCCAATTATGAGATCTGATTTTAAGACCGGCTAACATGAGCACTATTCCAAGTCTGAGCTTATGCAAGACATGGGCTACTTCCGCATTCTCTGCTTATATCAACTTAAGTCTTCAAAAACAGGCAAGCCCATCTGTACTGTGTTTCTAGTTCAGTCTCAGAAAAAACAACTCTATTCTTAGTCTTGGAGCCTGCTTCTATTCAGATAGACCTGAAATTTAATCCATGTCACTTCAAATTCTTATTCACTAATGAATTAATCACCTTGGTGGCAACATTTGTTCTTTTCCAGTTATCCTTGAGTAGTCCTTCATGATCATAATGATTGATAAGTCTTTTGGATCAATGCTATGAGATTTTTAATATGGATATTGTAATACCTATTTTAATGATGGATATATCTGAACCCAGATGCATAGTAATGATATGTTTTGAAGCCCTATTCTAAGATTATTATCCTTCTGCTCTTTGAAGGTCTGATTAGAAAGGACTCTTGTTTCCATGATAAATAGGTGCCAAATTATTCCTAGCTTACTTTACTCATGGTATCCACTCCAGGATGAATGAACAAGAGATTTTCTAGTTATCACTGATGTTCTTGTTCACAGAATTACAAGTGAATAGCATAAAAGTGGGGATAATTTTCTAAAGAAAGGAGCACTAGACAATGGGAGCAGGTAGAATAACACAGATGCTTCTATTTGGGGTTCTGAGGCTGAAGGTTTATCATTGGATTAACAGTTAGGAGGGGAGTAGGACAGCTGGCTTGTCAGGTGCTGTGTTTTAGAATGACCACTCTTGGAGCGTACAACTCCTGGCTAATGTTGGGGCTGAATTTAGTTGTTCCTGACCTGGCCTTTCTTAGGTTTTGCTGGATGGATTTCCATACCCTGTGTGCAGGGTGGCAAATGGTGCATACCTATCAAAAAAGAGAAATATGTTCTATAATAAAAATACGCTGTTTTATTGCAATATGTTAGGACAGTTAATGTATCTCCAACAAAATAAAGAACCTTCGTTTCAGGATATCAAATAAATAAATCACATGATGCTGCACCACAATTCTTCTGTGCTTATATACAAAAGGACTATCCCTAAGATGTGTGAATGTCTCCAACAGAATATAGTTGTGGTTTTCTTCTTCATTATTGATTTATTTGATAGCTTAAAGTGCACGTATGTCCCTCAGGTGATATAACCATCTCTGTGGTACTCTGCCTTAAGTTACTTGGATTTTTTTTTCACTGCAGGAGACCATACTAATATAAGGATACCTCCTATCAAACTGTTGATATGCTTAAGCTTTCCTAAAGGAGGGCTGGCATAATTACTTCCCATTTCATGCTACTATAACTGCTTCCATTGTATGTGAATTGATCAATTATTTTTATTTTTTTTTATTTCTCCCTTGTATTAAATCCTTATGCTATAAATATATTTTGCTTTTTGTCAAGCACTCACCAAGATTCCTTAATAGCTTTATCAAAAGCCTTTATTAGAACCTTATTCAATTAATAATAATGTTAATGGAGCACTTTAAAAATGAAAAATGCAGTATAAGCGTTCAGTTGTACAGTTACATAAAAAACCATATTATTAACAATGCTGCTAATTTTAAATATTTATTTTATTACAAATGTTTAGGACAATATTATTTACATACAAAATAGTCAGGATCATAACCTGTCCCAATGGCAAAATCAAATTAAGAAACCATTTTTTTTAAAAAAAAAAAGAATTAATAAGAATTTTAAAACTGAAAAGTCTTCACTTTTTTATCCCATTAACTTTGCTGTTAATTGAGTTAATAGTTTTCCTCTCTCTTTTTCAGTGTATATATGCCACTAAGCACAACTGGCTATTTCTGCTTCATCCTGAAAATAGCACCGATTTTTGAATATACTATTCAAACTTATTCTCTTCCTAATATTTTGTTTTCTGACTCAAAAGAGGTAGCACAATATAATTTCTTTGAAAGTTTCTATCTGGGCATTTATTTGCTTAGAGAAGAGATGCTATTACTGTATGTCCTATGTAAAACTGTTTTGGCTTACTGCCAAACTATCTTCCTCTAAATTAACCTGACTCTTTGATGAAATAATGTATAGAGTATTATATGGATACACAGAAATGCATACTGAGCCTTACAATCCATCTTAATTATACTACCATATTATTTAGCATGACCTGGTTCTACATTTTTGAGGTTTCTTAAACAATTCTTTATTGTGCAGATAAAAGAAGGATATAATTTCAGAAATTATTAATAATTCTAAACAGCGTAACAACTGTAAATTACTCTGTTTGCATAACCATCTTGTGACATTTCTACATACAAGATTATTCAGATTGTTGTCTCTGAAAATCAGTCTCTGTTAATTTGTAGGGAGTGTCATAGATCATTTATCTCAGCTGAGGAAAAAAGAAATCTCAGATAAATTAAATTAAAATTTTTACTGGATTTATCAATAAATGGGTAAATAAAGAAGTAAATAGCTCTGAATGAGTTTCTAAGACCAGGCAATTTCTTCCTTAGACCTACAGAGAGAAAGAGGGACAAATTTTCATCACATTTTCTCTTCTTGCTGCTATCCTGTTAACTGAAGTTGGACATCTCCAGAGCAGTAGTGCCAGAGGCTACTGCCTCCTCAGGAGCCCCAATTTAGGTGCTTGTGGGATCACTTTAGTCCATATAAACCAGATAAACTTGGATGCATTATTTAATTTTTAAGCTGATTTGTTGTGAATAAAAAGGCCTGGAGAATATTCACATGACAGGTTGGAGAGACAACAGTTGCCTCTGGGGCTGGGGCCAGTAATTTTTCAGCCAATGTTACTGCAGCTGGAAGAAGATTGTGACTATGCTAATGATATGACTGTAAAGACTTAGCTCTAGGTTAGGTTAATGCATAAATGCATTCATGTGTACAGATTAAAGTCCTTGTTAAATCTGAACGTGGTTAGGCCTTAGGCTGTGACTAGGACTTGCAGTGTCAAAAATTTAAAGTGGGGCATTCTAATAGGAACTGCAGTGGTTAATTCGATACAAATCTTCTCACAGATCTTTTTTGGCCAATTCCCCTCAACTCTACTGAGCAGACATTTACTAAAGACGGGTGGGAGAACGTAAAGCTACAAAGAGGAAGATGCCTCTAATCATGCTGGTTGCTGCAGTGTATCCTCCTGTGTCAAGTGAAGCACCTGCAGTCATTTAGCTGCTCAGGCCTTTTTATTCAAAGCAAGAAAGTATTGCTCTTATTTATTATGACAATGATAACTTACAGATGTTTCAATATTTAAATGTTTGCTCTCTGGATAAAAAGAGTATTATTGCTTATTTAGTGGACAAAATCCTTTTTTCAGTTTATCATCATGTATTTGTGAAGTGCTTTAATCTATTTGGTCATTCATTTACTCTATAGAAAGACATGATGTTTTCTTTTGTATCGTAAAGGACAGATTTAAAAGGATTATATGTTCTAAAGTGATAACACTGACCAAAGTAAAACTGTCATGCTCAAAAATCTCACTTAGCTACCATGTAAAGACAACCTATACTTTACAAGAAGTCTTTATTGTTTTTATACTCCTAAGAACTGCATCTTTATGATGTTTATAATAATTGTCTTAATTTCAACTGGCTTGTTAGCTGTCTCATTACTAGGTCCTCCCAGAAGGTTGAATTTCAGTGTTTCACTTCTGCCTAGCTGGTATTCTCAGACAAACTGACAGAATTAAGCTATAAGACAGAGAGAGAAGGGGAGGCTGTGGGTGTATTTTCTAAAATATCTTGTGATGGAATATTTTCTGAGGAAGGTAGGAGGCGCAAGTTCAGACTTCCTTTCCTGCTGGAGTCAATTCAAACTCACATCTCCAATGAATGTGCCTTAATTAGTAGGATTTTAAATAGAGAAGACATTAATTGAAAGCCTGAATGCCTAACCTACAGAATTCACCCTTGGAAGCAGTGGTTGTGGTGCTGAGTACTATAAAAACACAGTCTGGTCATCTTTTTTCTATCATGAGAGAAAAAGCTGATACAAGAACACCTACTATTTTAGCAAAGAGATGCTCAATAAATTCCACTGACTAGAAGTGAAAGTTATGTTATTTAGAAAATAAATTAGACACAGTATACAGAGAGAAGAATAAATCTCTGGAGAGATTATCAGTTTTGAAATTAAAAATCTGTATGTTTCCAAAAGAGAAACTTGACCAAGTACATTACAGGTTTCCTTCAAGAAAAGAAATCCCACACAATCAAACAAAAAAAAAACAAACAAACAAAAAAAAAAACCCTCAGATCATGCACTGTGTTATGCGGGATTTTGGAGTATGGTCTTAGGTGTGAATTCATGAAAATCAAACTCTCCTTAAATGCTCACATGAGCCCAACACAGAATATAGACAGCAGAAGCAAGGACTTAAATACTTCTCAAGAGTCTGAGCCAAAATACTGGCCTATTGAATAGCACCAAAGCACGTTTTCTTAGCAGAGATCACACTATTTTCAATCACTTTGTTTCTAATGGGCAAATATTTTATTGAAAAATTTAGTTTGGAATAAGCATTGATATTGATCAGGTCTCTTGCACTGTACATTATGTAAGACAAATCTGGACTGTTTTGCTAGATGGGTCTTTGTCAGCTGTTCCTGAATTCCTGAAATTGTGTTGCTTCTGGTACCTTTCTTGAGCTTTGTTTTCTAGCCTTTCTGAGCATGATAGTAAGCAATATTTAGGTTATTTTTCTGCCAGCAAAGTGCCTTCCATGGAACTGTTAATTTACATGACATGATCCAGAGCCTCATCCTTGTCACAGAATTTAATGATTGTGAAAAAATGTGGCTTTCACATGTTTTGGTTAGTTGACTTGGATGTAGTTATTGCTTTAATTAGATCTTTCAGAAGAAAATTCTGTGTTGCCTATGGAGCCAGATAGATTGCCATGCCCTTATTTTACAGAACATTTGTATAGACTGGTTGTTATCACTCCAGTTCTGCAAGCATTGTGAAAATTGGATTTTTACCATCAAAGCCTCACTAGTGGTAGATTGGATCGTGTATTGTATTTACTTTAGTGGTATTGCTCTTTCACTCGCTGTTTCATTAGCTAGAACTCCTTATTCATGGAGGATCTGAATTTAATAATAAGCCTAATATAGTACTCACTGACTTATTATTTTGTGAGCAAGAATCTTTTTGTTATTTTTAAAATACCTCAAAGCAAGAGAGAGGAAAAAATAACAATCACAACAGCAGATCTTGGTCGCATAAAAGCAGAGTTTTTCACTGCATAATCATCTGTTTGTCATCTGCATTGTTAGTGGAGCTTCATGTTGATTATACTCATTCATCTGAACCATCCACATGGGAAGTTCTCTAAACAGCTTAAGGCAGTCTGGCTACTGCAGACGCTCCTTTTATTCCTATGTGCACATTGTGTTGCTCACTTAACTTGCTGCTACTTAAGTAGTCAAAAGATTTACAAACACCTGCAAAATCAAATGGTAAACTAAATACAGTAACAAGACATAAGTACATTAAAAATGCCAAAATCTAGATGCACTTTCATTTAGAAAGGCCTGAGATAGAAATAATCTGTAATTTTAAATAAATACAAGATGTGATTTTTCAGTGTTTAATATGAGCCTTATTTTGTATACGGAAAAACTAGTACCTTCATTCTAGTTGAAATGGATGAATGAGTTTTCCTGAAATTTTATTTATAAACCCCAATATAATCACATACATCCATGCTATGGAAAATGTCGTCCTCATATGTCGCAAAGCTCTAGCCAAATGGATGCAAAATCTTCTGAAGAAAAAGCACTGAGCAATTTCTAGAATTAGATAAAGGTTAGATTGCTGCGTAAATACTTGGAGATTTCTGGTAAAAAAATAAACATTTTTTTATGCAGCTTTCAGTTATTCCTTTACTTTTGCGTGTGCTTGTGCCACATATGTTAGTCACGGAGCAAGATCTAAATAAATTGTAAGGGATAATATCTAAATTAGCAGTAATTGTATTGCTGCAACAAATACAACTTTCTTCCTGCAAGAAAGCGTATCAAATCCATATTTGTTTTGTTACAAAATACAATATTAAAAAGTCACATCAGATAAGACAAATAAGTTCATCTGAGAAAATCCACCAGTCACTAAACTGCTGTAGACAATTACTTGTAATCTTGAAGAAAACCAAACCCAAACCAACAAACAAACAGCACCTTAGAGTTTAAATATTTTTGGCTTATCATCTTGGGAAATGTCAATACAATATTGACTGCACTTAAAGAGGCAGAAAAAAACATATTGTCTGAAGAAAAATATGTCTCAAACTATTTTTTCACATGCCTGACAGGTTGTCTTTGATCTTGCTGATAAAACCATCCTCATATTAGAGCTGATATCTTGCCTTGTACATCAAGGACATCATCCACAAAAAAAGTGCCTTTTCTGCCTCATGAAAGATAGTTGCAAAAAAGAAATGCTGCTGAAATGTTACTGAATCAGACAGTGCCCCAGAAAAGGAATCTGCACTGATATGTGAGACAGCAGACAAACTGATCTCCTGGAGACAGGGCAGATAACTGCCCGCTCTGGTGCTGCCTGACAGATGTCTGCCTGTCACAAGCCTTATACTTCAGGACTGAAAACTCTGCTTATTTTTTCTGAATGCACCATCTATGTGAGGGTGCCAGACCACTGACTCCAGTGCCAGTAAAAAGTAGATGACTTCCTCACAAGATAGAGCCATAATCTTACAGCCAAGCCCGAGGATAAATTCAATCAATTTATGGATGACGAATAGTTTGGCAAAAGGCGAACCTGGGCAAGATGGAGAGTATGCTCTGGGCAAAGTCAAGCGCCTTTTCAGATATTATGGCTTCTCTGTAGATATTTTGTCCAAAAGAAAACATCACTGTCATTCTGTTCAGTTCATAATTCTTCTTAATTTTTTTCACTGGCTGCCATGTTTAACCTCATCCAGCAGCTCAGCCTCACGCAGCTTCTTGCTCAGTACCTCCATAGTGGGATGGAAGCAAGAATTGAAAGGGTAACAATGAGAAAACTCATGGGCTTAGATAAAGACAATGTAATATATAAAGCAAAGCCTGTGCCCACAAACAAAGCAAAACAAGGAATTCATTCACTTCTTCTCATTCGCAGGCAGGTGTTCAGTCATCTCCAGGAAAACAGGGCTTCATCACGCATAATGGTTACTTAGGAAGACAAACACCATGACCCTGAGTGTCTGCCTTTCCTCTTTCCCCCACATTTTACTGCTGAGCACAATGTCATATGGTCTGGGATATCTCTTAGGTCAGTTGAGGTCAGCTGTCCCAACCGCGTCCCCTCTCAACTTCTTGTGCACCCCTAGCCTATGTGGTGGTGGTGTGATGTGAGAAGCAGAAAAGGCCTTGATGCTGTATAAGCACTGTTCAGCAATAATGCAAATATCTCTGTGTTATTGTTTTAATTAAAATAGAAAATGTAGCACTGTAGAAGTTAATATGAAGAACTTTTAACTCTATCCAAACTAGACCCATTAGACTGGGTAATGTTTTCTGCCATCTTAGATCACCCAGTAGGATCTATACAGCTCTGTACAGTTCTGTACATTTATGCTGATGGGGTAATTTCCCCATCAGACCTGCCTTCAGTGTTTTGTAATGGTTCTATGAGATGTCACCAATACATAGTAAGTGATGCCTCACATGCCAACAACTTTCAAACCAATTGAGGACTCTGCATCTCCTCTTTTCATGAAGGCGGTGACAATCTGAAACTTGAGATGCCACAGCCAAGATATATAAATATTTCTGAGAGCTGTTTAGTGAAGTTAATGGCAGGGAATTTTGCTCAGGTATAATCCTGCAATGTATAGTATAATGTAACAGCTATAGAAATAACCGAGAGCATAGAACTTTTGCAATGACATGGTACAAGACTGCGAAATTAGGCCAAAAAAATCATAGGCATTTCCAACTTCAATTAAAAATATGTTTAACCTTGTTCTTTTATTTAATAAAAAACATAGCAAAATGTTTCACTTCTGACTTATTTCTTCAACAAAATTGTCCTAAGAAAAAAGCAAACCACCTATTCAAACAGCTCAAAACAAACTTCTCAACACATCTCCCATTCTGCAGAATATAGAAGTGTATTTGGTATAGGTGTTAAGGTTTTGGCCATGGTGAGTGGTTGCATGAGTGTCTTTTGTGGGAAGAGGGATGGGGTTGTCTTTGCTGGAAACAGCTGATTCTAGCTGGGTCCAATGGACCCACTGCAGGACACAACTGAGCCTGTTAGCCAGGATGGTTACATGTCTGGGCAAGTGTATTTAAGAACGGGCAGGAAAAAAACCCACAGGAAGCAAGAGGAGTGAGAAACAGCAAAGGGAATACTAAGGCTGGAGGAAAAGGAGAGGAAAGGAGGGAGAAAGAGAGAGCATGGAGAAGAGCCACAACACCCTAAACCATCCCTTGCCTCACTGGGGGGCTAAGCATAACCTGCAGAAATAATGAAGGGGAGGAGAGGAGTTTGGAGTGAAGATGAGCTTGAGAAAGGCAGAGGAAAGGTGGCTTTCCCTATGCATGTAAATGTTTCTTTTCATGTTTGTTTTTTATTTTTTTTTTTTATTTCCCAATACCTAAAATAGTAATTAAACACATACATACATATACCTATATAAATATGCAGTAAAATAATTGTTCCCAAATCCAATCTGTTTTACCTGTGACAATAACTGGTAAATGGTCTTCTTGTCTTTAACTTGACTCATGAGTTTGCTAATTCTTATTCTTCCTGTACTGTCCCCTGTCCCACTGAGGTAGGAGAAAAAACAAGCAGCTGCAAGTTTAGGTACCACCTGGGGCCAACCCACCACAGGAAGTTTAAATGATAGAAAAGCCAGTGGGGAGAGGTGCCATGCTGAACCTTGTTCTCATCAACAAGGAAGGGCTGGTGAGAAATGTGAAACTCAAGGGCAGCTCTGAGACTCTGTGGTCACTGGCTGCAATGACCACAAAATGGTGGAGTTCAAGATCTTTGGGGCAACAAGGAAGGCACACAGCAGCTTCACTACTCTGGACTTCAGGAGAGCAGACTTTGGCCTCTTCAGAGATCTGTTTGGGATGAAGTCCTGGAGGGGAGAGGGGCCCAAGAAAGCTCATTAATATTCAATGATCACCTCCTCCAAGCTCAGGAGTGACGCATCCCAACGAAGAGGAAAGTTAGGCAAAAATGCCAGAAGGCTTGCATGGATGAACAACAACTCCTGTACAAACTTAACCTCAAAAAAAGAATCTTACAGGGAACAGAAGTGGAAACAAGAGTGGGTAACATGGGAGGAGTACAGAGAAATTGTCCAAACAGCCAGGGATCAGGTTAGGAAAGCTAAAGCCCTGATAGAACTACATCTGGTCAAGGATGTCAAGAGTAACATGAAAAGCTTCTATAGGTATGTTGGAGATAAAAGGAAGAGTAGGGAGAATGTGAGCCCTCTCCAGAAGGACACAAGAGACTTAGTTACCCAAAGACATGCAGAAGACTGAGGTACTTGATGATTTTTTTTGCCTCAGTCTTCACTGGTAAGGGTTTAAGCCACACTATCAATGGCGCAGAAGGTGAGGGCATGGATTTACCCTGAAGAAGTAGTAGAAGATCAAGTGCAAGATCATCTAAGGAACATGAAGGTGCACAAGGTCATGGGACCTGATGAGATGCATCCATGGGTCCTGAGGAAACTGGCAGATGGTGGTCCTAAGCCACTGTCCATCATATTTGGGAAGTTGAGGCTATCTGGTGAAGGTCCCACTGACTGGAAAAGGGAAAAAGGAAGACCTAGGGAACTACAGGCTGGTCAGTCTCACCTCTGTGCCTGGCAAGGTCATGGAGGATATCCTCCTGGAAATTTTGCTGAGGCATACGGAAAATAATGAGGTGAATGCTCACAGTGAACATGGCTTCACTAAAGGCAAATCATAACCTGCAAGGTCCTGTGCCTGGGTCGGGGCAATCCCAAGCACAAATACAGGCTAAGTGGAGAATGGATTGAGAGAAATTGGGGGTGCTAGTGGATGAGAAGCTCAACGTGACCAAGTAATGTACACTTGCAGCCTGGAATAACTGTACTCTGGGCTGCATCAAAAGAAGTGTAACCATCAGGTTGACAGACGTGGTTCTGATCCTCTGCTCTGCTCTTGTGAAATCTCACCTGGAGTACTGTGTTAAGTTCTGGACATGGATCTGTTAGAGTGAGTCAGGAGGACGGTCGTGATGTTGATCAAAGGGCTGGAGCACCTCCCATACAAGGAGAGGCTGAGAGAGTTGGGCTTGTTCAGCTTACAGAAGCGGAGGCTCCAGGGAGACATTATAGCAGCCTTCCAGTAGTTAAAGGAGGCCTACAAGAAAGCTGAGGAGGGACTCTTTATCAGGGAGTTTTGTGAGAGAAGGGGGGGTAATGGTTTTAAGCTGAAAGAGGGGAGATTTAGATTAGGTATCAGGAAGAAATCTTTTACAGCGAGAGTGGTGAGGCACTGGCATAGGTTGTCCAGAGAACCTGTGAACGTACGTTCCCTGGAGGTGTTCACAGCCAAGTTGGATGAGGCTTTAAACAACCTGATCTAGTGGAAAGCATTTCTGCCTATGACGGGGGTTGGATCCACAGGATCTTTAAATCCCTTCCAGACCAAACCATTGTAGCATTCTATGAAGTCTACATGAAGTTGTGCAAATGCTGACATTGCTGTGAAGAATTAATGGCTAAACTCTGAAAAACCTGTGCCTGCTGGCAGACACAAAATCGAACACCTGGGTGCCACGTTCTGTGTAGCTGTGAATTTCATCCGTAGCACACGAATTCATGCCATGTGACACTTTATATCAAGTGATGGTACGATTGCATAATAAATTTAGGGAAAAACAGCCCTTTTATCACTGCACTTTATTCTGTCATCTCTCTTTCTTTGTTGCTACTGAAATTTAAATCTATAGGCAACTATCTTTCTACAGACTATATTTCTACTTTCCCTCCAAAAAGAGGGTAGGTGAACCCTTGGGCTCTGAGGAGTTAATGTTCAGATATCGGCCACTAATTAGTCTGATAGTTCTATTGATCACTGTTCTGCAAGAGCACGATGTTTCCTTTTAGGGGATTAGCATTAAAGTTATGATTACACTTTCACACATTTAATTTTGCAGGATGTAGCAAAATTATACTTAACCTTATAACATCAATACGTGAAATAGAAAAAAGGAAATAAAGTATGATAAAAAATCACCAGGAGAAATTGTTCTAAGTTATTTTCTTTTTTGTTGGTTTGTTTTTGTTTTTATTTGCAAGACTGGAAAAACTGACAGTGTGAAATTTCATAATTTGTACTCATTAAATTGAATACTTTTGATTTTCTTATGACAACCCCCACAACCTGGCAACCTTTCATTACAGAAATAAATTACCAACTGAAATGTTGATACATTGTAGTTTGAATGCAGAATATGGTTCCCACCATCATCAAATTTCACTCAGTTTATATCTTTTTTTTGTGATACTTTAATTATGACTAGAACTATTTGGTTCATGATATGAGAGCACCTTCACAATTTCTCTGATTTTATCACTGGTTTGGGTTTGTCCCTAGAAGAGCATTTTGATATATTTAAGATTTCAAAATGACCATTTATACTTGAACATCAGCTGTCCTTCCTTCAGCATGGTAACAGGTGTCCCCATGTACTTAACTGAGAGGAGCATACACTGGCATTTGTTTATGACGTCCTTTATTCCTCATTTTTATCTTACTGCTCTGTAGTAATGGCAATATTGAGTTGATGTAAGGTCCACTTAACCCTGAGCAGAAGTTGCCTCTACTTTTTGTCTTTCATAAAGCCTCAAAATATTCTTAAAATTTTTATTTGATTCTATTTCATTAATTTTTCCATAAACTGAGTAATCTTGTTTAGGTCAGTATACATATAGTGCAATAATAATAGTGTAAGTTAGAAAAGAACTCACCTGCTGATTTTTTACTTGTTATTTTAGTTATCCTTTTAAAGATGGTAGCAAGGAATAACATTTATACGTCTTTTAATTTTAGTTTCCCTCGTCATTTTTCAGGAATTTCTATGGCTAAGTACACTAATTCTGTATTCTGTCAAATAGCATGTCAGTTGTATTTCTTAGTGAAAAAGGAAATATTTTTAAAAAATAATATTACACATACTTAATCAATAGACGATGCTACAAGAACCTGAAGACAGTCTGGACCATGAGCAGTATTAACTTGAAAAGATTAGGACCTTACAAATGGAAAAAAGGACAAAATCATTCACAGACACAGTAGACATGAATACTACTCTCTACTGTGATGGGGAGGACAGCCTCCCCAACAAAACCCCTGATAATTCTCATTAGAGGTTAGGATTCTACCTGCCTTTATATGCTACCAGTCATCCTCCTCTACCAAATCTGACTCCCTTCTTTTATTTTGATTCTGTCCATTAAGGGGTTGATTTTGCATAAAAAAAGGTCAACATGTCATCTTAATATCTGTTGACTGATAAAAAGTGGAGACTTAGTATTAATCTCTCAATGGAAAAAATAACAATATCTGTAAACAAATATTTCAGATTTTCTCTATTTTGTAGCACAAGATCCTACAGAACTTCTCTTATGTCACTACATAGTGACAAACAAATCCACATGTCAGCAACATTCCCAGTTGTCAATATGGAATAACACGATGATATAATTTAGGAGATTTCAGAGAGGTTTTTTTTTAACCTAGAATCAAGACAATAGAAACAATTACTCTACAGAGACAAAGAGAATATTATTAAAATAGTCCCCCAAGGTAAGTATTCTTGGAAATAAAAATCTAAAAAAAGAAGTAGTAGAGTTGCAACTTCTGAACTTCATATACCTTCCTATTCACTAGGATCCTCATCACTTCAGGTAAGAAGTTAACCACCATTTGCTTTGGGCAAATATTCTAAGATATTTTTCTTGATTCTGCTAGGCAGTGTCTAAAGTGTTAGATTTTGCATGGAAATCATGTTGCCATTTCACAGCTTCCATTTAGTTTACATCAATGGTTGTTCTGTCCTTGTTGTGAAATGTCCAGCTTGATTCTTGTCTTTCATATGGCTTTTGGAAATGTCTTCCCTGACAATTTATCTTTGATATAAGTAACTCATGTCTTCAACAGACTAAAGGGCACAAATATAGGTAAATAAAACTGAAAATATATTTTTATATACTTGTGTAGAATTTTAATTTCCTCAATATAGCTCTTAAAAATTTTAGAAGAATCTTGTCTGCTTCGCTAACTCAAGAGTTCTCCTGTTCCAGATAACTCTTTCACTCTCATTCCAAAGACTTGTGTGTGTAAATATTTCAATTTATATTGATGTGGAACTGGCAGCTGAAAGACTATCACTGACTTTAATAGGAATTTATTAGATCCTACTGGCACTTCTGTAAGTGAGATTCAATTGCTTGAATATGTGCAGCAAATGATCATAAACATGATGCAAGTGTAACCGAAAGGAGTTATTTTTTAATCTGAATCAATGTTTGTGGAAATAAAGATACTATACTTTCTGTAGACTCGATAGGATAAGGGAGGTGGAGGTTACTTAGTAAACCACATAGGAGAAACTTTTGAAGATAGCATTAGAGTTTACTTAGAGGGATCACCACTTCAATATTTGGGAAAAATCATTATCATTTGATAGCTGTTGTAATTTGCTGGGTATTACTGACTGTGTTGAAGGACAGTGCGTTCTCCACTTTCTCCACTGACTCTTATTGGTCTTATTGGATCAGACTCAAAGCATTTATCTACACTGGCATGGAACTGTGTTAGAGTTTGTTGCCTGGCCATGGGAGTACGATAGTATTTGGACTGCATGGATGCCTGGAGCTCAATTATCTTGATTTGTTCTGTTGGCAAGGGAACTAATAAGAGCTGTTAATTCCTTATTTGATATATTCCATTTTATATGGTGTGCTTTTCTGACTAAGATTGTCCCTCTGCAGCAATTTGAGACATTTCTAGAAAGGAGTGAAGGAGAAATAAACTTGTCATATTTTTAAACACAATGTATGTTCTTTTCTACACGTTAGCACTTCAGCATAAATAACAGGGTAGCACGGCATGACTCATGATCCTCAAATCCTTTTGTGTACTTTTATAATATAGTGTAATTTATGAAATGCTTATAGCATTTTCAGCTTTATTGTTACCAGAAAAAAAGATGCTTATATAATTAAACTAAAGTGAGAGACTGTATAAAAAGAAAGAAAGGTTAAAACCTAGCACTATCAAAAGATCAGACCTTGCAGTCCTTCCCACACTCCTCAAGGCTCTTTTCTCTGAGTAAAATTTAAGAAAATTACTACTTAACTTTCCTCTGAGCCAGTATTTGTATAAATAACAAAAAACAATGGCTCAGTTTTGCATCTCTTTTTTTTTATTTCCCCCAAAAATATCATGGTACTATATTTTTTTCCCTATAATTTGTTTTTATCACAGGAAACAATGCTAAACTAAAGCTATATTCCTAATACGTACCAAGCACTTACCAATTGCAATAGGAATGAGAGCTACGATTTGCTAGTAGTACTGGAAGGCCACAGTGGTGCCCTGATCACTGATTTTCCATAATTCTGAACACTGATGTGCAGCACTTCTCATGCCTGGGGAAGTTTTAAAACAAATGAAACATGTGAGGAATACATCCCAGAAGAGAATATTCATTCCTCATTTACTGAGATTACACCCCTGGCCCCAGTGAAATCAAAGGGAATTTTGCCTCTGACTTTGGTGAGACCAAGATTTTCTTTTCTGGGATGCAAATAGTTATGGTATGATGTTAATTGTGTCTTACTTTTTCCAAGAAAGGGAATTTTATTATCTATTGCTGCAATGGTGGATGACATGTGGTGTTCCCTCCCAGAGGTATTTCTTTTGTTCTTTCTTGCTGATATTTTTCTTATACAAAAAGACGCCATTTTAGATGGAAAATACAAAATAAAAAGAACACTGAAAAACTGGAAATATTGCGTGCTTAGGTTTTACCATTCGTGGTATTCCTTTGACAGAAAGTGAGTGGTTCTCTTTTACTAGCCTAAGAAAAGTAGCATTGCTAGTGTGATGTCTTTAAGAATACAGAAAAAAAATTATTTTCTGGCCTGGGGAATGGGTCATGGCTTGAAAACACCCATCCTTGACTTTCTAACACAACCAGTTCTGCAAGCAACCTCTATATCAACTGTTCCAACTGTTACACGTGACTGTTTTGAACGAGATATATACTTTGCTGCAAACAATAATATGGAGTCTGTGTGCATCCAAATTTCTATTGAAGGCCAATGAATAATCTGTTAACTAATTTAGTCTAATTGTATCTTTGTTGTGCTAAAATAGAAAACTAACAATTCAGCTTTTGCCCTGAGTCTTTTAAATCATATTTTCACCCCTGCTGTGTAAGTCTCTAATTAAAAGCTTTTAGCTTCCCATTTTGCATGTTGTTAAGTGGTGCTGTTCAGTTCATCAGGACTCAGTTATCACTTAAACAGAAAAAGAGGAAAGACACAGAACAATGTATTTTCATTGGGTTTTTTTGCCATTTGCCTTAAAAATTGTTCTGTTAATTTGATTATTAAGAAGACCCCATAAAAATTAGAAATACAGAAATATTTTGTTATAGCATCAATGGTTTTTTTAATGATTTAAAAAGAGAAATGAAAATATAAACAATATATTTTCAAACAACATGACTTGTAATATAGTACATAGGAGTCCTACATATCTATTGTCTGGAGAGATGAGAATAGGTATATTTCATTTTGGATTTTTTTGTTTATTTTCTTTTGTTTTGCTTTTCTGTTTGTTTTCTTGTTTTTTTGGGGGGGGGGGGTTCAAGGGGGAGCATTTATAATTATACCAGTTTTGTTTGTTTACTTGCTTGGGTTTTTTTTTTTTGCATCTCACAGTGGTGAACTCTAGTGAAGGATGAAGACTGGAATGTGATACAAAAGACTTATTAAATGGCTTGCAACAAAAGAAAACCATGTCTTCAGATATGGTAGTTTCCACAAGATCTTGCTAAATGCTGCTGGTGTGCTTCCAGCCTTACTCTGTATTGTTCGACTTCACTCTTTTAAGACTGTTAACATCTTTGTTAAACTCAGAAACTGCGAAGGGAGCTGGGAAATTCATTAGAGAGCCTTTCTTGCTGATCAAAAAAAGTGGTTTTCCTTGTCTTTTGCCTAGCTACAAGTAGGCATTGTTTACTGTTAATTTTAAGCTGTCTACTAATTTATACTAAAGGTCTGAAGACTCTTTGGGTTTTAGTGTTTCAATATTCATTTAACAACTCAAGAAATATCAGGTGGGTACTGACAAAACCAAAGACTATGTATTGTCCACAGGTAAATGTCCCAGCAGGGAAATCAAGCAAATCTGCAACTAAACCAACTGGTCAAGACATACTGTACTTAAAGTAAATGAGCCTTAAGGTGGCCCATTCTAAGAGTATGAGGAGACAAGTACAATCCACCTCCAAGTGCACTACTACGCTTTTGTCTTAGAATCATAAAATCATAGAATATCTGAATTGGAAGGGACCCAAAAGGATCATCAAGTCCAACTCCTGTCCCTACATAGCACACTCCCAACATTCAAACCATGTGGCTCAGGGAATTGTCCAAATGATTCTTGAATGCTGGCAGACTCGGTGCCATGACTACTTCCCTGGGGAGCCTGTTCCAGTGCTCCACCACCCGCTGGGTGAAGAACGTCTTTGTAACATCCAATCTAAACCTCCCTGGCACACCTTCCTGCCATTACCTCTAGTCCTAACATAGGTCACAAGAGAGAAGAGATCAGAACCTGTTTCACCTCCTTCCCTTGTGAGAAGGCAGTAAACAGCTATGAGATCCCATCTCACACTCCTCCAGGCTGAACAGACCAAGTGACTACAGCTGCTCTTCATATGACTTCCCCTTCAGACCCTTCACCAGCCTTGTAGTCCTCCTCTGGACACTCTTCAGTAGTTTGATGTCCTTTTTATACTGCGGTGCTCAAAACTGCACGCAGTACTTGAAGTGGGGCCTCACCAGTGCAGAGCAGAGTGGGACAATCACCTCCCTCAACTGCCTGGCAATGCTAGACATGGTTGTCTTGGAGGGACTAGGGGAGAAAAGGGAGAAAGAGTAGAGCTGAGAGGAGAAAGGGACACAGAATCTCAGAAGCCAGGGCTTTGAAATAGCTATGGCCTGTGTTTCAGACTGTAACGGTACATCTACACTAACAAACAGTGACAGGGAACAGGGATGAATGCTGGAATGCTATTGTTGAATTTTTAGCATGGTCCTTGACTTGAACTTGGCCTGGGTCAATTAGTGTTCTTCCAAACAATCCCTAGGCCTGGTGTGGAAGTAAGCATGTGACAAAAACTACTTGCGTGTACAATCCTGTTTTGAAGGTATAAGAATTTAATTGTATGGATATGAGCTGTTCTGTGCCAGTTGTCCTCAGGTCAGCTAATGGGGCTAGACACTCTGTATATTATTCATGTAGGAGTATCCCAAGAGTCTAAATGGAAGCTGACTCAGGGCTTTGAACTGGAATTTTCAACCTTAGCATAACACATATTGAGGTGTTATGTATGTTGCTACAGTCAGATATGCACATTTGAGGTAATCATATTAGACTTGCTTTTAGTCAAATGGAGACACATTTAAATTGCTCAGATGGTCTATCCCATTCTAGATAACTTAAATGACTAACTAACAATCTCTAGTTAGTCCCAAACTGTCTCTGCAAGACTCCTGGAACTGACTATGAGATTGTTTGATTTTCTTTAGTTTTTCATCCATGGTAGTCCTATAGGCCACGTTACGGTGAGGCTAAAGGAAACATGCTATGGTGCTATCTGAATGACTGATCACAACCTATCGGTACTCTATCTATTTGGGACCACCTCTTTTACACCACGAATTAACATCCACATCTATCACCCTATCTTCTGATACCTCCTCCCTCTGTACCTGGCTCTGAGAGGCAAGAAATACCACATCTGATTCAGTTGTTGAGGGCAGTTCTTTTCCTGTTGCCAAGATATTCTTGCCTCTCATCTTCCATTATTTCTTTTATGATTTTTCCATACCTTCTGCAACATGTCTTTCCCCTTCCTGCAACAGTTTTCTGACTGCAGCATGTCTTTTCCCTTCCTGCAACAGTTTTCTGAGTGCAGCTTCTGCCTGACATTATCATGCTCAGATGAAGGCCCACTTCATCCCTGTTTCTCTAAACCTCCTCTCCACATCTTTGTCATCTTTCACTGAGCACTTCTCATGACTTTTCTTTGTGCTGACTGGTGATGACAGCCTCTTCTCTGTCACTTCCCTCCTTCTCTTATCTAGGCTGCAGACTGATTTTGGACACAGGCCAGTGACAGAGGCAAAACCAAAAGATGCTTCATAAATTTCTGTGCTTATTTGCACTTCAGCTTTCCCACTCGGTCAGTGGAACAGGCACTGATATTTTAGCAGGAAGCAACACAGGCTGACTTTCTGTCAAGGCAGTCATAAGGGTGAATTTAAAGTGCTTGGAACTGTGAGGAAAAAATCTTTTTTACTTGACACTTAAGAAAAGCTAAATTAAACTAGTTGGGATAACAAACAGAGAACCTCTGTGAGATGTCATTTTTAGTGTTACTTTCAAAAATAAAAGTATGCTTTAAATCTATGACTGTTATTATCTGCGTTTAGGCTCTGCTCTCTCAAAGGTAACATTACAAGCTACAGTAAAGCACTTCCCAGCATGTAACACTACTGTTCAAGAGTAGCTGTTACTTTTTATTTTTCAAGTGGAGTTGAATGATTAGAGAAAAACCAGGAATTTAAATTGCCTCATCTCTAGTAAATGTTAACACATGCCTCATATGGATCTCTGAAAGTCTGCATTATCTTGCAAAAGAACTGCATGTATACATCTAATTGCGTAAACAATACATTCTGCCCAGTGTGATTTATGGAGATTTAGAGCAGTCAGTAGAAGATTTTTTGATTGTTGTCCTTACTGTGACTTGCTTAAGCATCCTCCTGTCTAGTTGTGACTCAGATTCAGTGGTTATACAGGGATGTGCAGTTCTGCAATCCTATGGTCCTATGCATGGCAAAAATGTTTGCTGCACCACTCACACAATGAACTGCTCACCTCTTGCTTCTGTTCTATCTTGTGCATTTTTCCTGACTGTAGCCATGATATCTTTCTTAAGAAAGATTATTCCTTGATTTCTATCTTTTTGTGGTTAAAAGTTCAGAGGAGCTGGCTGCTAAATTGTACTCTGGTGTGCTTTAAAACACATGCACAGCTCAATGCAGCTGACCTTTCATTATTGATACTTCAGCAGACAGACAGTATGCTGCAAGTCATGGCTATTGCCATGCTTGTCTTTCTGGATCTGCTTCTACTGACAGTACCTCTACCTTACACCTAGAAGTTTGATTCTGCATAAAAAAAAAAAAAAAAGTCTAGCAACATAAACCTGTAAAAAAACATGTTACCTTTGAAGATTTAAGATTTGTTCTCTGGCATTATTAGTGGAGCTATTCATAATATCTCTGCATCAAATCCATGAATGATTCAAAGTTTAGCTCTCCAAGAGGTATGGAAGAAGCAATATATTATCTTCCAAAAGTTGTATATGAAGAACTGAACTAAAGTTAGCATTTGTAGCATATTCAGGAGCCTACGTGTTTCCTGACATAGGTTTACTGAAAAGCCTGTGGCTTATCACACGCCTGCTGCAGCTATTCTCCTGGTGTGCAGGTGTGCATTCATTTGTATAGGCTCCGCATGGCAGCCAACAGGGTCAACGGAAAACTGGGCATCACTTTTAGGAAGTCTTTTCTTCCATCTGTCCACCTGCTTATTCACCCACGATTACATCTTTGTAGGCAAAATTTTGGCTTTATCTACAATAATGGTGGATAAAGTAGCACAAACCTCTAGTCTAAATAAATTTCTGGTCGTTCCCTAATGAAGCAAAACATATTGTATGTTAACTTAGTAGTAATGCTATAATTATTTCACAGAGAAGATTGCAGAAACAAAATGCTTCAGGCAGACTTGGGAAGTCCAGGATTTTTAATAAAATAGATCAATAGTATGTTGCTGCATAAGCCTCAAAATCTCAGCACCTCACAATCTCTTTATCACGAAGTTGTAAATAAGTGAGGAAGCTACACATAGTTTAATCATGGATTATTTATAGTTATAACACCTAGTATGTCCAAAAAGTAAACACAGATGTTTCTGAAAGTAAATGATGTAAAATTCCTGTGTGCTCATACAAACAATGATCTTTCAAAAGACATTCAGACATTGTGATAATTCTCAAAGGGATGAGTCTGCAATGATTACAAGCAACAACATTTTCAGATGAGGAAAATTGATATAATAGCAAATAATGCTAAGGAATGAGTAAACATTGAACAATAATTTTAAAAGCTAAATACAGCTGACACATTAAGACAAGATATGATTAACCATGCCAGCTGCCTTACTTTGGTGTCTAGAAATAATGAATTCAGTCTTTAGCAATGGAACAGGATAATAGTGACTTTGAGAACATTCAAGATTTGTAGTGAATAAAATTTCAGCATAAACTGCTTGTGAAAATGCAGTTATACAAAATGTTCATATACTTATATGCAGCCTAATAGAAGGAAAACAGTGAGCTCTCTAATCTAGCCAAGAAGGCAGGCTAAGATTGAAAGCTTGAACATGAAAGAAACCAACTAAAGTAGAAAAATAGATACACATTTTTTTTTACAGATGGGTGGTAGTCACTGGGACCAACTACAAGGGGAACCAATAAATTTTCTGTGTCTTTTTGCATTCAGCTTATTTCCAGATTGTTAATGTCCCACATATACTTGTGCCAGGTTGACAGAGCAATCATTAAAGGTGCTTGGGAAGTTGATTTCTTGAATGAGGGAAAGGACAACATCAATAAACTGGCACTTGCATATTTTGAAGTGAAATCCCTACTCAAAATTTGGCATTAGCTCTAAGCTGGAGTTTACCACTCCCTGTGGTAGGGTTTCTCTCTCTCATGAAGATATAGATATTGCAACACGTACGTGAACTAAGAATACATCTCATACACCTGCCAGCTATTAGAAAGTAGAAACAAGACAGACAAACACACTCAAGCTGGCTATGACTCACCTGAGGGCATAGTCTGTCACTAATCTCGGTAGAAACAACATACATGTTGTTTCTCTGCTAATACCTCTGAAACAAACCTGGAAGCTTTATGCTGCCACATATTGTGATTTCTGGATTTGGTTCCATGTGTGTTGTTCCTATAAAAACAGCAATATGAAAGCCCTGTTTCTGGATTTTATTACTGGTGAGCTATTCAAGAGTTTCTGTCCATTTATCAAGGCATAAGAAATGCAAGCACACAACATGGCACAGGCTTATTTTTAATGTGATACGTAATGGATCTGCAAATTAGACAGTCTTTTTTTTTGTTGCAAAATGTGGACATCCTAAAAGCAAAATTTGGCTTTCAATGTTTGTGAGGAAAGCGCCAGATATTCTCTGTCACCTCTTTGTGAAATTGTTTGTAGACTATTAGTTATATCCCTCTAATACTTTGCATTTTGGTTCACCTTAAAGATCACAGTTCTCTTCATCTCCTTAGATAGCTGATAATTAGAAAGATAAATGGAATACTTATGCCCATCTCACTTCCACCTCTGTTAACTATTGTCACTTTTTAGCCCTCTACCTCTAAATTATGATTACTTAGCATTAAAGAGGAACACCAAATGCATTCATGCAAACTTATCTATAGAAGATCCAGAACAACCACTACCAAAAGATTAAAGTGAAGGTGAAACCATCATATCAAACTAATTCCACTAATGTCTCTTGATAATAGCATATAGTTGCCAAAACCATAGCCATTCCAAATACCATATTAAAAATAATTGTTCGCCCTTTATTTAAATATTAATCTTGATATCCTTTTTATTGTAACAATTTTGAAAGCAATACTCAAGAGTATAATATCCAAATACATTTAATCTTTGTTTTAAAAGTTGATAAAATATGAAACTGAAGTATAAAGACATTAAAAATTAGCATATTTATTGCAGTTTTTATGAGACATGCTGCTGCAAAACACATAAAATCCTCTAGGATAAATCTACATCTGGTGATGTCTGGATAACTATTGAATTTACAATGGTGTAACATTTATACAGGCTCTTCTTTTAAAGAAAAATCTGAAGTGTAGAGTTCTTTTGCATGGGATGTACTCTGATATTTTCTACTGGAAGCTACTGGTGCCATGCATGAATGTGAAAATAAAGTATATGTATGCCTTAAAGACAGTTAATTTTTAGAAATGAAATGCCTAGTTCATATCATTAGTTTTCTATTTCACGGTAGTTTTTGGCCAGTTGAGCAGACCTACTTGAACATTTTTAACTGGCCCCAAGAAACAAACATCTTGCTGCTCATGTACAATGTCAATCATACCTTAAAACATTCGTTTTGTATTTTTTTTTCTCCAGAAGTCATTTTACTGCTTTAAACAAAAGGATATTATTTTACTACAGATAGCAAAGCAAAATGGACAAAGTTTAGGAGCTTGTGAAGTTTTAGATTAAAATCAACCATTCTTACTTAAATTCTCACTAAGAACTTGAGATTTGCTAGAAATGGTACAAAGTTCTACATCTCAGCAGGTCTTTCCGCAATACAGTCAGTTCAGGGTTGGTTAATTTGTGCCTATTGGGATGTACTCTTTTGTAGCGTGGGAAGGCAGGGCATAACTATGTCTTGTGTCCTGCTCTGGAGATGTTCTGATGTCAGTGAGGTGAATAATCCTAATGTGACTTTTTGAAAGGATGATGTCCTATTAAGAATGACTGACATTGCAAGGTAATCGAAACACCTTGCTTTGTCATCCTCTTCTGTTTTGTAGTAGAGTGGTCAATGTGTCTATGAAATCTGCCTGGAGAGCCTCCTCTCCTTAGGCCTCTGGAGAGTGTCTTGCAGCTCTTGGTTATAAAATATTGATATCGACCTTATGAGCCAGAAATTCTGGCCATCCTGTTCTCATAAGTAGTTGCGATAATGACTTGAAAATAGTAGTTAGATATGGATTCAATAGTGACAGACTAGAATATCAGCTGGTGCTAAGCTGTAGAACCAAGGTGCAGTTTCGCTAGTGTCAGTGGATCAATATGAGTTTAGTTTGGAACTTGCTCAGTATATGATTTTTGTTTTATAACAAAACATCAATATACACCTGATATCACTATTTTTCTAGTTATTTACAGAGGAATCTTTCTCCTGGACATGGAAAAACCTTATTTCTTTGACTACCAAAATATTGTATGCATCAGAGAGCTGAGGCTCTTACGTCCAACAGCATTTCATAAAGAATATAAAATATTATTCTTAACCTTCTGAAAGACAAGAAGGTGGACAAAATTAATAGAATGTATGTTTTTTGTTGGTGGGAACAATGACCAAAGAAGTAGGGTGAGAGACACATGAAGATTAGGTAATGAAAAGGTCTTCTTCACTTGGCATGTGATGGCTGTAAAATATTGAAAGTTTGGCCCTTCTCTTGTGTGCGAAACTAGGAAATAAAGAATAATCTCTTACTAGAATATTCACCTTATTTTTTTAAAGCTTACTTTAAACTAATATTCAAGTAAGCTTTTAAAATTTAAAATACATATTACTGCTGAACATTTGAATTTTGCCAATAGCTAATCTTGACAGAGCTGTTATAAAGAGGGGAAGTGTATCAGATTTGTTTGCACAGTTCTTCTTTGATCTACTGACTTTGAATGTAATTATAATTTCAGAATTAATATTTTGTCACCACGTATATGTCTCTCTCACGGTTGCTTTCTTTGGTCTAATGAACCCACTGTACTTCTCAAAAGCTTTTCTTTTACGTGGAAAACCCAAGGGGACCTACTACTTGTTCTCTTCTATTAATTTCATTTCTTTATCAATTGAAATTACATAATTACTATGACAATACATTCACAATTCTCAAATACTGTCCAGTTACTCAGGTTTTCCACAGTGGCTTCTGTATGCTTATTAGCATTGAACACTGAATAACAAACCCATATCAACCTATGCATACAGTGCTCTTTAAACTAGCTGCCTGTCTTCCTAGTTTATGTAGAATCACAGCTGAAGACCGTTATGAAAAGAGAATGGCTCATAATTGCACCAAATATAGATACTGGTTCTATTTCCGCTTTACTTTTCCTTTTTTTTTTTTTAACTTGGAAAGTTTAACCAACTATTTTTCTCTAACCTTACTAAAGACTCTGCAATTTATTTTTACAAGAACTGATTCTTGCCTACAGGTGGACTATGCTGCAGAAGTTAAAAAAATGGAGTAACATTAGACTTTCAATAAAAGATAAATGGAAGACCTATCAGATTTGTCAAGATTGTAGGCCATGTATTAATTTGTTCTCATGGGACTGGAGGGGAAAAAAACACATCTTAGGCCAACCACCCACATTCAGAATGGTAGTAGATATTCATTGTATTTAATTAGTGTGTGCTTCAAAGCTGTTTAAAGCCAAAGGGTTTTATCTTGCATTTAGTGTATGCTATCTTGTCCTCCCTATTCTATTTTCCCAGTAGTGATGGAGGAGTAGAAGGACAGCTATGTCTAGCTGCAGCTTTCTCTTATTGTAGACCTTGTCTTCCCATAGTTCATAGTATGTTCCTCTTGAGGACATCCTGCCTTCCATGTTTTCTTTTGATTTATTTTGCTAATTTTTCTTTCTGGAAACAGACTGAACAATAACTAATGTGTCAATGTTCATTATCTATTTTCTCTCATTTTATTTTCAGTTAAGTTTCAAAAAATTGAGCCAACAAGTAGAACACATAGCAGGGATCAGAAGATACCTTGAATTTCCTTAATAGCATTTCACTCAAAACACTACAGAGGTTTTAATAATTTGACTCCTTTTTATTGTTTGGTATAGTGAGGAAATCATACATCTCCAGCTTTAATGCAACAATAAAAATTTTCTTAAGAAGTTTCCTTACATTCAGGTTCTTTCCACAATAAAGATTTATAGATAGCTTCAGTCATCTTAGATGTCTGCTTTTCTTATCTGTTCTATCTTATCTAATCTTTTCCTGTGAGGTTAAAAAAGAAAAGAATTGAGTTCTGAAATTTTCTAAGATATCTAAGGTCCTAAGTAAAGCACAGAAGCTCTGCAACACCTTATCCTCCTCTTCCTAGGGGTTTAGCTGCCTCTATCTAAGGTCAGCTCTGCTGTGACAGAGCTATGTGGTCTCAGACCTGACAGCTGTGAGAAGAGTTGTGAGAATGAATTTTGGGGGCCTCCAGTCCTTGGCTTAAGAGCTACACTAAACCTGAAAGGCTTACTCGAGGCTTTGACATTGACTTCTGGGGATTACGAAGAGGATTTGTGATGCTTCGTATGTAAGAGCATTTGCAAGTAAAACTTCCATTTATTTGACTACATCTAGTTTGTTGATCATACTTTTGATTCTTCATTTTTCTCCGTTTTCCTCTTCTTTAAAAAATAATTTTACTTCATTTGTATTGTAATTTGGTAAACTAAATTCACATCTTTCTACTGAACAGCAATTACAGCTTGATTTTTTCCATCCTGCCTTTGTTTCTGTTTTCTATTTCTTGTCTCATATTCATATGGTATTTAGAAATTTTCATGCGTCTTTGGCATTATTGAAAACTTTTTTAATCTTTTCTGTATTCTCACCTTATCTATGTTCACTTAAATGATCAGAGGATAGACTATGAATGTAAATCAGCACGTGTTTTTATACTGATGTCTCTTGTGGTTCGACATTCTATTTCAGTCTCTAAATGACTTTATAGGCATGTTTGGAAGTACAGTTCCTGACATTTTAATTTGCTAACAATTTGACTTCTAATTTTAGTCTTGAAGTCCACTTCAAGCCTACTGAAAAAGTCTTCTACATGTATATTTATTAGGAATTCCTAAGCTTTTCCAAGTTTCATTTACTGTTATTATAATAACAATTCTTTAGCCAGCCTTATATACCACAAAAATGTCATGATAGGACAATAGGTAATAGGTTTAAGAAGGAAGAGGGTAGATTTAGATTAGATATTAGGAATAAATTTTTTACTCTGAGGGTGATGAGGCACTGGAACAGGTTTCCCAGAGAAGTCATGGATGCCTCATCTCTGGAAGTGTTCAAGCCCAGACTGGATGAGGCTTTTGAACAGTCTGATCTAATGGAAGGTGTCCCAGTAGAATTCTATGGTTCTTTGATTCTAATGAAACATTTCTATACGTGTGTAGAGACTGATTTATAACACATTTGCAGATGTTATTCAACAACATCTTGAAAAACATAAGAAAAAAATAGCGTAACTGTGAGCACAAACATTCTAATGTTCAGTGGTTTATACCATCCGTTAAGATTTTCTTAGAGAAGAATTCATCAGCATTTTGTCCAATTTCCTCCCAAGTCCTTACAGTTACAAGGCTAGTTTGCCTGATTATCCAGAATACATTCTAGGTTGCTTGGGAAATCCCCACAACAGAATACTTTTGAAAATTAAAAAAAATTTATTCAGTGCTGAGATAATACAGCAGGACTGAGACTATAGAAATTTAATCCAATAATGATCCTGTATTGTGAGTGGAACTGCCACAGAGCAGTTACTCTAGTATATCCAAAATTCTAAGGCTCATTTAAAAGGAAAAAAAAAAGTGCTATTAAATAGAGAAGCAATTGTTTTAACCTGAGCATGATCTTGCAACTTATTCTTTGAACGTATCTGTCTTCAGAAAGTCTTTTTCGGACTTTGCACCATCTAAGCAATCCTGAGCAACAGGGTAAACACAAATAACTGATTAGAAACTTCAATGTCATGGCTTTCAAATATTTAAAGAGAAAGAGCTCCAGCAAAACAATTACTTCAGTCAAGTAGATTCTCTTTGTATCATAGACAGCTTTTGCATACATAGTCAAACTTTTATATACATACCAAGGACAACCTCCCTCCTTTATTTGATGCATGAGGGACACTAGTGATAAATGATGAGGACAAGGCAGAGATACTTAATGCCTTCTTTGCCTTACTCTTTAATAGTAAAGTAAAATGTCATTGGGATACTCAGCCACCTGAGCCAGAAGACAGTGAGATTGAAGGTCCAATGACGCAGGAGGATTTGGTTAGAGACCTGCTTGGCCAACTAGACACACAAAATTCTATGGGGTTGGATGGTATCCACCCAAAGGTACTGAGGGAGCTGGCAGATGTCCTCTCCAAATGCCTTTTCCTCATCTACCGGCAGTCCTGGTTGACTGGGGAAGTGCCACTTGACTGGAGACTGGCAAATGTTACACCCATTTAAAAGAAGGGTCAGAGGGAGGATCTGGGGAATTATAGGCCCGTCAGACTGACCTCGGTACCAGGGAAGGTCATGGAGCAGATCATCTTGAGTGCTGTCATACAGTGTATGCAGGACAACTACGTCATCAGGCCCAGTCAACTTGAAAGGCAGGTCCTGCCAGACCAACCTGTCCTCCTTCTATGACAAGGTTACCCAGTTACTAGACAAGAACAAAGTTGTAGATGTGGTGTACCTGGACTTTTGTAAAGCCTTTGACACCGTTTCTCATTGTATTCTGACTGAGAAACTAGCTGCCATTGACTTGGACAGACACACCCTCTGCTGGGTGAAAAACTGGCTGGATGGCCGGGTCCAGAGTGTGGTGGTAAATGGAGTTAAATCCAGTTGGAAACCAGTCACGAGTGGTGTTCCCCAGGGTTCAGTGCTGATTCCAGTCCTGTTCAATATCTTTATTAATGATCTGGACGAAGGCATTGAGTGTACCCTTAGCAAGTTTGCGGATGGGTGGCAGTGTTGATCTGCTTGAAGGAAGAGAGGCTCTGTGGAGGGATCTGGAAAGGCTAGATCAATGAGCTGAAACCAACGGGATGAAGTTCAACAAGACCAAATCCCGAGTCCTGCACTTGGGGCACAACAACCCCATGAAGTGTTACAGGCTTGGGGAAGAATGACTGGAGAGCTGCCTGGCGGAGAAGGACCTGGGGGCGTTGGTTGACAGCCGGCTGAACATGAGCCAGCAGTGTGCCCAGGTGGCCAAGGAGGCCAATGGCATCTTGGCCTGTATCAGAAACAGCATGGCCAGCAGGACAAGGGAGGTGATTGTACCCCTGTACTTGGCACTGGTGAGGCCACACTTTGAGTACTGTGTTCAGTTCTTGGCCCCTCAGTACAAGAAGGACATTGAGGTGCTGGAGAGTGTCCAGGGAAGGGTGATGAGGCTGGTGAAGGGGCTGGAGAACAAGTCCTGTGAGGAGTGGCTGAGGGAACTGGGTTTGTTTAGCTTAGAGAAGAGGAGGCTAAAGGGAGACCTTATCACTGCCTACAACTACCTGAAAGGAGGTTGTGGCGAGGTGGTTGCTGGTCTCTTCTCTCAAGTGACAGATGATAGGACGAGAGGAAATGGCTGCAAGTTGCACCAGGGGAGGGTCAGACTGGATGTCAGGAAAAAGTTTTTCATTGAAAGGGTAGTCAGGCACTGGAACGGTCTGCCCAGAGAGGTGGTTGAGTCACCATCCCTGGAGATGTTTAAAAGGTGCGTAGATGAGTTTCTTAGGGATATGGTCTAGTAAGGGGGTGGGTATGGGTGGACTTGATGATCTCAGAGGTCTTTTCCAACCTTGTGATTCTATAATTCTATATGACTCTTTCTGTTCATGTTTTAGTGAATGCATTGAAACAAAGGAGATCAGATTTCCTGACACTATTTTCTCCCCTGACAGAAAATAGACCTGAAAGATTCACTGAGGTCTTATTGCTTCTTGGAAAGAATAGTGTCTGCAAAAAATTAAAATTGATTGGTTTCAGCATAGTACTTTGCACTGTAGTCCTTAGACCTTACTGGTTTTAAGATTATTTCTCTTGTGAAGAAAAATTTGACAGAAATTTCAGAGAAGTCTGTATAGCTGTTTACATTTATAAAGTCACTGTAGCTGTTATTTCCGTAATCAATCATATGTCATTAAAAAAACTCAAGCACCCTTGCAAGAACCAAGATAAATTCTTAAGAAAGCAGAACCTGGAACTCACTGTAGAATTAAGAGTGATGTTCACATTCTTCCCATGGAGATTGTTGGATAATTTCTCACTAAACACCTTCACTAACGGACTAAAGAATTTGTCGATGAGATCAGACAATGTGATACTGTTCCCTTGTAACTAAGTGCCAGCAAATATAAAATAAGTAGTAATTCTGTACTGATATAAAGGTAGATGACAAAAATTTTCTTCCATCCCTGTGATCTCTGAATATACTTTTTGGTTAAATTGCCATTCCAATCTTAACAAAAAGCAGTTGCATTTCTGAAATACCTTAGAATAGCTCATGCTCTTTATGTAGTGTGATATATTATGCAGATATGCTTCACAGTTTGACGATCTAATAGTAGAATAGTTCTGAAAGCAGAATGACTCTCCGGTTTAAATTGTACTTTTAAAATTTTAGTTGTGACCTCATTATATCATGAGTACTAATCAAATGGACCATTTATGAATGCATACCCTTAAAATGAAAAGATCCAGGTTTGCAGTCTGTGTTTTGGAAGCTCTTGTTTCTTACAGATATGATGCAACATCCTAAAATTATGTTGTGATAGTTATAGAGAAACATTAATTCCATTGTTCCTTTAAGAGACTCAAGGTTAGTTCTATATTAGATGATATTTCACCATAACTGTCTTAGCAAGATCTATGCAACTGCACAAGGTAAATATTTGGTGCCAATAATTCAATAAAATAAAATGAAAGTTAAATAAAATGCCCTTATCTGAACAAATTAATGCCTTTACATTGCAAGTATGAGAGTCTTTCAGGAGTCTTTTGACTGAAGGAAGAGCTATGGGTTCAAAACTCAAAGAAAAATAAAAGTCAACTATCTCAAGGAGTAAAGTTGCAATTTTCATTTTATATTCCATTGTTTTAGCCAAATTTAAATCCCACCCTTGGGAAAAGAGAATCTTTTACCTCCTGGAGCACTCTAAATTCTGCAAGAATGTATCATTTTATAAGACTTGTGGGAGAGTATGTAGTGGTTCACTGACTTAAAATCAGACTTCAACTTCTGTAAGTCTTTTCTAGTTCTTCCTGACTGTAACTTTAATTTGTGCAAACATTTACTGAGAAAAACATCGGGCAGAGCATGTTCTTCCCATTGTAATTAATTCCCAGTTTATTATATCCCACAATTTCAGTCTAGATAACACTGACATTTGCAGTGCAACACCAAGATACTGTATGCTTTATGTGAAGTTCATTTTCTTTATTCTCTATACCAAACTATCTCCTTGTTCAGACCTGGATTAAGTCAATCAGAATGAGGATGGTTTACAGCAAATTCAATAAAACACCACATTCAGACACTCAGCATGTCCTTAACAGCACCAAGTGAGTGCGCTTACCAGTAAATAAGGAGTGAATTTAGCAGTGAATTCCACCTTGGGCCTGTTTTACAGTATAAAGTCAACATGAAAGTTCAAACAATTTAGGGTTTTCTCCTCCAGTAAATCCTTTTCAGCAATATATGATATTATCCTACTGTAGCAGTAAAGAATGCTGAAATTCAGAGCTTGTGCATCTCTATGGATCTTAGCACTACACATGCTCTGTTCGTCCCTAGCATGGGTGCTCACTCCTTTTCCTTGGCCTAACACCATCATTAATTTGGAGTTCGTGGACTTTTCAGACATTTTGGAATTCAATGAAATGTTATGTTCGGGAAGATACTTCTATGGTGATTAGATTTTTTATACATACGTACAGTTACACAGTTGTTAAATAGAGAGATGATTTAAAGTTGGAGAAGCTTGGGTAAATTTACATGCTGGATCAATAACTTTCAGTGTTGTAGATTTCACTGTCTCATACAACCACTTGAAACTTGAAATAAGTGTTCATAAAATAGATCTAAAGAACTTTGTAAATCCCTACAAAGAAAATAAGGAAGAGAAAAAGATGACCTGTGGCACAGAAGTAAATTTTTCTGATGACATGCACGTGAAAAAAGTGTTATATTCTATATCCTGTTCCAGGATACAATTTGGAATGTAATTCCCATTTTACAATGCCCTTTTAAAGAGATGAACACATACACACACATATATATACAAATACATTGAATGCACATACATTTATTTAAACATAAAATGAGTATAATTAGAAAACTACTCCTCATTCCATAACTTAAATTTTAATTTAAAGTTAAATCCTTCTAGTCACTTAATAATTCAAAATGCAGAAATGTTTATTTCAATCAGTCTTTACTTGAAGGCTTATTTTCAGTTACCTTATTGTACAGCAGTTAGGTAAATGTGTCAGATTCATCTCAATGCCAGAAAGCTTACTCTTTGTGACTGACTATAAAGGAGTCTAGACAACAATTTTTGATGCTAATGTCTAAATTTGGACAAAGAACTGCTATTCCAGAATGTTAGTTCAAAGTAATTTACGAAAGTTTAACCTCTGTGAAAGAATGAGACTATTTTTCCTTTGCTCATTGAAATATGAGTGTGATGGTCAATGTTGCACTGTTATTGTCACTGTGAAAATTAATGATCTATGACTAGATTATAAATCTTTGAAATATAGTAATATGCTTTCATTTTAATAAACTATTTAGGCCCTGACACTTAAAATATCTGAAGATTGGTGTGCTAACAGGCCTTCTAAAAGAGATTAGACTATATAAATGGAACTCATCCCACTTTTGATGCTTAAAACTTAGACCTGTACATTTATGTTTATTGTTTTATGTTCCAAACAAATGTGATTCAACAATTCAACTGGGTATCTAAAAAGTGATATTTGTATTCCACTGACTAAAAAAAGAGATTGATCAGCCTACTCAGATTGTATATGTGGTTTTAGTTGGATTTTATCCCATTGACCAAACTGAAGTTTATAGAAAATATCACTGTTTTAGGAATCCTAAACCTTTAAATCTGCATATAGTGCTTAATAGTTCCAAGAAGAAGAAGGAGAAGGAGAAGGAGAGAGGGAGGTGGGAGACAGGAAGAAGAGGAAAAAACAAAAGAAGAAAAGGAACAAGAAAAAGGAAGAAAGAAAAAAAAAACCTGCAGGACACAGTATTCTTCTTTAATACTTCTACACCTTAAATCTCCTTAACTTACTCAGTGAATTCTGACATCACCTTGTGTCACTAAAAACAGACTTCAAGAAAGTTAATGACCAAAAAAAATGTTATGTCTCTAAACACATGGCTGTATCTATGAAACTCCTTATGACTACATATTGCTTTGCATGCAGAGTAAGTAAACTTTATGTCGGAAAACTTATTTCAGGGCTAATCCAGAGATACAAAATAACTACAATTTTTGATAGAACCCAACTAAGAGTTGAAACATTTTTAATCTAATACTATATCTTCAACCCTACCTTCCTCTTTCCTCCCTCTCCTGTAAAGTTTTAATTTTTATGTTCATGTCTTAAGCCTTCCTCTTGCCTTTGTAGCCATTTTAAAAACTCATCTTTAATTTAAAAAGAGAAGTGAATTAGCAGGAATCACCTGTACTTTGCAGATGTATCAACATTCTGTGTTTCTACTAAACACAATAATATATTTCTGTAGTTTTTCCTGATTTAACTGTACCAAAACATGCTCACGTTGTTCAGCTGTAAGACTTTTTCTGAGGAAAGAGTTCAGGAGACTGGTAACCTATTACATGTTCTACCTCACTGGTTATAAGAAAAATACTTAATGGTTTGTGGGTTGCCTATTGCTGTCTGACTGTGTTTTTATATTAGGAGGAAAAAAAACAAACCTCAAAACTTTGTAAATCATTATTTTTAAGGAGCTATCATACATTTTAGCCTTTTGAATTAAACTGTGCAATTATCACTAAACGTTCTGTCCATGTAACAATCATCATTATATAAGGTTAGTGATCAAACAGAATGATGTAGTTAGCTCAGTAGACCAACAAGATTTTTTTTTTCAGAAATACAACAGGAGGGATAGACAGAAGAAAAATTCTTCAAAGAGCAGATGAAATTTTCAGCTATTTAGTCATAGAGGCCAGAGAGATGGATTACTGATACTTATGCCAAAGGAGGCGTTGATGTGGTGCTTAGGGACATGGTTTAGTGGTGAACTTGGCAGTATTAGATTTACCATTGGACTTGATGATCTTAAAGTCCTTTTCCAACCTAAATGATTCTATGATCATTGGTGTAAGTAATTTTTCCTTGGATCAAACTCCTGGCATTTATTCTTTCCTTTCAGTCTCAAAGTGGCTGAACATTCTTAGAGAATATTGGATATTAGAATCTCAATAGAAATGCAAATCAGAATAAAGGTGGATATGCATCTTCTTTAAATATTAGTAAGAAGAATGAAAAATGTTCCCTTCTAACCTGCATTGGGGCTTCTCCTAACCTCTTAGCTGCATTGGGGGTGTCAGTATCAGGGAAATCACTTCATTTCCAGATGGCATATATTTTCAAGCACATACATTAAATACAAAGTTTACAGCTCTAATTATGGAAAATAGCTAACTTTTATTCATCTGTCTTTGATGACAACCGAGCCCCAAGTACATTAGTAAAATTTATTACTTATTTCTTACTACTTTCTTATTACTAGCTCACAGAATAAGAGGAAACCTTCATTTAATCAACTTGTTTGTGGAGTAACATATTAGATATTTATCTCCTGAGATTTAGGGATAAATTTAGAAGGAGATGCAGAATTATTTTATTGTGAGTTTATTTCTGTTCTCTTAGGAATATTTATTCACTATCAGCATCTTTAGCATTTAAAATCCAAGGACTGAGATACTAAAGACCAAATTCACACTTACAGGAAAGGGATGCACCTGAACAATGAAATATGTGACAGAAAAAGTAAGCCAAAAATTACCTGCAAATAAGCAAAACTTTTTGAAAAAAAATAATAAACACTTGATGAAAAGCTGGTTTTTTTTAATAATTGAGATAAGTAATCTGAGAGAGATTGACAGTCCAATGAGGTCTTATGAATAACATCAGTCAAGACCCCTATAATCTTTTTCTTTACTTTGGGAAGACAGTAGCTTCTGCTATATCATTGCTACTATTCTTTTGTTTGTTAGGACTACCCATTTAAGGGACTACCTATTAAAGCTTTAAAGATTTGAGAGTTCCCTACGTAATTTATTATTATCCTATGTAAGTTATAAATAGATTCTTCTTTGTTTCATGGTAAGAACAAAAGGACAGGATGAACACTGCAGGGGAAATGGCAGGCAAACCCTCAAGTTTTGAACTACATTGATATGAATTATTGATAGACTGTAACAAGACATTTCCATTTTGCAGGCTTATAGCTAAAGAACTGAAGCTCAAAGTTCAAGGTTAGAGATGGTTGGCTTTGGAAAAATACACGGCACTGGTTTAGTCAGCTTTACTAATTTTGCACAGAGTGCAGTGCTAGTAAGACTGAATTCTAGCAAATAAGAGTCAGCATTGGTCTTCCACAACATAACAGCAAAACATTTCCAGTGCTATGATATCAACAGAGGTGGGTTAGAATGTGAAGAAATGCTTCTTAAAAGTATTTTTGGGTTCTGAATGGCTACAATTGCACGTACCCTGAAAGGCTTATTTCATTGCAGAAGTTTATATATGGTTTTCCTAAACCAAAACTACAGGGGGAAAAAGCAGTAAAATTTTGAAATACATGTTTCCCAAACCTGTTTTTTATCATGAAACAGCAGATATTACTGCCTGTAAGATCTGTTTACAAACAAGAAGGCAAATAACACAGCCTCAATTGGTTCTTTAGATAATTGACTGGCAGGTACTTATATTAGTTACAGATGTGTGGGTGCCTCAGATTTCAGATATAATCTAAGTGATTTAATCAAAGTTTATTCTGCAGCTATAAGTTTTATCAATTAGCTGTTTAGACTGTTGTAAGACACTTTCTACCTACCATAGAGAAGTTGAAATTATTAGCCCCATTCTTTTGCCTATTGAGAGCTGGGGAATAACGTGTTGCTCAAAATTCTGAACTTTATTTAATCATCTGACTCATGTTCCTATGTACTGTAAAATGGACGGAATTACAGGAAAACATTTTTTTTCATTCATGGAAATGTTCCCATGTCTGATTAAAAGTGGAAAACTGAAGTTACTGCATTTGTTCACGTGTTCCAGGTATTTCAGCTGTAGTCACATGGATAAGAAATTGTTATTAGTAAAACCTAGCTTTCACTTTATTTTTTTGTGTGCTTTGTGTCAATTCGCTCTTGAATCCTTTTTAGAATTGTCCCTGTCCTTTTTGTTGTTGTTTTCCAGTTCTAAAAGGCTTGTTAATAAAACATTAAAGACGGAGCATCATTAATTCTAGTTCTTCTTTCCTGGATTGATGCCAAGTCTGAAAGAAGACCCAAAACCAACAAAATATTTGACTTTAAATTAGGTCTTGGTGTGATGTGTTTGTCTGCTCCTTCTCACTTTTCATTATAAATTCATCCTGTTGAGATGATTGAGTGATTAAGATACTCACTTCTAAAAGGGAGTACTGAGTTTGGAAAAGGAGATGTATCTTTTCTCCTTTGTATCATAAAATACCAGACTACTGTGTCTTGGCTGTTAGGGGCACACACATCCCTTTTTTTTCAGTAAAGGTAGTCAACTGACAAGTTTCTCATATTCTCTTTTTGTTTTTTTTATAAAGAATGAATGTAAGTCTGATCCTCTATGTTCTCCAGACCTCAGTGAGAGGTAGAAACAGGCCAAATTAGGAATAAAATACTAATCAGAATGATGGCAGACTGTGAGCTTAAAATGCTTTCACGAAGATGCTTTACATTATACATAGTGTTAAGGAGAATCAAGCTCTCCTAAGTTACCCAAGAACAGCTTGTGTGGTTCTTTTCATCTTCAAAAAGACTTCACTCCTTCTGGTAGTTGTCCCAATATAGTATCTTCTTTCAACTTTCAAGCAATTTTAGTAAGTTTAAAATATTTTTTTCCTTTCTGATATTATCTTCAGTTCCTTCCTTCCTCCCAGCAAGGGGCCTATTAACTCAGGAACATTTTTTGGTTTCTCTTATCCTTCCTGATTTTCAGTTTCTGTTTCAGTTTCAGCTTCAGCTTCAGGTGTTGCTCTTCACAGCACTGATTTCATCATCTCTTGCTCATCCTGCCCTTTCTCTCAGAACAGTATGTTCAACAGCCTTCCTTCTCTCAACAGCTTTAAAAATTTCATTATCAGCAATTTCAAATAATGAAAAATAAACTCTCTTACATCCCTTTCACTCCTAGAAGTCTTTTCTGGACAATAGATTCAACAATATATTGAAATTAAGCTATCAAGATACCTTTTGAGAATGTCGAAACCTGGGACATTAAGCAGTCTTCATCACTGAGCTATGATCATAATTTCTCAGCCTGCAGATGGATACTAACATACTCTCCAGAGAAAGAGGTTCCCTGCACAGCCTTAAATGTTTTCTCTAAGTCAGATCCTAATTTGACAAGGTATTTAAGTAAATATTTGAATCATGATGACTGCAGTGCTTAAGCTATCCTCCCAGAAGCTAAGACTTTCGTTCTGTTTAAAGCTCAACCTGAAGTGAAACTTGTTACTTCTACCCTGCAGATGAATGAAATGACAAATAAACTAAAGAAGTAAAGGTGCGTATAAATGCTAAAAGTGTGAAAAGTATTGTATAAATAAGAGTTCATATTACTTAATTGAGATGTTTATTTTTACATATTATTTATGGCTCCATTACTTCACTTATGATTATCATTGCTAAAGTAGGTCATTATTCTGTTTTGTAGCATAATGACAGGGTATGTGATTTCCTATCCACTTAAAATGCACATTGTAGTGGAATATACCCAGGGAGTATTCTTGCATACAAGAAATGGCTTTCCATATCTGATAAACTGCTTGGGTTTGAAGAGTGCAGCAATTTCCTTGCCCCTTCTCCCCCTACACCCCCACCCACTGAAGCCGACCAAACACACTTTGTATAGTCTAACTAAAATAATTTCAAGGTACATTAGAAATGTTAGAAATATAGGTTTGCTTTAGGTGAAACTGACTTTCCAAAACCTCAAAGAGATTTAAACACTGCACAGATCCTGTAATTCTCTACACGCTAGTAAACTTCAATTCTTATGTTCTGGCAGTTTGAAGTCAATGGAACACCCTGTAACTCAGTTGTCCTACTGAGTAGCTAGTACTGAGGGCTAAGGTATTCTATGGCTGTTACCATAACTAATATGCAATAATGTAGTGTCATATACCTAATTTTCCAAACCCCAGCAAAAGGAATGAGATTAATCATAATTCATCAGTTTATATAATAGATCACTTAGGTTAAAAGGCTGCATATTTCAGGATGGAAACTTACTCTCATCTGTATATTAAACACTAAATGTCATCTATGAATCCTATTTATGTTATTACTTCAAATTAAGAATTTTGAACACTATATAACATAAATTCTCCTGCTATGTTTTCTCCCCTGAAAATCATGCAGAATAAACCACTTGGAAAAAAATTATCTTTTAATGTTTAGATGTGATTAACAAATATAAAGTGTCCCATGTATGGAGAGTTTGGGTCAAGTATACTGACAATTTAACTACGCAGCTGTAGAAAAACTGTTGCAACTCATTGATGCATGATTAATGTTAATCTTTTATATAGTGTATTATAAGAGAGGCATGAAAAAGGCACAATCGATCAAAGACCTGTCTCATTTTTATATTATTACTTAAGTACAAATCTTACTGGAAGTTGCAATGAAAAATTGAAGTTTCTTCCCATTGTCCTCTTTCATATTTAAAATTCAAAGTTACCTATCTATAGGACATTACCTCATATCAGAGAAACTTCCACTCCCTACTAATTAAAAGTAAACCTTATTTTTATTGTCAATTGGAGCTCTGTTTAAGGTTGTATTGTGAGGTGATGTATCTAGTTCTTGTTTAAGACACAAATCAGCAATTTTTTCTTGCAGCTGTTTTGGCATTGTGCTTGTAAGAATTAACTATGGGGGGTTTTAAAAAACTTTGTACCTATTACTTCTCAGTCTTGATGCAAAACTAGGTCTCAATCATGTAATTGGCTCCACTTAGATTCCATCTTTAATTTTTTTCAAAGCTTCATTTGTTGTCACGGGGCTTTCTTGGTTCAGCTGTTAATATTTTTCTTCCATGCATCTAAACTAGCACTGGATTTGTAAAAATCTATACATATACAAATTCATTCAATTTATAGAATACATACTCCTACATGTACTTTTCTCTTCAAAAGTAGGAAGACAAAATTCTATTGGGCTCAGAGAACAAAGCACGAGGAGAAGACATTAGATTCATAAACAAGACTACAGAATTTCTAAGAATAAGCCTGAAACAAGACATGACATTTGCATAAGCAAAATAGAATGTAAAAGTCAAAACAAAATAGTTTTATTGTTATGCTGTTGAAGAGTAAGAAGGAAAAAAAAAGAATTCTCTAGATTTCTTTATGTCCTGCTACACTGGTATTACATATTTGCTATTGCAAGTATTTGTGATTTGGCTGCCTCATTTAAATGTTTGGTGAAGACAGTATACGAGGAACTGCAGAAACAATGGTGTTTAGCCTCAGAATTTAGAATATGTCTCAACAAATTGAAAAAGTGTTCCAGAAAAATAAGAATGTTATTCAACAGGGACAAATACCAGATTCTACATTTGGGAGAGAATGGGTAGCTTAGCAAATGCAAGTGAAGAAACAGTTAATCAGGGAGTAACTAAGGAGAAAGGCACTTAGGCATTTCTGTGACAAGGCAAATATGAATCTACTATATCATGTAGTTGCAAAGGAGTCAAACATCATATGGGACTTCTGAATAACATGGGAATTTGAAAACAGTAATAACAGGTTTTCCTTTCACTCACTACTTCGGTTGTGATCTTTTCTGTACAATATATAATTCTGCACACTGTAATGCAGTGGTATGAACCAATTAGAAAAAAAATCTGGTAAAAGCAGTTATAAATATAAGGTGCTTAGAAATAGTCTAGAGAAGAGTATACTTGGGGGGATGCAAGTTAATCACAGTATCACAGAATGGTTGAGACTGGAAGGGACTTCTGGACATTATCTGATGCAATTCCCACTAATAAAGCAGGGCCATCTAGAGCTGTTTGCCCAAGACCATGTCCAAACAGGTTTTTTTGGTATCTCCAAGGTGGGAGACTCCACAGGTTCTCTGAGCAACCTGTGCCGGTGCTTTGTTACCCTCACAGTAGAAGTGTTTGCTGACATTCGCAATGAACATCCTGTCCTGTGTTTCAGTCTGTGCCCCTTGCTTCTGGCCCTATACTGGATACTATTGAAAAGATCCTGGCTCCTCCTTCAGGTATTTATACACGTTGATAAGATCCTCCCTGAGACATCTCTTCTGAGCTAACCAGTTCCACTTTTTTCAGCGTTTCCTCATACAGCAGATGCTCCAGTCCCTTCATCATCTCCCATCATTGGACTCCTTCCAGTTTTGTCCATATGTCTCTTGTACTGGGGAGCCCAGACCTGGACACAGTATTTCAGGTGTGGCCTCACCAGTGCTAAGTGGAGGGGAACGATCACCTCCCTCAACCTGCTAGCAACACTTCTCCCGATGTAGCTCAGGATACCATCAGGGTTCTTAGTCACAATGGCATACAGCAATCTCATGTTCAACTTGGCATTCACCAGGATCCCCAAATCCTTTTCTGCTGAGCTGCGTTGCAGTTGGTAAGACCCCAGCCTGTGCTGGTACATGGAGTTGTTCCTCCCCAGGTGCAGAACTTTACACTTGCCTATACTGAGCTTCCTGAGGTTCCTGTCAGGCCATTTCTCCAGCCTGTCAAGCTCCCTCTAGATGGCAGCACAATCCTCTGGTGTAAAAGTCACTCCTTCCAGCTTGGTGTTATCGGCAAACTTGCTCAGGCTATACTCTGCCTCATCATTGAGATCTTTAACGAAGGTATTTTATAGGACTGAACTCAGTATTGACTGCGTGGGTTACACCAATATTTAATGGCCTCAAATCAAACTTCATGCTACTGATCACATCCTCTGGGTCCAGCCATTCACCCATTTATCAATCCAACTTGCTGTCTGCTCATCCAGCCCGTATATCAACAGCTTCCTTATGAGGATCTTATGGGAAACAATACTAAATCCTTACTCAAGTTGAGACAGACAATATCTACTGCTATTCCCTACATCCATCAAGCCAGTCACTTAACTTTAAAAGTTTATCAAATTGGTCAAGCTTGATTTTCCCTTGTTCATAGAATCATAGAATCTTCCCGTTGGAAAAGACCTTTGAGATCATTGAGTCCAACCACACCCATTATCTGATAAACCATGTCCCTTACAAACTCATCTATCCAGGGATAGTGACGCAACCACCTCCCTGGGCAGCCTGTTCCAGTGCCTGACCACCCTTTTGGTAAAGAAATTCTTCCCAATCCATGCTGACCACTCCAAATTATATTCTTGTCCTTCATGTTTCAGGAAATGTTTTTCAGGATTAGCTGCTCTGTCACCTTCCCAGGAATTTAGGTGAGATTGACTGTCCTGGAGCTCCCTGGGTCCTCTTCCTTGCCCTTCTTGAAGATAGGAGTTTGATCTACCGTACTGACATACAGATGAACCTATGGCTCGTTGTCTCCCTCAAGTGGTTAATACAGGAACAGGAATTCATTTCTTCTAGACAAACATTTTTTTTCATTATTCCATCCTGCTTTGACTAATTCCATTTGAAAGGCCAAGATCTGATAAATGCAACCAGGTTGACCAAGAATATGAACATAAAATGTGATCATTAAAAGATGCAACCAACTGTGAAGAGCCAAAATTTGGGATGATTTTCCAAACTAACAGCAATTCCTTCTTTGCCCATGAGCTGTACTAAAAGTTCTTATGCTGTAGCACTAGGACATGGGTTTCCTGAAAGACCACCCAACGTTGTTCACAAATGCAAGAGGATAAAAGAAATAAAACAATGGCTGGCAGGAAGAAATAATATTCAGTTGCCTGCAATGTGAAGCCCCTCATGTTTGCTTCAGTGTTTTCTGTGGCACAGCTCAAGCTGTGAACTACTTATCTTGAACAAGAGTCAGTACTCTGATTTGGCTCATTAATTTTGACAGAATTTGCTTAGGGCTGTTAAATCTCAGCATCCAGGATCCCTAAAAGGTTATTTTGGTTTGTTTGGGGTCTTTGTAGTTTTCACATTAAAAAAACAAAACAAACAAACTCTTTTGAAACGTTTAAAGTTCTGTCAGTGTTTACAGGATCACAGCTGACCCAAACTGAAAGATAAAGCAGGAAATAAAAATAAATTAAATATTGAAATATTGAGTAACTGTGACAGATTTCTGTGTGGAATTTGTCATCCTTAGGTAATTTCATTGTGGAATGCTTAAAGGAATTAGCCTACAAGTTTACATTACTTTTAACTTTGAGGTGTAATTGCGCTTGATGTGGTATTTAGAAATAATGCTGAAAAACCAAACAATAGCAAAACCCACTCTCACAAAGATCTTTGCAAATTTGTTTATTTTTAATGGCGCAAAATTCCTATTGGCACTCATAAAACTTGCTTTAAATAGCTGCTGAAAAGCTTACACATGTATATTCTTATTTTGTATAGTTTTAAATTTCGATGAAATAATCAACAACAAAAAAGAAGCAAACAAGCAAATAAGTTTGTTTGCCTTTTTCCCTCCTGTAATAGTCTAAGATCTTGTGTGACAAATTCCTGTGTGCACCTTATTTTGAATATTGACAAATTAGGCCTGTGTTTTCTATATGTTTCTTTCTGGTGGTTAATACTGACAAAATTCAAAGTTTCCACAGTGCCAGTCTGAACAAACATAACATGAAACTTTGTCAGTATTGAAATTACGGGGTTTTACAGTAGTTAAATCCTGAGAAAAGAGAATCCCAGAGTGTCTTCCCATTATGTCACTGACTTAAAGTGTGATCAAAGCCTTGATGTTCATTTCTTTCTTCTCCAATTTTCTTCATTCGAGCAATAATGAGACATATGCAAAGTCCCTAAATATCCCAAGTGACATGTGTTGATAACAGCACTAGTGACATTGGGAACCTCTTTCCTGTCTGAGGGAGGACCTGATTTTGTGTAAACTGTTGTTGGCGGAGAAAAGCATTGCATGTTCCATGTCTGGACAGAAATGTAACCCAGGCAACAAGGGAAAAGACTCTACATCAATGTAGTTGAGGTGAAATGATTACATGAGGGTATTACACAATGTATCTGCAATACTAAAACCATTCTGGAAACTGAAATGGCACATCTTTTCTTTCTCTGCCTTCCTTTCTCTCATCTGAGAAAGACACGTTTGAATCACATATTTTTATGTTTGCCTCCTTCTGTGATTGTGCTCTGGTCAGAAAACTCTGATAGTAACAGCACAAATGCAGTCAGTGATAAAAGAATGCGGACGAAATCACCGAGTCATTGCTTGTACAAACGTTTGTTCATCCGACCTCACACGCTTTCCACCCTTTGCCTGCCGGCAGCATTAACCCATTTCGCCTTTCCGGAAATCATGATAACTTGGCCACTCCCCTGACAATCCCCGCGATTCTTTCCCCTCCTGCAGGACCCCACAGCTTTCCACGATGTTGTGACGCTCAGCTGCCCCACAAACAACCTGTTTACTCCTGGCGCAGTATCTCCTCCCCAGCTCCCTTTGCTGCCTCCTAAGGTGTCATGAAGCGCTTTGCTTTAGTGTGCTGTTGGGTTTTTTTTTTTTTAAGGTTTTTCTCCATTACAGCTTCAGGCAAATGAACTGACTAATGAATTTTCTGCCGGCCATGGAAGTGCGCTGCAAGTAATTAAAGGATGTGCTGTGGGGCCGATTAAGCTGCAAGTCACAGAGGCCAGAGCCAAATCGCGGCGAGTCCGTCGCGGTTTGTGCCGTCTGCGCTTGGCTCTACAATGGCATCATTGACTATTTATTTACTTCGCACAACAACTCTGCTGTTTACTTAATTATAGTAGCTTTTCAGTCACCAACCCCCACCTGTCCCAGACCCATCTTTTCAACCCTCTTCCAGCCCCCAGCCTCCTACAACGAGTGCTCCTTAGTTGTTCTCTTGGGCAGATGAAGAGGGGCAACGCCCGAGTATCCTTTGTGGGGTGCGGGCAGCGCTCTCCCGCAGATCTGGAAATGGGAATTTTCCATGAGGGAAAGGTATGGGGATTTTCCTGTCAAACATCACAGCACATCTACCAGGAGATCAGACCTTGGCAAAGCTGCTAGGTGGTTGAGGAGGTGGGAGGTGTGATGCGCACAGGAAATCTTACAGTCCTTCAAGGCATGTCGGAGAAACGAAGCAAAATCGGGAGAAGGGGAGATCAGGAAGATGCCTGTGGCGCTGAGGTGGCGAAAGGGGCTGGGCAAGGTAGGAAAGAGTTGTCCATCCTACAAGGATTGCATTTCACCCCCATTAGGGAGGCCTTAGCCCAGTTACGAGAGCTCTCCTCCCGCAACGTTCTCGCTTAGACGCCAGTCGGCCGGCGGCGGGGCGGAGGGCAGAGCTGTTGGCAGGTCCCAGAAGGGGCGCTCGCTTTGCCTTCCGCACGCCGCACTCGCCTTCCTTGCTCCCCCTCACACCATGAGGTTTCTCCTCGGCCCGTCCTCGGAGCCCTTCCAGCCTAAATAAGGTGGAGGAAAAGCGCCACAACTCAGTCCCCGCTAGTCCAGTGAAGGAGCGGACAGGCGGACTTGATCATGAGAAAGAAGTCGAGGAGCAGCCGAATTTTTAGCACCCCCGCAGGCTGCGATAGGGGCGTTCCGTCCCCCCCGTGCCCATGGGACAAAACGAGGAAGGGTTCACTGAGCGCCGTTTTGCAGGCTGCATGGTCCAACACCTCACTCCACCCCACCTCATTCTCCTGTGGACCCCAATTAGCAACTCGGACGTTTAATGCCCTGAAAACTCGCCGCTTGGCTTCCACGGGCTCTTGGGCGGCGGTAGGGGTCGGGGGTAAGAAAGGTGGGAGCGCTTCTGCTTCGCCAGTCACTCCCTAAGCCCGGTGACCTCCGGAGGTCGGCAGGGCGGGCGAGCGTCGCCGGGGTCAGCGCTGGAGCTCGGCATTGCGGGGAGCCGGGAAATAGAGGGTATCTGCTCCTTTAAAGAGAGCTGTGCGGCTCTCCCGATGGGAGGCGGATCTCCCTCCTTCCTTCCCTCCCTCCACCCCTTCTTCCCTCCTCCCTCCCTCCCTCCCTCCCACCCTCCCTCCTCTCGAGCTCGGCCGCCGCTTGCCGCCGTCGCCGTCAGTGGTGCCCAGACGCCGGCTGCACCGCAGCCCGGGCAGTCCCCGGCGTCCTGCCACCGCCCTTCCTCCCCCCTGCCTCCTCCTTCCTCTCTCTTCCCGCTTCCCCGCCCGCTGCTCAAGGTAGGAGGATGTCCCGGGGATCTCAGTCTGGCCGCCACGGCCAGAGGGGTTGCATGCAAGTGAGGGGCTGCTGGGGAGGCGACGGGGGTTGGCGGCAGGGGTTGCACCGTAGCCGCGTTGTGCTGAGAGCTGCACACAGCCATGGCTCTTGGACAAGTGTCTCCGGGCAAAGGCAGGCGCTGTGCTGGCCGACTCGGGTACTGTTGGGCTGGCCGGCTCCTGCCTCCCGGGTCTGTCCCTCCTGTGGGTAGAAAAAACTATCACCTCCCTTTTTTTCTCATCACGTTGCTCCGTATCGTCAAAGCTGCCGCTGTCCCCACGCTGAGGGCAGAGGGATGGAAAGCAAGGGCGAGAGGTCAGGGCAGAGCAGCCCACCGATGCCCACTGCTCTGCTCCCCACAGCCTGAGCGCTGCTCCCGGGCCCGGCTCTGGGTGGCCAAGCCAGCAGTCTTGAGGATGTACCCCCCACTTTCCTAGGGGAGCGGAGGTGAGAAACAGGCTCTTAACTTCGCTAGAGTCTCTACTTCCGTGTGGTCTCGTGCCCCTACCCGGCCCCCACTGTAAGGTACTGCCAGCCCCTCTTTCAACTTGTAGGCAATCCTGTCATTTATTTCTGAACAAATTCAGCATTCTTTGTGTGAGCATCCATCTCTAACCCAGCCAGGGCGCCGACACACTGTGTAAAGCAAGAGACATTCCTACCTACGGAGTGGAGGCATGGTTGCAAGAGCGGTGTGCACCCTGAAAAGGAAGGAATACATTATGATGAAAACCTCTCCACGTTTTCCTTAGAAACTTTTTGAGGACTAGAGCATGAAACATCCTCCTTCTCCTCCCAAAATATTTCACAGCTTGTCCAACGCCGTTGCAGAATGAAGGGACAAAAGACTGATGTGTAGATAATGTCATAAATGTTTGCTGTCCCTGCTTAAAACCTGCTAGGAAAGTGCTTTGCTGTGGTTCTCAAAAGTGGCAGAAAACTAAGTCTATTGCATATTCAGTTCACTAATTAGAATACACATCTTTCCAATAGCTATAAATTAATTACCGTATTAAAATGTCATTAATCATCAGTGCAGCAGAAACTTGGTTGTAAATTTGGACCGAGCTAACAACAGACAGGAGAACCTATGTCTTTTATAGCTGGTGGGAGTGAAGTGCAAGTGGGCAGCAATGTATTTTTAAATGATAATATCAACATTCATTTGAATATTTTGGCAAACATTTAGAAAGGGAGGGCTGTTACTGCTTTGTCGGCAAAGCTGCAATACTAGTTTCTAGAGATCTGGAGATTCTGGTCAGGTATTGCAGTAAGCTATGGTTCCCCTCACACTGCAACAGCAGGAGGTCTGTGATGACATGTGAATCTGAAGTTCTTGAAAGGATTTGCCGAAAAATGTCTGAGAAACAAAGCTTTGGGGACCATATGTTGTACACAGACTAAATTTGTATCAGTTTTTTTGGGGAGAGGACAAAACAGTAGATAAAGTCATATAAAAAATTTATTATCTGTTCTTAGATACACAGCTATGACCTGAAAATTAAAGGTTTTTCCTTTTTAAAGTAATATGGTAAAACTATTAATCCCAGTAGGTGGCAGCCAGCTGGAACTGGGTAACTTTTATTATTATAACAACACATGAAAATAACTTATGAAGGAAAAAGTGCCTGATGTAATAAGGTGATCAGAATCACATATCTCCCCTTTCCAAATGAAATGTTATGTACATAAGATCACCATTTACACTTGACACATACCAAAAAATTTAGTAGGCTTTTATTACTCAGAGAAGATTTAAAGGCCTCAGATTGTCATTCTTCTTTCTACATCTATAGTAGGATTAATATTTTTTATATCAGCTTCACTTCAACATTGTCCTTGCGTATTGCCATTGTCTATGATAGATGAATAAAATATAAACCAAATCAAAACATATATCCAAGAAATTGTAGATTTCCCAGTTGATGATTACTGAAGTGTGGAGGGTGGATTAATAAAGACTTTAATCAGAAAAGAACTGTGTAACAGTGGTGACAAGCCGTCCAAACACATGGGGGGCTTCTCCAGTATAACATTTTATTAGAGATTCACAAGCTTTGAACTGTACATCTCATAGGGGAGAAAATATGAAAAGTGTTAAGAACATTTCATATCGATATCATTTGGGGGGTGGACGAAAGTACTTTTTTAAAGGCTGGCCTTCATTTTCCCTCACTTCACTGAAGGAGAAATGAAGCTAAAAAACATTTAACAGTAAAGGAGTCTAGGGTGGGAAATCTGAGGCTTTAGTTTATAGCACAGTCTATAAGTGATCTTCATCCACCAAATATTTAGTGAGTTCTAAACACTTGAAATCTTGCAAGATTTACTTCTTTGACAAGAACTGATAATCTTGAGAAAATAATTCCGGATTAACTACGGTTTTCATCCAAGATGGGATCTAGGGTTTGAAAGAAGTGGGGAGAGATGTTGACACAGAGCTTTAGAGGATAGGTGATGGCAGATAAGGAGAGCAGTGCTCCTTCATAACCCATAAAATGCCATAAAATAGCCGACCAGCTAACATAATCGAGGGTATATTATGAGACTTTAAAGAAGCCGATAACAGATTTTAATTTCCTTTCCGTGCTATGAAATGACTGGAAGGGAAATAAAAAGGCGTTTTGACACCTAAAGTGTCTGGTGGAGTGGGCGCGGCGGCGGGCTGTGAGCGCTCTCCGTGGTGCTGAAGAAGCCGCGCTGCCGCACCTCCCGCCGCCCCGGGGACGCGCCGGGTGCTGTCCGCGGTGCCGGGGTGGTGCCCGGCGGTGGCTGGGTGCTGGCATGGAGGGGAAAGAAACTTGGCTTGAGTCTTAGGCATACGACCGAGAGATTCAGTGTGGGCTGCTGACTATTTAATAATAAAAGAAATTAGTCACAAGTTATTTCATGATTCCACCTATTGTATTAATGCCTCGGTGACTTAGGAGCCCTGTTGGTTTAGATTACATGTAGCTGGATGTTTTTTTCAGGATACCCTGAAAATGGTAAAGACCAGACTGACAACAGGAGTCACTTTGACCAAAGTTTATGTCTTGTCTAACGTGCTAAAGCTGCTTACCAAAACTATTTTTTTTTAAATCCTATTAGAAAGGAAGCTACATCTGAGCATTCACTATTAAAAAAGTATCTAAAGATGCCTAATGTCCTTTATTTCAGCAACACAAGGGGAATGAGGCGGGAGACAAAGAGCATTCATAATATTCACGTGGGTCGATTTTATTTCTCCTTGAACTGAGATAAAATATGAACGGATAGAAGAGAATAAGAGAAATAGAAAATACAAGGAAAAGCATCTCTGCATTTTTTCCTGGGAGATATTCTGAGTGTGAACTGAAGGAGTCGCTAGATATCCTTGCTTTTAACACTAGGTGTTCTTTTTAAAGTGCTCCAATAGTCAGATCGTCTGATTGAATTCCCTGCTAGACTGCAGAACTAGCCATTTATGATACTTATTTTTGACACTGCAGTTATGCCTCCCTCTAAAAAAAAAATCAATGATATTTAATAATCCCCTCGCAGAACTTTACAGTGTTTTAAGTAAATGCATGCAGAAGAAATCAGTAAGCCATAACGATAAAAAGTTACTGTGATTTGCTAACACTCTTATGAATACAGAATACCAACATTATAGGTTATAATTTAAATGCTGTTTTTTCTTATTTGCATGTCTGCAATACACAAATATTATTTAAGAATAAACTGTAACTCACCTCTGCCATGCTCTGCTTGTGATAGGTTCCACAGAGTGTTTTTTTTAGCTTGGCATCATTGGCACTGATTTCTGAAAAGTCAGGTTTATTCTGTGTTCATCTGTATGTATCTGTGGAGAAAGTCTCTCAGTGATATTTTCTTTAGTAGTAAGAAGCAAGAAGGGAGATAAAGGAGACAAAAGATGTATGTAGGCAGGATGTCGAATAAAATTTATTCATTTTCCTGGTGGGGAATACAGGAATTATCTTTTAATATTTGTAATAAATCTTAAATATGTTAGCAAAACTTCGCTTAGATTGCAAGGTGTGATAGTCTTGGTTCAACGTATTTCAATGGCTATAGACACACAACTAATTCTATTTCCAAGGTAGTGAAGTAGTCCACAGAGTAAGTTTATCTACTTTGGAACACCTGGCCAAAAGACAAAAGTCTGTGTCTGGATTCACAGATACAAACTCAGTATCCCATTATCAAACTAGGAAGTACTATTGTTCTCATTAAGGACTGCAAAATGACAGTAGATCCCTCTGTACGGGGAGGAATAGTACTATTTCCGTAATACTAGAGCAAAAAGAAAACAGAGAGCAAAATAAGAAGGTTATAGAATAAAGTCCAAAACATAACCTAGCAAATCCCCAAGTTACTGTCTTTTCAGCAACATTGCAATTTCTAGAAAGCTGAGGGAAACAGGTCTGTGCATTCAACAAGGTTGTTCTAGTGCTGCCGATTTCTGTTTACCTTGAAAAAGCAGGATGTTGCTCCATATTCACTGAGTCCGGAGCAAGTTCCTAAGGACAGTCACTATATAATGCATCGCATTTACCCTATTTCATGCATTAAGGTGAGAAACAGGTAGTCCATCCAAATATTACGACCATTTTTTTTAGCCTAAAAGTTACTCTGATAATCTACATGACTTTATTCTCAGTCCGCTCTTTCACAACTCTGAAGCTAAGTGATTTCGACCCAAGCACTTAGCTGTTAGAATGCATGAATTGATTTTTATACAACAGACTCCTTTCCTCACCATAGCTTCCTCCCCCCCCCCCCCCCCCCCCCCCGGCTTCTCCCCCTCCCCCCCGCTTCCCGGCTACCAACCCCTATAGCCATTGTTTAGAACAACTGAAATACTAATAACAATTAGAAGCATGTAAATAAAACCGAGCTGTTCTTTCCTCCGACAACGCTAGACGATCAAATCTGTTGCATAATAGAAGTTGGGAAGGCTGTCTGGCAGGCAGCCTTAAGAAGAGAAGAGCTATCTCAATTTCTCTCTCTTAATCTTGGCTTCGCGTCAGAAGCTGTGCAGCAGTGCAGTAGAATGGGAGCACGGCAAAAGCTTCGCCAGTGAAACGGCTGGTACTCATTGACTCTCACTATGTGGCGATACCTCAGCGATTTTTCGAGCTGGATTACCTATTGATTTTCCTCCTTTCTTGCCTCCCAGGTCTACTCGGCTGGACATTGTGTGTGTTTGGATTTCTCAAGGATTCTCCCCCGACTAACATGGATGTCCCACCATTCCTTGCAGTTGAAGGTTGCTCCTTGGCGCAGTGAATGAAGAACATGCAGGGATTGCTAATGTGTTTGGGAAGCGTAGACTCTATCCTCTCTCTGTGACCATGCCGTGATCGTGTTTGAGGGCCGTCAGTTTACGTATCCTCATTCTCACCCTACCGGGAAACCTAACGGCTTAGAAGGGGGAAGTAAGGCAGCGCGTGTGTGCGTAGAAACATCATGAAGATTATTTCCCCTAATCTAACTAATTCAGTCTTCAGATGCACCATTAGACTTCTTGTTTTCTTACTGTGGATTGGATATTCTCAAGGAACCACACATGTATTAAGATTTGGTAAGATTTCCCAACACTTTTTTTCATTGTGCATTTAAGCCTGAACGTGATGTATATAGGATTGACTCAGAAAGGGGTGCTGGGGGAGATCTGAAACGTGCTGCCGGAGTCAGGCACACAAGTCCCTCTTTATTTTGCATCCGGAGGGATGCATTTTTGTGTTGTTTTTCTGTCGCTGCAGCGCATTGTAGCCGTAGTAACGGCACGATGATGATGATAATTATAATAACAATAGAGACAAAAAGGACTGTCAAACGCATTTGCCCAAGGCTCTGTGCAGCTCGCGTGGCTTCCTCTTAATTTTTTTTTTTTTTTTGGCTTGTTTCCATAGCAGAGGCAAGCATGGCTAATGTGTTGCTTAATCCGTTAAAAATCTGTCAACTAGTTGTTAAGTTTTGGCCGCCTGTGTCTTGTTCACCTGAGCCCATCCCAGGTGGGGGCGACGCTGTAATTTGAGACCTTTGGGCTGATTTCCCTTAAAGCGTCTATCTGGTTACGCACCACTTCGGTAGCCTTTAAGGTTAGAGAAGAGATGATTTATGTCTTGAGCGGTGATCGTGAAAGATCCTTTGCTATACGTTTCAAAACCACAGGTTGCATGAGCCCGCACCCCCCCACACCACGAAGGAAAAAAAAAAAAAAAGAAAGGAAAAAAAGGAGAAAAGAAAAGTAATAGCTCAGAATGACATTACAAGGAGAGGGGAGTGGATTCACAGTTTAAATACTGTCCCATCTGGATCACGAAACTAACTTTAACAGTTCTGCCTGTGCATGCGTGCGTGTGCACAAGCAAACAAACGAGGGGGTGATTTCAGCCGTTGCATCCCTTGTAGAAGTTTCGCGATAAGGAAGGGAAAGACGGAGACGAAAATTACCCCCACATCTGAGGCAAGCTGTGCGGCTTGGGGAAGTTCTGTCCGGGACGATCACCGGAGGAAGCCCCGCACCCGCGCCCTCCTGGCCTCTCGGGCACTGCGAAGGGAGCGGAACGCGCCACCCCGCTAGCAGCCCTCGGCCGGAGCGGCAGAGGGGGGAGGCCGAAAGCTGAATCCCCAGACAAGAGGCATCCTCTGTGCCTACAGACAGTATAGTTGAGGAAGGAAGCACGGATCTCCCGCATTCGTGCTGACCGTGATAAACCGTAGCAGCTGCTACATGCTTTTCTGTGGGGTACTAAAAGCTCTTGTTTTCGCTTAGGAGTAGTGGCTTAGTTGGGTATCTAATTTTGTTTTAATTCCCCCCTCGCACACACTTTTATGTGGTAAGGAAGGTATGTAATGATTAAAAAGTCACCAAGGTGTTACCGATCTCGAGTGTTGAATTCCTAGCAGTACTTATTTTCTGATTCCATCTGGTCTTAAGGTGGTGCTTAAAGCACGTTGCTCTTAGCAACCGTCTTCAGGAATGCTTGTTTCTTTGTACATGGCTAAAGGGTCCATATATCTTTGTGGGGTTAATTTTCCGTTCTGTTTGATCCATAATCATGGCCGTGAAATTAGTGCTAGGGCTGCCTGTCGCACTGTCGGGCTGTCCTTCCGCCAACCGGGATTCACAATAGGTGCCCAGCGGTCGGTCTGTAGGAGTCTGCTTACTTTCAGGGTAGATATGTAAACAAACATCTTCCCGGTCACACCATTAGCAAGAGGTGAGCTTTCCTCCTTTAGATCAGCATTCTCTCTGAATTGCTAGTTCGGTGTGCCTGTAGAGAAAGCCCTGGAGAGCAACGTTTTGGTAATGACAATAAATAATCCCGAGACTGAAGGAAGGTGCAGCAGAACCCTGGTCGAACACGCATGTATTTTCTAGGCTAACTTCCCTTCTCAGCTGCCTGCTGGTCCTATACTCGGTTAACTCGTTTTGCTTACTCCATTTTTTTATAGCAGCAAAGTGTGAGTCCTCTTCTCAATCACGGCATGTTTTTTCTTGTCTTTAAAAAAAAATAAAATACTCCAACCCATTTCTGAGCCTTAGAAGTAGGTAAGGAACGATTGATTAGGGTTTTTTTAAGAATAGAAAGTATTAGATGTAAGAGAGGGCGAGAAAGACTTTTGCCCTGCTCAGCTGGGTTTGTTGCACGCGTCTGTTTTAAGGAGTCTGTATTAAGCCTAGTCCAGGTGTGAAGTGATTCTATCTCTGACCACGAGAGAACTCCTGTTCTTTCCCCAAAGGCTAGCATCTCTACCTCTGTATAGGGCGTGGAGGGGAGGAGAGAAGGAGCAGTGAGTGAGCGGTGGAAAGCTTTAGTTATTTCTGAGAGGGGGATTCCTCGCCGCCCCCTCGTGATTGCCTTGCTATCTGTCCCTTCGGGATGTCCTTGCGACCAGGAGGACGGGATGCGGTGCCTTCCCATAGAGTCCTTCCTGAGGAGAAGCGAGAGCTAAGGAGATTCCCCCCAGAAGGCAGCCTGCCAGCCTCCGCTCTTCTTCTTCAGCCAGAAGCGCTATGGCAACAGGGGAGAGCTTGAAGCCTGCCAGAGCGCCAGCCCCCTCATTCCTCCTGTGCAAATTAACCACTGTGGATTCGCATTGTCCTTCCCACGGCTTCCCTCATGTTGGGACTAGCCAGCATGTCCTTTCTCTCTCTCTTTCTCGCTCTCAAGCAATCTTTTAGCAGCCACACAGCTGCTAAAATCGAGCCTCTTGGTTATCTGTCAAATGCAGGGAATTATTTTTTTCTCCGCCTTATGGAGCAAACACGGGGAGAGGCTGATGCGATGGCATAGTTCCCTCCCTAGCGGCACTCGCTTAGACATATGGACGCCTGCCTGCTGCTGCTTGAGTAGAACAACGTGCTATTTGGACATCACACCCGACGCCCTTCCTAAAAGACACCTTACTTCATTAGGCATATGGCCCAGCTCTCCACCTTTCTCTTTCTGAATAGCTTCCCATGAACAAGTCCAGAGAACACTGAGAGTGAGGCTCGTGTCCACCGTACTCGAGGGTTTCAAAAAGAAATAGTGCTATACCATGACTGCTGATAAAAGGACAGGTCACAAATTGACGAGGAAATAAAGCAGTTGCCTAATATTTGTCTCTCCGCTGTGCTAAGTGTGATGGAAATCTTTTCCTTATCACTTGGCACCGTACAAAAGCCAAAATACGTGATCACAGGCAGATCCATTCCGTTATCATTTCGTAGCTTTCCGTTTCACTGCTCCTGTGTAAGAGCAGACCCAGGACAGCACCTCCCCAGACACACCAGGCAGCTCGGCAAATCTGCAGCCCAGTCGAGCCGCTCCCGACAACTGGGCTCCACCTGGCCTCAGCCTCCACCCCACTACCTTTTCCTCCCTCGCTTCTGCCTTTACCACCCCAGGGGCTTCACAGCAGTTTGTCCTGTACGGATGAATTAGTAGACCATTAAGAGCAGTTAACCATCAGTAACTGCTCACCTGTGTTTCCAGAAACCCACCTCTTCTCGTTGCCTAAGGCAGTGAGAGCCCAAGCTGTTTTAAATGCCACTTTTCTTACCTATTCCTACATGGAACATGAATGTCAGCTCTTTGAAATCTGGAGCACTCTAAAATACCCTCCTTTGCTTAAATTGCCCATTTTGGGCCTTGTCTCTGCTGCAGTGAGTAATTTGTCTTTCCTACAGCAAAGGTGTGAAAAGCGATGTGTGACTGGAAGGTGAAAGTGCTTTAGACATTGCCTTGTCTCAATAAATTCGTGAGAATGTGGTGGAAATCTAAAGGTCTCCACTGCAGGAAGCCCACTGGCCTGATAAGTGTTTTCCCACTTTGTGAAATATTTTGTTTTCTTCAGCACGTTCAAAAAGAAGCACGTCCATAGTCTCAAGTTTTTGTTGCTTTGAAGTCGTCTGACTTAAAGCAGATGAGGAATCCACTGTTATGGATTACAATGAACCGTAAGAAGGGAGAGGAGGTTCTTCTTCCAGTTTAAAAGTAAAAGAAAACCAAGAGAGTGATGGAGACACTTTTCAAGGAACTAAGGGAGAGTTTTGAACTCCTATCAGAAACACTTCCTACTGTTCACTGTTTTTCCTCTAAATAAATCCATGCCAAATCTTTACAAAGCCTCGCACTTTCCTGGTACATTATTATTATTATTACTACTACTGTTATTATTACTACTGCTAATATTATTATTATAAGTTGTTTATTATCATGCAATCTTTGAGACTGAATTAAAAATACCCCATTGTGGGAACCCGGAGAGGGGAATTACTGTATGCTGGACACTTCCTCCATGAATACTTAGTGAGGGGTTCATCTGACATCTTAACTGAGTTCCTTTGGCCCAAAGTGATTGAGTTTATCTGTTTTTACAATATCTACTGTGATAAAACCAGAAAAGAGGCCAGCTCATCATGTCTACTGGTTGTGCCATTGACAGTTTGTGTTGAAGCACAGGTTTTTGGGATTCAGGTGATCATATTTGATATGGCAGCATTTACAACCAACCAAGTCATGGAACAGCAGTGAGAGCCAGGTCTGTGCAAAAAGGTATGAGACGAACTCAAGTGAAAAATACCTGCTGGGTGATCATGTAGAGTTTTCCTAGACTAGACCTGCATTAGCTCTTCTGGATGGGCGATTTCTTTCCTTTGTATTTTGCACTGATACCCTTTTACTGGAAGGAGACAGCGGTTTTGACTGTATTTAGGAGAGAAATGAGAAAATGTAACTGGTTTTAATGGGGAAGGCATTCTGCATTCTGCCTTCAGATCAAGAGTGTGATGAAAACCCGAAAAAAAAACCCCAAAATCCAACCAACACCACTTCTTGTAGAAACCATGAGAAGTCTGTGTCTTGTTAATTCCAGTGTTTATAGCCATTGAATTTTTTTCTGCCAAGGACAAGAAGCTTTCAATACATGTTAAAATCCTCACAGAGAGGAGTTCAAAATCAGTCTTACAAACAACAACAGAAACCTTTGAAAAAAGAGTAAGGTTAAGAGCCTCGGGAAGGCAGCAAGGATGTGAGAAGCATTGTTATTGACTGGTCTAGATTAAACAGCACAGAGGAAGATTTCAATTTGATAACGTCACAGCCCTTCCTGTTTTTCTTTGCTGCTTCTGCTGACAATTTTGTAAGGTAATTAAACTGGCTGATTGAAGTCACAGTGGTCATGGGGCGATAAAGACCATTTGGATTTAATGGAATTTAGAAACAACGGTATGCTGCACACAACTCTTACAGAACGAGAATTTTAATGACTCATTCAGGGTGCTGACTACGTAGAACGTCCTGGACGAGTTTAATTGAAAGGGCAAAGCAGATTAGCTGTATACAGTCTTTATTGCACTAGATAGGGGAATTAGAATTATCCTTTAAAAAGAGTCATTATTACATTATCGAGATTTAATGTAGTTTAAGAAAGCTTTCCTCCGTGGGCTTTGCAATATCCCCAGATCCTTTCACCCAGCGTTTGGAACACCAACAGCCTTGTAAAAGGATTTTCACACAATTGCTTGATAGATTGGATGCTGAGAAGCATAACTCGCTTCTTACTGACTGCTACTTGTCTTTTGAAGTGATACAAAGTTCAAGTAATACCTCCCATTTAATGTGGTCTCTGAATGAAATTGTTTCTGTCACCGGAGATAAGAAACCAGAGAAAACGAGATTTTTCTAAACTGAAGTATTAGAGATTTTTTTTATTATTATTATTTTCTACAAGAGAAAATCCTCTCGATATAAAAGAAAAATAAACCAAAATAAACCAAATATTTTGTAGCCATTGCAAATAATAACAGGTCTTAGTTCCCTATTTAATTTGTTTACCTTGTGTGTTTCTAAATTTTAACCTTCATCCTCTTTAATCTCTTCCAGAGGAACAATTACTAGAAGTTCTGTCAATAATGCAAAAGAGAAACTAGAAGGTGCCTTATTTCCATGCTTCTCAATCTGCAAGGCAAATCAGTGTTTCCTGAATAAGCTTTTTATAATGTTATGCTGTAATGTATGTTGGAAGATTAGATTAAACAATATGATAACATAATCTCATTATGCTGTTATATCTGCATTAGGATATGGAGTATCAACAACCACTATCATATTAATACATATAATTTTCTGCTTTTCCCTACTGAGTCTTTTGGCTCCTTTATTATACGGTAATAATAGTCTCCGATTTATATAATGCCTTCAATTTAAACAGCCAAAGCTTTCAGTAATGCAAAGAACACAGAATAAACCTAATGATCATTATTCCAATTATTGGAGCTCAGCCAAACTCTGTGTAAACTAGATGGTATTATAATACTACGTAAAACAGTAAACAGTAGTTAAAAAATGCGTTCTTAATGTCATTAAAAGGTAATTCTTAATGTATTACAACCATAAAGCTTTTTTTTTTTCCTTTGGGCAAAAGTTATAAATGACCCATGGGTATGGTGCTCAGGATTGTTTTTCTTACATTTCCTGCAAAGGCATACTTGGCTTAAAATTTGCAAGTGATTTGGATCAGTCTGGATTCAGATTTCCTTGAACATTATAGTTGTATAGTCTTGTAGTCTTTCTAACACGGTATTGAAACAGAATAACTCTTCTAGGAATGTGTTTGGTAGCTTTGATGTATCTTTCAAATGAAATACACATTCCTAGATGATATATTTTTAAAATGCTTCCATTTCTAGGACTGGGGTATAGAGAAACAGGCTCTTTGCTAGTATTGTGACTGATACGTGCAGTACAGGTAGTTTAAAGGACAGGTACACTGTAGTGTTTAGATAACAATGTTTCTCCTTAGATAATAATACTTTATTATCAATGTATCAGAAGGTTAATTCATTTATGGTTTTTACAGAATTTCGTCTTTATATTTGGGGAAGTAAGTTCATTCATCTTAGGTGTATGTCTATTTTATTTTATTTATATTTCTACTCCCAAAGTCTTTAAAACTCTTTTTTTTTTTTCAAGAAATCTGGATTTAAAAGTTAGTTGAACTATGAATGCTTAATATGTCTGCCAATATTTCAACATGAAAAAACCCTGATTGTTAGAGTCACTAATTATTGTATTGGACTGAATAACACCGACAGAAGAGCAGTCTACAGAGGGCTTAATTAAGATGCTGTCAGGAATTATTTTTCAAGGAGACTTGATGAGTTTTTTTTAATTCAATTGCTTTTTTTATCTTCTTCTCTTCTATCTTAATATTTTACTTGGTGTCTCTGATGTTTCCGGATTACATAAACACTACCTGATTTCAATGTGCATAGCTAAATCTCAAAGTAATAAATGATCCATACTGTATTTATACAGATGAGTGGAAAAAAGTGATGTTGCTTTGTGGAAGACAAATAATTTTGAAATTTTTGCACTTTGAGTAATTTGATCCTTTCCTTCATTTCCTTTTTTTCTCTTTTTTTTTTTTTTTTTAAATTACTGAGAGTTAAAACGATTGCTTACCAATATGAGAGGAGAATGTTTGAGTGTTGTATGGTCTGTTTTGGAAAGTCCATCGTTTCTATCTTTCTGAAAAATGAAAAAGTTTGAAAGGCCTCATCTCTGTCTGAAAACTAAACTTCTAGTCCAAGCCAAGTCTTAGGTCTCCTCTTGTATTGTTAGGAGAATGAAGAAGGCAGAAGAATTAGACAAGGTTGGGTTAGAACGGCTAACTCTTACATCATGATATTTAGGCTAGATGAATTGTACCTTTCATGGCATCAACAATATGGAAGAAGTTAAAGTGAATTGGGTAGAGATTTTTGGTTTGCCCCCAGGTTTTGAGGTTTGTTACTACATACAGAACTCAGTTTCTTAGGTAAGAATTTAAGTGGGAAAGATAAATATCATAATGGCTTAACAGCTCGTACTGATATTAAAATACAAAAAATACTGAAACAGAAACTACTTATTCATTCTGCTAAAAACTCACCAGAAATGGGAGGTGCTCATTTTCACAGTAGGTAATCATAATCAATCCTATAAATAACAAGTTGTTAGTGAACATATGTGTTTAACTTGCTCTACAGAAGTTTATGTAGTAATGTTTATCAAGTTTGCTTCAGAAGGTGCAGAACTACTTCAGCTTTTGAAGAGTGTGCCATTTTCACATTGAGTGCTTTCTGTATCTCCAGTAAAATATTTCAAATTGTGTCACATTTGTCTGAATATAAAAATAGCTAATACTTTAAAGTGGTCTTTTTATCATAAGATAACGGATACTGAATTTAAAGCACTGAATAAAATGCTTATTCATGTGCATATGCACACTTAGTAAGTAATAATCTGGGTGAATTTATTAAGGATTGCTTTATGATTGAACTTGCCACTCATTTGGGCTTTTGTCCTTCTCCAGGAGCTAAATATATACCAGCTATATCAAACAGCTCAGGAGGTAAACATGTATCAGCTGTATCAATCAACTCATTTATGTTGTTATTTACAAATTGCACAATCAGAGCAGAACTTACCAAACAGTCCGTAATAAAAATATTTGGACTAGTAACATGTAACACTTAAAAGAAAATCTGAGTCTCGTGGGTCACAATTGTCAGATTCATGACTTTTACTTTTTAAGTGTGTAAGCAAGTATTTTAAGTTTTACCTCCAGAATTTATTTTGTGAAACACTGAAGAAAGCCGTTATTTTACTTAGAGACCAATCAAATTTTCTAATCCTACCTGTGTTTTCAGACAGTACTTGATCATCAGTTAATACTGACTACCAAGATTGTCAGAGAAATTCAGTTCTTGATAGTTTAGCGTTAAGTTGATTCATGTAGTGTGTTTATATTTTTACACCAGAGACAATAAAAAATCTGTGCGTACTTCATTACGTTTATTATATGTAGCTATTCACAACTACAATTTATGGATCAAATATTGGAATAAGATAACTTGTAGTATATTTCAGCTCTGATCCTCCTCTAAGTTTCCATAGAGGTTGGTGGCTTATACTAACACGAAATGAAATAAGAATCAGAGCTGTAAATTGTTGGACGCATTAAAATAAGTCTTTCTGATTCTAAAACTAAGAAATTATTTTAAAATACATGGAAATTTGTATGATTATCCTAGATATCATCATTGACTAAGATGAGTTGGTGATAGAGCATTCTTCCTAAGATGCGTGATTAGGCCCTTAGTGACTCTGAATGATAGTTTTCTTCCAGACAAGCCGTCTGTCCTGGTTTATATTAGCTACAGAACTCATTCTAGAATCTGTCTTGAATTTTTTTTTTTCCCAATTATCTTTTAAAGTTGCACTACAATTTTTTACACTTAAATTTGTCATTCACTTATTGACATTATCAATATTTAACATTGAAATATAAAAAGAAATCACCATGGTGGAAAACAATTTTGACTGGTAGTTTTTTTTTAATTGGAAAAGGTATACTCATTGGGTAGAGATATTATGGTTCAGTAGTAGCAATGTGACTTGTTTCACTTTTCAAACATTACAATACAATAAGAAACTTTCTGCTATGTGGAAATACATGTAAATATCAGTAAAGAACATGAAGATTACATATTCTGTAAGAGGAAAGAATTTTCTAATCCAATAACTTAGTTGTTATTCTGCTACATTTATCCTACAATGCAGGGAATCTTTAAAAGAAATTCCATGCTCCTTATTCATTAAAGAATCAGGTAAAAAGTTACATTAAGGAAATTAAAATCATGCAAAGCACTATAAATCATGGGGATTAATTTTGTTTTAAAATGTTTAAAATCATAATAATTTCTGGTTTTGCATTTGTTAAAAGGAACATGAGCATTCTCATTTTATGCATTTCAATAACTCAAATTTGTTCAAAAAATCATACAGAATCTATAGGAAATTATCAGCATGCATTCAAGCATTACATTAAAATTCATTATTCTTTCTTCATATGGTGCCACTTACTTAACAAGGATCAATATAAGAATTGAACCTTAGGGAATCTAATTTGTAACATTGTTGCTTATCTACTTTTTCTGTTCAACAATGTTTACAGTTTCCATGGCTTACTGTACTTACAAATCTTTCTTATTCAAATTGAAAGGGGACCCTAACCTAGCTACCTTTTCCAGTTAATAATCAGGCATCTTAAAAAAAAGTTATATATTCTTGCTTAGAACAATCTAGTATTTGTGGTGTCACATGGCACCCATATATGCTTTTTTCTAATCCATATAGCAATGTTTTTACTATTTCACTCTGTGAAGCAGGTATTTGAAAAGATTACTGTGCAGAATGGAAATGTGAAGCCAGTGACTAGTCATAGCTAATTTGATGGCAAATGTAGAATTTTTCCTTTTAAAAGAAGATATATTAAATGCTGAGCGACTGTGTCTTGCTAATTTTTAACAACTGTGCTTTTGAGTCTGTCCACTTTCAGAGCCATATGTTTTGTTTGGCTAACATTTTTTTGGTGCTGGCCTTCATACCTTAAGATGCTGATCTATATAAGACTCTATGTAAATATGTTCCCCAAAATCCCTAACTCTCTTCAGTTTTGGGGTTTTCTTAAGAAAAAGTTTATAGGCAGGATGGAAGTGTTTTGAGAATAATAGTACAGCTGAATTAAAGGCTGTCAGTAATGAACAAACACCACAGAAAGGAACTGAGAGTGGTTAATGGAAAAAAACCCGCACTGCTTACCTACAAATGTTGTATGCAACTGTACAAATAATGTTTTTTGTTTCTGTTCAATCAAAACCAAGCATAAAGATGATGCCAGGAAAAATTGTAAGCTAAGAATTTACTCAGTTAAATCTCTTTGTTTGTTATTGGATATGAAATATAATGTTTACATAAAGAACAGAAATATAGTTAAATATTCTATTTTCCCCAGATTTGATCTTTTCATAGCCTTGAAGAGAACGCACGAGGTCAGTTCAGGGGAATTGGTAAGCCCTGTACATGCCTCATCTGTAAGCAGCTGAGGGAATAAAATGGAATAAAATTTGTGAAAGGTACATGTGACTTCCTTTCAGTACTGCTATATGTATTTGTTTGGATGTCCTTGAGAAAGAAAGACTGTAAAATATGACTGTTATTAAGGCCTATCTCTTCAGATCTTGGCAGACTCTATCATTCACAACATTCAATATGCCTGCAGAAACTTATTGTGTGACTGTGATATGGCTAAGAAAAATGTGTCCAAAAATGCATTAGATCAGATTTTCTAATGTCTTTTCAAGCCTACCTTAACAATGAAAAATCGTATTTAAAGATAAAATCAGCATTAGCTAGTCACAACATCTTCAAGGCTACCCATTTGTGGCCTTTCATGTCTAGATTTTGGAGATTTAAAATTTAGCTATACATTTGTATCATTCTGTGGTCACTAACATACATGAAACGCACTTGTTGGAACTTAACGTACGAATATACCATATTCTCACAGAAAGAGTATGTTGCTTTTCAGAGCATTTTCGACTCTTCATTGATGGGAAGATGCTTTAGTTGGATAAAAACTTTGTGTCTAACTGTCTTGTGGGCATAGGAGCTCTGTTTACATTGATTTCCTTTACTCTCCCGACTGCCTTCTAGTTTGTTAGTAAGTTGCAACACATGTTTTTGGAAAGCTTTTCCTTTTTTTCCCCTGTTACAACAGATGATTCAAAAGATCCTTTCTATTTTGGGACTGCACTGTGTGCTGGTTTCTTATTCCTCAGAACCCATCTGATGATTATAAGGACAGAAAATTAAAAGTTCTTCTTCATCTGTTCCACTCTGGTTATATATTTGCAAAAAATAAACAGCAATGTTTTCTTTAATCCATATGAAAATAGATTATTTGACTTATTTTGGCAGCCATTTCAGAGTGACACAGTATCTTTGTGACTTGAACAAAGGAATTAGGCAGCAATAGTCTTATAAGTACAGCCCCCTGTGAATGTTTGCATATACATACATTTCCCTGCAGTGGTGGCCCAAATGCAAAACAACAAGTAGGTATACATCTCCTTTCCTTTAGCATAAACCAGGAAAATTGCCTGAGGGTATATCAAGGGGCTTTGATGAAAGAACTCTTAAGGACTATCCATCTGCTTCCTGACAAGTGGTGTCAGCATGGGACAACAAAGAGCTGTGAAAGTGACAGAATCTATTCTCACATGGTGTGATTTTCCTCAATATTATCAAAGTGGTTATGAAAAAAATTTCAAGAAAGAAGCTATGAAATTCAGAAAAATCCACACAAAGTCAAGTATATTCATGAAGGAAAAAAAGAGAATTTGCAACTCTAAGAAAGAAGAAAAAAATTACGTGAATGAAGGTGTGGATATATACATGCTCTTATGCATTCAACACCCAGCCATCTCCCCCAGTTGCTAACAATGTGGAAATGGTACTTGTCAACACTTAACTCAATTTGCAATGGAGCAATATTCTTAGTATAAGGGAAATCTTGAAATATAGAGTGGATTTGCCTCTGTGTGAGACCCATAGCAACTTTCTTCCATCATTGTTTTAAAAGGAGGTAATTATGCTGATATCACGGGGTTCGACTAGTGATATGGTAAATCAGTAGATCATATTAAAGTAAATTTCTGCTACAGTTTATTTTTTTCTTAGCTAGGTAGCCTAAAACTACACCACTGCCACAAACCCTTGAGTAGATTTTATGGGCCTCCATTGTAAAAAGCTGAGGATGAACATACAATTCTCTGCTGAGGAATTAGGGGAAATCCTGACGAGACAGACTAATCTTCATTACGTCCATATGTGATTAGGTGCAATTTCCACAAAAGCTTACCCGCGTGGGTAACTTCACAAATGCGGTTAATAGGTGGAAAGCCAGAAGGGATTTTTCTTCTATGTTTCATCCTGTTGAACTACGATTTTTAAAAACAAGAAAGTAAAGGAAGTCACTAAATGCTAGCTCATGTTTTAGAGTTAATTTAATTCTGAAGCTGAAGGAATCCATGGAAGCTCCTTTTGTCTACTTTGGTAGAAAATAAAACCACTGAAACCCAGAAAACCTTGACCCTGATGTCATCCTAAAGATAGCTGGGCTGTTTGTGCTAAGCAAATTGAGAGGAAAAATGGAGGTTTTAGTCTGGGTGTTAATCAAGTATTTTGCAGTTGGTAAGATTATTGTAATGTTATACAAAACGTTTTTCTACTGGGGCTGGTAAAAGACATGGGTATACTGAGATTTTCAGATGTGCCTTGTGAGTTCTGAAATATCCTATCCTGAGTACAATATTTTATATTTGCAGTGTTAGTAGCTGGAAGTGCAGAGGATGACAGTGTTTTTGCTTTTTAAAGTAGGTTTAGCTCATGCTTAATAGTTAGTTCTCCCAATTAATGTTTTGAATAATCTTTAAAAATCAACAGTCTTTCAACAAAATTTCAGATTTTAATAGACTCATTCAGGTTGATTTATATCACACGCAAGAGTTTTTGAACACAAAGATTATTTCTTATTTTATAAGAAGTGGTAGCCTAGTTTATTCCTTTTTTCTTTATTTTTTTTTTAAATAGCATTATCTTTCTTGGGGTATATATTATCTTTCTTTTTATAATATTTAATTCATTAGCAACCAAATACTTTACTTTTTTTTTGTCTTGTGCAAACACTAGTCAGTCATACAAACAATAAGAGAGACAAAAGTTTTCAAAATGACTTAAGTTCTATTTAAAAAGAAGTCTTGAATGTTTTGCAAATGTCTGAAACAATGGGCTTCAGACATAACTTCGCATGAAAATATTTGTCTTTTTTCCATGAAGTGCGATTTTATGATTCAAGAAATACAATTTACCTTTTTCTTTATCAGAATCAGTGTAGATGTAATCCCATGTTTCATAAGAAGTTTGATTAAGAATTTCAGTTAATTAAGAAATCACAGTTGGTAGGGCTCTTTCAGAGTTAGTTTAAGCATCACCTTCTTTGAATACAATGTATTATTAGTAAAGGAACAGATAAATCTCGAAATACATTGTTATTTAAAGGTATTCTTACTTGAAATCTAGAAAATAATAAAACCCAGGGAAAGCAGACTACAAATGTTTGTTCTCTTTTTTATAAAAGACTATTGTAATTGATATTTTCAGGAAGATTGTTTAAAAAATTGAAAGGAAGTAAAAATAATAAAAAAGAAAACTATGTAATTCAATGCCAGGGAATGTTCTGACTCCTACTCCCTTGGCAATTACATAAATTTAAGGAAAAAATGTCTTGATTGGACACTACTGCTTCCTCTGGCTCTGTGAGGAAGCAATAAATTCTGACAATTAGACTATGTTGGATACAGGTAGGGTGTGTTGGAAAAAATTGTTCTTTATTTTATGCTACTTTGTGGCCATTCTGATCTTCTTTATAACATAAATCATCAGACAATATAGAAAGTGATGTCAGTGTTCTACTGTGCTGCTACTGGAGGTTAAGATAATGAAGGTTAAAAAACAATACAGTCTTCATATATGGATGAAATAACTGGAAACCTTTAGATACTGTAAAGGAAAACAGAATTTAGAAATCGGATGTAAACAACAAATGGTATATCACAAGAAAAAATATGGAATCTAAATGGAAGAAGGGAAAAGAAACTCTCAGTAAAGCACTATTCAGCTAAAAATGGGCAGTGAGCCCTGCAGTAGAAAATGTTGTGGCAATGTAGTTCTGAAGTATGGTGGTGGAAACAGAGCTCGTTTGTCTTTTTTCAGAAAGATGTCAGTGATACCATTGGTTGAGTCTAGTGGCCAATATAATTTATTTTTTTAAATATAACATCTCTAAGAAGATGGCACAATCTTTCTAGAACTTTATTCCAGCATTTGTGTGGAATAAAAAGTTGCTTTAAGAACTTGAAGATTTGAGATCTCCAAGTAAAATGCTAAGAGAGTCTGGACAATTTTGCTTATCATCTGAGATTTGTCCCTGCAGTAGAGTTTATGTCTTATTGAAATGAAGGGATGTGGATAATCTGTTTCGAATTACACAAGCTTCTTATATTACTTGTCTCAAAAGAAGAATGTGTTTAGTCAGAGTAAAAAAGTGAAAAAGTTTCTAGGAAAGTTGAAGGCAAGAGTAATTTTATTTTATATATGAAAAGAGAAAAGAAAAGAAAAGAAAAGAAAAGAAAAGAAAAGAAAAGAAAAGAAAAGAAAAGAAAAGAAAAGAAAAGAAAAGAAAAGAAAAGAAAAGAAAAGAAAAGAAAAGAAAAGAAAAGAAAAGAAAAGAAAAGAAAAGAAAAGAGTTAAGTTTTCTTTCCTTCTGGACACCAATATTAGTGATTTACAGACTAGAAAGGTGCTATTTTAGGAGCACCAAAACTAGAGATCATACTTTCTAGCTATAATATAAGCTGCTAAAAAACATTACTGTGCCACAAGAAAAGAACTATTGGCCATTGTTAGATCAATAGATCACTGCCATCATTACCTCTATGGCGGAAAGTTTGTTATTCAAAATGATCCTACAGTTGCCCACTGACTGCTGAGAGTTGAAAGCTGAGGCTGTTTCTGCAAATTAAAGCAGTATGATTTCATCTTTCAGTGTCTTTATAGGAAAAGAAATGAAGATGTTGATGCCTTATTAAGGACGGTGTGTTTGTGTACTTAAAGCATTACATGTGCTGAGAAGTTAAAGTGTTTTCATCCATATGCCAAGATTCTTCATGTGTCAGTTTTCTAGAGATATTTCCTTAAACAAAACAAAAAGAACTACAAGTACAGCTGTATGTGAAGCTAATGATACAATTATGAAATGATTCATTAGAAATTAAGCTCATGACTCTGTCTGATTTAGCTGTTCTTGAAATAGATCTCTCATGAGCTTATTTGTTTGAACAAATACTACTCCAAGAATGAGTAAATGTTGGCAATGTTCCGGCAAATACATGAGAGAAATTGCTGTCATATTAAAATAAAGTGTTACTTTGAAAAGGCCACTTATTTAAGTGAATAAGGTACCTGAATGACAGCCAGTCATTCTCAGGAATCTACAAATGATTATAGGCAGTTATTTCTTAAGGGTGCTGATACCTGCTGAAAAAAGATTTTTTTTTTTATTCTTAAAGAATGCCAGTAAATCATGTGATACAATTTGAATTTATGTTACTTTTTACTGATATATCTTATTGGATTAAAACTGGAAAGGTTATGTTTCAGAATTGGATGTCTTACTTTTGTGTTATTTTCCTAAATATTCTTAAATCTACCCTAATCTTGCTTAATAAAAACTCCACTGTGCGATTTCTAACAGCGCGAATATAAAATTCCTGTATGTACTTTGCAAAACTTCATAATCATATTTCAGCCATAGTCATGATGGATCATAGGTTTCCATATCAAATGATAGACAAGAAAAAGAAAAGTACACAGAAAGCTAAAAAATTCCAAGTGCTCTTTTTACTTGTCAAATAGTAGATACATGTGGTACGTTCCCTGCTCCAATTAGTGTGCTCATATTAGTGCAAATGATAGTCATTTAAATCTTGTCAAAAGAACAACACAAGCAAAATTTTTGCATTTGCATAAACCCAATATTTACAAAATAAAATCTGTGCAATAACTGCATAGTTTTTAATGACGTTACATTTGTATTTTTAAAACTTTTGGCTTTCAAATTTGAGTAAACTTGGAATCTGTGGGGTGATTTTTTTTAATCTTGAATACAGTAGTATTTCCTTTATGAAGTGAAATTCTGTGAGTTTGGTTTGAGTCAGCATTCTGAAGGACTTGTCGATATGAATCAAGTGTCTCTTTTCTATCACTGCTTTCTTTTTGTAATCTAGTTACAATAAATTTTCCTTCAGTGTCTGCAAAAATAATCCTTAATTCTTACACCTATGGAATAGGAATAGTAAGTTATCATTATGAGGAAACCATAAATTACAATGTCTCTGAATATGATTGATAGAATTATAAACTGTAATGCTCATTTTTTTTTATAATTTTAAGTGCTCAGAAATGTCTTTGTAGAGTTTTCGTAGTCTCTAAGGGAATATTTGAAAGGTACTTCAGGTCAAGTAGAATGGTAAACTAATAACATCTTAACTGTTGCTAAAGAACTTCTTGTGAGGATGTTGCTGCTGTGGAAGTAGGATGTCCTAAAAGGGACAGTCAGGTAGAATTAGACATTCTTTTGTACATATATGAACCTATTCAAGGATAGTTGTTCCAGAGCTGCTGTGAAAGAACATCACATGTGAGAGTCAAAGTTCCTTAGCACTAGTTTCAGTAAATCCTACATACTAGTTCGTATACTTAACACTATTAGAAGTGTTTCAACAAATTGAAAATTATGACACAGAAATTTACAGACCTAGATTACCAAGTTCTAGAAAAACCAAAAACTTATAATTTAGTGATGAAATTCTGTATCACTTGAGATGTGACAGACAAGCTGTCTGAAACGCAGAAATAGCTAGCTAAGGAATTGTCCATCAGCATTTCAGATACGGTGAATATACAAAATCATTGTTCCTGCCATGAAACAGATATGGAAAAGTTTTATTGCATATTCTAATATTTTTTTATTACCAGTTTCTTATTCTATTAATAAAATAAATATGTTTGGTTCTTAGGAAAGCTTCTATTTTGAAATGAATAATTTTAATAGGATTCTTTTTACTTAGTAGGAGGATGGTTTGTAAGAAAAGGATAACTACAGATAAACAGGAAAAGGGGAAGGTTGTTTCTAGGTTGAATTTATTTAATTTTTTTTTATGAAGTGGTCACAAACTATCCTGACTGCATTTCACACAGTTTTGCCATTCTTTGATTCCTTTTTCCAATTAATGACTTATCATGTGATGAAAGATTACACTTAGAATACTTTTAAAAGTAACTAAAGGCATTTGTAAATATATTTCAGAGAAGCTGGATAACATTGTGTATTTTTCACTGACATGTTATATCTGTTACCTTATTACTTCATTAGACATTGTTCTTATAAAACCTGTAGGACTGTTACTTAAATTTGTCATCCTAAAAGTAAAAAAACCTCACAATGAAAACTTTAAATAGCAATTTGACACTTTACAATACACTTTGAGTGTATTTTGTATTTACATTAATGTTTTTTTATATGAAATGATAATAGAAGTGTATTTCCTGTGAACCAAGTCAATGTTTGTTGCATGAGCATTTTATTATAAAAATTAAGACCTTGAATCAGTGAAAAAATGCATATTATAACCAGACATCACCTGATTTTGGCAGAGCACTACCATGCTTCAAGCTAGATAACTTTCTAACATGTGGCTCATGAATGCTTCCTCCCTGTTTCAATTCCATATAAGAACATCTCACAGATGAAAGCATTGGAAATTACATTTTACCTCACTGTAACTGAGGACATTGTTCTAAGTTTTAACATGACAGATCCTGATGGATTAATCCAAGAACAATGAATGCATTCTCCACACCCACTTTTTGTACTTGAACATGCACCTGGGAGTATAGCCATGCAGAGGACCATAGGCCATCTTCTTGTTCTGGAAGGACGGAACACACAGAAGTTAACATTTTACATTAATCATTCCTTCTTTTATCAAAGCTGGTATTTGAATGAGGAAAACAGTACACGTATCAGTAGTTGATTTTACTACTGCTCAGTTATCAAACCTTTTTTTGTCTCAGACTAGGCATGTTGAATCTCTGACTAGAGGGAGATCAGTACTCCCTCATGTTTTGGAATGTTCTGTCAATGACATAATGGACAAATGGAGGTAGTTTTCTAGGGATTTTATAACAGGATAAAGAGCAGTAAACAGAGAAGTTAAGGAATGTAAGTGTTGAAGGATTAATTGCACACCTTGTGTTAAGGAGTCAGGGTACGTTAATACAAGCTGGAATACAGATTTGCTGGGTAATCTGAATTCTCAGTATTAATTCCGATTTATGCTTCTCTCTTTCTGCAATTTTTTGGAGTGTTTAGTTTTTTAAAGGAACAATAAACAGCCAGATTATTTTGAAACAAATGAAATCACAAGTGTACTAAGCATTTTTATATATATTGCACATATTTGGATATATATTTTGTATAAAAATTAAAACACATATAGAGATTAAAACTCATTGGCTAAAGTGATAACATTTTGATCACGCGTATACTTGTGCAATAATCTTGATCCAGAATTTGGCCCTGAACATTTTGGTCATTTCATAAAAGGACTTCGGTTACTCTTCTCTCATACAGTATAATTCTCTTCTAATCCTGTATTAGACTAGATTTTCCCTACTTAAGTCAAGGTTCACTAAACACCATAGGCCAATTAATTAATGTTTTGACCAGTTCCAAGGTTGTCAGTAAGAATGTTTTGAGTCTGACCAAGGAGCAGGAAAGATTCCACAATGAGACCTGATTTTTAAGGAAGTTAAGCACTTGTTATTTCTATTCATAGGAACCCATGGGAAGTAGCAACACTTTGCAGTGTTAAGACTTTTCAGCAGAAAATTTAAGGATAAAGATTTCACATTTCTTAAATATGGTTTAATTCATATTTCTACTGCCCGCTAATATAACCATATCTGCTCACTTACAAGCTTCTCTGGTCTTAGAAAAATCTGAATAATTTCACAGGGTTTTGAAAACCACCTTTGCTGTTAAATTTCTTTCACAGGTGGTCTGGCTATGGAAAAAAAGTAGTACGTCCAATACAAAATTTTTTGTCTGATATTTTTGGGCAAAGGTTTTTGGGATGGTAGTTTTGACTTATCTATCCCTTGTTCAGTACCCTTAATACAGGTGGCCATTGATATGTTTCTGTAATTTAGTCCTGTAGTATATATACAGAATACAGAATACAGAATGGGCACACACTATTCTTAAAACAATTATGGATTCATAACACAATAGTATAATGTTTCTTAAGGCAAATAGAATCTGAGAAAAATATATTTGATTTTTGCCCAAGTTTAAGGCTTTTGTGAATCTGGGTTGGTCTTGTATGCTTACAGATGTGTCTTAGAAAAGTATACTCTAAATGGCTGGAAGAACTGTGAAACAAAGCAATTCTGCAAGGCTGCTTAAGTCTGGTTACTTGAGAATTGTTTAGATATCTATAATATTTACTTAGCATTATGGTATTTAATAACCTAAAACGTTAATGAATGTCTTTAATAATAAAAAGTTTAAATATTTACAGTAATATTATTAAAAATTTTGCTTTATATCTTAACTTTACAATTATTGATTAGAAGCCTTTTTAGATGCAATTTCCAACTTCAGAAAAAGCTCTGCAATTTCTGTGCCAAATTTACAAAAGTATATTCAACTAATAAAGTAGGTTAAAAAAAATTCCCTCCAAGCAAGTATTCTGGACTCTATTTCACTTAGTTGTATCTGTTTCATAAAATAAATGTTGTTTTGAAGCATATATATCAAATCAAAACAGATGGATCTAGAAACAAAGCATATGGGTATACATATGCTATAATGTTCTTTAGAATGAACCTCTTATGAACCCTGATATATAATTGTTGGGAAATACAACCTGCTTTGCTGGTAGAGTTACTCTTGTTGACTTTTAAATATCAGTGGAAATATAATAGATATTTTTATAAAAAGTACTTGTCAAACATAGGATCAGTGAGTGCAAGGATCTTACTAGAAAAATTTTCAGCAACACTTTTTAATGAACATTTCCAATGTATGTGTAGAGAGCATCACATGAAAAGAATTTGATTTTTTTTCTGCTCTTAGGCTGACTGAATTGTAGGTAGCAGAATATCAAATACCTTCAAGCAATAACTAAATAATATAAAAGATTATTTTAATTTGCAAAACTTACTGCTCTTCTGTGGCTTTTTTTGGCTGTTTCCCTCTTACCTTGATCTTGGAACACCTAAGTGCCAACATGTCAATATGCACATACAGCAGCCTGCATTACTGATTTAGCAATGAATTGAATTAGTCTTTATATATGAGGGGAATCTCAGGAACAGATAATTCAGTAGGGTTTTTACAATAAACACATTGTTTTCCATAAATAAATCTATGTTTTCCATCATTTCTTTTTCAGAGGAAGTAAATGTTTTCAAATTAGCATATTGCTTCTTTTGTAACGTGCTGGTGAAAGTCTACAGGAGTCCAATAATGGAGTTTCTCTTCTGCACTGTAGCTACTTTAAATAAATATTACTATACAATTGCAGCCACTTATTAAGAGTTGAGTAGTGAATAAAAACTCCTGGACTTCTCTGTTCCCTTTTTTTGTTTTATATTCCATTTCCATTAATTTCTTTCTTCATTAATCCCACAGCTTTATCCATCCTTTGCAATTTCAAGCTAAAGAAAACAAATTAAGAAAAAAACCCCTCTTTAATTGACTTTATTTGCTTTAATGCTGCTAGTCCATATTATCTGCTCTCTTAAATTGAGTTTGGGATTGCCAGCTTTAAGGGTATTACACTGCATTTTGGAATGGTGCCAGTGTATCCTGAGCAAATATATTTAAATCAAAGCTAAGCTGCTTAAAATATTCATGTTCTGCTCTTAGTATGGTTTAGAGAAAAGTGAAACCATTTAAGACTTGAAAACCTGTTTTATGGCCAAAAATGTATTTGAACTGTCAGGCGTATAGCCTAAACCGATAGTCACTGTTAACTTTGTTTAATGGGAAATAATTTCACCGTTTTATTAGCAATAATACAATCAGGGGTTAATTAGTTTGAAATCTGTGGTATAATGTAACTATGTTATTTATAGAAAACCATTTTTAACTGAAAATGGTTTTAGAGGAAGTAATATTCTGAAAAGATAAAATCATGCATGCGGAGAAAACACAGGTTTGTTTTAAACAGTTAAACATTTGTTTTACGCATTGTACTTCTATGCATTGCAGGCAATTTTGGATATCAAATTCAACAGTACACTAATTCAAACTTCCAAGTATTTTTAAATAGTAAAATAAAAGTGAAATATCTATGAATATATACTGTACTCTGGGGTGCGATACATCCTATAAGAGAAGCAAATGCAGGAATTTTAAAAGGGTTTAGTGAAAAAGCTTTTAAGCAACACATTTAAGCCAGGAACTTTGTCTTTGTGCATTTTTTTTCAGTGAAATTACATGCCTGCTCACAAACTGTCCTATGATAATCTTGTAGAAATCTAGTTTTTCTCCCGTTCAGTCCTACAGTGACATAAATAGTGGTTACTGTTAAGGTCAGTTGAGTTTGGTGGAAGATTAGCGATGAATATCACAGTATCACAGTATCATAAGGTTGGAAAGGACCTCTGAGATCATCAAGTCCAACCTATAACCTAACACTAACACCAACACTAACACCAACCATCATCTAGACCATGGCACTCAGTGCCTCATCCAGTCTCCCTTTAAACACCTCCAGGGTAGGTGACTCCACCACATCCCTGGGCAGCCCATTCCAATGGCCAATCACCCTTTCAGTGAAGAATTTTTTCCTCACATCAAGTCTAAACTTTCCCTGACGAAGCTTAAGTCCATGCCCTCTGGTTCTGCCACTGGTCACCTGAGAGAAGAGACCAACCCCTGCCCGACTACAACCTCCTTTTAGGTAGTTGTAGAGAGCAATGAGGTCTCCCCTGAGCCTCCTCTTCTCCAGGCTAAACAGCCCCAATTCCCTCAGTCGCTCCTCATAGGGCTTGTGCTCCAGCCCCCTCACCATCTTCGTTGCCCTCCTCTGAACACATTCCAGTATCCTAACATCTTTCCCATACTGAGGGGCCCAGAACTGGACACAATATTCAAGGTGAGGCCTGACCAGTGCCGAGTACAGGGGGACAATAACTTCTCTGGTCCTGCTTACTACACTATTCCTGATGCAGGCCAGGATTCCATTGGCCTTCTTGGCCACCTGGGCACACTGCTGGCTCATGTTGAGCTTCCTGTCCACCAGCACTCCCAGGTCCTTTTCTACCTGACTACTCTCTAGCCACTCTGTCCCCAGTCTGTAGCTCTGCATGGGATTGTTGTGTCCAAAATGAAGTACCCGACATTTGGACTTATTAAACATCATCCCATTAGAATCGGCCCAGCTCTCCAATCTGTCCAGGTCCCTCTGTAGGGCCATCCTACCCTCTAGCAGATCAACTCTTCCTCCCAGCTTGGTATCATCTGCAAATTTGCTGATGATGGACTCAATCCCCTCATCCAAATCGTCAATAAAGATATTAAACAGGACGGGACCCAATACCGATCCCTGGGGGACACCACTGGTGACCGGCCGCCAACTGGATGAAACACCATTTACCATCACTCTTTGGGCTCGGCCATCCAGCCAATTCCTAACCCAGCACAAAGTGCTCCCATCTAGGCCACGAGCTGCCAGCTTCCCTAGGAGTCTACTGTGGGGGACCGTGTCAAAGGCCTTACTGAAGTCCAAGTATACCACATCCACAGCCTTCCTCTCATCCACCAGGCGAGTCACATGATCGTAAAAGGAGATCAGGTTGGTCAGGCAGGACCTACCCCTCCTAAATCCATGCTGGCTGGGCCTGATTTCTTGACTGTTCTGCAGGTGGTGCATGATTTCACCCAGGATTATCTTCTCCATGATTTTACCTGGGACCGAGGTCAGGCTGACAGGTCTGTAATTACCTGGATCATCCTTACGGCCCTTCTTGTGGATGGGCGTCACATTGGCCAACTTCCAGTCTTCCGGGACCTCTCCAGAGAGCCAGGACCGCTGAAAGATGATGGAGAGCGGCTTAGCAAGCTCATCCGCCAGCTCTCTCAGCACCCTAGGATGGATCCCATTCGGCCCCGTAGACTTATGAGGGTCCAAGCGGCTCAGCAGGTCTCTAACCTCCTCCTCATGGATTGCAGGAGGGCCATATTTCACCCTGCCCCCATCAACCACTTCAGAGGGCCAACTGTCAAGCGAGCTGACATCCTTGTTGTTAAAAACTGAGGCAAAGAAAGCATTAAGTACCTCAGCCTTCTCTGCATCTCTGGTTACTATATTTCCCTCCACATCCAACAAGGAGTGGAGGTCGCTGCCGCCCTTCTTTCTGCCATTGATATATTTATAAAAACTCTTCTTATTGTCCTTAACAGAAGTGGCCAATTTGAGCTCCAGCTGGGCTTTTGCTTCCCTGATTTTTCTCCTACACGACTTAACAACATCCTTGAAAATGACCTGACATACATCCCCTTCCTTCCAACGATGATACATCCTCTTTTTCTTACTTAGTTCCTTCAGATGTTCCCTACTCATCCAGGGCGGTCGTCTGCCCCTACGACTCTTCTTACAACACACAGGGACAGCCCGCTCCTGCGCCTGCAAAACTTCATTCTTGAAGTATATCCAAGCTTCCTGGACCCCCTTGCCACTAAGAGCTATTTCCCAGGGTACTTTCCTGACCAGTTCCTTAAATAATCCAAAATCTGCCCGCCGGAAGTCCAGCATTGATGTTCTGTTCCTGGCTTTTCCTATTACATTGTTCAGAGAGAACTCAATTATTTCATGATCACTAGACCCTAGACATCCTCCGACAACAACATCACTCACCAACCCATCTTTGTTTGTAAACAGCAAGTCAAGTAGAGCCTCACCCCTGGTGGGCTCACTCACCAGCTGTGACAAAAAGCAGTCCTCAATACACTCTAAAAACCTCCTGGACTGCCTCCTCTCAGCAGTATTAAGTTTCCAGCAGATATCTGGAAGGTTAAAGTCTCCTAAAAGAACAAGGGCAGCCGATCTAGAGGCAGCCTCCAGCTGTTTAAACAACAGAAGATCCAAATCCTCCTCCTGGTCAGGCGGTCTGTAGCACACTCCAACCAGGAGGTCAGACTTGACTGCCCCTCTGACTCTTACCCATAGGCACTCAACCTGGTCATCACCGATCTCAACTTCAACAGTATCCAGGGTTTCCCTAGCGTAGAGGGCCACCCCTCCACCCCTCTTCTCACGCCTGTCTCTCCTGAAGAGCCTGTAGCCTTCCATGGCAGCACTCCAGTTATGACAGTCGTTCCACCACGTTTCCGTGATGGCAACTATATCATATCTCTCCCGCTGGACCAGGACTTCTAGCTCCTCCTGCTTGTTTCCCATACTGCGTGCATTTGTGTACATGCACTTCAGTTGGGTTACTGACAACCCCTTTTGGGATGGCTCATCCTCCACGGGGACATCTTTGGCGAGCCTAGTAACTCCCCCCTCCCCCGTCATGCCTAGTTTAAAGCCCTCTCAACAAGCCCTGCCAGCTCCTGAGCTAGAATCCTCCTACCCTTCGGAGTTAGACGAGACCCATCTGGGTCAAACAGGCCAGGTGCCATAAAGGTTTCCCCATGATCAAAGAATCCAAAATTCCTCTGCCGGCACCAGCCCCTAAGCCATCTATTAACTGCATATATTCTCTTATTCCTGTCTGTATCAATCCCTGCCACTGGGGGAACTGAACAGAACACCACCTGTGCTCCTGCCTTATCTATCGACCATCCCAGCTCCTGGAGTTCCTTTTTAACCACCCTTGACCCTCTTTTGACTAGCTCATCACCGCCAGCCTGGATCACCAGAAGTGGGTAATAATCTGAGGGTTTAATTAGGTCCGGGAGTCTCTTGGCGATGTCGTGTACCCGGGCTTGGGGAAGGCAGCAGACTTCCCGATGAGTTGGGTCCATCCTACAAATAGGGCCCTCCGTCCCTTTCAGAAGGGAGTCTCCCACCACAATGACCCTCCTTTTCTTTTTCTTATTTGAGGTCCTGACCCGTCCGATGGGCAATGTGAGGTCAGCCTCTTCAGGTGAGCTCTCTGTCAGACCATCCTCCACCTGAACATCAAATTCCAACTCCCCAAACCTGTTTTGAAGGGGCAGCTGGAAAGGTGGCATTTGAAAGGGAGGTCTATAACCCCCACGAGAGCAGACCTGCTCCCAGTCCTCCTCACCAGTCAGGTCACTCTCCTTACCCTGTTGCTGAGGAATATGCAACCATCTACTAAGAGAGAATTAAACTAAATGCACTATTTACTAATCAATAAAGCAAAGGTATTGACCTATCCATCCAAAGATGAATGATACATTTTTATACAATCATGTCAGATTACTCAAAACTAACAATCTAGATTCATACTTTTAGTTTTGTGCTAAGTCTTTTACAATATAAATTGGATCCTAAATATTTTGAAAGAGCAGTATCTAACTAAATTTTGTTACCACAGATTATCAATTCCTAAATTTTGCTCTGTTTTTTTTTTGATGAGCCTCAATCTGAATAATTGACTGGGTGGAAGACTCATTCTGAGAACAATTAGTCAGGAACTGTTAGATTGTCGGACTGCGAACTTATGAGACAAAATACATTGTTTATCTTCCAGCTAGCCATCAAAAGCAATTATAGGCCGTATTTTCATATTGTCTAAAGTAATATATTGCTACAGAATCCAACAACCCCCAAATTTGTTTTGAAAGTTATAAAACTCTGAATGTATTATACAGTGTGCCTGTGTAGGTGTCTTTCTGCCTGTCTGCCAGTCTGTCTGTCCATCTCACAGAGAAAAAAGACAGTTGAAAAACTAAAGCAAATAAGAGGGAGCAGGTGGTGTAGAGGGAAAGGGCTAAATCCCAAGTCCTGTGCAATCCCAGTGTTACACCGTGGATGTATCTTTTAAGTGACAACCGTCTCAGGCCAGATTGTTCAGTCTGAGGAAAGAGGGAAGCATGATGTACATCTTGAGCCTACAGTCATGGTGTATGTACTTGCAAACAGGGACATGTGTGCACATATATGCATAACATGTTATATTTATTTCTCTGACATCATGGTGTTCTCTTATTTCAGATTTGATAAAATTTTGACTGTATACTTTCAGCTCTGTCTGTGTATAGATATGCACAGGCCTACATATGAATTATGTATACATATATACAAGCCTCAGTTTCTAATCAGCACCTCATACTAGCTTCCACCATCCAGCTGCAAAGCATTTTGATTTCACTCTCTCTTGCCCAACTCTTTCCAGTGGTTGGTTTCCCATGTTCAGGGTTAGGTAGAACTTGCAATCTGTCGTTTCTTTTTAAATTAATCATTTGTTCATGCCCATGTAATGACATTCATTTTTAACAAATTCTAAATGCCTTTGGTCTTCTTGTACAGCATCTAAGTATTGCATTGTATCATTACCAGTCTCTACATTAGCATGATGATTGTATGCTCCCAAGGCAAGTAGAAAGTGAAGCTTTGAACCTCCTCACTCTAAGGAAAATGTTGAACCTGCGTGTCTGCCTCCCCAGAGAAATGATGTCTCTGCTAGATCTCTACATAAAAGATAACTGTGGTCATGAGGGAGATGGATCAGGCTTACTGACTCCAGTTTAAGAGATAACAAACCAGCACGATGACCACTATTCAGTTCTCACTAATTCTGCTTTCATATAAGGAAGCAGAACTTCTACTGATTTCAGTGGAAGTTCAGTAGCTGAAAGACTTCTTGCACAACATTGAGGCCACTGCTTCCTGAACAAACACAAAACTGAGATGTGAGCTTCCTAAATCTGATAAGTATGACAAAAAAGCATGTGAAAATCTTTTAGCCCAATTTGATTCATAATTTTATACCCAATTACTTATAAGATATAACTGAAAATATTTCACATGTGCCTGTCTTGGTAGTTCATTTTTATTCTTTTCCTCTCCCAATAGCATTCTCAGATTTAATTCGTAGTTTCAGTCACATCTTCATACACAGTCCTTGGTCTCTATAGTTTTGATTATCAGTTTGAGCAGCTAGATAAACATATGACACTTCTAGAAACAAATTGGAATTCACATGGTTTTAAGATGTCTGCTGAGGCAATTGGCAGGATTTGCAATGTTGACTCTCAGGAACAACTTGCCTGGAGATGCTTTGAAATACAAACCTATTATGTGTCTTCAATCTCAAAGCAAATTATCTCCTTGAAAAACTATGATACCCCTCAGTTAAATATCTATCCCAAGCTCTGTTTGCATGTGAATACCTCTGTGAAGGTTTCTAGCAGCCTTTCAAAGGTGGACTTCTTATTTTCATATTATTTCCTTCTATTATTATATATAAGTTTATATCTTGAATCTATGTAATTTTCTTCTATCTTGAATGATAGTGAAAAATAGAGTCATGTTTTGCATCAGGAGATTTTGCTGTCATTTAGTGGCTTAAGCATTGTGAAAAGGTATTTTTTTGGCCAACTTCATATATGTGAGATGTAAACTAATCTGGTAAATATTTTCTATTAAACTGAAAATATAATGTTTGGAATATACATACAAGAAATTCAAACAGCATAAAAATATTTTTTTTTTCAAAATATTTATGAGAAAAAAAAGGAAATACTGACCAGTTCCTTCTAGCATGTCCAGATTTTATGACAGGTTATACTAATCAGAATTACGTTAGTATTCATCTGTTTATTTCAATACCTAAATTTGAGGAACTATGTTCTGAAAAGGAGAGCCCACAGCTCAAGTTAGGTGTGCAGGATCTGCATTGGTTATATGGGGAACAAGAACAAGCCACAAAACCCAGTATGTAGAATAGGTAGCTGTCAAAACTAAGCAGAAAAGTGGGGAATGACTCATGTCCTGGATTACATGTCACTCATAGCTATGAGGAAGTTGCTTCATGTCTCGAGATATCTTTTTACAGGTCTGTCAAACTTTAATAGAAAAAAAACCCAAACAAACCAACCAACATCCATAACTTTTTTATCACATTTTATTTCAAAGACTATTAGAGAAGACACCTAGGGTTTTCTTTTTATAATTATCTAGTAGTTAATGCAGTCATACAGGATATTGTAGTTCTGAGATCAATTTTTGCTTATATATGAGGGAGATTTAGATCCACACCTGCTCCGACTTTGCTGCTGATGCTGTCTTAACTTTTGTGCTATAATTAATGATTTATTGAGGCAGAGACTGGAGCACGGAAAATGACTTTCTAGCTTAGTGATTAACAGACTTGCTTGGAAGTATCCTGGATCTAAAATAACTTTTTTATGCCATGATAGTTTAACAGATAATAATCCTTGAGGTAAAATACTGAACCCCCTGACTCTTCCTAATCTGTTGAGTTTTATACCATTCTTTTGAAACTTGAAATGCTTCAGCATAAGAGATGTCCTGTTTTTAGTTGGGATATAGTTAATTTTCTTCCTAATGGATGGTGTGAGAATAATGTTGATAACATATGATGTTTTTAGTTCTTGTTAAGCAGTGTTTATGCTAAGTCAGGGGCTCTTCAGCTTCTTATGCGCTTCCGGTGAGGAGGTGCACAAGAACATAGGAGGTAACATAGAGAGGACAGCTGACCCAAACTGTCTGGGGGGATAATTCATATCATATAACATTGTACTCGGTATATAAACTACCGGGAGCTGACTGAGGGGCTGGGATAGATGCTCAGGAACAGGCTGGGCATCAGCCAGTGGGTGATGAGTAATTGCATTGTGCATCACTTGTTTTGTATATTGTATTATTTTAATAACAACAACAAAAATAATAATTGTTATTTTCTCTTTCTTTGCTGTGCTTTTAAACTATCTTTATCTCAAACCACAAGTTGGTTTATTTTTTTTTTTGATTCTCCTCCCCATCCCATGGAATGTGAGCAAGCCGCTGTGTGGAGCTTAGTTACTGGTTGCGGTTAAACCACAACAAAAGATCAAAGATGTTCCCCGATTCTATTAACTTTGAAAGTTCAGTAGTTTGATATTAAAGACAATCAACTTCAGTGTTAAAGCATAGATTTAATTTCTTGGAAGGTTGAGGCAGGTAAGTGAATTAAGCACTGAAAAAGTTAGGGAAGCTATCACTTCCTCTGGCTGCTGTGTGAAACCAAATCCAATAGGCATGCTGGAACACCACCTATCAGATTAAACACTGCAGGCAAAACAGATGAAGGAATTGCTCATCTATTTACGCACCCCAGTAGGTCTAAGCCTGACTTGAGTACTGAGCTCTCTTGCTGCTGTTAAGCTGAAGTGCTTCCAGGCATGCATGAAAGCAGAACATTTGGTGGGATGGAAAGGTTAAAATAAGAAAGAGGTATTACTGGCTTTAGGTGTTAAAGAATTAGATGACAGAATTAGATGTCAGCTGAGTGGGGTGAAGACTAGAATTTAGGCATTTGGACTTGGAGTATGGTAATTACTAGATCTGTACATTGAAGTAAAAAAGAAAGTGAGGGCATTGTTTTATTGAAGTGAAGAAAGGAACATTAAAATCATGTTAATGTCAGATGGTTTTAAAGTAAGATACTTCATAATTTCTTTGTTTTGATAACAATGGTTTGGCAGTTTTTCAAGCTACTATATGAAAGTGGTAAATGGATTGAAACTTGTAAAAAGTAGAGCCAATGAAAACCACGAAGGCTTCCTCGTTCCTGCAAGGTGTTTAATGTGTTAATAAGAATGACGAACATACCAACAAATATATATTGAAATACATAGAAATACTGTCTACCAAACCAATGTGGCTGATGTATATGTAATATACATATTGACAAATCCCAGTATGTTAAATTTTCTTGTCATAGTCATTCTTAGTTGCTTTGTTGTCAGTATTAAGTCTCTTCATTTTATACTAATACCTACATATGCCATTATGATAGGAGGGCAAAGTGCACACGTGTGGAGAGAAGATAAATCTTGCCAAGGTTGATCAGAAACACTGGAGTTTGCATGTTCTTTCCATACTGGAATAGCTAACTGTACACCCTCTTTTCCCTTCAGAAATTTATCAACAGCAAGGCATACTGTTACGAAAGGAAGACCGGTTGTAAGATACACAGAAGACATTTGCAACTAGATAGGAAAAATGTTATAGAGATAGAATTACACCTGCATGTCAAAATCATATTGTGTAAATGACTGCTACTCTGGAATAGACTGATTTGAGAGTGCATTTGGAATAGTCTTTAGGCAGATTGAGGATAACAAATAGCTTTTGACATCCAAAGCAAATACAAACTCTGAGTTTATTTACTATTTTGGTATTGATACAGTGTTCTTTTTCCTGTGGAAAACACTGAAAATACTTATTTTTATTATATTTGCCATATTTGTTTCACCCTCTTCCTGTCTCAAAATCCTGTGGCTTTCAATGTCTCTGCTTGTTGTTTTGGGTGACTGGGAGTTCTGGATATTCGCTGGCAGGTTTTCAGCTGCTGGGATGAATCTGATTTGCAAAGAAGTATTACAGAAATAAATCATGTAAGCATTAGCTACTAAAAGATCAGAGGGAAAAAGCCTCCAAACCAAAGTTAGAGGTGACAAGTATAATTACCTTTGATAAGGAAATCACTCATAAAAGCTTAAAGCAATCAGTTCAAAATTATTTGTTCTTATGTTAGGGTCTAAAAAATTTTCTGTGTGACTTACAAGAACCTATATTGTTATTTAAGGGATTTGTTGCATTGAAGATTGTCAAAATAATAGATCAGTTTCATGCAGTCTGAATAGATGTTTGAATTCAGATTACAGGGATGAGGGCAATACATGACAACTTCTCTGTAATTCTATATTGTATGGCTAGACAGAGTACAAGTTATCATATTCCTATGTATTTGATATTCTGAAGATTGTTATGAGAAAATGTGCACTTCATTCCAGTTATGTAGTAAAATATGAATAGAAAATAATACTGACAGTAAGTTAAAAAACTCCTTTCTCTGAAAAACCAAACAAACAAAACCCAAGGGTTATCCCTTCTGGGAAAGGACCTCAGAACTAGTTAAATAATAGATGTATGTGAGAATGAGTGATTTCATTGAGGTGAATAGCACATTAATAGCAAAAGTAGTTTATAAGCAGATATATCTATACAATATTTGCAAGTAATTGAATATGAATTTCTTTATTTACATTCATAAATCAATAATAAAACTATTGTCAACCAAATTAACTTCCCATGAGAGGGAAATAAGTCCCTATTGAGATTTTTCTCTAAAAATCAAAGATTTAAAACAAAATGGCATTGGATATTTATGAAGGACATAGAAAATGGTATATACTACTCTTACAGAACATAAACCATTACAATTAAAAAATTTAAACATAAACTGGGAGGGGGTGCTCTAATGATTAGGACATTTTTGGTGCTGGCATGTTAAAATTTTTTCTTACGTGGAAATGAAATACAAGTATTTCTTTACAATTTATTCGCACATTCTTAGTTTATGAGAAAAGTTTGATGCTGAAAAATTGCTTGTAATATTAATTAATTATTAATTATTAATCATTAATTTCTTCAAATTAATTTTTTTTCTACCATCCTTAAAAATGTTACTTACACTTGGATTCTATGTCTATCCTGAACTTATACTATTTTCACTGAGTAGCTTGTAGCTTTATGAATTTACTAATGCCAATTCTCCCGTGTCTGTGTTTTGGTTTAAATATCGTAAGAGAGAGAACCAGAATTATACTTCTCTATTTTATAGATCATAAGCATATGAGAAATGCTGATGAGTACATATGTTGCCAGACTTAGCAGACTTTCAGAAATATTGTGGATTCAACATTAATTTCAACTAGATTAGCTTCTTGGCTTAGATGAAATTGAAAGCATCTAGTCTTGGAACATCTAGTCTATTGGACCTGGGTAGTGTATGTACCTGCCAGGGATGTGCTCTGGGTGTCAGAGGTACTACAGAAATTGAATGACTGAAAAGTCTCCAGTGAGGTCTACTGCTATCACTAAGCTGACACATAGGAATTTCAAATTTTAAAGAATGAAAAAAGGCGATAAATTATAAACAAATTAAAATCCTGTTTTCAGCACTAGTGATAAAAAGATAAATTTATATTCTCAGGTTTTAAAAACATAAGAGTAGTATGTTTGAGATAGTGACTATTTTGATTTGACTTTTCTGAGTCATTGGTATAGTGCATCAGAATAAGGACACCTTTTTGTGTTTTTTTTTCTTGTACACATGCCCACTCTAGATTTTTACAAGTGATGTGATAATAAATGTCAAACCGTAAGGAAATTCATGTAGAATAAAAGGATGAGGTATTGAACTTTATGAACTCCTTTATATTATTACATTTTTGAACCTGAAAATGGAAGTATCAAAATGATGTCACTGGCAAGCTGGCATAAATTTCCTTCCTTGCTATAACTCTGTTACAGAGAGAGAGACAATGCAGACTTATGTTTTGATTTTTCAGTCCCTGGAATATATGCTACTTTTTCTTAAT